>CM072514.1:77816441-78266441 GCA_036898135.1 Oncomelania hupensis | reverse complement strand
TTAATACAATAACAATTCCTCGACATAAATTGTTGATGGCTCACAGTAAATCAAAGGCACTGCTTATCACTGTCTATGATTACAGTAAACACTCTGACTCAAACGTATTTTACATTTCGCTACAGGTAATCAATGGAGATGTTGCATGTACAACGGCTAATGGCCTGTCTTGATTGGAAGCTTCGTGGAGGTTCTCAAATTCTGGACCTAGGTTCCTGAAACTTTTGGGGAGATTCGGGATCTGAGAACCTCGGAAAATAGGTTCGTGAACCTCCACGAACTTTCCAATTGCCACGAACTTTCCAATTGCCACGAACTTTCCAATTGCCACGAACTTTCCAATTGCCACGAACTTTCTAATTGCCACGAACTTTCCAATTGCCACGAACTTTCCAATTGCCACGAACTTTCCAATTGCCACGAACTTTCCAATTAAGACATGCCATAACAGAAGAGAATTGCGACGTCATCTAAACAATTATATCAAAATTATAAATCAGTTCATCAGATAATTCATTTACTGCACAATTATGAACAGCAACAACAAACAACAAAAACAGAAATATTATAAAAGTATTATAAATCTAGTTAGTCAGTGGAATTTTCCAAGTGGTAATCGAACTGGTCAATTAGAAAAAAAATAATATCTTAAAGAAAAAAAAAGATCACGTTATTTTTGTATTCTGTCATAAAAGTAATCGGTATTACAGTTATAGGAAAAGTAATTATAAAATGTGTTTGTTAATACACGTATAAAGAAATATAATATCAAAGTAACAATTATACAACCAATTCATATCACGTTTGAAAATATGGAAACAATGAAATTGTATCGAAACAATCTTTTTGTTGGATAAACCATAAATATGTAAATTTAACATATAATTTATATAGATATATATGTGTTTCTCATATGTGTGTGAATGGGTGAAACTTATGAGCGTTTATGTTGGTACAGATCACCGCGATTTGAGGGTAGTTTGGGGAAAAGCATCCAGTTGTATTATTATTATTATTATTATTATTATTATTATTATTATTATTATTATTGTTGTTGTTGTTGTTGTTGTTGTTGTTGTTGTTGTTGTTGTTGTTGTTGTTGTTGTTGTTATTATTATTATTATTACATAATTATGGATACAATTCTGTGTAAAGCAGCATCAGAAGGCGTAGTTTGTCTTTTCGTATATGTGTGTGGGTGTGTCAACATGTGTGAATGTGTGTTTGTGTACCTGTGTATATTGGTCGCAGCGATTATGTCCTTCGGTTTAGGCGTTGTATACGTAGTTCAGTCATTCGTTCATTCATTCATTCATTCATTCATTCATTCATTCATTCATACATACATACATCATGGGTGGTGCCTGGCTAACCTCTAAAGTTTTGATGCTTGTCATCAATTCGTTGGTGAGAGGTATAGAAAAGAAATCTTCTTTACCGTAGAACCTGCATTCACATAGGTCTAGGACACATTCCGTCCTATGGAGGCCTACTAGACTTCTGCTGGGTGAAGCTAACACATGCACACACTGAGAGGATGAATGACTCATGAAACTGCACATGTGGCTGACCCAAGCCTACTCAATCAAACCCAGCCTAGGGCCTTAAGGCCACCTAAGGAATGGTGAAGGAGTTCGGGAAGGGGGGGGGGTGGTTGTTGGTGGAGGTGGTGACGTGACCAGTTAGATACATTTTAAGAGAGGAGGGGGTGGAGGGGGATGTTTCCGTGGCAACACTTATTCAAAGGGATTGGATGGAGGTGATTCATAAAAGTATGCGTGAGGTCCTATGTTGAGGTTGTCGACAGCAGCATGATCATAGAAAAAGTGTATCAAACAACATTATTAAGGTGAAAGCTCTCCAGTATGCGTGAACACAACTCAAAAATACACTCGATCCCTATTATGACGCCACTTCGCGAGTTCCTTACTATAAAGTCAACCTTACTTCGGACTCAACTGAACTGTGAAGTCATTTCGCGTCACAGGCTGAGAACAAAGTCGCATATTATGTGACAGACAAAGCAAAGCCGCTGACTGGCGTAATTTGCGGGCAGGCACGCATATGATAAATTCAGGTTTTCCGCGCCTGCGTATGTATTTTAAAGGGCATCTAGTCATTTAGCGCCTACAACGTACAACCTTTTGAATAGTCGGACAGGGAAGTTTAGATTCAATGTTTGCAAATATTAAGACACCCACAAAAAATATGATTATACAGAGATAAAAACAACAAAAATAGTATTAAGATTTTTCGATTTATTAAAATCTTTTTCAAGTAAAACCAAGGACCGACTGAAAGTATGAATATATGAGCAAATAGTGATGTCTTAGCGTGAACTAGACATTTGATACGTTTTTGATCGACCTCAATCGCTCTTTAAATACGCTACTTTCTTTTTTTTTTTCTTCTTTTTTTTTTAATAGACGTTCGCCGTAAATCGCTTTCAAGGTTTACAATTTCTTTGAATGGGACGAGATGAGGTGATTTAAACGGCGTTAAATAACGTACTTTATAACAATGTAGCAATCGCTTCGGGCAGTGAAAGTAATGCTAATGTACGAGAAAGACCCCAGCTGTAGGCTTCCTGCCTGTTTGCACGGTTGGTCTGTATCGTCTGCTTGGCTTTCGCCCATGGAGGAAAATTGCTGCGTAAAAAAGAGGGCCGATCACTTTGCACCAACTTTTAAAAAAAAAAAAAAGAAAGAAGTTATCTCCTCTTACCGTTCTTATATAGCGTTGGCCCAGCTCAAGAGCTGCTCACGGCGCTGGTGGAGATAGGATCAACCTCTAGCACATGCAGCCTTTGGGTGCGTCGTCTGTCGCCCTGACAACTGAGCACAATCCTGGGCGACAGGGTGTGGAGGAGAAGAAGGGACCAATAGTGCTTGCTGGGACATGAGCGTCAGGATCTTTTAAGTATTTTAGAGATGGAATTTACTACAAGTTGGTTTTAGTTTGTTGTTGATGTTGTTTTTGCATACTGTGACATCTTCACTGAGTGTAGCTTTTGGAACTGGTGTGTCTGTTCATAGACACTCTGTCCATGGTCTGTTTGATAGTAGGAGTAGGACGAGGAGGAGTATGAGCAGCGGCAGCAGCAGCAGTGTAGAAGCAGTAGTTTTGCTTGGAGTGGCCTGGGTACCGTAACACAGTTTATAGGGTGCTGAATTTTTAAATGTCAAAAATAACAAATGATTTCTCTTCCGCCTTCTATAATAGCGGTTTCTTCAGATCACTGCGCTTTGAGTTCGATTGAAGAAAAAGCGCGTGACAGCATCCTGTATTATTATTATTAGTAGTAGTAGTAGCAGTAGTTTAGTAGTAGTAGTAGTAGTAGTAGTAGTAGTAGTAGTAGTAGTAGTAGTAGTAGTAGTAGTAGTTTTAGTATATATATATATATATATATATATATATATATATATATATATATATATATATATATATATATATATATATATATATATATATATATATATATATATATATATATATATATATATATATATATATATATTATTATTATTATTATTATTATTATTATTATTATTACCGACCCAACTATCGGGTGTACTAATGGTTGTAGCAGGTAGATCTAGCAGAACTAGAGGCAGCAGTAGCATCACCGCCAGTAGTAACCGTTACTTGTCCATCAATCGGGTGAAAGACTCCGCCCACGATGGGTTAAAACAACCTACCATGATCATGCTGTAGTGTTGTATATATTTTTAAGGTTACTATAAAATGCCAGTCGTCGTCGTCATCATCGTCATCATCATTATTATCATCATCATCGTCATCATCATCAAGAGCCCTACCACTAATACTAATAATTTTAATCCTGCTGCAACAACTATGCTTCAGGTCTCACCATAACTGTTAATAACTTTTACAACGACTTTACTATGACATCGCCACTAGCAATAAATACATGCGTGAATGGTTCTGATAGTCTTTGGTTTGAGCTAGTTATTAACGACGACTCGCGCTAAACACAAGCGTTTTATCACAATTATTAACATATAGCGCTTTATCAGATCAAAGGCGTAGACTTACAGTTAAGCCTACTGCTACCTCTATGATGATGATGATGATGATGATGATGATGATGATGATGATGATGATGGGATATGGTGGTGATAGTGGTAGCAGTAGTGGTGTTGGTGATGATGGAGGTGAGTTTCGTCTCCGCAGGTGTATGCATAGCGCTCTGCACTAAGGGTTCGTTAAACAGGTCAAGGTCATTGCGACCTCCTGGTCCTCGTGACTCGCAGCCAAAATAGTTAATTAAGTGCTTAGCAAGGGGGTGTGTGAGATTTGCTTTGTTTGCATTGTTGCTCTTAGTTCCCTTTTGCTTCCTACGTCGCACTGTCTGTCTATATGTGTGAGGGTCTGTTGGTCGTTCGATCGGCTAGTCTGTCTGCCTGTGGGGACTGAAGATTTACAATATTGTGCACTTAAATAAATGCATATGTCTGTCCTTTACCTTTCTTCAAGTCTTATTTATTCCGCCACCCCTCTCCCCTCCCTCGCCTTCTTCTTCTTCTTCTTCTCCTCCTCCTCCTCGCCTTCTTCCTTGTATTCTTCTTTTTCTTCTACCTCCCAGTATCGCTCACATACATTGGTGGTTTTTTTTTTTTTTTGGAATCTTCTTCTTCTTCTTCTTCTTAAGTGTTACTCATGAAGCAAAAATGTGTACGAAATATGCATGATCGAAAGATGCATAATGGGAGTCAGGGCATAATGTTGATGTCACCGTCTTCCGATTGGCCGTTGGCAGATTGTATTCGATAAGGATAAGGAATAAAAAAAAGAAGAAAAAAAGGGAGGGGATATGTGTACTCGTCGACTGTGCAGCGGCGTAAGTGTCTTTGCTGAAAATATCACGCTAAGGGCTTAATAGAATTTTTGCCGCTATTGGGCTGGTACTAAGGTTATATAAGCAGTGTGAAGGACAAATACAATGCATTCCTCTATTTCACATCGTTAAAAGATTACAATTTACGATGGAAACTAGCGAGTCAGTGGTGGCAGACCAACACACGCTAGATCTCTCATAGAGAACTTTACGGGGCTGAGATATTTGAATTGAAAGGAACAAATTGCTAGTAAAATTGCAGGTTGGAATCGTGAGGTACTGTGCAAGTACTGCAGTACGTGCTGGGTAACAATACATTTCGCATTTAGATATAAATTGGAAATGTTGGCGCCACGAGCACGTCCTTACGGCATGGAATGGTGCGCTGAGAAAAGTGCAAACGAGATTGGATTCATATTCACAGTGGTCAACGCGAATAACTTCACGACGATGGTTCATGCAGGAGATATTTAAAGACGATCTTTTCTTAACGTGGAAGTGATGGTCGTTACACAGTTGGCCTGAGGCTGACTGTAGTTGTTGCGCAGTCCTATGAAAACAGATGTTACCTGCTCGATTCAAGCAACTGTTGTCAAAGCCGAGCAGTACACGGCTGTCGAGTTTGCCACACTAGCAATATTTTTTTGTTGACAATTTCTTCTCTTGCCGGCTGTGTCAGATGAGTGAGACATTCACACTCGTTTGATGTGTACATCACGATCGTGTCAGTATTGGTGGTAAATCATTTCACTATCGCGCGTGCTCAGGACGGTGCACAACTGTGTACATATAATTATTTCATTGAAAAGTTTACATTATCTTATTGACGTCTATTTTTATCATTGTTTAACATTTATATGTGCCTGCTGAACAACCCTATTGTTTCATAAACGTTATTCATGATTTCATCCATCCAGCCATCGAGGAAAACGCCGTTGTTGGTTGTTTTTTTTTCATCGATGAAACATTCTTTTATCACTCAATACTGTAGATGGAGCTCATTACCAACACAGTAAAAAGGACCTTATTGGAGCAGGTCATCTATGGCAGAGATTTAATTGCTGATGCATCTGTGTGTTGGCCAGTATTGACAGAGATGCAGCATGATGTTATCAACGACACTATTTGGCCTTAGTCTGTTTTGTCTCCGACAGGATCACGTGGGATAGGACACAGTGTCGCATTGACTGGCTGGCTACTAGTTTTCTCGCCGTCTCCAATTTGGACTGGTTTGCTATAGGAGGTTTTGTTCACAAGGTTGTAACATTTCCAGCGTTAACGTCACCACTTGTTGCATCACCACTTGGTTCTACGATTATCTTCTGCAACATGGATAACGACGATCTACTTCAAGACACCACTGCTGGCGCCACGGTCAATAAATCTGTGGAGAGAGGAGAATCTTTCGAAAAAGAAAGACCCTTGCGCTTCAAGAGATCCCAGCTATCCTTTAACAAGTCAGGTGAAAATGAGGATAGTACAATGAGTGCTTTTTACTCTGGATTCCAAACCACCTTTATTGTCACACCTGAGGGAGGTTTGAGCAACGCAGGCTTCGACGATATGGCTGAGAGAGAGGATGATGATGGAAGTGTTGAAAACAGTGGAGATCTTTCAGGAGGTGGTCTTCGTGAACAAGGAGGGAGGTCAGAAACCAACCACTGTTTTGCGAACGGCCGTGAGAGTGAGGATCTCCGCAGTACGTTGTCAGGAAAAGATGGCGTGCCAGTTTTGGTTGGGAAGTGGTCAGGAGACTCGTTTTCCAGGGCAGAAGACGGAAGCGCCATGTCTCATGGCCGTAGTCTCGTGCCAGCAGAAGAAGACCACGATTATATTTTTGACAGTGAGAACAAGAACAGTACTAGGGAAGATCCTACAGCATCAACCGACCACAGAAGTGATTCTACGACTGAAGGTCAGACGACGATGGAGCTCAGTCGCCAGGAATCAGACGTTGGGCAGGACTGGACGAGCAGTGAGACGCCAAAACTGGTACGCTTTCAGGACCAATCCAGCTTTGGTGAGTACTCGCTTTTGACATCCTCTCCATCTTCCGTGGGCGAGTGCTGTGTAGAACTGTCTGCTTCTTCTCTGTATATACCACAACAATCGGGCTTTCTGGCATCTTCTTCTTCTGTCGGCGTGTATCATGCAGATCTCAATACTTCTGGTAATGGCGAAGTTGAAAATAGCTCACCTAACACTTTGGTTACTTTCCACGCTAACGCTGACAATGACCATGGCGTTGACGATCTGTCTGCTGATACAGCTCCTTCTGAAAAAGATCACAATGTGGAAGAAACGACTAAAGAATCTGAAATAACTCACTGGGAGACTGCTGCTAGTGGTAAAGGTTCCTTTCGGGATGCCGTTGGAGATAGAGTTCTTGAAGGAATTGAATCTACAGAAACAGAAAGCAAGATGACGAAGCTGGCTTCAGTAGAGAGAGGGGAATCTTTCGAAATATCAGGACAATACTCAGTAAAAAGGGCTCAGCTTCGCAAAACTGCCACAAGGGAGAGTGGGTCGCTGGAAGGTTTTTGCGTTTCTTACAAGACCCAGGGCAGCGAAGAAGAGACGAAAGAAGATCAGCTGAGTTCGTCAGATGGCGTTATCCAGGAAGAAATAGCTAGGGGTGATTCGGAACTTCTTTCATCCGAGGAACCTGAACATCCAGAAGGCCCATCATCTGATGAAATAGAGGATTCTCTGCTGAAAATGGAAAGAACATCAGCAGCTGAAAACATCATTACAGAGGAATGCGAGGAGGATGACAATACAGGGATGAACGAGGAGAGAGAGCAGACCGTGATTTCGAAACAGGAGGACACAGCAGTTGAGAAGAAAGAGCCAGTTCTTTCAATCTCTGGTGTGATTCATCAGGTAAATTTCTTGTTGCAAACTACATAATTATTTAACTCGTTCGTTGCTCACGCAAACTAACTTTTCTTATATACATTCTTTATTCTGCAAAATTACTCGTATGTGGCTCACATACAGCAGTAATAAAGAAAACGGAATTATTAACTGGCACCACATACTTTATCTTTTATAGTGCTTGCACACACAATAAAACTAACAAACAATTAATTATTATATTTTTGACATAATATTTTATTTATACTACAGGCATTATGCGTTGTGCGCCTGTACATTGTTACACTAGTGCGCATATGCCGTCGTCTTTGCTTATGTATTTGTGACTTGTTTATAATTATGAATTTCTGATACTAATTGCTTAGATGAGTTTTTATGACCAATGATGCAACTGTGCTTAAGGCAAGTAGATTTTCCTCATGCTTTTTCCCCTCCCCCAACAGGCGCCATCTGATGTATCCAGAGCAATAAACACTGATGAGGTGGAGCATTCTGTCCCGAGAATGACGTCAGCGGAGAGAGGCGAATCTTTTGAGAAATACGACCCTGTCATTGTCAGTCGACCTGACAGGTACAGGCTGACCTTTGGCTTGAGTCAGTTCCAGTCCTCTCTGGAAGATAGAGAAGAAGCAAAGGCAGAAACATCGGCAGTGGCAGAGTACAAAGATGGAGAGGAAACTCCAGACATTTTGGCTTTAACAGATGAAAAAGGCGAAGAAGAAAAGACTGTTGAACATACAGAAGGAGAAAATCCAGACATTGTGAAAACTGAAAGCGAGAAAGCAAGTGAAGACGATGCGAGCATTTCACCTGAGAGAGAAAGAGAGAACAAGTCCGAAAGTTTAGCAGAGGAAGATGAAACAGAAAGAGAGGAATTGTTAGAAATGTTGGCTGTGACAGACTTGGGTGAAGACCACAATATTCCTACTGGCACTGACAGTGTGCGGGCAAACGAAGAATTGATCATCCCAGAAACTGCTTGGACAGTCAGCACCGTGCATCATGCAGAGTTCTTGGAGGATGAGACGACCAAGGCTTTCCATGAAGCTGAAGGTCTTCAAGTGTCTTCCTCCGAACAAGCAGAGAGCAACGCATCTGCTTCTAGTTTTGAAAATGAAGAAGAATCAGAAATAGGAGGCGAAGGGCAAAATGCAGAAAAAGAACAAGAAACAAATTACGAGAATGTAGAAGAAGAAGAAGAAGAAGAAGAAGAAGAAGAAGAAGAAGAAGAAGAAGAAGAAGAAGAAGAAGAAGAAGAGGAAGGAGGAGGAAATGAAGAAGCAAATGAAGAATTTGAGAATAACAAGTGGGGAGGAAAGGAGAGTCCAGGAGAAAATACAGTGAAAGGCATCGAGAGAGAAGAGGAAGAAACAAGTGAAGAACTCTACAGTAACAAACAGGCAGATGCGGAAAGCCATGAAAATGATTCTGACGATGAGGAGAGTGATAAGATTAAAGAACGGCAGTCATCCACTGAAGAAACTAATAATGTTCTAGAAACTGTGAGAATAATGCATGATTCCACAGAACAAATTCTTCAGGAAGTCAGCATGTCTCACATGAAATCGGAATCGTTTGAGTATATTCAAGGAAATCTCTACACGAGGTCGCGAAAATCTACTTCAGACTCAGTCTCAGAAGAGGAGGATCTATCATCTAGAGCTGACACCTATTCACAGAACCATGACCGTGATGACGCAGATACTGACAATCATGTTCGTGATGGAGAATCTTCTGAAAGTGTCAATGATAGCACGACTAAGATGGTTCAAAGCCGCTCTGTCGAACGAGGAGAATCATTTGATTTGATTGCTCCCAAAATGCTGAAGCTTCAGACACGATCCTCGTTCTTTTCAGAGACCTTTGACTTCATGACCGACCCTGAGGAGAAGGAGGATGATTCTAAAGATCAAATCCAGGAAGAAAGAGATAATTCCTCAGAAGATGCTGACCAGACCCGGTTGGAAAACCATGCAGAGGAGCACAAAGTTGCTGATGTTGAGAACGAGAGCGCATCGGAAGTTCAGATTGTCAAGGAAGAATCAGCAACAGCCGTCACAAGTGCCAGTGAACGCAGTATTGAAGACAGAAATCCCTCTTGGCTAGAGAAAGCAGTCGACACCGCCAAAGATGCCTTTTCTTCACTAGAGAGGAAGCTGAAGAGAAGACGCAAGAAGAAAGCTAAAGAAGGATCTGGAGAAGAGAATGCAGGCGAAAAGGAAGGTGAACATTCATATTCCGATGAGGATGAGGCTTCCGATGAGGATGAGGGAATGTATGATAGTTACGATCATAATGACATTGAAGACGTCATTCAAGAAACAAACAAAGAGAACGCGCTGGAACTGTATGGAAGTTACGGTTATATTGAGGGTCTCATCAAAGGTACAAACCCTGATGAATTTTCATCCCAGTCACAGTTAACAACAGACCTGGACGAAGAAGAAAACGACACTCAAGCATCTGTGGACAGAGACTGTCTTGCCTATGATAATCCCTTGACTGAGACATCTTTTGCGGTTGCAGCAGAAAGTGCTGAAAGTACCGCAGAAGACGCTGTTACCAAGCTAGAGTATGGCAGTGATGCCTTTGGCAGCCAGAATCACATTTTTGCCAAGGATTCTGACACGGAGGATTCTCAAGAACATACAGCTTCCACTGATGTGGCCCTCTTGAATCAGCAAGATTATTTGACAGTGACATCTAGCATCCAAGAAAGAATTGAAAATGCGTCCTCAAACATAGAAGATCCAGATGCTGACATAGGACTTTCCAGTGAACGAACACTTGCTGAGAACAATGTACTTTTCAGCGATCGAGATGACATTGCGGAACAGGCATCCAACCAGTACAAAACGGGAACTTCTTTCGAAGAAAAAAATGATGCATTTGCTACTCTGGCATCTGCCATGGCTGCCAGCCAGTCTGGAACAACACGAAGACGTTCAGAAGATGGGGCAAGAACAGTGTACCAAAGGGACAGCACGCTACAAACAAGGCGCCATTCTGCAGCCAGCAAAACCCCTTTGGAAGGTCTGAGTAGCGTGGAGACAGCTTACTTGGAGCTGAGAGCAAAACCCGCAGTCATTACACACGACACTAACCCTTTTCTGGAAGACTTTGACTGCACGTCACAAACCATGGACGAATCTGCCGAGATGGGAGAAAGTAAAGACGAATTCTCCGTGAAATGGTCTTCAGTGGAAAGACAACATACAAACCCTTTTCTGGAAGACTTTGGTGATAGCACGCCTGATGCTGGAAATTATGCATCAAGGACAGAAAGTATGAGGCAGCAGGCTCAGAGAAACCACACCAATCCATTCGCCAATGATTTCATATCAGATTATCCAGATGATAATACTGCAGACGTACGAAAGATAGTGTCCACGACAGACGATTCTGTCTTTGCTTCAGCGCCAGGAGCATTTGCTTCTGGAGAAAAGGATGATGAAGAAAATATTCAATCAGAGACTTGCTCAGACCGTAGCCAGCAGTCTACAAATGTGGAGGTTCGCAGGTCACTGTTCCAGAGGCAGTCAGCAACAGTCTGCAGCGCCGGTGACCAATCATCAGGACTTTCTAGAGTTACAAGCACAGTATCCTCCACGAACCTCTCCAGAACAGGCTCTGCCGAACAGACGTCCGACATGGAAGCAGAAAGCGTCTGTGACCGAGAAAACATCCTCTTTTCTCCAGGCAACCCCTTCTCCATGCCAGGGCTGTCTGAAGACCTCATAAGTCCTGCCTCTAGCAATGAGTCGTCTTACCGATCTTTTGGATTTCCTGTGGATGAATCCCCGCTGGTTGAAAAAAGAGATGTGTTTGGTCAGAATCAGCAGAGTCCAGAGACAGAACCTGAGATGTATCAAGAAATGTTTGCTAAGTCTGCTGTGCCAAAAAGGTTTCTTCCATCCTTTAATTCTGAAGTTCAAGAACATGTGTCCAAGTTTGGCAGAATGTCCAGTCTGTCATCGTCCAAGTTTTCTCACAGTGTTTCTTTGGACAAGTTTGACCAAACGTTTTTAGCGTCCATGTCTGACTCTGCCACCAAGTCCACCAGCCACTCGTCCTTGCTAGACGAACTGGCGTCAGCTACTGATCGCGGACCTAACAGGATGCACAGCACTGAGGACGAAGACGAACACACTCAGGGATCGACAGAAAGGAATACCTCCCAAAGCACAAGAGGTTCTTTTACCCACACTGCAGATGAAGACAGTGATGATGGCGGATTTGAAATAGAGGAAGAATCGCACATCAACATTGAAATGGAGCCAAACCAACATCTTGCTCATGACCCAGCTAACAAGCACAGGAGAGCGTTCTCCCTGGATCTGGATCTGAGCAATCAGTATGGCACAACTACCTGGAACCGTGCCTACCTAACGAGGCATCAGAGCTTTGGAGAGCCTGACCCCATAGCAATAGAATATCCAGATAGGTTTGGACGTAAAGCACGAACTCCTGTTAGCCAGAAGTCAACGTCAGATGGTTCTTTCATGGAACAGAATTCATTTCAAGCAGACCCAAATGGTCAGTCCTCAGATTGGGCCAATTTTGGTCACAACGAAGAGCGTGGTCTACGATCGAGATCACATTCGCTGCTTGATGACGATGTTCCAGCTGCCGAAAGTGTACAGAGTCCACTAAGGCCTACCAGAACCTTCAGCAGATCTAGAGACGATCCGATGAAAACCTTTGCTGAAGGAAGTGATACAGAATCAGTTGAATGGAGCCTGAACGCATGGCAGGATGTTCCAGTGTCAGAAACCATAGAAGGCAGCGTGGAAATGCTAGAACAGTTTAAGATGGTGCAAGATGGTGATAAGACAAAACTGAGTTCCTCGGCCAGTCAATCAGCTTATTACGTTGACGAGAAGAGAAATGCTGACGACTTGATTGCAAACCAGAAAACTGAGAAATGTGATGAAAACTTCAGCGCGGAACATTCAGAAACTTTCAATTCCCACTTTATTGCGAAGATGTCAGCTGCCAAAACCAAGGTTTCTAAAGGAACCACTTCTCCTACATTACAGCGCTCTAGAAGTCTGTATGCTGAAAGTGAGGACAGCAGAAACCACCCATACAGGAGGCAGCTGTCTCAGCCAATACCACAAGCCCCGGCTACGTCACCAAACAATGAGGCGTTGCAGATCATGCAGACGTTGTCCGACCTGACTAAGATGTGGGAGACTGGCAATGCTCCTGAAGATGACCAAGACGTCACATCCACTGGCTATATCCAGTCTGATGGCTCTGAGCATTCCTTTAAGATGGCCTCCTTCACTAGCAAGGTCGTATCCATCAGCAGGGACAACTCAATAGATCCTGAAGTGGTTTCTGGTGGCGAGATGGATGATGACCACAGCGACAGAGAAGACTACGAAGAGCAAGACAGTGATCAGTCTTATATAAAGCAGTATGAAGCCGTCTGGCCTGAAGGACAAGGACAGGCCAACTGTCATGTAGAGAGAGGAGAGTCGTTCCACATCAGCAAGCCAAAGCAGGTTCAACGCCAAAACAATCAAGATTTCTTCGTTGGAACTGGTGGATTCCATACAACCCTTCACGTTCCTCTCAGTGAGGAAGAAGAAAATGATACAGGCAAAAATGAGGATGGAAGCAAAGATAAGGACGAGTCAAGCAAATATGGCGGCGCCATTGACACATTAGGAGATGAGAACGTGACCAGTGCTCCCACTGAAGCAGAAGCTAGAGAAGAAGAGATAACGACTGCACATGTTCAAAAAGAGACTGTTGAACAGCTTCAGCACTATATTTGGAAACACGAAGAAACTAGCAGTGCTACAGGCCCAGCTGACGTTTTATCCACTATGGGCTTCGGGCACTTTGAGGATGATGAACTTGGCTTTCCACAGCCTATTGATGATAGTGATGTTCAAAAGGAAACCTCAATGTCTGGTAGTAGTGCAAGCTCACAGACAGATAATTCAGACCAACCTGAAGATGAAAGTATGGACGATTACGAGGCAAATGGACAACAGGGAAAACAGGCCAGTGTTTATCAAGAAGAATTGCATGATACGGCTGGCTTTCAGAAATATACGCAAGATGACGCATCGCAAGACACAGTCAATGTCAGTGAAACAGAGACAGTAGTACACGAAGAAACGCTGCTGGATTTTAAGTCTGCAGATGACTCGGGAATCCAAGTTGATTCCGGAGTCCTGGATCATTCCAAGAATAATAACTTCTCAATGTTATCACCAGCTGAACTGCTTGATGAGGACACAAAGAAGCACCCTGAAGCTGCAAAACAGTCAATGCCAGACTCAGAATTCAGGCAAAAGTTTCACATATCTGAACAACAGTTCACACTGTCCACTTTGTACAGCACTACTTTTGAAACACAAGCTCCTCCTCTGCGTTTTGATCAAGAGACCAAACAGCAAGGGGAATTGTCTTATGATGATTCCACTGAACCCAAAGAAACTTTCACTGATAATTATCAGTCTTTGACTTTTGACGAAACTTTCGAAAAGGCTGATCCTACAAAATTTTCTGAAGCTGACATTCCCTTTATTTCTGAGGAAAAGTGGAGTGAAGAACAGACGCTCAGCAGAACAGAAACTGAAAGTGAAAGAACTGCTGACATTATATTCAACGAAGACGACATTTCTCATGGTAATCTTTCTGTATGGAACATGGAGGCTCTGTATCCGGAGGAGAAGTTTGTGTGTAGGTCAGGTCTCACAAGCACAGAAAGCATTTTTGGTGATGTTACTGAGGCAGGAGAGGAAGACTTCAGCAGTAGCCTTAATGAACAACTGTTTTTGAAGCCTGCCATTGAAAAAGAGCTGAGAGAAGGGGAGGAATATGGCGACTTTGAGACAAGAGGTTCAACAGAATCTGACGTCGCCACAGAACATGAAATCACCACTGAACAGAGGATTGCTTCCACTACCAACTTTGAAAACAATCTAGAAATGTTTGAAGCTAGAATTGGAAAAGGAGAAACAGAGATTTCACAAGAGAGGGTGATGGTGGGAGAGGATGATGAACGGAGTCTTCTCATTACTGTCCCACCCAACAGCGTTGATGAAGAACCTGAAAACAATGCAGTTGACTATTCTGTTGAGCAGGAAATTGAAGGGGCTCAAGAAAACGATGAAGAAGAAGAAGATGTTTTTGGTGCTACTCCAGACGCCCAGAATGATGAAGTGAGTGATAACGAGTTGTGTGATAAAGCAGTATTTCACGCCTCTACGGATGCTCTCCAAGATTCTTCAAGTGAAAGGCGTTCTTCAGTAAGTTCTGATCAGTCCACATCAAGTTCTTTATCAAGACATCCGCTCAAAGCTGGCAGCGAAGAAGATGCAGAACAAGGTGAATCTTGGACTCCTGGAGAAGGTTATGGAAGGCTGCATGATGATCACGAAGAAGAGAATTTGGCAGACACAGTCGAACCTAATGATCACGAAATTCTGGATCTTGTATTTACCAACTCGTCCTACGTTGTTGAAGAAGGGTACGAAGGCTTTGTTCCCACGAAATTGGAGAAATCTCACTCTCGCCACCACCATCACTCAGGTGGTTACCAACGCTGTGACAGCTATTCCACAACGTCTGAAGCAGAGGAAGAGTTCAGTGTGAATGTCTTCGCTCGATCCTCCAGTCAGCAGAAGCAGAAGCAGAAGGCAAGACCTAGCAAAGGACTACCTTTGATGAAAGACTCTTTCAAAGATTATGACGCTGATGATGACACAGGGGTCTGAGCAGGCGGGGACACCAGGGAGTGAGGCAAAACTTGCTTTCACCATCTCCCAAGACAGCAATGCCCAAGAACTGGCATCTGCAGTTGCATCCACTGACAACATGTTGCAGGATGAGGAAAATGCCTTAGCAGAAACTGCCAATCAAACTGTCAGCAGTGATGAACAAGAATACAAGCGTTTTGAACTTACCTTTGAACAACAGGAAATCGAACATGTTTCTAAAGATGTGGAGGGCACCAGAGGGCTCCAAAGTACTGAACTGCAGCCTGGTCTCCATCAATGGACATTTGCAGGTCAGGAATCTGAGATGAGGGATGACAACTTTAATGTGTCATTTCAGCATACCGTTTCCTCAGAAGAAAGATGTGAAGAATTTGAAGACATATTGTTAAGCAAAGAAAGACCTAAAGATGAGTTCAATCCAACAGTTGAGGTGAGCACGTTTACAGGTAGTAGTAGTTCAGATCAAAAGATGGTGCCAGCTTCGGAATCAACCTCACATATCAGAACTACATTCAGTTCCACATCATCTTATACCATGTCACCCGCTGTTGATGGCCAGTACATTTTCGGTGACCTCAGCATATTCACTGATACTGAGAAGAAACAGTGGTTTGAACGTCAACAATCAGGGTCTTCAACTGGTGAAAACATCACGTTTGAAGAAGCCGAGCCTGTCAGAAATACACCTGAGTTTGTATCAGTAGCTGCTGCGGCAACACGAGCCATGGCTTCAATCGCAGAACGAGCATCAGAAAACTTCGCTGAAGAGAAAAAGTCGCAGCATACAACTAGTGTCAATGAGGAATCGGAACTAAATGCGAATCAGATTACAAGTTCCGACTTATTAGTGGAAACGCAGGTCCAACCAGTGAATAGAAGACCACTTTCTCTTACAGGATCTGAACGTGCAGCCAGAGCTAGAGCAACTCTGGACAGATTCTCATCGGAGTTTACAGACCTCAGTAGCCTTGGTTCATCTTCTCACGATCCGTCGACTCTCTCACTCTCGTCAACTTCGAGAGCCAAGCAGCAGCAGAAATAGAAATGGCAGCACAGTACAGTTTTAATTCTTCCATCGATGATCCCAACCAACCATCTGTCACATCCCCAGGTTTTCCTGACTGATGAAAAACGTGGCATGGTTTATTCCGGCAAATCAAACGAAGCTGAAGAAAATTATCCATTCAGAGCTGAACAAGATTCTGAAAATGATCATAAGATCTTATCAGTGGATGATGAGGTTTTCAGACAATCAGTGGATGAACTTTCCGACAACATCTTCATTACTGATGCGGGAGAGGGCTCTCTGCTGCAACACACCGATGATCAGTTTACCCAACCTGGCCATGAAAATGCTCTGAGCGTGTCTTCCTTCACGGTGTTTCCTTCGCCTCAGGCGTCCAATGACGATTTGCTGAGTCCGGACAAAACATTCCAGGAATGTGTTGGCAACATCTCATCGCTGGAGGTGTTCACCTCAACAACTGCCTCTGTGGATCTGCAAACACCTGTGCCTCATCACCAACTGCAGAGGTCAGAGGCTGTTCGCTTCAGTCAAACATCACAAGACTCTGAACTACCCCCTGACGTGACATTTGAAATGGAAACAACACAGACTGGAAATAAACATGAGGTCGGTCAGAATGTTTTTGAAACATTTCAAGAGGGAGCGGATAATGCAGCAGGGGAACTTTACACCAAACAAACCACAGCAGAAGCCAGCATATTAACTGAAGTGGATCAATATTGGCAAGAAAGATCAATTTCAACGGAGGAGCAGTTTGTGGAATCTGCTGCTGTAAAATTCATGGAACAACACTCCAAGACTGCAGATAAATATCAAGATTCGTCATCAGTTTCTTCAGAAAAAGAGATCGATGGAAGGAAGTCACCTTCCTGGTTTGAAAAAGCCAAAGCGACCGCTAAAGACGTGTACACATCACTTGAGAAGAGGCTGAAGAGAAGGAAGAAAAAAAAGACTGCAGAAGGGGATGAAAACGGTGCAGGCAATTATGAAGTGGCGAGTGATGACGAAGAATACGCAGACACTTCTGATGCCGGTGACGAAGAAGCTGAAGACGAAGAGGCAGACAGTGTTAAAGCTTTTGCTGTGGAAACTCAAGATCTCAAAGAAGAAGGGGAAGAAGAGCAGAAGGATTCAATAGGGTCTGTGGAAAAAGAAGATAATGATAGAACTGCTAACACTTTCACATATCAATTTGAAAAACATGAAACAGAAGATGTGACTGCAGTGGAAAGAAAAAATCTCGAAGAAGAAGACAAAGAAGGAAAGGACGGGAGTGCAAAGGAGAAAGAATACGGAGTCAACGATGAGAAGGAAGATCAAGAAGAACAGAAGGATGCAAAATTAGAACAACTTCTGGAGGTGGAAGAGGCAATAACACGTACCTACACTATCTCCAAACCCCAACGATATTTTCTGACAGCAGGAACAGCTATGGCTGCCAACGATGACACAGATGCTGAGGCGCTCAACCAAAAAGAACACGAGGAGCTGACAGTGGAGGAAGATGAAGAAATGAAATATGACACGGCAGAAGTTTCTTATTTTATGCAAGAGACACAAGAAGTACAAAATGCTATGAACGCTACAAGTACGAGCTTAGCGGACTTGGTGTACGAAGAAGAAGAAGAAGAAGAAGAAGAAGAAGAAGAAGAAGAAGAAGAAGAAGAAGAAGAAGAAGAAGAAGAAGAAGAAGAAGAACAATGTGAAGAAGAACAATGTGAAGAAGAACAATGTGAAGAAGAAGGTGATGAAATGAAAAAGCTAGAAGAGAGGATGCACCCAGATTGGGAGCGGGACGTGCAGTCATCAGCTGAAGAAGCAGCTGACAGAAGAGCCTCAGAGTCTAAGCAAGAGCTGTTAGAGTGGGAAGACAGACGAGGTGAACAGAGAAGATTAGAAGAATTTGATGAACAAACTTGGACTTTGCAACAGGCACAGTTGCTGGAGAGGACAGTACGGGCATCACAAGGAAAACATTCTGTAGAGGATGCAAGTGAAGACATAGAAGAGGGAGAGAAAAAACAACAACAACCAACAGCTGACGAAGAGGATGTGTTCTCGGAAGAGGAACACGACGAGGAGGAGGAGGAGGAAGAAGAAGAAGTGAAAGCATACAAAGAATATGAAGGATCAGAACATGAACAATTACAGCCATCAACGATTGACCACAGGTCATTTGAAATGAATGCAGAGGCAACAGGTGTTTTAGACTTCGCAACTTCCAGCTCAAGAAAGGTTGAGAGTTCTTCTTGGGAACTGAGTTCACAGGAGCTGGCAGATAATCCGAAAAAGGCTGATTACGCCACGAGAAATGTAGAAGAAGCTTCTTGGGAAGAGGATTTGGCCGATGATAAGGGAGATGCTGATTACATGTCCGACATGGTGCAAGTAATGAGTGACGCAGACAGAAGGCTGCATAGACATCTCAGTGAAGGATTCTTACTGCAGACAAATATCTTAGGTGTTAAGCATCAAGTGAGCGCTGACGACCCTCCTGAGTTCACCACAGCGAGAATGGATCCTGGAAGTATTTCTGAGAAGAATCAACAAGAAACAGCAATGAAGGAGCCCCATTTGACCGAGGCAGTGGAAGAATTGATTGATGCATCAAGAGCTGAAACGAGTTTCAGTTCTCTATTGACCTCAGCAGCTGCTGATGAGTTTACAAAAACTCAAAGCAGCGCAAGAAACAGGAAAGGTAAATTTGAGATCCCCGAGGATGAACAAGAGGTTAGAGATGACGATACTGTCATGGACACCAAGTACTTTGATAGCGAATTCAGTGAAAAAGCGCTGCTGGGTTCTTCAGCTGTGGGAATTTTGTGTGGCCAAGCCTCTACGTCGAGCTCTGCTTCCATTTTGATAAAATCGTCTTCACTTCAGCAGCACCTACCTGACAACAAAATGGATAAGGAAGAAGATGAGGAAGAAGAAAATAAGGAGGAGGAGGTGGAAGAAGAAGAAGGAGGAGGAGGAGGAGGAGAAGAAGAAGAAGAAGAAGAAGAAGAAGAAGAAGAAGAAGAAGAAGAAGAAGAAGAAGAAGAAGAAGAAGAGAATGAAAAACAAGAATTTGAAGATAAAGCAGAAGAAGTTGTTCGTGCAAACAGTGAGCTGCAAGAAGAGGACGAACAACAGTATGACCGTGAAATTCAAGGGAGCGCAGAGAGGAAGGAAGAAGAAAGTCTTCCTAAAGAACAGCCGCAAGATGAAGAAGAAGAAGAAAATCAGAACCAGATGGATGATGCCACTGAAGGCAAAGAGGAGACGAAGGAGCAGGAAGAGTTCAAAGACGACCAGACGAGGCAAGAAGGTTCCCCTGAAGAAGAAGCAGCTGAAAAACAGGATTTTGAAATCAGACTTAAAGAACAAACACTGCCCTATGAAGGCACAAACAAAGATTTTGGAAATCAACAAGAGAAACACATTCAAGACTGGGACAGTAATACAGACACTAGGTACTTTGGTAGTGAACACAGTGAAAGAGCACTGCTGGGTTCATCTAGCATTGAAATAGCGAGTGCCCAAGGCTCCACCTTTACTTCTGCCTCTGTGTTTGAGGAATCAACTTCGCTTCAGCAAAATCTGCTTGACAAGAAAATGGAGGAAAGTTTTGTGAAAGAATGAAATGAAAACGAAAACGAAAAGAAGAAGAGGAGGAGGTGGACACAGAGGAGGAACAGATGCAGCATAAAAAACTAACTGAGGAACATTACTTTGAAAGGGAAGAGAGAGAAGAAACAATGACAGAAGAGGAAACATCACGAGAAGATGAATATCAAGAGGAGAAGACGGAAGAACAGAATCAGCAAGAAAGAGAACAACCAGGCTATATGTTGACAGAGGAAGAAGATACTCTACCCAGTGAAGATGAAAACAAAGAAAATCAGCTCGAAGATCAAGCGAATGGATGGTACCGGACAGAAGCGCAATCAGAGAATACCACAGCACAACTTGTAACAGAGAAAGAAGAAGAGTACCAGTACAGGGAAAAAGAGTCAGGGTTTCTGCAGCCGTCAGCTATTCTCACTGAAGAAGAAGACATTTCCCAACAACGAGAACAAACACAAGGCGAACATTTCACCCAAATTGAAGACGAGGACTACCTTCAAGACAGTGAATACAATACCAGTCAGTTCCATTCTAGATTCATGGATGGTGCATCCGGGTCTGAAGCAGAAAGTTCTGACCTAGTCCTGAATGAAATGTCTGTTTGTACAATGTCGGAACATCTGAGAAGCATTGTTGATGATGATACGGAGGAACAATGGGAAATTAGTGAAGAACAACAAGATTACCAGACAGAGCAAAATGGTGGTAATGATGTAGAAAACATTGTTGCTGCAGAGGTAAATCAACACAATACTGATCAACCCGAACTTTCAGATCAAGGTAGAACTGAATTTCATCAAAGATACATCTCTGAAAGTCCTGAATCGCCCATTAGTCGACAGTATTTGTCCGAGTTCAGTTCAGCCCTGGCTAAAGGGATTACTCAAGGTGACACTGTGACAGCTTGGCCAAACCGTGATCAGGTTACAGGGTGTGACGGTGAAGAGACAGAAGAGCGCCAGCAAAAACTGCAGCATGAGGAAGAAGGAACTCCCAATTGTGAATTTCACCAGCGCTACCTTCGTGAACTGGCTGATTCATCATTTGAACGAACTGGCTCATCAGAATTCAGCAATATTATGAGTCATGGATTTACTCTTGGTCAGACAGATACGGTCACCATTCCTTCAGAAATTCTAGAGATTGATAACTCGGAAGCTGCTGATATTTTGGAAACCCAAGACCAAGAATATCTAGAAAAACAAAGCCAAGAAGAAAATGACAATACGTATGAACAAGACCTGAACAGCTCTGAATCCCAACAACCTTATTTGTCTGGCAATTTTGAAACGCCTATTGCCTGTGCAAGAACTTCATTTACATCTGGGGCGTTTAGCATTAACGTCAGTGGAGGCTTGACACTCCCTTTAGAAGGTGCGGAGATGGGAGAGTCTGAGGACTTTGCTGACACCCTGTCTGAAGAGCACCGACACGACACTGCTCCGAAAACGCCAGATACAAGAGACCTTCTCGTTCATCATCTTCCTGCTGAAGACAGTGCTACCATAGTCCCGATGTGCTCCTCAGAACTGAAAAAAATGTCTTCCTATGGGGTAGACTTTGAGCAGTCTGTACTGCAGACTGCAGAAACAGTCAAATTTTCTTCAGAAATTCCAGAGATGGAGGACACAGAAACTTCTGATCCTGTTGAAGAGCAAGTCCAGAAATACCAAGAACAACAAGACGAAAACTATCAACAAAACCAGAACTACCAACAAGACCAAGAAAATTACGATCTGTATGAACGAGGCATAAACAATTCTGATTACTGTCAGCGTCATTTGTCTGGCAATTCTGACACACGTGTTGCTCAAGAAGACATTTCACTTTTACCTGGGGTGTTTAGCATTGCCGAGAATGGAGGCGTGAGTCTTTCTTTAGAAGGTGCAGAGATGGGAGACTCTGATGACTTTGCTGACACCATGTCTGGACAGAATCCTGCTCCAGAAACACATATTGCTCAAGGAGACATTTCATTTACATCTGGGGCGTTTAGTGTTGTTGAGGGTAGAGGCGAAACTCTTTCTTTAGAAGGTGCAGAGATGGGAGAGTCTGACGACTTTTCTGGCACCATGTCAGAACAGCAACGACAAAATGCTGCTCCAGAAACGCTAGATACTAGTGACTTTCTTGATCATCATCTTTCTGCTGGAGACGATGATATCATAGTCCAGACGGGCTTCACAGAACTGAACAAAATATCTTCTTATGGGGTAGACTTTGAGCAGTCTTTACTGCAGGCTGCAGAAACAGTCAAAGTTCCTACAGAAATTCCAGAGATGGAGGACACAGAATCTGGTGGTACTTTTGAAGAGCTAGACCAGAAATATCAAGAACAACAAGAGCAGAAATACCAACAAGAAGACCAAGAAAATAACGATCTGTATGAACGAGACTTCAGAAACTCTGAATTCCATCAACGTTATGTTTCTGGCAATTATGAAACGCCTATTGCTCAACAGAACAGTTCGTTTACACCTGTGACGTTTAGCGTTGCCAAGAGTAAAGACCTGACACTTTCTTTAGAAGGCGCAGAAATGGGAGAGTCTGATGACTTTGCTGACGACACCATGTCTAGACAGGATCCTGCACCAGAAACTTCTTTTACTCAAGAGAACATTTCATTTACATCTGGGGTGTTTAGCGTTGCTGAAAGTGGAAACCTGACACTTCCTTTAGAAGGTGCAGAGCTGAAAGAGATTGACAATTTTGCTGACACCATGTCTGAAGAGCAACGACAAGATTCTGCTCCAGAAACGCCAGATACAAACAACCTTCTCATTCATCATCTTTCTGCTGAAGAAGATGCTACCATAGTCCAAACACGCTCCACAAAACTTAACAAAATGTCTTCTTATGGGGAATATTTTGATCAGTCTGTACTGCAGACCAGATATGATGAAGAAGTGGAGGAGCAGGCAGGAGAAAGACGCCGATCCCCTTCTTGGTTTGGTAAAGCCAAGACTGCAGCTGAAGAAGCATTCGAGTCAATGCATGAAAAATTCAGACACGACAAAAGACCAGTGTATCTGGTGAAAGCGAAGAAAGCAGTGAAGAAGAAAATGAAGAAAATTTCTCTGAGAAAAATGAAGAAAGATTCTTTGAGAAAACTGAAGAAGAATTCTCTGAGAAAAATGAGGAAGAATTCTTTGAGGATCACTCCAACAAAAGCATATTCCCTGATGACCATTTTCTGACGTGGATCAGCTGAAGTTGAAGACGATGTAAACACACCAGAATCACAAAAGAAATATACTTCCGGGTCAGACTTTCACAAGAAGCCAGCTGAAGAGGTAGAGGAAGATGTGTTGCATGAGGAATTTGCAAGCAGCACGGCGGCGTCGTTGAATGCACAATCAGTTCTTGCAGGACGACACTTCGGAGAACAGGGTAATGATGACACATTAACCAGACAGTTGTCTGATGACCAAGAAAATCTTCAATGGGCGAGTGAAAATTCATTTTACACAGAGGACAGGAAATTGGAAGAATTCAATGAAAGCATGAGGAGGGAAGAAACTTCTGTATCTGAACTGTTCAGCACAGACTTCAAGAAGAGAACTGAGCATTCAGGATCTGAGGACACTGCCATCATTTATCATTCACAGACAGTTGAAACCTCCTCGCTGGAAATGCAGAGGAGCACAGAGGACATTGAGTACTCTGTTGACAATGTGTATCCAGATGCTCTTGGGAAGGAAGAAGCTGAAGAGGATCTTGAGCCAAAGGATGCCCAACAAGAATATCCATATGATCTTGTGCATGAAGACACTCATGATAATTATTCAGATGATCGTATCCAAGATGAGTCCCAGAGTCAAAATCCAAACAGTCTTGACCAAGAAGATGTATACGATGTATATCCAGATGCTCTTGAGCAAGAAGAGGTCCAAGAGCAAGAACCACTTGTGAGCGTAGATGATTCGCAAAGATATCTGCAGGGAGGCGACTTAACAGATCACTACGTGGAACAGAATCATGCAGTTTCCAGTCAAGAAGATAAAGAAAGCTCCATGATGCAGTGGAAGATTTCAGAACAGGATCCTGCTCCTCAAGAGATGACTAGTGAAGACTTTCCACATGAAGGAACTGTAGGAGAAGAAGAAATGGAAGAATATGAACAAGAACAAATTGAACGGGATCAGAAACACCAAGGAAAAGAAGACCAAGAAGGAGAAGAAGAAGACAAAGAAGAAGAAGAAGAAAGAGAAACCATACCTCGCTACGCAGACAGTGCACATGCAGCTCTTGATGACATGCAGCCAGCAGAGATACATGACTTTCAACAGTACAGCAGTGAGCTTCATGAAAGATACATATCTGATGAAGCTGATTCCATCGCATCCCAGAGACACACTTCAGAACTGTCCACTTCACATGCGCTGAGTCTTGATAGCACTCAGGCTGTGTCTCTCTCTTATGTTGTTAGCTTGGATGCAGGTATTTCGGAAAAGGAAGATCTACTTCAGAAAGAAACTGAATATGCTGGTGATGTGGAAGTAAATCACCCAGAACGAGTGCAAAATCCCATAGACAAGGTACGGATGCAATATACAGAAGGAAAAGAACTGTACTTCAGCCAGGAATCTGCTGAAAAAGTCCAGTCACCAAGTCATGAGGCTGGATGGGTCGTGCAGCCTCTTGAAGGTAGTTGGCAGGAGTTCTTAAGCCAGGATTATACCACAGAGAGGGCGTCGGGTGAAGAAAGTCATGGAGTCCGTGAGGATCTTGCACTGTCAGAAGCAGAACGCTTTGCTTTCGCTGATAACATTGGCCGTGAGCTGAACAGTGGCGAGGAGACCATTATCAGTCAACGTCGGTTAGAACAATACCGTAGTGTGGGTCCTTCAACAACTTGGATGAGCTCCACTCTGAAGAATGAGCCTTCACAATCCAGCAGCCGTGCCACTGCAGAAGACCAGTCTTCAGAAATAGATAGGTATTTGAGCACTGTTGTGAGAGAGAGACCATCCACAGAGACTAGTGTTGAAGAGACTTCTGTGAAATCGCAAAACAGTATGCCTGCAGACACTCAGTATTTCACTTCAGCTGACGAAGGGCGCAAGGAACTGCAGAGTGAACAAGGAACCATGTGTAGAGTGCAGTCATCGATGGTTGAAAGCGCTGTTACCATGGCAGCAGGAAGTAATGTTTTTGCTGAAGCTGAGGCTCTAGAACAAATTCGTTCTTCAATAGCCGAAAATCAACGAGAGTTGCACGATACCCAGGAGAGTCTTGCAACTGCGACTTATCTTCACAGTGCCTCTGAACTTTTGGAGACTACTTTATTTGAACGTGGTTATTATTCGGCTGAAGATAGTCATCGAGAACTGAGAAGCAGTCGAGATGATAGTAAATTGTCCACACCTGCAAACCAGGGTTCAACTTCAATGGACAGTGCTTACATTTTGTCACTGGCGTTATCAGAGAAGAATATTCTTCAATTGCCTGGGCACACTTCTGTCGACGATAGTCGGCAAGCACTGCATGGTTGCGAGGAAGATGTTATTGTCCAAAGGGCAACGTCGTTCTCCTCTGTAGATGATGCCTCCACAGCATTTGTGGGTCTGCCTGGTAGAGGCACACGTACAGAACTCACGACTGACGAAAGTCGCAGAGAAATGAGAAGTGATGAGGAAACAGCTGTGCAGATGCAAACATCAACTGAGTCATCACTTCAAATACCCACTGATTCCTCTGTGGAAGAATCTGAACTTGGGTATTTATCGTCTGACGACATTAGACAACAACTTATGAGTGAACATGATCTCCAGACTGCCAGTCGGTTCATAGTTCAAACAGTCATCGAAAATGCTTCTGTTGCTTATATGAACGAAGCTCGTCAGGGTTCTTCTTCGGCTGAATTAAGATGTGAAGAACTTAAGAGTGACGAAGACCTTGCTCTAGATGTATCCAGAACATCTTTAGAACAATCACAGAGGGTCGATGTAGAGAGTTCATCTGTGACACTCTCTACAACACGTCGTCAGCCAAGCAGGGAACAAAATAGCAGAGAACTGAGGAACGACAATGAGCTCATCTTGAAAGTGCCGTCGTCTGTGGAGGCTTATGGCGAGAGATTCGGCACGACTCTGCTGGCTTCACCAGTCCAGGTTGGGGGACCTCCCAAGCCTCCGCGACTCTACTCTCCTCAGTCCACAGATGGTCAGTTTCTTTCCACTCTGGACTCTCACTTCCCGTCAACTGGTGGCTTGTGGTGTTCTAGAACGGAATCGTTCGAGGGTTTTCAATGGCTTACTGGCAGCTTCTTCATGTGTTCCTGCTGAAACTCGTGTGAAGCTCTGGTGTGCTTGCTTTGGGAGAATATGCGACTGCTTCATCCATCTGCACTGGACTGTACCAGCTTTTTTCCATGCTTTGGGCACGTGGGTCACCCGTGTTTCATCATATGCACTCGCTTCTGAAGTATTGGAATAATATCTGTGGGGAAACAGGTGATTCGTCAACTGCTTGCTTGTTTTCCGGTTGTTTTTTTCTCCCTTTTCCTCTTGTCTGTGATGGTTTGGTGGGTCATCTTACGTCACTAGAATGCGCTGTGTGGAACAGTTCTTTTCGTTTCATTATGACATGTTGAAATCATCATGACATTTACTCATAATTTTCTAATTCCGTTTTTTGTTTTTGTTTTAAATTATCGTAGCACTTCTTAGCCAGTTTCTTATTTGGGTGTTGTTGTTGTTGTTGTTGTAGTTTTTGTTGTTGTTGTTTGTTTGTTTTAAATTCTTCTGGGAATCAACTTAACACATGCTCCTTTTGGGTTTATGCACTGTATGCGTCATGATGAAATATATGGATATAGTTTGGTCATGCTTTGTGTTCATTGATGGGATATTTGGTTTGCTGATTTGGCTTATATCGAAATAGCAGAATAGATTGTACATTATTGTTTGGGTGGTCAGCTTCACGGTGTATTGCGTTTTTCGGAGGAAATTATATTTCGTCTTTGTACGTTTTTGTTTTGTTTTGTTTTGTTTCCATCCATCTTAATGTCATCCCCTCCCTATTCCCCTCGTGGGGTGCCGGGGGTTTCTGTATAAATAGTATCCCCACTTTCTGGAAATTTAGTGCTTTAAAATTTAACTTGCTGGGGGCGCCTTTATTGGAAAGCGTATCTTCTTCGCTAGATCAGTCACCTATCTTTTTTCTTGAAAACTCTCCCACAACTCCTCATTTGTGTATGGAGTCTGTTGGATCAGCTTGGGGATATTGGACGCTTTCTGCCAAATGGTCAATGGGGCTTTCCATGGTATTATTATTTAGCAGTGTGGGCATTTTATATGTACGTGTTTCGTTAATATTTTATAATGATGTTTATATTCTATTTTGATTTTGTATACGGGGGTTCGATAAATTAGAGAATAGCTTCAGCGTCCCCTGCATGGGATGCCTTTATTGGAAAGCGGCCGGCTGGTGGAGTGTCTTCAGTGTTACCGTTAGAGTTGTTTCAGCAGATCTTTTATACGGATCAACCAAGTTGTGGTCCTGATGTTTTGGTCCTGATTCGGCTCTTTGCAGTCCGCTGGACACTATAAACAATGAATTACTAATTTGACATGGTTTTAGTTAGGCTGGAAAGACAATTGCATAGTGGTAAAATCGTGTTTTACCTCCTAAGATTTAAGTTTTACGTGCAGAAATGAAGATAGTGTATTCACCATCGGCTCATAGCAATTATGGTATAAATATATATAAAAAGCTTCTCAGCAAATTGTATATTCAAGTTGAGCTAATAACCATAACAAATTATGTATAGTATTCATCCTGATTGTGCAAACCCTTGCATACGTATGAGAGAATCGGTCGATATAAAATGCAGCCTGTATGTATGTGTATGGTTTGCCTGTTGGGCGTGCCGAGTCGTATGACTCACCCAGTCACGAGATAGGAATATAGGTAACATCTTGCGGCCTAAAATTATGTGAGCCAAGGTAAACTAAAAGAAAACACAAAGCTTAGACCTCAACAACAACAAACTCTTTCCTTCCCGTCTTCCCACTTCTCTCTCTCTCTCTCTTCCCCCCTCTCCCCCCCTCCCCCCCCCATTCTGCCTGTTGCCCCCATCTCATCCTTCCCTCTCCTTCCTCTCCCCCCCTCCCACTCGCGCTCTATCGCTCCCCCCCTCCTTTTCTTCAGGCCTCACTTCCCGCCCATCCCCCAGTATCACACACCCCCATGTTCCAACCCTCTCTAACAGGCACCGCAATCTTTCATCATTAATCAGGTGAGTCGTGCGTTCGTGTGTGGGTGTATGTGTGTGTGCGTGTGTGTTTGGGTGTGTGTATGTGTGTGTGAAATAAAGGCAGACATACATACACGCGCGCACAAGCTCATATGTACGCATTATATATTCACACATGGCGTTATAGATTGGTTTAATTTGTTGTTGCTGTGTTAGTTATTATTCTGTTCTCCACCCCAACCCCACTCCCTCCCCATACACACCAATGGACACGAACAAGGGTGTAGAGCTCGTTACCCCACGACCCTCTTCCCTCACCATCCCTTCCCTCCCTCTCTCTCCCTCTCTCTTTCTCCCCCTCTCTCTCATCGCTGTATCAATATGCATGTGAAGTGATAGGCCTGCATGGGGTAATATATTGTGTTGTTGTTTTGCTGCATCTCGCCTCGACCTAAGGCCTGTCTGTAAGAGAAGTGACGATGCGGCTGCTTGGAATGTATCCGATTTTTAGATGTCTGCCAGCTTTCCCTCTCCTCCCACTTCTACACCCTCCCCCCCTAACTTACCCACCCACACATACGCACACACATTTTCTTACTCTCTCTCGACCCCTCCCCTTCTCCTCTTTATCTCTCTCTCTCCCTCTCTCTCTCTCTCTCTCTCGCTCTCTCTCTTCCCAAATGTGCCTATTATCCAGATTCCAATATATTCCCATACAAGTATTTTATTATTAAATATTATTAAGTAAAGTATGTATCCCACAGCCCCTCATTTACACACACACACAAACGCCCTCACAAAGACATACTCTCACAATTTCGCACACGTGAGCACTCACACACATACACATACACAAACACACACACGCGAGCGCACACACTCACAAGCACGCATGCACACATACCCGCACATACGTAATGACATTACAGATGCAGGTACAAGCGGTAGTACCTATGCAGAATGTAGCATGTACACTCTTGATACGTTTTCGTGTTCAATTTATGCCTGTTTAATATGTTTGGCTTTCCGTAATTATTAGAAGCCATTTGTTAGTGCCACGATACTGTCATGCTTAATTGTATTTCTGTATTCCCATCAATGCACTGAAACAATGTAGGTGATGAAATGATGATGAAAGTATCTTGCAATTTAACCTTATCCTCTTATCCACTTGCAATTTATTCTTAACCTTAACCTCGCAGTTTAATCTTAACCTTAACCTTGCAGAAAACAGTCCAGACTACAAACCTCTGATCAACGACGAGGCGGGCGAGGACGAGAACAACAAGGACGAGGTCGACCAGGAAAATATTGACCCCAGCAAGGTCAGTGTCAAGGGCAGGTCAAGGTTATGCTGATTATAGGCAGGGCATGATCATGGTCACTGATAAAAGATCAGTGATTATGTCGAATGACATGCCATGAACGTTAATTGGTCTGTATTAGCATAGACGCAGAAATTATATTACAATTTACGCTTGTTTAAAGTTTATTGATGCTGTCATCGTCATCATCATAATCTCAAAATGGGTACAGTAAATCATCTTGTATCTCGTATCTTGATTATGTTCGCCAGATGCCGCTGTCTGGCCTATTCAAGACTACCAAAGCCAAGAAAAGCAAGAGCAAGAAGGGCAAGGGCAAGGACGATGGCAGCACCACTGACGATGTAAGTATGAATGACGTCATCTTTTGCCTATATACCCGCTTTCTCTCGGGTGCCTGTGGTATTCCAATCGCTTGCAAGACGCTCCTTCATCAGTGATTCTTCCACCTCGTGAACAGTTGCGCGGTTGCTTTGCTGGTATCTCTATCAAAGATCTGTAACTCAAATGCGGTTAGACGTTAACGAAAATGTAGTTTTACATAGTAAGGGATAGAAGCATATTATGTCTTGAGATTAAGTCATTTTAGGCGGCTTGTGCTATTTATTTTATTTATTTAATCGTTCTTATATAGCGCTTTTCCAACTCAAGAGCTGCTTAAGGCGCTGGCCAATACAGGATCTAACTCAAGCCGCCCGAGGCGCCAACTTGCAGTCTTTGGGTGCATCGTAATAACGCTACAGACAACTGAGCGCAATCCTGGGTAGCGGATGGGGGAGAAGGACCTAGGTGCATGCTGGATATGTTCTTGTCACCGGCACTCACCCGTCTAGGACATGAGCGTCAGGATCTTTAAAGTTCGTTATGATGTAATGTATGCGACACAGTCTAGACCTCGGTTTATATTCTCATCCGAAGGAGAGTGGTTGTGGTGGTGGTGGTGGTGGTGGTGGTGGTGGTGGTGTTTTCATTGTTGGTGGAGGTGGTGGTACACCAATGCCATCTTAACCAGCTTGCATACTTTGACGCTGATGTTACTGTTGTTATCCCTGCGGCTCTCGGTGACAGCTCTGAAATGCCTTGGATTTTAGGCAGTGGTGATTTCTTGAATAATTTTGGGGCTAAGTTGGGTGGCGGTAGCAAGACTGGAACTCAGCCCGGGGAATGGGATTCGGCATTTCTGCCATAAAGTACTGTGCTCTAACGGTGATGTGGGCATGGATTGTGCTATAGCCTTGGGTCTTTTCATTTTCACTTTCTCCTTGCTCTTTATGCTTCTATTTTCTTCTTTCTTTCTTTTTTTCCAACTCTTTTTTCAAGCACAAGAAACACGTCAAAGAGGCTGTAGATGAGATTAAAGTGACGCCAGTGTCTGGTGACGAAACTGCTGCGTCAGCTAAGAGCGAGTTGACGGAGAAAGCCGTAGTCATCGATGACGCAGCAAAAGCTAATAACGTCACGAGTGGAAAGGTACTTCAGTGCACGACGCATGATAATAACAATAATAATATATTATTTTTCTTTAAATCTTATTTATTATTATATGCTTCTTTCCCTCTAGCGAAATTCGGGAGGTGATAGGATTTTTCTTATTACACGATATTTTTAGTGGAACTTTTTTTCCTGCTATAGTTGTACACAATGCATTATATTTCACAAGGTTTTTATTTATTCAAGGCTCTCTTCTCATTTCAGAAATTACTGGGCATTTGGGAACGGGGTGGGAGGTGGGACATTTTGGGTTTTCCACTTTAGTTACCAACGTAATCATAGACATATTGCTTTCACATACTCTGAGGGTAAAAAAATAGTTTTTATGTGGGTACCTGGTCATATGGGCATCCGCGGCAACATTGCAGTGGACAAAGCGGCTAAAGAAGCTCTGCAACTCGATTTCCCTTCAGAGATTTTCCAGTTTGTTCCTTACTCTGATCTGCGTTATATGACTGGATCTTATTGTAAACGATTGTGGCAAACTGACTGGCCTAACCATATCAACAACAAATTATTTCAAATTCTTCCCGATTTGTCAGCTTCTTTGCCTAACTTTGCATCCACTCGCAAAGAAGAAACAGTTTTGTCTCGCCTTCCTATTGGGCATACTTATGTAACCCACAGTTTCCTGTTAAAAGGAGAAGAACCACCATGGTGATTTGCGTGTAATAAATCCTTTTCCGTTCGCCATTTCATGTATGAATGTGCTGACCTGCTTGATAAAAGATAAAATTATTTTGGTTCAATACCTTTCAAAGAGATTTTTAAAGTATGCAACGGTCAACACCTGTTTCAATTCTTACATGACGTTGGTTTGTTTTATCGCATATAAATCATGTCGTCTTGTTTTGTGTTGGTTAGATTTTATTGGTACGACTGAATTTAGTGATTTTATTACAGAAAGAGAACGTATTTTTAATACATCAGTTTAAAATAAGATTTTTTCACGAGGTTGCATGTGAAAGTTTGTTTGAGTATTTAAGAGTAACAGGCCTGTTTTGTAAGATTTGAATCATTTTATAACATTTTAAGATAACGTCTCTCTGGTCCTGATTTGGCTCTGAAGAGTCCGCTGGACCTAAAGCAATAATCATGTAATGTAATGTAATCTAACATCACTTTGATGACTAGACATTAAATAAAATCAACAAGCATTTTCATTGTCGTCGCCATAACAGTCATCTTCTTCTCTGCCTCCCCATTATTCTTTCCTTTCTTTTGTTTCTTTCTTCTTCTTTTCCTCATCATCATCATCATCATCATCATCATCATCATCATCATCATCATCATGTTCTTGCATTTCTTCCTCTTTCATCCTCCATTCCATTTTTCTGTCTTCTTCTTCTTCACTGAAGGTTTTTGTTGTAGTCTCCCGACCATCTTACAACTCGTTATATGTACTAGCTCTTCTAACACAAATTTTTCATTTGGTCCGCAAGGCTTCCAACTTTGAGCTATAATATGACAGGGATGTTGCTTTGCTAACATGATTATAATATCCGCACTTGTCCAGAGCAACGCGTTGGACAACAAGGTGGACGCAGCTACCGCGGGCGATGCCCCCGCAGTCCTGCTCACGTCCGATGACCGTGGCGACACGCTGGCCGCTGGAGAAAGAGCCACCACCACACAAGGAGCTGCTGTTCAGGTCAGTTTCGAGGTCCAGATCAAAATTTTTGCAAAATGCGTACAAAAGATTTTATTCACGCTATTTGCTTGTATTTTCATACAGTTATAGGGTCTATTATTTGCAAAACAATTTTTCTGAACTTCATGTCTGAGTGTTTAATAAATCGTCTGCTATAGCAGTAAATGGCTTATCTCCCTTACAACAGAGGCACAGGCGCTAAAAGCAGCGGTTTGTGACGAACATGCTCCCTGTTGTTGTGAATGAACCAAGCGGGAGTATTGTGTGCGTGGGGTATTGAGTTACGCTTTAGGGCTGCATCCAGGAGCCCTTTGCTTTAATCGTGCATTAACATTATCAAGAGTCCTCAAAGTATTTTTAAATGTGCTTTCATGCCCATAGGAGAGAGGTTAAGTACAATACAATACAATACAAGATTATTGCTGTAGGTCCAGCGGACTTGTTGATTTCCTGTTACAACAACAGTTGATAACAATGTCAATGGTTGATTTCCTGTTATTACAGTGGTTGATTTCCTGTTATTACAGTGGTTGATTTGCTCTTACTACAAGGGTTAATTTCCTGTTATTACAATAGTTGATTTCCTGTTATTACAAAAGTTGATTTCCTGTTATCACAATGGATGATTTCCTGTTATTACAATGGTTGATTTCCTGTTATCACAATGGATGATTTCCTAGCTGTTACTATTACAATGATTGATGGTTGATTTCCTGTTACTGTAATGGTTGGTGGTTGATTTCCTGCTATTACAATGGCTGATTTCCTGTTATTACAATGTTTGATTTCCTGTAATTACAATGGTTGATTTCCAGTTATTACAATAGATGCTGTATTTTCAGGCTCAGCCATTGAAAAGCGAGATTGGTGCCCTGCCCCCTGAGTCTGCCACGGGCAAGGAGGGACAGAGTCTGCTGCGTGAACCCAACCCTGACGCCATGGTCTGCTGCACCATCCTGTAGAGCAACGGCAGTTGAATTTCACACAGAAATATAGTTTTATAAATTAGATGTCACCCACAAACTTTCAGATATCTATCAGGCAATGGAATTTCAAACAGGAAATTGGTTTTCATAGATTAGATGTTAGATAAACTTAGACAAATCTCCGAGACCTGTCAGTATATAGAGGTAATGGAAGTTCAAACAGAAAATGAGTCTTAGGTGCGACCCTAGTTAACCGAGTCTTTAGAGATCTATCGAGGCTTGATCTGGTTCAGGCCATTGCCTCAATTTAATAGTCTCTGATACCGAGTGTGGATGTTAACATTATCAATGTTCCCGTGTTTTATAATCTTCTCTTTTCTTATTATTAATATTAGAGAAATATTGTTGTGTTTAAGCTAGTTTTTTGCAAGACCTGGGTACCAATAGACCATCCGAGCTGCAAATATTTCGTCTCACCTCAGATGGCCTCTGATACTGGAGAAGCATACATCTGACACTGTCAACTGTGCTTTTTATATGGCGTAGCTGAGACTGTGTGAAGCCTACATCTCTGAAATTCAGCGTTGCATGGAATATGAAGGACAGAAACTAACACAGGGCAATGAGTGCATTGCAGGAATTGCGAGAAACGGCTCATTTCATCTGTCTTCTTCTTCTTCTTCTTTGTCTTCTTCTTCTTGAGGTGGGCCAGCTACACTCAGTATGTTGATTAATTTGCTTCTAATGGTTGCTACAGTCATTTTCAGTGCATGCATTAATCACACTAGTGGTGACATCAGAGCAGCATAGGCCTGTTTCAGTCTACTTTGACGAGATCGGAGAAGTACAAGGGAAAAGTACTGATACATTAAAGGCCTATGGTGGTAACATCATAGTAGAACATGTATGTTTATGACACCAAAGTAGCATTAGACTATTTTGTGACACCATAACATTGCTTGACCAGTTTGTTATATATCAATGTAGAACAGGTCTAGTCTACGTATGACCTCAAAATGGACATCAATAATGCAACTTCAGTTAATTGGTGAATACAAAATGTTTGTAGCGGTAGATTTTGTTGTAATTGTAATGCAATTCTCTCTGCTGAAAAATGTCCAAACAGTGATAAATCTTAAGGGAATATTTGGAGAGAAGAAAAAAAAAACTTTGAATGTTTTGAAAGAAAATACATCTTAAATAAGCACCGTGGGCATTTCTCCTACCATAGTATACTGCACTGTACAAGTGCATATTTACTTTGATTCTATTTATTTGCCCTGTTTGGATATGTTATTATATACACAGAATGTCGAGCCTAGCAATAGTACAACTGTATGAACTTTGAACGAAGACATCAACATGACTTGGGCTAGTTTGCATGTAAACGTAACTAGACTCGAAGAAATTAGTATGATCTATCTAGAGTGAGTGTATGTGTGTGTGGACGGCTGGGTTATCTGATCCCTAACTCCTCATGAATAAATAATCTTAATTAATTGGAGTGTTATAAAAGGGATATACTGAAATAACAATTAAGGATGGCTGCAGTAGTCAAGAGACCTAAAGCAATAACCATGTAATATAATGCAGTAGTCAGGAGCGTTATGGGTGAAATTAACAGTTGTTAGTCCTTACAGAAACAGTCTACTTGATGTCAGAGAAATAACCTTTTTCATTTATGGTCTGTACACATCATGATTTTAGACCAAAATAAATAATAACTAAAACAATAGAACATTTTAAAACAACCAAAAAATACAAATTATTTACAAGACAACAATCTGAACAAACAAAAAAACTATTAGCTAAAACTTCTATTCTATTTCACATAACCTGTAGCATTCATTCACTTTCCAACTAAAATGAAATAGCCCCAAAAGTCCAAAGTTCCCTTGTTGGCTTTATTAGTATTATAGGTATATATTTTAGTATCACAAGCCTATCATAAAGAAAGAACTAATATTATGAATCAGCATACTGATTGTGGATGCTCAACGTAGGAAGAAGAAGAGGAGGAGGAGGAAAAGAAGAAGAAAGAAAGAAAGAAAGAAGGCTAAATTGATGACATTAGAATTATGTTTTTTTTGTTAAGTGACAAGTGTATAAGCCAGAGGCATTAGGTGTATATCATAATTGTATGCAAATTGGTCCTGTGCACGTCATTAGCATTTAGGCTAACATCATCACTGTACCAGACTATAACAAGCCTACGTTTAATTTGTTTCCATCAGTACACATTGTCTTGGATTATGTAGCCTTGATGTTTATTATAGCATGCTCAGTGTGATGAATGATGCAAATAGAATTATAATGAAGCTGTCTGCACATTAATGTCAGACTGTAAGTATATAGTCTATGTTAATCTTGCCCTGTGTTTGTTAAGGATTTCATAGCCTTTAGCCCGTTTAGACTGTGTACAACTTGGTTCATTAGGGCCCTTTTTGGACGCCTTTTTATTATTCATTATTCTTATGTGCCGTAATTGAACAAGGACATTTCAATATTACTTGATCAACTTTAGTTAGTTATTTCCTTAAATTTAGATACACAGTTAAATTGAGTGCAACATGGTCTAAATGGACCTTTACGAATATCCTGTTGTCAGTATTTTTTTTTAATGAACTGTAATTGACATGTAGATTTGATTGTTTTTTCTACTTAGGCTTGGATGCCTTTTTATCAGTTTTAAAAAAGTACTATCGTGGATAATGGATCGACATTTAATTAGTATTTGAACTTCAGTTTAAATGCTACCTTACTTTTATTGGAACTGACATTTGTCTGTTTGTAGTGACTTTACTCATCAGTGTAGCTAGATGACATAGTCCAGATACTCACGACTGAGTGCAATTGATACTGAAGTTATACAATAGTTGTAGATGTGTAGTCAATTGACTTCAGTGTAGTTTTGAATACAGTATTGCTGTGTGATGGTGCCGGACGGGATAAATTACAAGACTTTTGTAAGCGGACCACTGTAAAAGGCCAGCTGAAGAAAAGGTTTCTACAAAATCGTGGAATTTTCAACATACAAGATCAGTGTATTTGAAACACACGCGATCCCAATGTTAGTTTTATGACCTGATTTTCCACAATCATCCATTTAGTCACTGGCAGCACAAGCCAGTCAAGAGGCCCTGATAAGGCAGAGGAGGTTAAATCTTTGGTAGCTTTTGGATTCTCCTGAACCTAGAAGGAGATGCCTCAAATGTAATATAAAAATGCCTTCATTTTAGAATTTGTTTACAGCACCCCATGCTTTTATTAAACCAGCTAGAAAAAAACAAATATGTTGCTACAGATTGCCACACTTTGAGCCCGATTGGTGAGTTCGGGAAAAGCGTGTATGTAGCATCCAGTATTGTAATTATTGTTATAAACAACAATGGTTGCCACGGCAGGCACTGACCTGCAGTTAAATGTAGTTTGGCCATTATTTAGAGTACAAAATGTATATGAAACTTCCATCGTTACAAACTGTGGTTTTGGGGTCCGTTAAATCTATCAAAATTGACCATTTTGTGCTAATGGGCGATTATGATCAGATCAAGTCTAGCAGTGACGGTGAAGGGGTTTTCGTGTTGAATTCATTGCCTTTATTATTCCCGTTACACTGTCACTGTTTTTGCCTTACGATTTGGGATGTGTTGGAACCGTTCCGATGCTGCCTTTTACTGTGGTCTGACCTTATTTTTTTTCATATTGAAACGCTTTTTAAATTTTGTCTTTTGTATTGTTTGGTGATTTCTTTGCGCTTTTATTTCTGTTGTGTTTTGTCTGAAAACCACCCTTCCCCTCCTCCCCATCCCACCTCCAACCCTCTGCTCCATCCCCATTCAGCCCTTTTGTTCTTGTGGATTTTTTGCTATGATCCTTAATCATGAGTGGACTTTTGTCTGCTTGCCTGCACTGAGATAGGCAACATTGACGTGTTTCTTGTTTTAAGTTATTTACTTACTGGCTTTATTTTGTACAAACTAATTTATTATTTGTAATTATTATCTTGAAACAATAATTTATTTTTTAAGTTGTAGGTAAGATGTAAAAGTTTGAAACATGATTTTAAAAAAAAAAAAAGACTGTTCTAGTAACTTGTTATTGGTTACACATGGACTTGTTAAAAATTGGGTAACTTGTCATGTTTAAAAATGTTTTATATTGTGTTGTTTCTAATTGGCATCTTCAAATATTGATTTTTGTTTTTTAATCACAACTTATGGTCCACACTTTGAAAATCATTTTGATGCCATGTTGTTGTGGTTTTTTTAAAAACTTATTGTATTTAGTGAAAATGTATTTGTATTTCTGTTATTAATTTCTTTAAAGTGGTAATTGCATATTTATGTTATCAATCCCTCCTCATTATTTACGTAATTTTAAGTGTTTTAAAACATTTTTATTGTAATGGATTTAGCTCCACCTGGATGTTTCGTCTTTTGAACTTCTGTGTATAATTTCATTGAAAATGTAAATTGTTTTTCTTTTGCATAGTTTTATATTATCACCCATATTTTCCTTCCCATGTCCTTAATTTGTGTCACAATAAATATAATATTTAATTTCTTGTGTTTGTATTTTTGTATCATCCAGTCGTGGATTGCCTCCCTTCTGTCTTGTGTTTGTATTTTTGTATCATCCATCGCTCCGTCTGTCATGGATTGCCTCCCTTCCATGTTCTTATCAGTTCAGTAGTGGTTAGTTTTGATGGCCTTTGTGTTTGGTAGAGGTGTTGGCGCTCCATTGTGCATATATTGTTGTACTTTACTGGCTAATAATATAATATAACATATTTATAAAATCTGTCTTTCATCCAAGTCTTCCAATATATGAATATTTTTAGCCTCCCAATTATTCTTGTTCCCCCCCCACCCACCCTTTAGCCTCCCAATTATTCTTGTTCCCCCCCCCCCCCCCCCCCCCCACCCTTCTCCCCCGATATAATTAGGAAGTAGAACAAATTAGTTTTTGCTGTATGGCAAAAACATGTTTCTAATTATTTAACAGAGGAATCTCTTCATACTACTCTGCCCTCCATGATATTAGAAAAGTTGAACAAATATACTTTGCTTAATAATAACAGTAACTCCCTTAACAAAGAAACAGCCCCTCCCCCCCTCCCCCCCCCACCATTTCCTCTTCCCTGTACCCCACCCTCCATTAACACATTAAATTATGTCTTTGATTATTTGATTGCCGATTCATTTACTTAAATTAAAAAATATATTGATTACTCAGACAGCTACTATTACATGTATTTTAATACGCTTTCAGAAACTTGTGAAATCTTGGTCGTGGTGAAAATTAATACACTAGCTTGTTGTATACAAACAATTCAATCTTGTGCCACAATTATACATAGTATTGCGTCACAGGAAACATGACCATCTTCCCTGACTTGAGACAGTAACAACCACAAACTTTTAATGTTTGGATGCTGGCTAGGACAGGCTGTTGCTTCTGAGTGGAGTTTTGGCATCAAAACCTATCAATGTGTGATGTAAAATGTTTTACAAGATGAGTTATTGTCCCCATTTTTACTCAAGGAAATTGGACACGACTAGCAGCCAGCTAAGCGTTAAGGCAAAGTAATTTTCACAAGTTGCTTCTTCACGTGTGGTCTGTACATGTTATTTTTTTCTACAGCTAGCGGCTTATAAATTTAAGGTAAATGTCAATATGAAATGATTTTTATAGGATGGCTTCACAGTGCAATAATCTTAGCTGTATTGTATTAGTCTGTATTATCCTGTAACATGTAGTTCTAAAACTTTTGAAATTTTAACAGATGTAACTGATATATTTTAATTTTTTTTTTTTAAAATGTTTATTTGTGTTGGAAAGAACTTTACTGGGTATTATTGTAGTTGCATCTAATTCATGTTTTCTTGCAATTATTTCTCATGCCCTTTACCGTTATAGTGTTTTAGTTACATGGTGCTGTGCCATCATTTTGCCTGTGCTTCAAACAGAACCATTAAAGACAATTTTCCAAATAAGCTGTCTTGAATAGTTTGTATGAAAGTGTGTGCGTATATTATGTAATGTGTATCAAGATCTTAATATTATGCAATACAACTTATTTCGGTGCATTCGTGTGCGTGTGCTTAATGTTTGCATTGACAAGCTTGTCCACAATTCTAAACATTAAAACTCTGCCATCTGAAAATGAATGGTGAGCAAGCTTGTGGATTTTGTTAATGAAAATGTGCAGACATTGTTTTACCAGTTAATTCACTTTTACACCACAAGGTACGTTGGTACTATGTCACAAAGCTGACCACAGAGACTGAACTTCAAAAGACTTATGAAGGGATGCAAAACAGAATAGAAAACTAAACAGAAACTGACAAAAGGAGAGAAAGGGAGTTGTGGGGGAGGAGGTAGGGGAGAGGGGGATGTGGGGTGATTACAGATTTAAGAGAACTTTAGTTAGTCATTATTTATAGGGTCCAGAGGACTGCAAAGAGCCGAATCAGGACCACAACTTGGTTGGAAGAGGGCTCACCCCTGATTCATATAAAAAATCAGCTGAAACAACCCTAATGGTAACACTGAAGGCACTACACCAGCCAGTCAGTTTGCAATAAAGGCATCCTATGCAGTGGACGCTGAGGCTGTACACTAATTTATCTAAGCCCCATTTACAAAAACAAAATAGAATTAAACATCATTATTAAATATTAACAAAACACATCCATATAAAAGGCCTACATTGCTAAATAATACCACACAAAGCCCTATTGATCATTTAGCAGAAAGCGTCCAATATTCCCAACCTGACCAAACAGACCCCCTTCGCAAAGTAGCTTTGGGAGAGTTTTCAAGAAAAAAGGTAGAGGACTGGTCTAGCACAGATGATCCTATCCTATCCTGTAACTCAAAGGTCTTTGGGGCACCACAGATAATCGTTTAACCAGCTTTCTCTGTCCTCAGCAACCCACATAGCTTCGCTCAGTGTCAAGCCAGTCCATTCTTGAATGTTGTCCTCCGACCTCTTTTTCTGTCTCCTTCTTCTGCCTCCTTGCACCACGCCTTGCAGGAAGGTCTTTGTAGACTAATGGTCCTGTCTTTCCAAAGAAGATAGTAGATGGAAAGAATAGAACAGATTACGAACGAGAAAGAACAAATAAGAATGACAGAAACAGTGGCAATTTAAAGCAATATATCCACAAAGTGGGGATACTACTTATACAGAAAACCCCAGCAACCCAACAGGGGATTTAAGAGAATTTGAAGTATCAAAGTTCTCAAGACATCCTTTTTTTTTTTTAATAAAAGAAAGAAAACATTTTGAGGAGAGGGAGAGAGGCAAAAAGCTTTGTACATGACAACGGATTTCATTCATGCATGCCACACAAACTGCACACATTGTTTGCAATACATAATTCATATTTAATTTGGGGAAATAATGCACTTATACTGAAAAGAACAACCCACCACAACAAAAAAAAATGGCAACACTTTTCCCATTAAACATTTTTTCCTAATCAGTACAATTTTTGTTAATCTGATGAATAAAAATTGATACAACAACAACTTTCTTTGCTACCACACATCAAATCGTTCAAAGCTGCATTATTCCTTCCCAATACAAACTATGTTATGTACCATTATTATTATTAATGTAATTATTTAGCCAATTTTAGACATAAAAACAAGTGTTCTAATATAAATTATACATGTTTAACTGAAGTGTTTCTACTTGTAAAATATCACAATATATAATTTAAAGAAACAAGTAATTTATGTGTAATAAAAGCAGTTAACAAATGTAATCTCTGAATGTCAATAATCTCAACCTTGGATTGTTGTCACTAAATGGAAGAAGAAGACGAAGAATGAAATATAGACAAAGAAGAATTACATATAATCTCAAGTCACAACTTGTCTGATCCACAAAAATGTATCACTTCATTTTATCTTGCTATAGACTATAGTGGACAATATCGGTAGCAACACAATTTTAAGAAGCATACTACTAGTACTATTATATATTTACAAACTATGCATAATTTCGGATCCCATTTGCATTCTTAACTCTCCCACCTTTTTCATGGTTGATGTTAATGATTCTGCTTCTGCATACATAATCACTTGTGGACCAATGTTTGCACAACTATGAACATTATTCCACTGAAAGTGAAAACTGACTGCAGACACCTAAGCCTGGGTCAATGGTGCAAAGCGACCACTGACCCTACTTCTTCTTGATCAAGTTGATGGTGACCAACGTCAATCAATGAACTTAAGTAAATGTACACACTTGAGGGTTTTATCACTAAGATTTCAGTTGTATTAGGGGGAAAGTGGCAGAAGAGCTGAAAAACAAACAACTGCATAGAGTTGATAGAGGCTAATAGCAAAAGGTAAAAAGTGGATATTGGTAACAAAAGACAAAATATGGGCTAAAGTCTTGTAGATGGTGTACCATAAATATTGCTATGCTTTGTTATACTATACATAATGAATTGATGCATACCCATTTCATACAATTGCGTTTGAGAGGCCTATAAATTTATATTTTATTAGAGACAGAAAGATGAGTGAACATTCTGTTTCTGGTTTTCAGCATCCCTTGATTGTGGTGATTCTAAACAAACAACTGAATAATACTTCCAAAGAGATAAAGCAAACAAATCCAAATCCTGCTGTTAAGCTAAACACACACCACAAGCTTTAGGTCTTCAAGTTTGACATACATTTTTATATTGTCTTTATCACAGCCCACAAAATGTAGACCTGTACATTTACACATGCCTATTAGGCTTTCATGCTCCATGTGACATACTGGATATTATCACATCACCTGACAACTGTATATGACCTACAACAGAGATAATCATAATGCAATAAAGGCTGATAACATTCACACCAACATCACTCATGACTTGCAAAATGGCCACATCAAACATTTATATTATAATGAACAGGAATGTTTTAACGAACAGGAGTGTTTTAACACTGCATGGATCTCCATTTGTTCAAATATTAATACACTTTTTTTTACGAAGTCTTGATAAATAATCATTCAACAATTATCATTTATACACAAAACAACCTGAAACACGTTTTCATCCTAACCGCTCATTCATTCCATCATTCACTCATCTCAGGCTTGGCATTTATAACACAAATTGCCACATTTCCTTGAAAGAAAAAAAGTTCCTTGCTAACAGCTCCATAATATCTTCAAAAGTTCACAACTTCGGCTCTGCAAAATTCGTATACCGTGTGACGTGTCTGGCTGTGAATGGGGATAGAAAATGTTCTGCCACATCTGTAATTTGACTATTATATTGTTGTTTTAACCTCATAAAAATATCAGCCGTCTTCATCACTAGAAAAAAGTCAAAAGGTATGGCGGTTTTTTTTCATGGTGACAGCTGCATCACTTTATGGACTATTTAGGTGCTAATCTTGATTTCATCAACACTTGCACAGGACTGAAGTTAGTCACTTAGGCAGGTTTATGGTCACAATTTTGATGAGAGTTTTGAGTGTATAATAATACTTTGAATGCAAATTGCAGAAATAGTCCTGGAGGTGATAGTTGATCATTTTGAAATGACGTTTCATCTGGGAACTTCAGATGAACCCCGTTGAATAGCTGTATCGATTGAGTCAGGAAAGATGAACGAACACTGATTCTGATGAACGTTCTGAGGCTGGTTGGATTGATTGTTCATTCTGGATTATACCAGTACAAAAAAGTGTTCATTCACTTCACATACAAGTTTGTTTGTTTTTATCTAATAGCTTCACATCAGTTCTGAATTGAATAAGGTGTACTGTAACAATTTGCAGATGTGGGTGTTCCCGAGTTGAAGCGTCGTCTGCTCAACTTTACACGTTTGCTCTTCTCCGTGCGTAAACTCCCAAACAAGCACAAATTCCTAAAATGCCGATGGTAAGCCCCAAGAATAAGGCAATGCCATCGCCAGCATCGAAAGCCTCGACACCTGGGAAGAGGACAGAGAGAACCAGAAGCACCAAAATTATGAACGAGCTGTCTTCCATCTTGAAGGCTGCTTGCATGTGACGTTCACGTGACCAACCGGAAAATAGTAGGAGTTTTCATTATTTCAAGCTTTTAGGGCACCTGACTGCTTACCGAACTGTAGGTTATCAATCCGGTAAATTGATCACAGAATATTTATTTAAATTAATCAAAATAATTAATAGCTTACTATGCTTATACGGATTATATTATCATTTGTAGCACAGCAAAGATTTTTTTTTAAATAAAAACAACATTGCTTTTATTTGCCAGGATGCTATTCTTTTGATTATTTTATATATTTTTAAAACAAAAGCAAGGCCAATAATACTCATGGAAGCACTTTACAACACGAATAATAATAATAATAATCTGCATAGGGATTGCATTTTGTTGGATTATAATAATTGACACTCAGTAGGATAGGATTTGGAAACGTAAACGGATGCAATGAGTGATCCCAAATCTAAAGCACCAATCACTCTATTTTGCTTGGTCATGTGACCCAAGCATCTGTTTCAATATGGCGGAACTGCCAGCTACACAGACAGTAGCAGATGAAGAAAATGCTAGAAATGACAGCCCAAGGCTTGGCAGGAAAGCCATCGCGGAAGCCACAGACAGCAACCTTACTGGTGTTCCTCTAGAATCGCCTTGGACATTTTGGCTTGACAGGTATCGTAGAAGATTGGCGTGTTTATTTATTAGTCAAATCATCTGGTTTGGGGGTTTGTTTTGATTTGAAAATGATTTGTGTCAAAACGAAAGGAAGATGAAATTCGTTGATTTGCTCACTTTGATGTTTATGTATTTTGCACAATGTGTAGCCATTTACTTTCTTAAACGATTCATATGAAGAAAATTATACACGTTTATTGATTTTAACGTGCTTGTTTGAGGTGGCATTGCTTCAGTTCAAGTTCAGTTCAAGGGACATGTTAAGCTTCGCAGCTTTTGTGTCCCTGTTTTTATACAACTTTAAATTTTCTGGTTATTTTTGCAATTGTTCAGAGAATTAGAATTTAATGAAAATCATTCATCGAAATCAAATTTGGATTCCACAATGAAACTTACCTTTTCCAGAAGGTTTTTAAAAGTATTTATTTTAAGTTGTTAGCTTTTTTAACATGTAATGGTAGTCTGTTCCACAGTGGTGCAATTCTATGGCTAAAACAGTGCTTTCGTTTGTTAGTACGACAGTGCTGGATAAAAATTTTGTCTTCTGAGTTTATAGTTTTGCCTCCATCATAAAACTTAAAGAATGTATTAGCATTGACTTTGTCGATGTTATTTAATATTTTGTATGTTTGTATAAGATCACCTCTAACTCTTCTAAATTTCAAACTCGGAAGGCCTAGTTTCTTTAGTCTTTTTTTTGTAAGGCAGATTTTTCAAGGATTTTACCAATTTTGTTGCTCTTCGCTGCACTTTTTCAATCACTGACGATTGTCTTTTCAGTAGCGGTGACCAAATCCTTGAAATGCTGGAACAGAGTCCAAACTTTAGGGTCGATAACATGAAATTTTGGGGGTAATTTATTGGTAAATAGCAAAGATAATTCTATCAAACTTGGCTATTGGTTATTCCATTCTCATTTCTTTCTGGACCTAAACTTTTAAAGTCCCTAGTATTACATTTCTTGTTTTGTTAAATATTTTTTTAAGCCAGTATTGAACGATAAAAATGAAAGCAACCCATCCCAGTATCGAATGAGTTAATCAGTCAGTCGGACCCAGACCCTTGGTTTCCATTCCTATATTCTATCAGCTAGAGTCCTGGAACAAATAAAATATTTACTAGAGTCCTGGAACAAATAATATTTTCTTTGTCAGTCTCTCAATTTCACACATCCTACCCTCTTCATCAGTGGCGTAGCTAGGGTAGAGGTAGGGGGGGGGGGGGGTCCAAATTCGAAAATCCCCCCGAGCCCCCACTTGAGGGTGCCCCCAAAGGAGTGTGCGAAAAAAAAATTTATATAAATATTACGCCACCGGTCAAAATGCAGGGGCTCCCAAAAGAAGCCAGGCCCCCAAATCCTTAGCTTAGCTACACCACTGCTCTTCATCCTCCTTCCTTTCTCCTCTGTATGTGTGTGTCTCGCTCCCTTCCTACCTCTCTCTATCTTTCTCTTTTGTGTGTGGAAAATGTGTTTGTGTGGGTGTAAAAAGAGTGAGTGAGAGTACTTGGTCTAATGGACTGTTATTGATATTTTCACAGAGCTGTACGTGGGACCTCAGCAGCCCAGTATGAAGCAACATTAAGGAAGATATATACAGTGAACACTGTCCAGGTTTGATGCATATATATCTATATACAAATATATTATTTATTATATATAAATTTACATGTATTAAGTAAACAGTACACAGATTTTAATTTCAGTCAAAAATGTTAGTTTTAATTTGTTTTCGTTGAAGGATTTGTACAAATATCTTTGTTTTAATTTTTATTATGCTATTTTACTCTTTGTATTAAAGAACTTTACAAAAAAAATTTGTTGGTCATAGTTTGTGAAGTGTTGTAACATTATTACTACTACTACTAGCAAACCATAACTTGTAAGCGCTGCAGTACTAGTGATAGTGTATAATCTAGTAGTTTTAGATGGCAGGCTGTCCACCTTTCGCCCTGTAGCTAGGATGCATTAAAGTGATCTCTACTTCCTTTATGTCTTTACTGGATTCTCCTGAGTTCTGCCTAATAGGGCATTTACTAAGGTTATATAAATAGAGAGAGAGATAGGGGCAGTGGGCCTGAAAGCGATGCTGACCCCAGTCTGGGTGTCAGAGACTGTGGAGAGCATACACATTCACATACTCACACCCTATACTTGACAGATCTGTGACACTATCCGCTAGCATCAAGATTGCCTGTTTTTAGTGGAAACTGCCCTATTGCATGTGTTTTGATAGCGAGTGACTGTTGTGTGTACGATTGTTTTTCAGGGCTTTTGGAGTGTCTACAACAATATCCCTGACCCAAATAAGCTGAGTTCCAGATGTAGTTACCACCTGATGCGAGGAGAAAGGAGACCTGTGTGGTAAACAGTTTGTAGTTTTATGTGGCTGGTGTCTGTGTGTTTTATGAATGGTGTCCCTGTGTTTCGATGACTGGTGTCTAGTCTGTGTCTGTATGTGTTTTGAAGACGGGTGTCTGTGTGTTTTCAATAATCAACAATTGACCATTGTTTTATAATTGTTCAGTATGTTTTTTGTTTATAATGCATTTTAAAGGAATAAAAAGATAAGAGACGGAAATGGAAACTCCTAAATAAATAACTAAAATCGGTATCTCGTCGTTAGCACGCAAAGTATACATCAAACAAGGCATATATCAAGATATACAAGGCAAAAACTAAAAACTTCATTTAATTTGATTTAATTAGTTTTGTGACGTTTAATGTTTGTTAAGATTTAGCTTACTAATTGATGTTTGGTATGTTTTACGATTGTCGAATTCCAACATTATGTGCGATTCCGCGCAGATGTTCGAGCAATGGTATGTTGCCCTATTTTGGGACCAAAGCTAGCAGGCGTCGATTAAGTCTAACATACTTTGATTTCGATGCCTCAGGAGGTCTAAATCCTGCGCGATAGCATTCGATCATAAGCTCAACGTGATCCTGCTCCTTGCGTAAGTGGTCAACGACCTTGTAGATAAACGGATGATGACAGTCTACTGTCTGTTGAAATGACCGATGTCATGCCACAACCGAATTGATTGGGGTTAGTTGCGGAGGGCTGCTTTCCACCAAATCATCAAAAGCGTCTTCAACTGGAACAAAACTGAGGACTAAAAGCATTTTGACATGCATGCGAACATTTTTATCGTCCCTGTATGCCTCCGCTAAATGACATTCTTGTGAAAATTTAATCGAAGTGGAAAATTACTACAGGCTTATAGTCTATGCCAGGGTTAGTCTATGCTGCGCGCTTTCGACGGCGCGCATTTGACGGACATATTTTGCTGCGTGCTATTGACGGAGCGCTATTGTCGGCGCGCATTTGTCCTGTGCGCAAACGACGGGGTGCTACTAAAAATGCATGCGCATCACATATTTATTATTGGCTAAAACCTTATGGTTGCAATACCCCTACATATGTTAGTTCATTCTGATCAAAATGAGTATTCACAAAGTAATATAAACAAATTTAAGACCTTTGCATGTCACAATGATAACATGAATCTATATTAGCAAATGGGAACGCCTATTTAGATGCTTCATTTATTTTGTTAATTTTCACAATTTCAGGGAAGACGAAGAAAATTCTAAAGGTGGGAACTGGAGACTAAAATGCAACAGGGAAGATGCTGTAAGTCAAGCTGTTGTGTTGTTTTATTTTTAAATTTCCTTTAGCTCTACCTTTTACCTTTTGAAAGAGTCAAGGAGATGTATACGCTTAGCTGCAATAATAATAAGGGTAATTATATTGCACTTTTTCCTAATGACAGAGATGCCTAGTATTACGGAACGTCCGTAATTTTATGGAAAAACAATATTTACTACGGAAATATGGAATAATTAGCGAAATTACGGATTTGCAGCGATCAATTTTACGGATTTTCATACCGCTACTGATGCCTATATTTATAGGTTTGTTTGAGGCTTTTTTGTAACAGCGAAATGTTACGAGAGGTGATCACGTGACCAAGCGAGAGTTCTAAAATGGCTTCTAAACAAAAGCACGAAACCGAGGAGTCTGACAGTGAAATAGAATTACTCAATGCTCCAAAGGCCAAGAAGGCTTTAAACCCAAGAAAAATGATGAAAGAGACTCCAGTCAAGCAACGTTTTTAAAAAATCATACAATGAGAAATTCCCAGTTTTGAAGGAAAGTGTTGAAGATGGGCCGTCACATGCTTGGTGTGAAGTGAGTCAAAAGGCATTCTCCATCGAGCACGGGGGTGTCGATGACTGCAGATGCCACGTAGAGGGTGTCGTTCATGTGAAAAAAGCTAAGGCTAGGATGTCTACGCCTACTATCAGCACCATGTTCCAAAACCAGAGGAAATCAGATACTGCAGGACCAGGCTAAGTCTCCGTGACAATAAAATATTTCAGACCTGTAAATAAAATATTTCAGAACCTGACAATCACTTCAGAGGTCTATGAATATGTTTCTTGCTTATTTTTTGTGTGTTTATATTAGCTTTAACAGAATTACTGACGATTACTGAAAAAAGTTCCAAAATTACTGAAAACAAGTTGCCAAATTGCTGAGGGCATCAGGGCGCCTAGGCATCTTTGTAATGACATTAGTTCAAAGCGCAGTTCTCACGCATTTATGCTTAACGTTAACATCAAGACTCATACGAAAAGAAGTGAAACAAAAACAATACACTAATAATTTATGCAAAGACATAGTATACAATGAAAAAGAATATTTACAAGTAAACTATTAGAAGACGAGGGAGGGAGGGGGAGTAGGAGACAACTAAAGAGTGAGGGGGGTGGGGGGTTCGGGCTGTGTGATGGCGGTGGTCTGAATCAGAAAAGAAGGAATGATCTTAGTGATGGGAATAATGACAATGACCCTGCCATTTATTCAAATTACAGTACAGCTATTACATATTACAGCTGTCTTCTGTAAAACGTATGTACTTAAGATATTATGATCATTGTGTGGATTTGCAAAATGTGTGCATCCTCCTGATCCATCAACTCCCATCCCAGAACCCCATTCTGCCTCCACTAACTCTTTCCAACCCACCCCCTCACCCAAAACCCCCCTAATTATTTGACTAAACTAACGAAATTTCTTTGCATTATAGATTACAGAACATAGGTCATGAAGAGTGCACAAAACTGAGAAATTTTGTGTCATTTTCTACAGTGTAAAATTAAATTAAAACGTAAAAGTCTTGAATTTGTTTTGTTTCAGCCCTTAGTATGGAAAGAATTGTTGTTAGCAGCAATTGGTGAACAATTGTCAGACTGTATGGCAGAAGGTATGAACAATTGTTGTTTAACGTTGTCATGGTGTCGTTAAAATGAATATAATATTTTTAACTGCATCATTAAATAAATTGGTTTTTAAATTCAGTTCTATCAGCTGTCTTTTGTTTTATTTTTGAAATTGCGAAGTGCTGAGATTGCACATTGAGCCAGTTTTGAATAGCTAAATTCAGATGCAACAAAGCTCAAGTTTTGTTTTATAATATTTTAAGATAACGTTTCTCTGGTCCTGATTTGGCTCGGAAGAGTCCGCTGGACCTAAAGCAACAACCACGTAATGTAATTTATCTACAAACTTATTTCTTGGGAATAGATAGGTTGGTTAATTAGTGATCATCTTGTCGTTCTCTTCTTGTGCAAGGTTTGTAAATAGTCTTACTTTGCTATGTGGGTTTGCAAATTGAAGTTGATGGGAGGTTAAGTCAATGTTTGTTTGAGTGTACTGTGTATGAGATATGTGCATGTATACAGGTACTGTGGGTGTGTGTGTGTCCACAAGTATTGGAATATTCATGCATGAAGGTGGTGTTGAAATTGTGCCGAGTTCTATAAGTTGTCTTGTGTGCCATGGTTGGTTATTAAAAATCCTTTTTTAATAGAAAAAAACGTGGATTTTATCTCGATTCCTATACATATTCCTAGTGTCTTATAACTACACTGAAATGCTTCCTTACTGTGGTGTGTGCACAGATGATCAAGTGACGGGTGTGAGTGTCAGTATGAGAGACCGAGACAGCATCTTACAGATCTGGAATGCTCGGGCGGAGCGTGAAAGTCAGTCTACCATCTTGCCGAAAGTCTACTCCCTAGTCCCAGACGTGGACTTCTCTGCCGCCTTTTATAAACGTACGTCAACTTCCTCTGTGTTTGTCTGTTTCATTTAACCTCTTTTCACCGAAGAGATTTTAGACTAAACATTTAGTCTCCCCTTCTATTCTTGTAGGTGTTGACTTTCTTCTTCTTCTTCGTCTTTTTATCATGTGTATATGTTCTATGTCGCACACATGTAGTTTTCACTGGTCTTGTGTGCATATGTGTATTATTTGCTGTGCTGTTTGCATGGGGGTTTGTGGATGTGTGTTATTGTAAGCGACACCGCCGTAGCTCACGTGGTAGAGCATTTGCATGGCACACCGATGACCCAGGTTCGAATCCCGGGGTGGGTGAAATAAAAAGAGGCCATTTTCACTGTCCATTTTAGCAGTATGATTGCTCTGGTGGTTCAGTGCTGATTCAGGTCCCTACCCCTTGTTCCCTGGGATGGTTAACCCGACTAGCTTGCATACACCCGGTCCTGTGAGGCTGGATTCGAGATCTAATAAAACCTCAGAAATAACTCAATGTTCTAGAGTCGGGTATTATTATTTTCATAAAAGAGCAATCAAGATACTCCATAAGTCTTATAATATAAATACAGATATTCCAACTACTGAGAAATACAAAGAACTCCGAATACTCCCACTTCAAAAACAATTTGTATTTAATACAGCTATCCTTATGTTCAAAATCACACATGGGAAAACACCTGCATATCTTGATATATTTTTTACTAAGCCAGTTGTTGGGCATAGACTTTATAATTATAAACTACCCCTCCCTCGCATTGATTTATAAAAAAATAGCCTATCATTTATTGGAGCTGCTGTATGGAACTCTCTTCATATGGAGTGTAAACATTGCACCACAATATTTTCTTTCAAAAATAACCTATGCAAACATCTGCAAAATTAATTATAAAACTTATATTTTTTATATGATAACATAGTTTTTCATGACATTGTAGTATGATAGTAATGATGATGATAATAATAATATTAATAATTATTATTATTATTATTGTTATTATCATTGTTATGATTATTGTTATTTGTATTATTATTATGAGGGTGATGGATAGGAAGGGGGGTGGTTGCCTAACATTGTTTACAGATAATGATGAAGATGTTGGTGTGATTGTGTGTGCATGTGTGTGAGTGCATGTGTTTGTGATTTCTATGATTTCCAAGTTAATGTTAAAGGTTATTTACTATTCAATTTCAATTCAATTTCAATTTCAATTTATTTGCGTCAAGATAAGGCCACCGGCCTGTAGACACGGGGTTAATCACATGCAACCTATACTAAAACAAAACAGAAATATCAAAAATGCATAAACATAAATGCATAAACAATGAAGAGTTATATATCTGAGTATATAATAGTCGGGCTGTCCTACAATATTACCAAAGCGTTATAATACTGTTCTCTTTTCTTCATCGAATAGAATATATACATGGCCACATCTCTTGTAATATCAGAATTTTTATTTGATACCAAATATTTTACCACAGATGGGCAGTTCCTCATTACAGTTAAATATTTAGACAAATATTTAGTCCTCAAATCATCATACATCTTGCAACTGAAAAGAAAATGCGTCTCATCTTCAACTTCATCACAAAAAGTACACAAAGGGTTAACCACAGTATAACGTTGGTTTACTTTCAAACCATTTAACCCCAAGCGAAATCTTGTAAATGCTATACGAAACTTACTAATCGTCAATTGAGTAAGATATTGCTCAGGACATAAAGATGATTTGAAAGAACGGTACATCAAAAACCTGTCACTCCCATTAATCTTAGCATTCCATTGTTGGTAGTAGCAATCAATCATTCTTTGCTTAAACAGTTTCAAAAACAGTTTTTCATTTCCTACTCCATTTGACCAAACAAATGAAAATCCATAATTGTCAAGTATACTTTTAACCATATATGCCCAGTTTTTATCAGGGTTATTCATAGAAATATTCAGCATTTCATATACCTGACGTGGAATTCTATATAGTTCCATTCTCTGTACAGTAAACCAGTAACGCAAGATATTGATAGTACTATCTATAAATAAAGGATAGCGTCCTGTCTCACCGTATACCATTGTATTTGGCGTCTGGGGGCCAACACTCAGCAGTCTTTTTAAAGCAAAAAGGTGTACTGATTCAACTATTTTAAACTGAGTTGCCCCCCAGACTTCCGAAGCATACAAAAGCATCGGCTTGACCTGAGCATCGAACAGTGTAAAGAAAAAAGACATATTCATCTTTCCAAGGCTCCACATGGTCCTCAAAATCTCGACGACCTTGCCTTTACCCTTCTTCACAACCTGATCTAGGGCGCCCACAACAGACAGTCTACTTGTCAGGACAAATCCTAAGTACCTATACTCCTTCACTATTTCAAGTTCTGAGCCTTTCAAAAACCATTTTTCCCTTTTTGATAATCTGCCCCCTTTCCTAAAAATCATTACTTTAGATTTATTCAAATTAACTTTCAAACCCAATCTTCTGAAGCTTCGGCAAGATTATCTAACTGGTTCTGAAGGCCAACAGGCATAGAAGACAATAGTACAATATCATCTGCGAAGAGCAACAAAAATATCTTTTTCAAGCCTGGCAAAAATTGAAAACCATGACGCCCCTTCGCCGTAACCGCATCGGCTACCTCACCCACAAGCAAAGAAAAAATCAAAGGAGACAACAAACATCCTTGTCTCAGACCATTTGGGCAATCAAAAAAGTCTGACAGAGTTGAGCCCCATCTCACACAAGACTGGACAGAAGCGTACATTCCTTGGAGCATCCTTAGCATTTTGGTTGATGTCTGAACTTTTTGCAAAACTTTCCACAAACTATTTCTATCTACAGTATCAAAGGCACGCATATAGTCGATAAATGCAACATATACTTTTCTTTTTTGTTTAGAATATAGAATATTTTCTATCATAGAGAACACAGAAAAAATATGGCCAATAGTGGAGTAATGTTTTCTAAAACCAGCCTGTTCTTCACAAATCTTCCCTTCTCTTTCAGCCCACTTATACAAACGTGTATTCAAAATTTTTGTAAATATCTTGCTCGTAATACTTAAAAGAGAAATACCACGATAATTTTCTGGGTTTGTTGGGTCACCTTTCTTCAAAGGAGGCACAATAACAGACCGACACCAGACGTCTGGAAAGTGGCCACAATCATAAAGCTTATTAAAAAGCTTAGTTAAAAAAGGAGTTACAAAAGGCTCAGCTGATTTAAAAAATTCAGCAATAACCTCATCTAGCCCAGAGGCATTCTCAGACTTCAGGCCACTAATGGCTTGTTTTACTTCTTCACGCGTGACAGGACTGTCTAATTCTGAAACAGGGTTTTCGTTATCCACTGGCATTTCATTCTCAAACCCCCTATCTAAATCAGTTTCAGAATCACTAGCACCCAAAATACGCTCAAAATGCTCTTTCCAAATATTTATATCCACTGCAGGAGTTACTTTCGGTTTCCTCTTCAAACTATGTACTGTAGACCAAAATTTCTTACTGTCATTTTTATTTTCTAATAATGTCTCTGTAACTTTATCATTATGACTTTTTTTTTTTAATGTATTTAAATACAAATTCCTTTTTTCTTTATACAATTTCCTGTCTTCATCTTTTTTCAAGCGCCTGTATTTTTTTATTTTTTTTTTAATCGTTCTTATATAGCGCTTTTCCAGCTCAAGAGCTGCTCAAGGCGCTGGCCGATACAGGATCTAACTCAAGCCGCCCGAGACGCCCACCCGCAGCCTTTGGGCGCATGGTCTGACGCCCGGACAACTGAGCACAATCCTGGGCAGCCAGGGATGGGGGAGAAGGACCTAGGTGCATGCTGGGTGTTTTCTTGTCACCGGCACTCACCCGTCTAGGACATGAGCGTCAGGATCTTTAAAGTCCGTTATGATGGAATGTATGCGACACAGACTAGACCTCGGTTTATACTCTCATCCGAAGGAGTAGGAAAACAGGAGTAAAGTGTCTTTCCCAGGGACACAACACAATGGCTCGGCCAGGGCTAGAACCCGGGACCTTCCGATCCGCTAGACCACAGTGCATATTGCGAGCGAGCGTCTCGCATCCAGTTTCATTCTTTCACACTCGCAGTCATACCACTTACTGCGAAATTTGCCCTTCACACCACCCCCCACTCTAATCAGCTGTCTCATGGGGTCGCTGGCCTCACGCAACAGGCATGTGAACTTATCCACAGCCGAGTCAATACTCCTTTCTAATAACAGAGTTGCTTCCTCTAAACACAACTTCGCATATACTTCCGATGCCATAAAATTACGATACCCCAATTCCTTCGAACAATCCCATTTTACCCTTGAAAAGGTTATTTCTAATGGTTTTTCAATATTATTAGCAAACGGCAATCGTCCTCGAACCATCAAAATAACAGGCGCATGAGTCGATTCAATACGATTTATCACATCCAATGAATGTACAAAAGTTTCCATTTCATATGAACATAAAAAATAATCAATAACACTTGCTCCTTTTTCAGACAAAAAAGTATAAACATGGTTCAGACCATTTTTAACATACCCATTCAACGGTAAAATTGTACACAAATCAATTAATTTTTTACCAAAAGTATTTACACATTTGTCTTCCGATTTCCGATCAAAAACAAAGGACTGATCATCTTCCAGTGTTTCAAAACCATCCAAAGGGTTGTCCCTATCACTCACTTCCAAGCACCAGCACCCTATTCTGGCATTTCTGTCTCCAGCAATAAGGAGATAAGCATCTTCGTTATTCTCAAATGTCGTTAACAAAAACTGCTCCAATTCAGTAATCAAACACTCATAATCTTTACAATTATAGAATGGGCTTCCTTCTGGGTGGCAATAGAGGCCAACAAAAATAATATCCTTATCAAAATTGAACAACTGTCTGCTTAACCCACACTAAGCAAATTATCAATTCCTGTATCAAAGGCAGAAACAAAAGCAGCCAATGATTTTTTGATAAGGAGTAGTGTGCCCCCCGAACCTCTGCCCATCTTGGATAACTTTATTGCTGGCGAATGGAACACCAAAAAATTCTCAAAATGAATAGTTGAATCAAAACTGTCAAATGTGAATGTTTCCTGCAAACAACATACATCATAGGAAGTAATAAAATTTACAAAATCACAATCTGACAGTTTGTTAATTAAACCATCAACATTCCAACACAGAAATGAAAAAAGACTAGGTTTTGTTCCCACATTATGGTCTGTCTGCTTGATCGCCTGATTATGACTCCATATGTGTGGTGAAGCTTCGTTTCTGGTTGTTGTATTCAGTAAATCGTTATCGTTACTTCTGTCCACATCATATAACTCTGCCCTGTCATCTTCACCAATACTTGACCCTCTACCTTTGTTCAAATTATTTCTCATCAAATCACCTTCTGCTGGAATGTTTTCAAACTGATCATTCACCACCGTGAAAATGACATTCTGTACTGACACATTGTTTTGGTCAATCTTAGCTACTGTGGGTGTACGTACTTGGTTGTTTTGTTTCATGTGTGTTGTTTCTAGTGTACTTGAACCGTGTAAACGACCTTGGCCACACCTCTAGCTATTACTGTCACTGCGCATACCCCACGCCTCGTGGAGACTAGATTGGCGATCAACTGACGCTGACACTGACAAGGACCTAGTTACAGGCCCACGTGCTGCCCTAGGATCGTCGACATCACCAATTTTTTTTCTGCTGCGATTGGTTGACCCCGGCCGGCACCCCCTGTGACGTCAGACGGCGACAGTGGTTGGGAAACCCCTACATTGCCGGGACTCCTTGGATGATCAGCAGGTTTGATAGAGTCCTGAGGAAGGGGAGAGGGCTCATCACTGATGTGAAGTCTGCCTTTCTTGTAATAACCCCTCTTGCCTTCCTCCCGCAACTTTCTCAGCCGTGTCTGCTGCCGGTATGTCAAGTCCTGTGCCACCCGTAGCCTGTCCTGAAACATCTGATCTCGTCCTTCTTTGGCCGCCATCAAAGACATCGCCTCACCCCATCGCTGGAACTTGACAATCAAAGGGCGTGGCTTGTTATTACTATTGATAGCATTGAACTTTCCCAGTCTGTGCGCTCTCTCCACCACGTCCACACTCCGATTCACACTAGGAATGTACTTGTTCAACAAACCACGCCCGACATGTTCACAGTTTTCTCCTTTCTTCTGCTTCAGTCCATAGATCTTTACGTTGTTCCTTCTTGAAACACTTTCCAATCTGTCGATTTCGTCTTCCATACTTTCTACCTTTTCAGTCAGTTTTTCCATTTTCAAGTTCAGAGGGTCAACATCTTTCCCCACAGATTCTCTCAAATCTACTAACTCATTCTTCACATCTTGCTGTGACTTCTCTATTCTCGCCATCACCGAAGCTTGATTATCAAGAGCACTGACTAGTTTATCAATCTTACGATCCAGCTGTTGCTTCCACTGAGTGTCGAGAGAGTCTTGTTGCTTAGGTGGTCCTGGGTTCTTTTCAACGTCTCCACTAAGCCACACTCGCCATAACGCGAGCACACAATTGACTACCAGAAGGAAACCTTTAGGAGTGCCCGGTGGTACTACGAATGGCCATGGCTGCCACTGCACTGTGACGTCATTTTGGCCTGACACACTGTCACTGGTACGGGTTTCGCTTACCAGCAATGGCAAAGATGACAAAGTACCACAACTATAAGCACCCAAAGCAACATTTGCATTGACGAATGGGCTACACACCGAGGATAACAGAGTATCCCCCAAACATCGACCAACACAAACACAGAAGCACAGGCCGAAGCACAACAGCAATATATCACCACAACCCAACACCTCTGTCACACACGACCCTGCAGCCCTCGAAACCGTATGCCCCGTCCCACCACAAAACAGTCCCACTCTCGCTCTCCATACATCTACACCAATCATCCCGGCAACACTCTGCAATACATTATCCCCACGAACAGTCCCGCAAAGTTAGTTCAGACTACAATCCACTGGAAACTACGAAATTGAAGAAAATCACCACCACAGAAAGCAAGCACACCGCCCGGTCGCCATGTTGCACGTGACCCCCCCATGTTATTTACTATGTTAATTTGTTAAGAGATAGATTGGAAGATTAGACTTCTTATTAGTCTAAATCCCTAATAAAAAAAAGTTTTAAAAAAAGTTTCTCTCCAACCCCTCCACCACTACAAATACAATACAGTGAACATTTGGTGTGTCACTTGAATGAATGCAAATTGATGTTTAACGTCTGCACCCACTCTTGGGAATATGACAGCAGGTGTCTTTATCAACGTGATATGCATCGCACTATTCTAAAAATCTTGCTCTCCCTTAAAAGCTGCTACATAAACCAATAAATAAAGTTTCTATATTCTAATAGAGAATCTAATGCTACATCTAATGGTTATGTGCTTTAAGGGATCTGAAAAGTATATATCAAGTTATTGCACACAGCTAGTTTAAACTTAACTGAGACAGAGTAAGGCCTACGTATCGTATGGTCAGAAATTCTTGTAGCCAGCACGGCTACAGTATTTTTTTAAAATAAAAATGTCTTGACTTGATCTGGCTTCTTCTTTTCTTTTTTTTCTTTTCTTTTCTTTTCTTTTCTTTTATTTCTTCTTCATTTTTTGCCCTCTTTCTCTTCTTCTTCTTCTTCTCCTTCTCCTTCTTCTCCTCCTTTCAAACACAATTAATATTAGGTGGGTTGGGTTTGAGCGAGCCGCAGGCCACGACTACGACTTCCCTAAGAAAGGGCAGCCCAGAATTTCCCAATAGAAAGGGACAATAAAGTGTCAAAAATCATGTTAAAAAAAACAATTTCTTCTCCTCCTTCTCTTCTTCCTTCTCCTTCTTCTTCATCTGGTGACTTGTATCTGAGACCATTTCATTACATTTGCTTATTATTATTGTCATTTTGATTCTTTTATTCACGTACCTTTATTATTTTCTGTCCATAGCATTTGTACTATACGATGCCTTCGAGGGACAAGGGAGAGAGAAGAGTGGCAGTGTACATTGAAACTCTGCTAAGCCGGTCTTTCAGGTCGCTAATCAACACCCAACGTCTTTGCCAGTGAGATTGTGTCCGCTTGCCTTAACTTGTATTATAGGACGTTTTTTTGTTGTTGATAACATCACTGTCGTGGAATACTGCTGTCGTAACTCCGTATATATAAATTATATATTGATATATGACAGTAGTACATCTGGGGTGGCAACATGATGGAAACGCCTTAAAAATGTGTTTGCCAAATGTGTGTGTCAAACTGTCTGACTGCCTGACACCTTGTGTGTAAGAATAGGGCCAATTATTTATTATACTTTATTTTGTTTTGCCTCTTTTGCAAATTTAGTCATTTTTAGGCTCAAATGTATGCTGTATATGTATATATTTATATTTAATATGTATTGATTTCTTTGATTCATGATGTGAGTGAGTAAAACTAAAAAGAAAAAAACTTTTTAAAAAATCCTCTTTAAGTTATATGTTATTTTTACTTATTTGTTTAAAATTTTTTAGTTATATATTTCTGGTGTATTTCTTTCTGTATTTTTTTATATACTTTTTAAATTTATTGTTATTCTCCCGTACTTCATGGAAGTATGATTTTGAATTAGTGTTAAGGTGCGGTCTGACAGGAAGTGAAACAAGAAGCAAAACAGCCAGTAAAACACGAAACATCGTAGTTTTGACTATGTTTATCGTGTAACTAGACCTAAAGCATAACAGCAGCTAAGCGCCGAAGTGAAGCAAAGCAGTGCTTTCAGTTTAAAGCGTGCTCTAAAATTTTGGGTTGTTTCGCTGAAGCATTTGAATGCCAGCCAATCAGAAGAGCCGACGTACGAAAACGAGGTTGTTATCATTTCAGCGATCATGACGGTATCAAAAGCTACTGGGCCATTGGCAAATCGGAAACAAGACGATACGTTTATTCTCCTCGATCTAATTCTAAGCCACGAGGCATTATGGAATGTTAGAAGTCAAAATTACAGAAATCAAACCCTGAAAAAGGCCTCATGGACTTCTTCTGTGAGGGTCAATCCGACGGAAAGGGAGGTAACTGATTTACAACTTATTGCGCATTGCTTCCACGCAGACTGCTTATGCAAAACTTCTCATCGTGTGACCTGTTCACAAAGCAAAGCACTTGCTTCTAGCAGCAGATGCTTTGCTTTGTTTACCGCTTTGCTTTTGTTTCACTTCACGTCAGACCGCACCTTTAGGATGAATATTGAATTTCCCCACCTAGACTAGTTTGGTAGAGTGAGGTTTTGTACTACGTAACATTTAGTATGTATTATGCGAAATCAGAGCAAAAATCCCCTGTTATTAGTATTTGTACGGCACACTACAATACAAAGAATATCTGTGTTGCTCTGGTGTGCTCTCTGTGTAGCCCTAAGAACGATAGCCGTTATTTGTGCTTGCCGTACTGGTAGCTTCTATGTGTCCCGGCCGTGCTTTGGCTGTGAATATTCTGTGTTAGTTTTTGAAATTTGACATTTTAGATCGACTGCATCCAATGCCAATACAGTCCCACCTTTTATTTGCTTGACTATCTGAACACATTGAAAATATGTTTTGGAAGGGAATGCTTTTTTTTTTGCACATATCACCTATCAGTAATGATTTAGTCCTCGTGGTTTGCTGTTGACTGTTGCTTTTGTTTTTTTAATCGAACAAATTTTTGCATCACACAATTCCTTGATTGGTGATCGTTGTTTGTTTTTTATATCGAAAAAGCTTTTGCATCACCCAGTCCATTGCATGTTATAGATTTATTGGGTTTTGATCTGACTTGTACCAAATTTGCAAATAATCCAAGAAAACATACTGTTGATCTAGCAATCCAAACAATGGAATCGTGCTGCGTGAGATTCATGCAATAGCTGCTTTAAAATAATATCCTATTCTTTATTTTTGATTGTGTACAGTTTGTGTTGAAATTGTTGTATAATGATGGTTTTAACATGAATGTTTTAACAGTATTTTTTTGGTTCAGTGTGCAGTTTACACTTGTATTCATCATATTTGTCAGCAGTTATAAATGTATGTTTTTTCATCTGTCTGTATTTTGTGTACACTGAGACGTGAGCCTTTGTGATGGATGTTTGGCTTTTATTTTGTGATGGGGTTGTTCGCTAGGAGAAGTGCTGTGTAGGAGGGGGGGGTGAGGGGTATAATCATAAGAGATTAAGTTGAATATTACGAGTCTTGAAAGTTCTTATGGAGTAGACCAAACAAGTATTTGTGTTTTCATTTTGCTTTTAAGACACGAGTGTGTCATTTCTCATGTGAAATGTTTATTCTTTAACCTTATTCTGCATATATTTAGTTTGAAAACGATGAATATTAAAATACATATTGTTTGTGTATTAAATACAGGGACAAACTGAAAAAAGTTTGAAATAATTTGGAGAAATTTCTTAAAATAAATTTTTATTTTGTACTTGAATTTTAAAGGTATGAATTTTTTTTGTTGTTATCCATTTGTATTAGATAAATGGTCAAATATGGATACATTTTTACTATTTAACATTTGTTTTTAAAACTCATAATGTTTAAGGTAAAAAACTACTTTTGATTCATAATTTTTTACTCACATGCGTAGCAATGTAAGTCTGTGTATTCACCCCATTCCCAAAAAGGTGAAAAAAGCGAAATTAGTCTTAAATAGTCCAAAAATGACAGGTAAAAAAAAAAATCAAATTTCCGTCTGTCCTAATGTCAGTCGTTGGACGTCAGGAGTTTGTGCAAAACTTGCAAGTGTATTAATATGTCAGAACCTATTTCAGCTATCACAACCAAACTTGGTAAGTTGGTGCGTATCCATGAGACCTCATAAATGATCAGTGAATGAATGACTTCACTTTAAAGGTCTAGGTCACAGGGTCAACAAATGTTAGTTTTTAAAAATTAAAACTTTCACAAAATTGCACTTTTTAAAAGTTCTTAATATTGAATTTATGAATCTTTGATTTATGATAGATTTCAATGAGACACATACTATGCAAATTTGGTCATCCTCACTCCAAGGTCAAGGTCAATGGAGCTGTCCAAAGTTGGTTGATATAGGTGCTTTGATTTGAAGTGAACTTGACCCTAAACGATGAGAAATATAAAATCCATACTTGTTGTATTTAGAGATGATAGATTGATCTTTCATAAATGTTCCGTTTTATGCATTGATCTTGAAGGTTGGTGTCATTTTAGGCCTTGCAAAAAAATACCAAATATAGGTTATTGTACAGTAGAATGGATCTATTTAACCCATAGTATATGCAACTACATTGGGTTATTTCATCATACATGACATTAAGAGGTCACATGAAGGTCAAGGTCTTCTCAAGGTCAAAGTCACTAAAGTCAATGTAATCCCAAGGTCACTGTTTTTTTGGCATAATACAACTTTTGCTGTAGTTTATTTGATAGTACATGAGTGCATTGGAAGCTGGGAGGTCAAGGTTATCTCAAGGTCAAGAGCATATAAAGATCAAAGTCGGTATTTGCATTTTAATGCCACCGTTTCCTTTTTTTTTCTTTTCTGGGCACCCATTTTCATGTTAAATATTGCAAGTGCCATAAGGAGCATGTGAATGATATGAGCTTTGCCCTCCTAGTTTTTATTAAAGTGTAAGATGTTATACAAATATAAAATAACAGTTTAAAATATATGCTGTTGATGGAAAGACTATAAGGCTTAAACATTGATAGTGATAGTTGTGTAATTATTTATACCATTAATATCTACAATACTGCCATAGCATGCTCAACGAGAGCTGTCCATGTTAACTGTGTTCAAATCATCTGGTCATGTGAAAATGACAATATTAAGGACTGGTTGTCAATGTATAATACTCTATTCAATAAGTACAAGTGTTTCAGTGGGCATGTTATTGTGCGTGTTGTACATTTTTAATGAGATCTTGTTGGGATAAAAGTGTGTATGTATTTTTATATTTAAAGACATTAAGGATGAAGTATAAATGTATCATGTGTTGGTTTTTTTCTTCAAAGACCTGTTTAGGCTCTGCCCCACCTACCGATTTTGAGGCAAATTCTAGAGCAGTTTCCAGGACCGTTTTAATTGGAGTGCGATGGGGCCGGACTCCAAAAACATGTTCTCGATCAAGCCGACCCGTTTGAATGGGAAGACTCACACCTTCCTGTAGTTCAGAATGCTGCCAGTTTTGACTGCAGATATAAAGATGTGCTTGCATTAGCAGCAGTTCCGCATCACATTCGGCAGAGAAAGGTAAAACGTCGGCAATGAAGGTGGTGGTTTCAACCATGGTTGAGGCGGATGGTCATTTCTGCCGCCATGCTGATGCTGAAATTAGGTAGGCCTACTCGCGAGGGGCGTTTTTATTCGCTGAAGCTCAGAATCGGAGTGATTTTTCGCGGCAATATAGAACAGGCTCTAATCACAAGGTTCCAAGCTGATCTGGATCGGACGGATGCAAATGACGTCATTCAATTGCAGCCGGGTTGAAATCAGCAACACAATGGGGTACACTCAGGATGTGTGGCGGCACTTTTAGGGACAAAAGTGTGCTTATATCATTGTACAATTCGTTTCATTTGTGAAGATATATTCGGATGTAAGTGTGCAAACATCATTGAATGTTTTTGTTTTAAGACATGCTTTTTTTTAAGGGATAAAAATGTGCTTGTGTTCAATTATGCATTTTCCTATTAAGAGACCTGCATTAGGAGTGAAAGTGTGCTTCTATCATTGTGTGTCTAGAAGCCTGCGTGTGGCGATAGATGAGAGGTTGGTCACAAGAGCCATTTCTTACTGTGATTACCACTGCACTTTGTATGAGCTTTACATTTTGGCAGATATTTCCAATTCTGGATGAATGTGTAAAATGTGTCATTGTATATATATTTTCATTCGTAAAGCCAGAGTTTAAACTCTTTTTAAGATATTCTGCTTGTAGAGACTGAGGAAGGAAGCTTGTGCTCAGTGCATTAGTTTGAACTGTACAGACCTAAGTGTTTAAACCAAATCCTGGTGAGTTGCCCTCTCTCATGTCGCGTCGCAAGACCATTGAGAAATAGCCACCTTTGGCTCCAGTGACGTTCTGCTCAAGATCAAGATTAGAAACGAAAATGTGCATGTGTAATGTGTGTGAGCTCCGCTCCTGATCAGTCTGACACTGCCCTATCCACTGTAACGTATGGATATTTTGAATGGGTGTACCTGTTTATACTAGCTAACTGAATGCAGAATATTTTTGACTCCTAGATTAGCAATAAGGGTGCGTGCAAGTTCTCTGTTTACTACCACACCCACAAACGTACGGACTCCTCTCAACACAGGCAAACACCAACACAAGATATCCGTTCCACGTTCTCAAAATTTATATAAATAAACAACAATAATTCTTATCAATCTTTCACTCCAATTCCTTCATACATAGATTCTAACACAGCTAACCCTAACACATGTCTCTCTCAACACCAGCTTCACACAAGCTTGAAGAAGTCGAACCTGAATGTTCAAAACGGATAAACAAAGCCCGGCAATCGGTTGTCCGTGGCTGATTCAAATACACGAAACTACAGTACCTTGTTAGTCGTGAGAAGCAGTGTTTCACACAAGCTGGCGCCAAGATGCCAGTAACATTTGCGGCCAGAGATGTATGCTAATGATGTCTTCGATGGGTGGAGGAGCGCTCTATCCCCGTTGCACGGGTCACTGCCGTGTCCAGGCGCGTGGGTCCACGTTCGCTCCCAGGTAGGCAGCTGTAATCTTTACAGCACAAAATTTATAAACTTCCAGAGAGAAGGTCCCACTGAATCCAGACTTCCAAAGAGACTCTCAGTGCCTTCTACCTCTTTACTTTTTATACAAGAGTTCTTTTCTCTTTTCTTTTATAATCTTTTTCCTGGCCTACACACTGACACAACCACATACGACCACGTCGCCTGACATACACAATTCGACTGAGTAACTTTGCCCCTATTTCGAACTATACCTTCTCTCATTGGCTCAAGAATTTTAGCCAATCAAAAATACTGTATAATAATCAAATTTTAAAACCCCAGAAAAATCCCGTTCTCTACATCCACTCTAATACCATCACCGATGTACAAAATTGGATGACAGAGAACAAACTTCAACAGCAACAAAACTGAAGCCATAATGATGGGGACTACATCCAAACTCTCAAAAGCCACCTCTGACTCTTGAACTCATCTCAATCTGTCTCTTTGTCTTCTACTGTCAAAAATCTTGGAGTCACCCTAGACAACACCCTCTCAATAAAAAACAACACATCTCTTCTGTCTCTCTCAATTGCTACTTTCAACTCAGCCGTATTGCCACTATACGCAAGTACCTCACCACAAACGCTACAGCCAAACTTGTCACTTCTACCATTCTCTCTCGTCTTGACTATTGTAACTCCCTTCTTGCTGGACTTCCTGTTTCTTCTATCTATCGTCTTCAACGCATCCAAAACAGTCCTGCCCGTCTTGTTCTTAAAAAGAAAAATAAAGACCACATCGCCCCTCTTTTGCAACAACTCCATTGGCTACCCGGTTCACATAGGATCAAATACAAGCTCAACACTCTCACACACAAATGCCTCAGCAAGCTTGCTCCTACCTATCTCTCTGATTCTTTATCAACCTTCCCGACCACTCCGTTCCTCAAACGACAACCTCAAACTCACCATACCTCATACAAATCTTAAAACTGCAGGTCAACGCTCCTTTTCTTTTCAAGCCCCCATCAACTGGAACTCCCTACCTCTACCCCCTCTGTCAATAGTCTTTAAATTCTGGCCTCAGGACTTTCTTTTCCCTAAATAATCCGCAAACTACAGTGCCCCGCTACACCACTTCCCTCCTCCTTTCCCAAACCACATCACTCACAAGCCTAAATCAGAGCAGTTGTAAATGGTCATGTACTAATCATTATTGGAAATTTTCTCATGCTTATTTGTTAGTGCTGTGTCTCTGTTTGCATTGGCACCTTTGTCATCTTGATGTAATTTATGTACAAGTGTGTATTAGTGTGCTTGAATTGTTAATGCGAAAGAATGTGTATGTGTGCGCCTTGATTTGCCTTGTGATGAGATGTGTGCGCATTTTAAGTTCTCTTATTATTATTATTATTATCATTATTATTATTATTATTTGTATGTTTTCATTTGTAAAGATCGACTTTACATTGTTGGGGATCCCTCCATGGGGGTGCTGGGAGTTTCAGTATAAATAGTATCCCTGCTTTCTGGAAATTTAGTGTTTTAAATTCCCACTGTCGCTGTCTTTCTCCTTTGTCCTACTCTGTTCTATCAATCTACTATACTAACTTCTTCGTTAGATCAGTCACCTACATTTTTTTATTGAAAATTCTTCTGGGACAAAACTCCTTATTTGTGTGTGAGGTCTGTTGGATCAGCCTGGGAATATTGGACGCTTTCTGCCAGGCGGTCACTGGGGCTTCCTATGATGTTATTATTTGGCAATGTAGGCATTTTATATGTATGTGTTTTGTTTATATTTTATAATGTTGTTTGTATTCTATTTTGTTTTTGTAAACCGGCGTTCGATAAATTAGAGCATAGCCTCAGCGTCCCCTGCGTGGGATGTCTTTATTGTAAAGTGACTGGCTGGTGGAGTGCCTTCAGTGTTACCACTAGGGTTGTTTCGGCAGATCTTTTATGCGGATCAGGGGTGAGTCCTCTTTTAGTGAAGTTGTGGTTCTGATTCGGCTCTTTGCAGTAGGCTTGGACCCTGTAAGCAATGAATAACTAATTGTTAGTGATCAAGAGTGTATGACTGCCATTGTAAACATGTGGTATGTGCTTTTCACTTTGCAAGACTTATTAGGAATAGAATCAGTCATTAAGCTCCTATGGGCTTTCTTCCTGAAAGAATTTATTTTCCCATATAATTTCCTATTGGTCGACATTTCTGAATAATTCTTTGCATAAACAATATAATTTTCAGGTTTCAATTCTTTCCTTTTGTCAAAAGGAAGAGAAATAATTAATAAACCCTATAGATCGCTGAGTCATGACTCATAGTGTTTATAATTACAATTACCCGCTTGATGACTGACTTTGGTTCTCATTTTTTATATATACTTTGCTAATTTATTCATAACACAGACAGCAGGTAATGTTTTAGTGCATAGGGAGGAATAGAGATGATTTGTGTAAAGCTGCTGTTTGGATTTTCCTATTAACAGCAAATAAAATAAATTATTTATAAACTGTTTATTAAAAAAAAAAAAACAACAACTTTGTATTCAATATGTACAGTTATAAATTCTGTAGGCTAGGGTAGAGATTTTGAAGAACAATCTTTTGCATTCAGTGTGTACATTTATGAATTCTGTATGATAGGATAGAGGTTTTGAAGAAACGTTGTAAGAGTACTGTCATTATTGGTGATCACAGTAATAATATACAGCTTAATACAAAATATATTAGTTTATGGCTCCCGTTGGGGTGACGGGGGTTTCAGTATAAATATTATCCCCACTTTCTGGAAATTTGGTGCTTTAAATTCCCACTGTCGCTATCTTTCTCATTTGTTCTTATTCCTGCTCTGTTATCAATCTGCTATACTATCTACTTCTTTGCTAGACCAGTCACCTATTTTTGTTCTTGAAAACTCTTCCGGGACAAGACTCCCTATTTGTGTGTGAGGTCTGTTGGATCAGCTTGGGAATATTGGACGCTTTCTGCCAGGTGGTCACTAGGGCTTCCTATGATGTTATTATTTAGCAATGTAGGCATTTTATATGTATGTGTTTTGTTGATAATTTATAATGATGTTTGTATTCTATTTTGTTTTTTGTAAACGGGGGTTCGATAAATTAAAGTGTACCCCTTGGGGTCATGAGCAATCTTGCCACTGTAGATTGTTCAAACCTATAAAGGGAACAGTGAAAGCCACAGTTGAAAACCTGTCTTTCCTTTATAGGCAAGACGCTTCACTGCGGCAACAGTACCCCCGTTGGAGTGCCGGGGGTTTTCAGTATAAATAGTATCCCCACTTTATGGAAATTTAGTGCTTTAAATTCCCACTGTCGCTGTCTTCCTCATTTACTCTTTCCTATTCTTGCTCTGTCCTTCACTCTGCTATACTATCTTCTTCTTCGCTAGATCAATGACCTACCTTTTTTCTTGAAAACTCTTCCTGGACAAGACTCCTTGTTTGTGTATGAGGTCTGTTGGATCAGCTTGGGAGTGTTGGACGCTTTCTGCCGGGTGGTCACTAGGGCTTCCTATGAATGTACTATTTAGCACTATAGGCATTTTATATGTATGTGTTTGGTTGATGATTTATAATGATGTTTGTATTCTATTTTGTTTTTGTAACCAGGGTGTTCGCGTAGTTGAGGTCAACCCTCAGCCGTCCCCCGCGTGGGATGTCTTTATTGTAAAGTGACTGGCCGGTGGAGGGCATTCAATTTTCCCACTGGGGTTGTTTCAGCAGATCTTTTATGCGGATCGGGGGTTGTCCGGTCCTGATTTGGCTCGGAAGAGTCCGCTGGACCTAAAGCAACAATAAATCAATCAATCAATTAAAGTGTAGCCTCAGCATCCCCTGCATGGGATGTCTTTATTGTAAAGTGACTGGCTGGTGGAGAGCATTCAGTTTTACAACTAGGGTTGTGTCAGCAGATCTTTTATGCGGATCGGGGGTTGTCCGGTCCTGATTTGGCTTGGAAGAGTCCGCTGGACCTAAAGCAATAATCATGTAATGATATGTAATCATTTTTCATAGTGCATACAACAAGTTACATTGTCATGGTCATATATGTTGCCCGTATCAAAGTTGTTTTCTTTTGTTGAACTATTTGCTGCCAATATGCATGAGCAGGAACAACGACAATGGTTTATTTCCTGGTCAGAATCTCAATTAGCAAATTGTTCAGTACACTGCTTGGAGTACAACAACGATGTTACGCCTTGAACAATTGTTTATTTATTTGTGATCACTTCCTTGCCTGGAACAACAAAAATGAAATGGCACTCATTATATTTATTCCAATGAAAGCTGTGTTGTACTTCAGAGTTCGTTTGATCCCGTAGTGATCAATCAAAATAGCTGCCACCCTCTTCCCTTCCCCCCAATTCCCTCCACCCAACGAATAAAACATCACCTTCACTGTCATTCAAGATTGTATTGATACTCTGTTCCCCATCTACACCCCAATCTCCCCCCCCCCCCAATCCCACCCAACCCTACGCTTCAAAAATAGTAGGAGCTTTATATGTACTAAATTTTAAGGTTAACATTACTTTCAAACTAAGATATATCGAGTAATTACATTCTTATAAGGGGTTCGAACCCGTCAAAAAACAATTATTGTGGGTTCAAGTTTACGCACAAACTATAATCCAAACGTGTGGCCCTTTTCTTTAGAACTGCACTGGAGCAAGCGTATACCCCAAGCATAGTTCATGTTTTTTTAGATTGCCCAGTGCCATTGAACAGAAGAAAAAAAAAGTCCACTCCTGCATCACCAACTCTAAAAGTCACTCGTGGTCTTGATAGAAATTGATCCATTGCCTTTGGTACTAGTTGTCCGCGACTGCTAATACCATATGTTGTGGCTGGAGGAAGCCACTCCCAGAGAGAGCACGCCCATCTTCATTCCATTCTCTAAGTCACAGACGGGAAAGCCCTTTTTTTTTCATTTGGAATCCCATATTAGCTGTTCACCTCATTCGGGTCTCGCTAACTGCATTATAGAGACGGTTGTCAGCCGTCATGACGGTAACAGTACTTGCATTGATAGGTTCCGCAAAGGGGACTACGGTTACATTTGCTTGAAAAATATAAGTGAGATCCACTTTAACCTCCAAAATAGATGAATGCTCAAACAATGATATACAAATAATGGAAAACTGCTTTTTATTCCTTTTTTGGATTAAAAAAAAAAAATCTTATGATGTGTGGTTTTTTTTTTGTAGTTGTACATGTAGAGCTGTTCAACTAATATTTCCCCAAAAGTGTTATATGCATGAAGATCAAAGAGAGATGATTTGGGGGGTGGAGGGAGGGGTAGAGGGTGGGGATGGATGGAGAGGGGAAGATGTATAAGGGAGGTAAGGGGGGGGGTAGGGTAAGAGGTGTGAGGGATTGGATATCCAATTTTACAGAATTGAAACGCATAGAAGTTCTTGTCATTTATTGCAAGAAATTGTTTGTGATACGGAATGTTAATGGTGACCTAATTATTATATTGCAGTAACATGGAGATTTAAATTAATTTTTGTAGTTGAGTTGTTTTTTAATTGTAGGGTTCCCCCCTTGCGGGTGCCAGAGGTTTCTGTATAAATAGTATCCCCACTTTCTGGAAATGTAGTGCTTTAAATTCCCACTGTCGCTGTCTTTCTCATTTGCTCTTTCTCATTCCTGCTCTGTTCTATCAATCTGCTATACTATCGTCTTCTTCGCTAGACCAGTTATTGTCGCGATACAAGCGCCTACTCTACGCATCCTCGATAATCTGCTATAAGTCCAGACAATGCGTCATAGACAGTACGTCATAGACAGTGACGATAATAATATTGTTTTCGGAATGACGCAGTATGCGACATTGTTTTTATTTAGTGTAGTTCAATTTTAGATTATTGTTACCATAGACAATTTGTGTACTATCCTTTCGATTGGCTGGATGTGGGAAATATCGTTAAGAAAAACCATTCGAGCGACCATCTTGGAGGGCAAGGAACGTATGTTTACGCCAGACCACTATTTCGGATTACTGAGGTCATAAAGTTGGTTCGAAAAGCTCGTCTCACCCTAAACAACACGTGTCGTAGACACCACAAACGAATCCTGAGCTGGTAAGTTACGATTCGATGTGTGAAGCTGGGGAATGGGTAGTCTTGTGCTTGTGTCCATTGCGCCATGCGAATCATTCATCGTCCTTCATCAAGGTGATTCGTTATTATTCTTCAATGTATGCAAATTGTATGATAATAGTTATTTTAACATGTGGTTCTCATTTCATATAAATTCTTCAGCGCGTGAAGTTTATATGGTGATAGTTAATTTAACATGTTTTGCTTAGTTCATAAAGAATGTTGGTGCATTCTTAAACATTGGAACAGTGTGGATGAACAGCGAGGAAAGAACATTATTATGTTTTGAGAATAAGATACAATAACCCGTGAATATGCAGGGTTCTTATTCAAACAACGTCAACGGCGTTCCTCGCTGGTCATTCAACAGGATACAGATTGTGTATTTAGTCCCTGTTAATTTGTCTGTGCGCAGGGAAAGGATTTTTGTTTTTGCTTCCTTCTTCATAATATTTTCGACTGTCGGATTCCTGATATGATCGTTTAACCTACTTCCACCCTCAACGCTTATTCTTCTGATGACATGGAGCTCGTCATATCCCTGACGTCCATGTGAAGCCAGCTGGACGATAATCCTTTTGGTCAAACGTGAGGACAGAATTAAGTTAAACAAAAGAGACAATTCTTCTTCTCCATCAGGGAATCCACGTCAGATAAGTGACAATTTTAATCAACAGTGAAATTCTTTAGAACCATGATTTCACGGGTTTTTGTATCACATCATATGAAATAAATATCATCAACCATCAACCAGTGGTATTCTTTTTTAGTTGTAAAAAAGCAAACAGGACGAATGAATAGCCAGTAATTTCTTTTATTCTTTATTTTCTATTTCTCAACATTATTTTCTTGTTTCTTATCGATTTTAGGCATAGTAAAAAGAGGAAATTGATTCTATTCATATAAAATTCTTTTAATATATTCATTCACCCTTTAACATCAATATATATATTAATATAAAATATATATATAACGCGACAGTCTCCTACCTTTTTTCTTGAAAACTCTTCCGGGACAAGACTCCTTATTTGTGTATGAGGTCTGTTGGATCAGCTTGGGAATATTGGACGCTTTCTGCCGGGTGGTCACTAGGGCTTCCTATGATGTTATTATTTAGCAATGTAGGCATTTTATATGTATGTGTTTTGTTGATAATTTATAATGATGTTTGTATTGTATTTTGTTTTTGTAAATGGAGGTTCGATAAGTTGGGGTGAAGCCTCAGCCGTCCCCTGCGTGGGATGTCTTTATTGTAAAGTGACTGGCTGGTGGAGAGCTTTCGGTTTTACCACTAGGGCTGTTTCGGCAGATCTTTTATGCGGATTGGGGGTTGTGCGGTCCTGATTTGGCTCGGAAGAGTCCGCTGGACCTAAAACAATAATCATGTAATGTAATGTAATTCCCACTATCCTGTCTTTCTCCTTTGTACTTTCTCATTCCTACTCTGTTCTATCAATCTACTATACTATCTTCTTCGCTAGATCAGTCAACTACCTTTTTTCTTGAAAACTCTTCCAAAACTCCTCATAAGGTCTGTTGGATCAGTTTGGGAATATTGGATGCTTTCTGCCAAATGGTCACTAGGGCTTCCTATGATATTATTATTTAGCAATGTAGGCATTTTATATGTATGTGTTTTGTAGATATTTTATAATGATGTTTATGTTCTATTTTGTTGTTGTTTTAAACTGGAGTTTGAGAAATTAGAGTACAGCTTCAGCATCCCCTGCATGGGATGTCTTTATTGAAAAGTGACCGGTTGGTGGAGTGCCTTCTGTGTTGCCATTAGGGTTGTTTCAGCAGAGCTTTTATATGGATCAGGGGTGAGCCCTCTTTCAACCAAGTTATGGTCCTGATTCTGCTCTTTGTAGTCCGCTGGACTTTATGAACAATGACTAATTAATTACATTGCCAAATGACATGAACAAAGCACGAATAAGATTTTTTATAAATATATTTCCATAAGCTATACATGGACAGACAAGCAAATGTTTACTTTTGGTTTTCTGTACTTCATTATTTTGGTGTTTGTGTTGTTTTGTTAGATCTTTTCTGGGGCTTCAATAGCGGATACTTTATGGTGCCAAGTGACATGACCAATGCATGGGAGAAAAAAAACCACCATGAAGTATTTACAGAAAGACGAACAGGCCCACAATTTTTTTTTTTAATAAATAAATAAATTTAAAAAAAAAAACTATTAAAAAATTAGATATTTATATAATTTTGGAGTTTGTGTTGTTTTGTTTGATCTTTTCTTTGCCTTTGCTAGCTGATACTTTATGCAGAGAAAGAAATTTCCATGAGGCATATATACAGAAAGACAAGCGGACTAGGCATGCAGCTTGGATTTTCTGGATATTATTATTTTGGAGTTGGTGTGGGTTTACTACATGTGTTATTTTTGGTTTTTATTTTATTTTATTAATGGAAACAGGAATTTCTTATTTTTGAGAGCTGTGCACAAGAAAAAATGTTTCAGCATAAAATATTTTCAGAAAGCTAAGCAGGCATACAACGAAAAATATGCAGCATTAGTTGATGGTGTACATCTTTATGTTTGTTTGTTTTTTTAATTTAAAATAAATATTTCATTTTCAATGTTTGGTTTATTTCAAATATTTACAATGAAGATTACACTTAATTCAAATTCATTTTTCTTCAAATTCTGCTTATGTGCAAACCTAGTTGCTATTTACCTTGCTTTGTTAAAAATAAAGTCAGTTATATTTCAAGATTCTGTTTATTCAAAATGATCACAAATCACTGCAGTTCCGAAAGAGCGTAGATTAAACATTCACTTTAAACACATTAATATATAGAGTGAAGGTTATTATAAACCGAAAATTTGGCAATTCAAATTGAGTGGATAACATGTTGTCGTTTCAAAAGTGTTTTATGTTTTGTATATATATATATACATACATAGATAGATAGATAGATAGATAGATAGATATATATATATATATATATATATATATATATATATATATATATATATATATATATATATATATATATATATATATATACATAGATAGATAGATAGATAGATAGATAGATAGATAGATAGATGGATAGATAGATAGATAGATAGATAGACGGAATGTATTAAATAAATCTAGCATCAGCAACAGAATACATCCTCAACAAATCTTAAGACTACAAAAATGGAGGAGCATTCAGATGCTTAGCATGGATCACATAATATTGATTTTTGTGCGTGAAGACGCTGCGTCGGCATTGTTTTTGAAGTTCATGTGGAGCGATCATGACAACAGCTTACATAATGACGGCAATCAGGTGTATGCCTCTGCGGACGGAATAGATTACATAGATCTATTATTTTCAGCACTGTGTAATGACAGATTCTGAAGTTGCCCATGACTTTCATGATATTCAGCATTCTCTCTCTCTCTCCCTCTCTCTCTCTCTCTCTCTCTCTCTCTCTCTCTCTCTCTCTCTCTCTCTCTCTCTCTCTCTCTCTCTCTCCCAAGGCAGGTTATCTTGCTTCTCAATGAAGATGGACAAAAAGTGTGACATATTGGCTTTCAATTCCACGTACTTCTCCATGGGTTTAGGAAAGAGCTCAAATGCAGTACAATTGCATTATTTAAGCCTGGTTCTCCTTACGCCTTTCGACCTTTACCAAAGTTTTCATCAGAGGAGGTTATTTAGGCCTTGATTGCATGGACTCTATATGTAATATTATATAGTGTCCCTGTTGAACGCTTAGACTACACCGATTGCAGCCTATATGTACTGCATGGGTAGTCACAAAGACACCGTTGGAAACTTCACATTAAGAAGGAGCCAGTCGCAAATTGAAAACACCCCAGTTGCTAGGGCCGACTAAGAAAGAATGACTTTCAAAAAGGTTTTTAAAGAATTTTAAAATTTATAGTAAATTCTCTAAAAATGGCTAGCACCGTTCAGCAGCCATTACGGAGCAAAGAATAAAACAAGCCAAAGAGGCTATTTGCTTTAATCTGAAGAAAGGTAATTATCCTACTCTCAAAGGTGGACAAAACAAACGACACATTGGCTTTTAATTCCACGTGCTTCGCCTTTGGCTTATGAAATTGAAAGCCAATATGTCGTCGCACTTTTTATCCACCTCTGAGAGTGGGATATCGTGCAGGTGTAAACATAAGCTGTTATTAAACAAAGTGTTGGTAACCTTGTGTTGCAATGTATCCGGATGTCTAATGAAACACTCACGCCCTTCCTGTTACGTTTTTATGCATTTGGCTTATGATGAATACCTGTCAAGGGGTTTTCGGGTTGTGGTGTAGCAATTTAACAGAAAAACCATAGCAAATGGAGGTTTGGTGTAGCACTAATGTGAATCACGCGATTCGCAACAAAACTGGAATCTTCTGCATCCAATATAAACACACACATCCAATGTGTTTACAAATTTATTGTAAAATCTTGTTTAACGTCACTTTTGAAAAATTGCGTAGCAGCTTTGTGATACGCCGTAGCAATGGGAAAATGTTTAAAATGCGTAGCGCTACGCAAAAATCCGTAGCACTTGACAGGTATGCTTGTGCAGTGTTTGTTTCAATATTTATGAATTACCGCTTTAAAGCGGTGAAGTAAAGGATAGGCCTATGGGACTCGAAACCTTTCCCGGATTTTCGGAGAACTGATTACGATAATATTATTTACTACAGGATCTGGCTGTATAAGGCCACCTAAGGCAAAACCAACAGTGATTACAGGATGTCTGGCTATACCTCTCTCTCTCTCTCTGCCTCTCTCTCTCTCTCTTTCTCTCTCTCTCCCCCCCCTCCCTCCTCCCCCCGTTGGGGTGCCGGGTTTTTCTGTATAATTAGTATCTTACTTTGTGGAAATGTAGTGATTTAAATTACCACTGTTTCTGTCATTCTTATTTGTTCTTTCTCGTTCCTAATCTGTTCTATCAATCTACTATCTTGGTCGCTAGACCAGTCATCTCCCTTTTTTCTTGAACACTCCCAAAACTCATCATTTGTGTATGGAGTCTGTTGGTCCGCTTGGGGATATTGGACGCTTTCTGGCTAGTGGTCACTAGAGCTTTCTATGGTATTATTATTTAAAAATTTAGGCATTTTATACGTATGTGTTTTGTGAACATTTTATAATGCTCTTTATATTCTATTTTGTATTTGTAAACGGGGGTTCGATAAATTAGAGTACAGCCTCAGCTTGGGATGCCTTTATTGTAAAGCGGCCGGCTGGTGGAGTACCTTCAGTGTTACCAATAGGATAACGGGGGCTTTACGTCCTAAAATATTTGTTAAGGACAATTTTAAAAAAGTGGTGTAAGATCACTCACTGAGTAAAAACCAGACCAGGTCTGGCAAGGGTAAGGTGATTGGGGATGAGGGGGGGGGGGGAAGGCACGATATACACCGTGAGATTTGTGAATGGAGGATCTTAGTACACACTGTGGCTGTGGCCGGGCAAAAACAAAAAATTAAAAAAAAAGAAATTAAAAAAGCACCCCCACGCACCCCCATACACGCTTCAAATGATCTACTCCTGCCGAAAATATGCTACAGCAGTATTATACTATTTAGTAGTAGTGATATTTGGCCCAAGTAGTTAGTGCCAGTTGTGTTTAGGGTAATCGGTACATAGAGGATGTATGAAACGAATTAGCTTTACAATTATTGGGAGTATTAAGGCTAAAGCCATGGAATCGGCTTCACCAGATGGCGGAGGCATGGGGGGGGGGGTCAACCCCCCACCCCAAATGGCTAGAACAAGCTGACCGTGAAACGGAATGTAAAAACAAAAAAAACGCACACACACAGACTCACACAAACACAATATGGTTGTTTCAGCAGATTTTATATACGGATCAAGGGTGTGCCTCTTTCAACCAAGTTGTGGTCCTGATTCGGCTCTTTGCAGTCCGCTGGACCCTATAAACAATGACTCTCTCTCTCTCTCTCTCTCCCTCTCATATTGAAATTCTTATCAGGATCTCAATGAACGGTTTGCCCTCTTATCTTATTGATGGTACTGAATGCAGTCAATCTAAAATTTATTGTACAAAAACAATACAGTACTCATTTCCTTCACATCTTTTACTACTAATTATAGCCATCTCCCTTGTCTTTACAGAATCTCTTTAGTTAATATATGTGTGAGCGTGCATGTTGGTTTCAGATTGCCGCCCTTTGAGTGTGATTAAGGAGAAAAGCGTGTATAGACGTCTGACGTTTGGACATCGTCCGTGTATTCACCAAAAAAACATACAAACAATAAAACAAACACAAATTCGTCGGGCCACCAGCCCCTAGAAAATATGGTTGGTCACGCGGTTGACAAAATTGCTGTCCCTGATCTCTCAAGAATTACAATGGCGTTTACTTTCGTTAGGTTATTGCATCAGCTCAAGTTTATCTGCTCTTAAAATTCAGTTCGTATTTTTAGTGCATGAAAATAAATAGTCCTAATCTCCATACATGAAACTTTGATTCTCTCTGTAGATATACGAATGTACAGGAAAAGTTAAATATTTTTCTCTAAGATCACTCACTATACAGAATACATTTGGTTACAGAATGATTTTCATTTTCCAATACGTTGCAACATGGACACAATCCATTTCCTTTGAAGGTTATCCTAAAAAATGAAGCTTTCAGAAATAGAACTCCCAGTCGGAGCTTAATTAAGCAGTCTCTAAAGCATTTGATATGCATAAAATCAATGAAGGCTTCTGTCTGAAAAATATCTTTAAATGTTCTATAACACTGATACGTATCTTTTCTCAAAGCGTGTATAGATCTAACCAGTAAGCTTAATATTTCGTATTACGTATTATTACTGTATGTTGGATGGTAAATACACTTCAAGTGTGCATAACTTTATCTGGATGCAGGTTTTACGGATTTCGTTCAATTACAGATTTCCGTTTTTGATGCATATTTTAAGAATCTATTTCATTTCAGATTTATAGAATTCCGTCTATGTAAATTTTACGAATTTCTTTGTATGCACATGTTATACGGATAGAGAGAGAGAGAGAGAGAGAGAGAGAGAGAGAGAGAGAGAGAGAGAGAGAGAGAGAGAGAGAGAGAGAGAGAGAGATACACAAATTTTGTCCTATGCAGATTTTATTGATTTTTAAAATTTTTTATATATACATCTGCGTAAAGAAGATTTAAGTTTAATGAAAAGATACTTTTAATCCGCATGAGAAGATCTGTGTGACATTGAAATACGAAATATTCCACTTTGTTCGTGATAGTGCCGTGATGGAGCCGTGTCTCAATAGTGTTCACGACCTTTTTTTTTTTTTTTTAAACTGTAATTATTTAATCATTTGATAAGTGTATACGTGTTCTGTGTGCGTGGGTGTGTGTGTAGGTGTGTGTGTGTGATTGCACGTGTGTTGTCCAACGCGGCGAGCTCGCTTTCCTTACCGTTTGCGAGGTACCGCGCGATATAAATGTACTGTATTATTATTATTATTATTAAACCGGCCAACAGGATTTGAGGATTTTTATCCATGTACGCAATAAATGGCTATAAATGTGTTGTTAAAGTTTTGTTTTCTAATCCCCTATACGCTCCATGTGCCCGGGGACGTTAATTTACATGTTTTCTAAGAAATTGAGGGATTGTTTCTAAATAACGGCGAAATGATTCACGGTGTAGGCTGACTGACTATTAAAGTGGATTTTCCGTAATGATCGCATCGTGTTTGGCTGTTGGTTGATGATGATGATGATTATTATTATTGATGATGATGATGATGATGATGATGACGATGACGACGACGACGAATAGGACGCCGAAATTCCATGTCACAAAGCCATATCGGAAGAAGTGCAGTTTTGTTGTGTTTAGTACGTAGAAAATGACATGGGGGACGGGTATGTATGATTCAAATCCGTGTTCACTTCAAGCAGAAGATTTTCGGGCTCAGATCAGAGAATCAGCTACTAGACTACTAAACAAAAGTCTTTTATTTGTTGGCACAGTTTGTGATTGAAGCCTCGCGTCGCTTCTTTCTCTTCTTAGTCTTCAGATACTGTGGATACTCCCTCTACACCGGGAATATATATATATATATATATATATATATATATATATATATATATATATATATATATATATATATATATATATATATATATATATATATATATAGATATATATAGATATATAATAGTTAGCTAATAGATATGTCTGACCCTTGTACCAGCTATTAGCTGCAACTGTTCCCCTAAACTAGGACCTTTGTACTAACCACCGTAGGGGTGCCGGGGGATTTCAGTATAAATAGTATCCCCACTTTCTTGAAATTTAGTGCTTTAAATTCCCACTGTCGCTGTCTTTCTCCTTTGTTCTTTCTCATACTCTTCTATCAATCTACTATACTTTCTTCTTCTTCGCAAGACCAGTGTTACAATCGGTTTGATGTTGGTGTTATTCTATCAGTTTTTGATTTTTTTCAGCCCCGATGCTTGAATTCCTGATAGGTGTGTAACTCAGATTCGTTTATCCACGCAGCCTGCTCACTCAGCAACAAGACACGGAGTCGACGTATGAAGTTTTCCACTTTTATTCAGCACACATCAACAACTGCATACAATCGCTCAATCGCCTTTCCACTTTCAACTTTTACTTTCCAACTCACTTTCAACAACTATCTTCAAAATAGTGCAGCACATATTTATATAGTCTCTCTCTCTTTTCCCGAACAATTTAGAACACGGTAGATGACGCACTACCACCAATCAAAATAAAGATCGTCATCACTGACTTACGTCATACATCTCTCTACACATACCGGGAACGTTCTCTTACTTCGACATTTATCGGGAAATTTCTATCGAGAGAAAACACGCAGATCTAGAGAATTCTCCAATAATATCGACTAACGAAAATTATCAACGTTATACAAAACTTCTTCTAACAACAATGCAAACTCAAATCAAAGGTAAATACACTCTACTATTGAATACTTTGCAAAGCGAAACGATTAGATCTATCGTGCGCGTTTCAGACATACGGCTATACTGGTCTTGATTTGGCTCGGAAGAGTCCGCTGGACCTAAAGCAATAATCATGTATGTATGTATGTACCTCTGTACTAAAATACATGCGTGGCTTGTTTGTTGATTTTTCTAATGATAGGTTTTACTCGGACACGTTCAGGTCAAATCATGTTGCGCTTATCAGTCTTTTGCAGCTAAAAAAAAAGCACTGCTGTGTGTGTGTGTGTGTGCATTTTAAATTCCTGAATTTATTTAGTTCCTGATCTGTAAAGCTCTGGGAACAATTGTTTTTGTGTTTGTCTGTCTGACCCGGCCAGCCGTCCGGCGTCTGCCCATAGATGATATTTGCGCACTTTTCTCTAAAACTAATGGACGAAGGTCTTGATACTTGGTATTTATTCAGGAAATAGTTTACTCCACCAGATCACAAAAATGTATGCATTTCGGTTGACATCATCATGGTGACGTCATAATTTGTTCTGTTTTGTTCTAATCCTATTTGCTCCCAAACTTCTGGAGGATTTGGTTCAAGTTTGGTATGCACTTAGACTTGTCTTGTGCCTTCAAGGTAAAACCAAACTTATGCAAATTGAATGATGTAATCATCATAATGTCATTTCAAAAATAAATTTTTACAATTGTTTCTTTTAAAAACGTCTTATGTAATTAGAGTGTACAAATGCCTTGAGCCTAACAGGAAAATATGGTATATTAAGTGAAATCATCGTGTTATGTCATCAATGAGGTCATAATTTGTTGTTGCTTTTTCTAATCCTATTTTCTCCCAAACTATTGGAGGGATTTGGTTCAAGCTATATACTTAGACTTTCCCTGTGCCTCCAACGTAAAATCAAATTTTGGCAAATCAGATTGCGTAATCATGATGACAGCTCCCTTTAAATTTTATTATTATTATTTTTTAACTTTAAGATATACCCCTGTTGGGGTGCCGGGGGTTTCAGTATAAATAGTATCCCCACTTTCTGGAAATTTAGTGCTTTAAATTCCCACTGTCGCTGTCTTTCTCATTTGCTCTTTCTCATTCCTGCTGTGTTCTATCAATCTGCTATACTATCTTCTTCTTCGCTAGACCAGTCACCTACCTTTTTTCTCGAAAACTCTACCGGGACAAGCCTCCTTATTTGTGTATGAGGTCTGTAGGATCAGCTTGGGAATATTGGACGCGTTGTGCCAGGTTGTCACTAGGGCTTCCTGTTGATGTTATTATTTAGCACTGTAGGAATTTTATATGTATGTGTTTTGTTGATAATTTATAATGATGTTTGTATTCTGTTTTGTTTTTGTAAACGGGGGTTCGATAAATTAGACGACAGCCTCAGCGTCCCCTGCGTGGGATGTCTTTATTGTTAAGTGACTGGCTGGTGGAGAGTATTCAGTTTTACCACTAGGGTTGTTTCAGCAGATCTTTTATGCGGATCAGGGGTTGTCCGGTCCTGATTTGGCTCGGAAGAGTCCGCTGGACCTAAAACAATAATCATGTAATGTAATGTAATGTAACTTTAAGATATGTGTTTGTATGTGTGTGTGTGTGTGTGTACCTGTGAGTGTGAGAGAGCATGGGAGCAAACTCTGCACCCATTAAGGTCCAGCACTTGTTTTTATTTATCATTTTGGATGTGAGGTTTGTATATCAATGAGCTCAGTACTGTATTACCCCTTGGGGTCATGAGCAATCTTGCCACTGTAGATTGTTCTAACCTATAAAGGGAAAAGTGAAAGCCCCAGTTGAAAACCTGTCTTGCCTTTGTAGGCATGACTGATTCACTGCGGCAACAGTACCCCCGTTGGAGTGCCGGGGGTTTCAGTATAAATAGTATCCCCACTTTTGGAAATTTAGTGCTTTAAATTCCCACTGTCGCTGTCTTCCTCATTTGCTCTTTCCCATTCCTGATCTATCCTATCACTCTGCTATACTATCTTCTTCTTCGCTAGATCAATGACCTACCTTTTTTCTTGAAAACTCTTCCTGGACAAGACTCCTTGTTTGTGTATGAGGTCTGTTGGATCAGCTTGGGAGTGTTGGACGCTTTCTGCCGGGTGGTCACTAGGGCTTCCTATGATGTTATTATTTAGCACTATAGGCATTTTATATGTATGTGTTTTGTTGATGATTTATAATGATGTTTGTATTCTATTTTGTTTTTGTAACCGGGGGTTCGAGTAGTTGGGGTAAAGCCTCAGCCGTCCCCTGCGTGGGATGTCTTTATTGTAAAGTGACTGGCCGGTGGAGGGCATTCAATTTTTCCACTAGGGTTGTTTCGGCAGATCTTTTATGCGGATTGGGGGTTGTCCGGTCCTGATTTGGCTCGGAAGAGTCCGCTGGACCTAAAGCAACAATCAATCAATCAATAAAAAAAGTACTGTATTAGGGTATTCATTGATTATCACTAATATGTTGCTGTGGCACCCTCCAATCTGACGACGAGTCGAAGCTAGCAGAGGAGTTAAATATCTTCTACTCCCGCTTCGATGTACACAACTTCCATCGTGAACAGCAAGAGGCCCTCTCCAGGGCGCGCGAGCGATCTGGCGAACCCATCACTGTCAGCGCTGTCGAAGTCCAGACCATCTTCAGTGGTCTGAATCCAAGGAGTGCTGCTGGTCCGGACAACGTGACCGGCAAGACGCTCAAGCAGTGCAGTGAGGCACTTGCCCCAGTGTTTGCCCGCCTGTTCCAGCGCTCCTTTGAAGAAGGTCACGTCCCCTTGCCCTGGCGCACCTCCACCATCATCCCTGTCCCCAAGAAGAAAAACCCCTCCCAGTTGAACGACTAGCGCCCCGTGGCCCTCACCTCCATCCCCATGAAGTGTGCAGAGAGGATTGCGCTCAAGCGTCTCCAGAGTGACACAGCACCGCACCAAGACCCGCTGCAGTTTGCGTACTGTCGAGGCCGCAACACTGAAGACGCCATCTTGACCCTGCTGCACCACCTGTACGTGCACCTGGAAGGTCCTGGCACCTACGCCCGCATCCTCTTTGTGGATTTCTCGAGTGCCTTCAACACTCTACAGCCACACCTCCTGACAGAAAAGCTGCTAGAGATGGAAGTGAATCCCTCTCTCATCCGCTGGATCCACAGCTTCATGACAGAGCGACCCCAGCAAGTCAGGGTGGGAAGTACACTGTCCTCGGTCTCAGTGACAAACACTGGGGCGCCCCAAGGGTGCGTGCTCTCCCCCGCCCTCTTCACCACCTACACCGCCGCCTGCCGCACCGCCGACCCCTGCAACGTCCAGATCAAGTTTGCGGACGACACTTCCCTCACTGGCCTCATCAAGTCCGATGAAGTGTCGTACCGCGCCGCTGTGGCTGAGCTGGTCGCCTGGTGCGACAGGCATTACCTACAGCTCAACATCTCCAAGACAGAGGAGATGGTCATCGACTTCCGCCGGCAGCCCCAGGCCCTCGGGCCCCTCGTCATCAAGGGGGAGGATGTGCGCACCGTCAGCACCTACAAGTACCTGGGCACAGTCATCGATGACAAGCTGGATTGGTCCCCTAACATCGATGTCTGCACCAAGAAGGTTAACCAGCGTCTCTTCTTCCTACGCAAGCTACGACAATTCAAGGTCAGCAGCACCATCCTGAAAATGTTCTACCAGTCTGTGGTAGAAAGCACACTGCTCTACAACCAGCTGTGCTACTACAATGGGGCCAACGAAACCGACACAGAGAGGCTGGACCGCATCATCTCCACCGCTGAGCGGCTGCTTGGCAACGAGGTACGACCCCTGCGCCAGGCCTACGACACCGCGGCTGTGAAGAAGATCCGCCGGATCCTGCAGGACGAGACCCATCCGCTCCATGCAGTGGTCTCAGCTGCTGAGTCCAAGCTACGCCCTGGCCGCTTCCTGTCCATGCGCTGCCGCACCAGCCGCTACCTGAACTCCTTCCTACCGTCCGCCATCCGCCTCGTCACCAAAGCCAGCCCCGAATGCTGACCAGAAGAGACTTTGGAGAGAGAGAGAGAGAGAGAAAGAGAGAGAGAGAGAGAGAGAGAGAGAGAGAGAGAGAGAGAGAGAGAGAGAGAGAGAGAGAGAGTGTGTGTGCACTAAGTCATGTGCCACAGAAAAACAGTATTATGACTGTGTGGTGTGGTGTGGTGTGTGTGTGTGTGTGTGTGTGTGTGTGTGTGTGTGTGCGCGCGCGCGCAGTGTAGCAGAGATTTGCAGACTGACCCGCAAACCTATAGTCATAGAGCCATGGATACTACATCAGTGCATAGAGCAGTTGATTGACTACGTATTCCTGTGACATTGTGCGTGCATGTGTGTGGGCGTGTGTGTGGGCGTGTGTGTGCGTGTTTGGGTGTGTGAGTGTGAGTGTGTGTATGCGAATGTGATGCACACATAGTAAGGTGTATGTGAGTGGATGTTTCTTAATTAAGTGGTTCATAATCATACGTGACCCTGATCCGTGATGCCTACGTAGTACCATGATTTTATTAGCAATGTTAAATCTAAGTCATATGTTTTTGAAGTAACAACAGTTTACTGATGTATTCGTTGCGTAATGTCTCTAGTTGTAACTAGTCATGTGTATACACCATTTAATTTGCTCAGCAGCCTATTGTTGTTACCTATTTTCTTATAATGTATGTAAAACCCCCACTCCCCTGTAGTTAGTGAAGGGAAACAACAATGTTGACATAGCGTTGACAGTGGAAGTGTGTAATGTGTAACCCTAGAACGACTAGCGTAACTACAGTGAGCCCCTTAAATGTATTAAGGGTGTGTGTGGGATGAGTCGGTGCGTGGATAAGAATGAATGTGCAAGGATTAGCATGGTCATGAGAAAGCGTGAATGATTGAGAAAATGGCAGTAATAGTCTTGAGATTTTTTTTTAGTATTGTTATGCATTAAGGTGTTCTAATATCCGCTACCGTTTCTTTATTGTATACATGTACGCTAACCTTTGTGTTGTCTTCTTAATATGCCAACAGTTACTGTGCATCACACACAAATATCCTTGTGCAAATGGGGACAATAAAGATTCGTTATTCGTTATTCGTTATTCGTTGTATTTGAGTAGAACAAAATAGTGCAGTTGAATAAATGATGGATTCGGATCACAAGTCCAAGACTTCAAACATTGGAAGGTGTTTTTTTACTAATTAGGATTTTATAACTCTTTCTTTTACCTGTCACCAATTGGCGTATTTTTAAAAAAAATTATTTATTTTTTTAGATAGTTGAACACCAAGATTTGTTCGTGATACACACTTTTAAGACATGGGCAGAGAATTACACAAAAATGTTTACAAATCCCTGCATACTGTGATGTGAGCATTCTAGGCTCCAGGTAAAAATGCTGGTAGTTTACAGATTTGCAAATTTGTATTTTCTATTTCTGGAAGATAAATGTTTAGAGTGTTACAGACACATTACATTCAATTCAAATACAGATCTTTATTGTCCAATTGTACATAAAGATGTTTTTAAAAAAAAATGTATTTATAGTCTGTGTTTATTGTTATGTGTGCACATTTTTTAAAAATACCCACCACCTATCGTGTGGGTACATAGAGTTCTTGAGAACAAAAAAAAAAGTGTTAATTAGGATTGATGTACATAGCATGGTTAAAAATAATGATGTAAGAAAACTTAATTTTTGAAAAGACAAAAAAAAGTTGTATAATCATTTGAAAGGAGATACATAAGTAGCGCTGGACGGTGTAATTGCGCTGTAAAGAGGTGTTTTGAACATACTGCATGCCGCCTGGATATAGTACGGCCATATATATGAAAGTGGTCCAATAAGTACTTAGCCTACAAAAGAAAAACAAAAATTTTGAAAAATTGGCGATTTATTTTTCAATATAGTCTCCTTTTAGTTCGATACACTTGACCCAGCGATGCTCCAACTTCTTTAACTTGTCTGAAAAATACGTTTCTCGAGGTCTGCAAAGTAGGCCTCTGTGGCAGTGATGACCTCCTCATTCGACTCAAATTCTGCCCGGCGAGTGACTTTTTCAAGTTCGGAAACAAAAAGAAGTCGCAAGGTGTCAAATCAATTCGTAGCCCAAGAATCGAATCACCGACCAATATTGCTCTTGTTCCATTTTTCTAAAATAAGCGGTTATGCCCGCTTCCACACACAGTCAAAATAAAACTACGAGTCCGATCCGGCTGAAATTTCGACAGTAGCCGTCTACGAGAATGTACTACATGATAGTAAATTGCTCTTGCGATACTGGCGCCATCGGGCGGTGAGGCTAAGTACTTATCGGACTGCCCTTGTATGTGTGTGTGTATATATATATATATATATATATATATATATATATATATATATATATATATATATATATATATATATATATATATATATATATATATATATATATATATATATCACAAAGGAGTTATCAAGTTACAGCAGTATTATTTCCAGGCCTTAAATTATGTCAACAGTATTGCTGATGCTGAAAGGTGGCCTATCAGTGAAATATTGTATTTAATATTACTGTGCGTTGTCATTTTGTTAACAATCTTGAATGAATTTGTCCTTACACTGCAGATACATGCTTGTTGACTACTTGCTTAATTGCTGCTATGTGAGCATGCGCATGTTCTGATCTTTCTCTTTCCCTCTCTTTCTTTCTATATGTCTGGCTCTCACTCCCCTGTCAGAAGCAAGACATGTCATCTGAGTCTGAAGGCTAATGTAATAAAAATGAATAAAAATGGCCTCATCTGCAAAAAATTATGTTTTCCTCCACTATGCTTAGTCAGTCTTTCACACCTAGCCTTAAGGCTTGAAGATAAACATAAATTTAACCAAAAAAATATTTAGCCATAGCTATTTGTCTTAGCCTTCATGAGGTTCTTGGGAAAGTTTCAAACGCATGGTGCAAGAAGGCTATTTTTAGTAGCTGGCGTCACATGTTTTGGGTCAACCTTGTCTGTTCCATCTCACTAAGGCGAGCTACTCGGTTAAAAGTTAGTGAGGACTCCTGATAGCAAATCTTGTGTATTATCTAAATATTAAGAAAAGACACATATGTCTTGCAAAATTGATTCATGATTATTTTCCTAATCAACATTTACGTGATTATAATACTATTAGAAGCAATCGGCTACCAACCTGACTACCCTCAGATGCAAATAATTGACTGACCTTTTGGACCGGACATACCTCTTTTTTCTGAAGAGTTTCCAATATTGCACCACTGACACAGTGACAGTGTTATTAGTGTGTAGGTGTAGGAACGAAGTATAAAAGCACGGCATTCTCAACAACAACAACAACAACAACAACAATAACAACAACCGTTTTGTATCAGCTAAGCAGGCGGCAGGCTTCAAACGAAACAGGTGAGAAAACTTCGAAAACAGCACGCAAGTTGCTGTCTACAGACTACAGTTTGAGTGCTTAGTTTATGTTGCTTGACGAATTTGCAGGTTGCTATAGTAAACCACAGGCACTGTTCAGTTCAGTTTGATATATAGAGTATGTAATTGAGGCCTACGAGTTTACAAATACGAAAGAAAACTCGTAGGCCTCAATTACATACTATATATTGAGGCCTACGAGTTTACAAATACGAAATAAGAGACTTCAAAGCCTATGAATTAACATGTAGATTGCTTGGTCTAGATAGTAGAGCCATTGCCATTGGCACATAATTATACTTTGGTGTTCTGCCAGAACTTGCGGACCTAGGCTCACATTGATCGAAGTAGTACAGACTTTTTTTTTTACACTAAAAGTAAGCATATAATTGCCATTACTAGTCAGCCTTAGGTCGAGACTGTATTTTGTCACTGCAAATAATTAACTTCGCTCCTCCCCACAGATATTGATGTTTCACTATAAAGGTCCAGTACTATTTATAAGCATCAAATTATTATTAATATATGTCTGTAATTGGCCTGATAATCCTAATTTATTTCTAACTTTCAGATCTTCTTAATGTTGCAGGAAGCTTATTTGTACAGAAGAGAAGCAGGTGTAGAAAAATCAAGATGGTGTTGAAGAAGACCAACTGCCACAGAGTGAACAGTGGCAACACCATGAGAAAGAATTTCCCCCTCAGTCAGTACAACCGCTATGCCTCAGTCACTAACCATGTGTTGAAGCTGCCCGTCAACATCAAGTACCATTTTATTAGCCAAGAGAGCCTCACACCTGATCTTCATCAGGAGAAACGAGAGTATGAACCAAACCCTATAGAGCTTGCTAAGAAATATGTCAATGACGGCAGTGTTGTTCTGTCAGGACTGAATCGCAGGAATCAGTTCCATTTTGTTCAGGATTCATCCCTCTCCTGCTCTATGAACAAACACAAGCGCTGGACACTGGAAGATGTTGTGGCCAATGCGGTTGACGAAGAGGCGCTGCAACTTGAAGACTTTAAGATTACTTTAGTGAAGCGGTCTGTGCCGTGCGTGGAGTCCAAAATCATGAAGATCAAAAACAATCAGTCCAATGTTACCGATTATTATGACAGCCGCGCCGTGGAGACCCACACAGTTCCCGCAGGATTGAGGTCATCACGCCTTGATCTGGAGCAAAAAGCCCACAAGAAGCCAGAAGAAAACGTCTCACTCAGAGAAAAGCTTCGATTGAAGAGGAAGCAAGGTCACAACCAGCATTACAGAGGCATTCAGAGGCCCATTAAGAGGGTTAGAGTCACAGATACTCCTCGCAATGGGTAACCATCGTTCATTTTTAATGAGTTGCACATTTAATTTTTGCTAACAAGATGCTCACTCATCAGCATGAATAACATCCATTACTGTTTACTGTGTTTCTTTTTTCTGACAGTTTATGTAGTATACAGCAACCAAATTTTTCTTACAGCTTCCTACCCCTTCCCCCACCAAAAAAAAAAGTCTGTTTACAGTAACATGAGAATAAAAAAGAGGGTTTGTAGGTAGGCTTTAAAAAAAATATATATAATTTTTCTAAACCTTTTTCACCTTGGGTGCGATTTTTGGGGGGACTTTTTTCGTTCTTTTCCAGACAATTCCCCCCAAAAAAGTTTAGGGTCAGGCCAGAAAATTAGGGTCGGTTGGGATACCATAAAGAATTTGTTTTGTGTGGTGGGGGGGGAGGGGGAAAGGGAGGGGATAGGGTGGAGGGGTCCTTATACATTCAGCAACCAATTGTTTACGACAGCTTATATAATTATATATACAATATAGCATCCAAATTTGACAAGCAGAATGTTTATTGTCAGTGTATTACTTGCACAAATGAATAGTGCATTAAATTGGAGAACAGTACACGTGCATAAAATGTCAACACAGTGCACCATTCACAGTGAACCATTCACAGTATGCCATTCACATGCGCCATTCACTGTGCACCATTCACAGTATGCCATTCACAGTGTGCCATTCACAGTGCGCCATTCACAGACACAGTGCACAATTCACAGTACGCCATTCACAATGCACCATTCACAGTGCACCATTCACAGTGCACCATTCACAGTGCGCCACTCACAATGCACCATTCACAGTGCGCCAATCACAGTGCGCCATTCACAGTGCACCATTCACAGTGCGCCATTCACAGTGCACTATTCACAGTGCACCATTCACAGTGCGCCACTCACAATGCACTATTCACAGTGCACCATTCACAGTGCACTTTTTTTCTTCTATCAAGCGCAGTGAAAAGAATATTCTTTTCCACTTTGCGCTCCTGTCATCCACTGACAAAGAGCCAAAGTCAAGCAGATGAGGACGATGATATAGACTTGAAAATTGTGCATATCAGCTATGGCCTCATGATTAGGGCACGGTGCATACAGAGGCCACAAGAACACAATAAAAAATTTACAGGGTTTGTGGGGAATGAGTGGGGATTAGGAAACGCCTGTCTTTTATTTAAATTTTTTATCATGCTGACAAGAAAAGAAGAAGAGATTGTTTGTAATTTTGTGTTTACAGTGCATATTACAAAATAATTGTTTTGTATTTATTTGTTCTTTTTTATTTGTATTTGTTCTTTTTTTTTTTTTTTTGGCTTTCTTATTATCAACTTGAACTTTGGGACTTTGTCCTTTTATTTCCTACCACATAGTTTTAACCGTCAATACAGCAATACAGGTGTTTGTATACAAAGTTGAATCTATGCTAGAACTGTTGTTCTTTTTATTGACAGAAGCTTATTTATGTATACTTTTGTTTTCCTGTAGGATGCCAGAAGAGCTCTCCATTCCTGAAATTCGTTATGAAATTGCTGAAGCTCAGCCACTGAGCTCTGCACTTCTGGCTAATCATTACAGTAAGTGTGTTAAAAACAGTAATTTGTGTTTTTAAAGCAGATATTTTGTCTGACATGTGCATTTTATAAACTATTATTTTTATTTTAATCATCATGATTATCATTATTATTAGTATTACTATTATTATTATTGTTTTTGTTATTATTATTATTTTTATTATTATTATTACTACTACTACTACTACAATGTGTTAGAATTGAGAAGCGCACAATAGTTCCGATCATTTTATTTTGCAAAGCATGCAATGATAGCGTGTATTTACATTTGATTTGTTTTTGCGCTGTTGCTAGAAGAAGCTTTGTATATTATTAATAATTTCCGTCTGTCGAAATTGGTAGTTTTCTGGAATTACTTGTTTATTATCGATGAAAGTTTCCAGATTTGTCTCGTAATAGCTAAGCAATTCTTCTAACCTAAACAATGTTCTGTGTAAGACAGTGCGTAGTTCTTGTGACAAGTTTTATTTTGATTGGGTGTTATTGGGTCATGCTGGCATGTTTGAAGTTTTTCTCGATTGCAGAGATGCTATTTATGTAATGCACAGTCTGCTTGAAAAATTATTTTTGTAGTGATTTTCGGAAAGCGGTGTTGTATGCAGTTGGTTTTTTTTCTTGAATAATGTTGGAAAATTTGTTGCTGAATGAACAGGCTGCATGGATAAACAAATTCGAGTTACACCTATGAAGATTGAAGCTTCGGGGCTGAATCGACTATTGACAAATACGTTTAACTCTATGACATTTTTTATTTGCAGCATGGGATTATTATGGCCGCGAAAAAGAGTATCGTTATGCCAAGAGCTTCAGAGGCCACAAGAAGGAAGACGTGGGTTGGTACAGCAGCCTTGATGCCAGCTTTGGAACAAAAAGCAGGAACAGGAAGTTTGCTGCGGCAGGTTCGTACTATTACTATTACCAGACATTGGAGGGCCTTCAAGAGGCCTGTTATTGAGTTTGTATAGAGTGGCTATCCAATGGTGCTTGTAATTCACTCAACGTTGTTCATATCGCTGTTCAGTGTAAGTCATCCTGCACTGCCATATTTCCCCATTACGTGCTATTTCTGGATGGCGATATGGTAACAGCCTCTGTGCAGTATGTTAGAGAGTGTGTTTATATGTGCGTCAGCGCTTTGCAGTTATTGTAATATATATGTTTGTACTCATTGGTTGAGTAGTGGATAGAATGAAACCAAAGAGAGAGTAATGGGCCAGTTGCTACTAAAACAGACGACCTTGACGCTAACTGAGTGTCGGAGATGTATCAAGCATAGTCTGGGTGTAGTTGTATGCCCTATGACAATCAGATTGTGGTCAGCGTCGCTGTTGGACCAATTGCTCCTATAACAGCCCAAAATGTCTATTGATAGCGAATTCAAGTATTTTTAGAAATGGTGTGCGTGAAGTAAATGACTGTTTTATTATGTAAATTTGTGTGAGTCATTGTCGCTTAATGCGTTGTTGGAATGAATGTTTTGTTCTGATATGATACTGTGTAACTGGATGAAGATGAGAAGGAGGCATATTGTACTGACTTATGTCTTTATATTTACTTTTATTCTGTTATGGAAGTTTGCAACAATTCCATCATAATCATCAATGGCCATCGCAACCAGCAACACCACCGTGTTTTAGTACATCTAGAATGCGTTTTATAATGATAATAGTAATAATAATAATAATACAAGAATTTATAATGCGCATGCATCTGACAAGATATAGTGATTTGAGGCGTATTTGATAGTTAATTTCCACTTTTGCAGAGGCTGACTGTGTGGAGGTGAAGTCTGATGAAGATTGCATGGAGTCAGAACTGGAATTGGAGTATCGCCACCCTCGTTCAACTCCTGAATTCTCCCTCTGGGACCTGATGGACCTGACTCACAGCAGGCAGCAAGGTCGATCCAAGGCGGTTTCAACACAGGAAGCGGAAGAAGCATACCCCAAAGCAGCCACCGTCAATTCTGCCAGTAATCAGCGAGTGAAGAAATATGGCAAAGGAATGTCCGTTTTCATTGGCAAAGAGAGCGCTGACATTGACCATGACATGACAACAAATTCAGACTCTGACAATGACAGCGGTCTTCATTCTGGCAGCGAGGGTGACATCAGTATAGAAACAGCTAGTGGGATGGTTATGAACAATGCAGAAGAGCTCGCCAAGTCAGACCACTCCTTCACTTCCTGCTTTGTCCCTGAACGTGAGTTTAATGTTATGCACCTGCGAGAATCTCTTAGCTCAGCAGTGCAGTTTGGAAAGTGCATTCCTCTGACAGTGAAACTTGACATGCTGGCAGTGTGTGGCATGCTGGGAAAAGATGAGTCTAGTGAGGAATCAACAAGAAAAGGAGAGTGGAAGCTGGTCTGCCAGGCTGCTGAAACTGTGTCACAACAACAGTCTGCTGCTGCTGGTGACGAACACCCAGAAAACGTTGTGCGGATCTTGTATGTGCCTCTTGCTCTTTATTATGTATCATACAAATAACTCTCTTTATTTTTAGTTTTCCATTTATAAGCTTGGGGCATCATTAAGCCGATGAGATTTATACATAAAATAAGAATTTTCAACTCCGCTGTAATGCTAGGCGTGTTCCATCTTGATGGATGTAGAATTACTTTAATTTGTTTGGGATGTAGAGTAAATATATTTAATTTATATCACTCATTAGCTGAATACATGTACAGAATTCTGGCTAAAAAACTTGTAAGAATATTCATTTACCTGGGCACAGCAGAGCCTGCCATAGTATGAGAAATTTCTTCATGGAGGCATCTTTAATCTTTAAGTCACAACTTCCTCTTAAATGTCTTATAACAACAAAGCAAGCCCTAATTTCATTGCGTCTGATTAAAGTAGATTGTTCCAAATTGCCAGTTTAAAAAAAGAAGTTGTTGCGTATTTAGTTTAAGTTTATGTTTTTAATATTAATATGATAAATTGCAGGGTGGATTTTCTTCTGAAATAAACTTTTCAGTATGATTATTTAAATCCATTCTTTCTTGTTTTTGTTGGCAGCGTGAAACTACATGGCAGCCATGAGGACAGCATTGTTGAGAAGGCAAACTTCGCACTGCAGTGTACTGTGGGCACTTGGGAGGAGGAAACCATGACCTGCATTCAGTCCCTACTGGCCACGGCCTGTGACATAATATCCCAAGTTTCTTCTGAAGCAGACAGGTATGTTCATCAATTCATCCGTGAACACAAACGTTTTATGAGCTTCTTCTTCTTCTTCATCATCATCATCTTCATCATCATCATCTTCTTCTTCATCATCATCATCATCATCTTCTTCTCTTCTTCTTCTTCTCTTATTCTTCTTCTTCTCTTCTTCTTCTTCTTCTTCTTCTTCTTCTTCTTCTTCTTCTTCTTCTTCTTCTTCTTCTTTCTATGAGCTCCTTCTTCCTCTTCATCATCATCATCTTCTTCTTCTTCTTCTTTCTTCTACTTTCTATGAGCTTCTTCTTCTTCTTCCTCTTCATCATCATCATCTTTTTCTTTTTCTTCTTCTTCTTCTTCTTCTTCTTCTTCTGAATATGTAGAACCTAGTCTTAATCTTGGGCTGCTGACTACATGTTTAGTATATATTCATTATTGTAAGCACAGCGGCAGATGTACAACAACTGCAAAAATAACAACCATCTTCACACACTGTGCAGCAGAGACGGCTTAGGCTTACGTCGTCTCTCCACCATCTCTGCCACTGGTTACAAACAGATGATAGGTTTTATTGAAGTATTGCAGGTTTTATTGAATTATTACAGGTTTTATTGAAGTATTACAGGTTTTATTGAAGTATTACAGGTTTTATTGAAGTATTACAGGTTTCATTAAAGTATTGCAGGTTTTATTGAAGTATTGCAGGTTTCATTAAAGTATTGCAGGTTTCATTGAAGTATTGCCCATCCCAATTTGAAAAAAGAAGGGAAGTCTGTAGGTCCAACTATGTTTCATCACCCTACATAATAGGTAGGTCATACAACCAGCCGCAGAGATCGCACAGAGGTGACATAAGCCTCAGTCATCTCTGCTAGCAGTGTGCCATTATTATTCATGATGATGATGATACTTGTGATAGTAATTATCTTCATCATCATTTATTCGTCATCATCATTATCCATATCAGCATAATAAAATTAAATTACATAGGGTGCAGTGCTCCAAATGAATTACTTTAGACTTGCGCTCTGAACTGATATCATTAGGAACAAGCGCTATATAAATACTTTTTTTTTCTTCAAAATGTTTTTATTCAGACAAAGTTACATAGTGTTATGTTGCAACAGAAAGTATATTTTAGCACACATGTAGTATTGAAAAATTGTGTTTCAAACATTGGAAGAAGTTTAACATACAGTGAACTTCAGAATAAAAAAAATAAAGCATTGAACCGATTATACAAAAGCATAATATTTTATGCAAACAGTTCCAAAGCATGATACATATATACCATTATTATTAATTTGCATTGAAAAGGCCAACACCAATGTTAGCAATGTGGAATTGTGAGTCTAGACATTCACACTTTAGTTGACTGATGGATAAACTGAATGATTAATTGGTGCCTTGATTGACACGTTAGTGTCTTCTTCTACCAAAAATCATACTCGGTGTAGTGGAACTTCATCTTGAAAATCTAGAAAACGTCTCTTGTGTATTGTTTTATATTGTGCTTTGTGTGCAGCAGCGCTGACAGAGCCAAGACCAAGAGCATTCCTGCTACCTTCCTGGACATGTTCCCTCCACATGAGCGTTATGTAGGTGAGGTGAGAGTGTGCAATGTCCATGAGGCCTACCACTGCCTTGTGTCATCTCAGCAGGCTTCAGACGAGGTGAGAAAGCAGGGAGGTAATTATGGGCTAAGAAGGAAAGGTGGAGGGGAGTGGGGAGATCATAATAAAAGGCAGAGGGAGGAAAAAATGATTACAATTACTTCATTGAAATGTGACAGAAGTCTTTCAAGTTTTGTGCTGTTGTATTATACAGAGTCACTAACCACTGGAGAAATTTCATTTCAGAGTGAATAAAAGAGAAAGAAATTGGGAGGGAGAAAAAAAATCACATTAAATTATTTGACAAATGATGGTGTAAGAAAAAATATTGAACTATCTGTTTGTGTGCCTGTCTGTCCACTGATAATGACATAATAAGAAAAAAAAAAAGGTGTGTCTGTCTGTCTTTCAGTGTGTCTGTCCATCCACCCATCCATAAAAAACTTCAGCATCTAGTTTGTAATACAATTTATAATGAAATTGAATTGTTCCTATTCTGTTTCATTCCACAGGATGCAGAGCAGGACTGCCTGTCCACGGCCAATGGTATGTCTTGGTGGGATTCTGAATGTTCCGTCTGCTTTTCACGCTTTGACAGCGATGACGATGACAGCTTCCTGTCCACAAGCAAGTTCTCTCCCTTTGTTGCCATGACAGCTTGTGGTCACAGCTTTTGTCGTCAGTGCTGGCAGCACCACCTACTGGCTGGAGTGTTGGAAGGACAGACAACTCTGCGTTGCATGGTGAGTTTTTTAGTTAGCTTTAACTCTTTCCCTGCCAATCGACGATATATCGTCGATCTGAGCCGCCATGTTTGTGCCAATCGACGATATATCGTCGATTTCAGTATTCCGTTTCGTTCCGGTTTTTTGCGCAGTCCAATCCAAGTTTTATTTTAACCAAAGAGAGATAACTCTTTCTACTTTCGTTCTCGATCGACAGGCGCGTTTTTTCTTCAAATTGATTCGTTTTTAGAGTGTTTATTGTGCATTTTACTAAGCATAGTGATGGGCACAATCGACAGTGTGTCAAACTCTGTGCTAATAATCAATATAATTTCAAACTGTAAAGTGTATTTTGATCCTAAATAAATTTTATTTCTGGTGTGTGAAGCTGATTCAGTGATTGGAATTATTCCTCCAGATTTGTTTTATCACTGTGGTATGTAGAAATATTTTTATTTAATTTTATCATTTCAAAAAGATCAACATGCTTTCAAAACACATATTTCAATAACATAATCAAATTAACATTTTTGTGTTTTTTTTTCTTATTCTTCACTCTTTTACCTTTAATTTGATATGAAATATGTCTATTTAACAACTATTATTGAAAGAACAGTAGCTTAAATGCCTAAGGTACTGAACTTTCTTTCCGGTGCCAGAGAAATGTCTGGCACAAACGTGGAAACATGCCTGGCAGGGAAAGAGTTAAACAAAATCTGAACAATGTTGTGAGCAAGGAGATATAAGAAGAATTGATGTTATTATCATCTTTCGAATGATAGTATTAACCAAGGTCTATAGTGCACGTATGCATTCCATAGCACAGATTTGAAAGATCCTGAACCTCCTGTCTTCCTAATTTGCATGTTTTACTACCTTGCAGGAATACAAGTGCAAGACGACAGTGGATGAAACCATGCTGTTCTCCCTTGTGCCGGGCTGGCTCTACACCAGGTGGCAGCAGCAAGTGCGAAACAAGGAGGTGGAGAAAAGTGGCCAATGGCGATGGTGCCCCAACGCACGCTGTGGGATGCTGGCTCAGGTGCAGGAGAAAGAGCACTCTAACACACAAACCCCTACGAGAAAACTCTTCAAGGCACAAGCGCATGCTCAGAAGAACCTCAGGACACAGGCACGTGACAAGAGCACTACTACTATTACTACTACAGCTAGCAAGAGGCAGAAGGCATCAGACATTGGAGTGCCAGTGGTGTGCCGTTGTGCCAGCCGATGGTGCCTGCACTGTGGTCAGGACGCCCACTGGCCTATACCCTGTGCTAACTTCACTACCTACCGCAAAATGCTTCAGCAGTATGGTGAGACTCTTCGTCTTAGAGGAGAGAAAAGGGATGAGGGCATGCAGTTTTGGAGTGGTGGTAAGGGGTCAGAGGGAAAAAAAGAGAGAGCTCCCGGACTAGCATATCCCATCCAAAGCCAGTTCTGCAGAATTGCCATTAGCCTGCTAAAATGTCACACACAATCAATATAAATATGAGGTGGGGAGGAGGAGAGAGGGAAGACTATGTCGGCCAACAATGCTGAATGGTGCACAGTTCAGTGAAATTTGACGTAGGTATCATCAACGATGAAAAAGGGAGATACATGAGTGAGAACAGTCTTAAGCGGATGCAAACTTTTGTGTACAATTTTGAACTCGCCTGATGGGCAGTCGGACCACCAGCCAATGCGTTCAGCATCCCTTTGCATTGACAACAGCTAGCTGGGGGTTTGGGTTTGGGGCTTGTGTTGCTGCAGGCTTGCAAGTAGGTGTCTTTAACCACTGCATGCGTATGTGTTTGGCAGGGGATGAAGAGGGTGCGAAGTATGTAGCAACTCAGGTCATCTCTTACGTGGAGGTCAAACGCTGTCCTTGCTGTCACTACCCACTGGAGAAAAATGGTGGCTGCTCTCACATGCATTGCTCCCAGTGCGGCAAGGACTTTTGCTGGCAGTGCCTGGCCGACTGGAGTGAACACTACACAGATGCCAGTTGGAAAGGGTGCAGTGAGAGGGGGGCTGAGGTAGGTTAAATTGCTTAGGTTTATTTTGGACAGTTGACACAGGAGGCATAAGCCCCAGGTTGGGTGGGTGGTGGGCTGATGTTTTGGATCATAAGGGTGTCACATTTGTATGACTTTTTTTGCCAAACTGTACAATTAGTTGGAGACTTTTGCTGTCTTCTCCATGCCTTTACGTGACTTGTTTGAGCGATGAATGTCTGTTAATTGTATGTGTGACATGTGAGCATGTATATTGGTGACAGATTGCCACATCTTGATAATATAACGTGGGTATATAGTATCCATTATTATTAGTTCTGTGGGTTGGAGCACTGAATCAAATAGACCCAGTGTTTCTGGCGTGTCATAAGAGGCGACTAACAGGGGTGATGTCAACACGGTATCACTGGGCGAAAGTCTTCTACACAGAAGTCACCGGCCAGTGCAGATGAACCTCACGTTACTACAGGTTCAACGACCACATGCTCGGGGCCAAGGCGCGCCACACTATACTCATGGATTTTAGCTGTGGCCAACAGCCTGGAGAGGATCAGACCCCACCAGATCTTTCTTGCCCAAACACACACCGTAAGATATAAAGAACCACACTCCATACAGGATCGGTCATCGCCCAGGTCACCAAAGACCGCGTCTTCCGTTGGCTGCCAAGACGGAAGTGATAAGTCTGCTACTGATGGACAACTTAGCAAGATCTGCACAGGAGATAACATCATCATAGGAACCTGGAATGTTGGGACCCTAGCTGCTGAAGAAAAATTAGAAGAACTGGCCCATGAGCTGGACCACTATCGATAGAACATTCTAGGTATCAGCGAACTGCGCTGGAAAGGCCAAGGTGAAATAACTACCAACAAAGGCTAAAAACTGAATTTCAGCAGGAGAGATGGCAGGCACCAGCATGGCGTTGGAATCTTGGTCCACAGACATTCTGGTCACTGCCTGTCTCCAGCAGACTCATTGCCATCTGTCTGAGAGCAGCCCCTTTCAACATCAACATCATCCAACATCAGACCATGACAACAGTGAAGTCAAGGGTTTCTATGAACATCTGCAGGCTGTCCTTGACCAAGTGCCGAGATAGTCATTGTCAATGTCAGCCCAAAAAAGAAACCATGGATCACTCTTGAACTTTTGGACCTGTGTGACAAACGAAGGGAGATGAAAAGAAAAAAGAACATCTCATCTACCAAAAAATCAACAATCACATCCGAAAAGGCATGCCTACAGCAAAGAAGAACTGGATAAAAGAGCAATGCCAGGAAATAGAAAACAATCTGAACAAGAACAACTCCAACAACTTCATTGGCTACCAGTCAAGAAGAGAATTGACCACAAAGTCCTCTCCTTGTGCTACAAGTGTGTCCATGACCCCACCTCTCCCCGGTACTTGAGAGACATTGTCCCTACCCACAAGCCCTCAAGGCGCCTTCGCTCCTCTTCCCAGTTTATGTTGTCCGTTCCAAGTGTGGATGGTCACAGGAAGAGGCGCTTGGGTCACCGCTCCTTCTCCCACTGTGGCCCAGCATTGTGGAACACTCTCCCCCAGGACTTGAGAGTTGTAGAGACACTGAATTCTTTCAAGAGGCGTCTGAAGATGTATCTTTTCTGACTATTTTTGAGTGTATATATAGAGAAGTTCTTTTTTTTTTCATCCTTTTTCCCCAACCCCTTGCGCCCTGAGCATGCTGCCAGCATGGATATGTGCGCCATACAAGTGGACATCATCATCAACATCAAGAAGGCCTACCAGACTGTGAAGCAGCTGACAAGTGTTAAACAGCCCAAGGTCTCCTCGATCCAAAGCATGTCTTGCTTATTCCTTACAGAAGAACCAGAAGTCTTGGATAGATGGACAGAGTACTACTCTGACCTTTACAACCACACACCAAGCGTAGACCCATCAGTTCTAGCATTTCCCCAGAACGGAAAAGAAAAAGAAACCCTCCCAATTCTCCAAGAAGAAGACATCCTCCCAATACTCCAAGAAGAAGTTGAGTCAGCAGTTCAATCTTTAAAGAAGGAGAATTCAGTGGGAGTGGACAACATACCCGCATCATGTCAGATGTCCTTGCAGATCATGAAAGCACAGTCAGCATAGGAAGTAGAGCAATCTCCAACCTCCGTTTTGTGGATGACATTGATTGATGAGCTGGAGAGGAACAAGAACTTGAGCAGCTGGTGCAGAGGCTTGACACCACCTCCAGAGCCTTTGGAATGGAAATACGTGCAGAGAATACCAAAATGATGACCAACACCATCAACGGCATCAATACGAACATCAAAGTCCAAGGCCAATCACTCAACACTGTGCATAGCTTCAGTTATTTAGGAGCAGACAATGGGTCTCAACAGGAAGTCATCTCCAGTATAGCACAAACAACTGCTTCCATGACAAGGTTGAAGCCCATTTGGAAAAATAGCACCATCAGTTTACACTCCAAGGTAAGGTTGCTGTGCTCCCTTGTCATCTCCATCTTCCTAGACACTTGTGAAATATGGACCCTCACCGCAGACCTGCAACGAAGAATACAAAGCATGGAGATGAGGTGCTACAGAAGACTTTTGGGCATTCCTATACCCAGCACATCACCAAAACAAAGTTGGACAGACTATCACACAAGCCATTGGACAACACAATGACTTGTTCACAGTAGTGAAGAAACAAAAGCTCTGATAGTATGGCCATATCACCAGAACCTCAGGCCTTGCAAAAATCATCCTGCAAGGCACGGTGCAAGGAGGCAGAAGAAGATGGTGACAGAAAAAGAGGTGGGAAGACAACATTTGAGAATGGACTGGCTTGACACTGAGAGAATCCATGAGGACTGCTGAGGACAGGGAAAGATGGAGTACGCTGGTTAAACGACCATCTGTGATGCCCCAACGACTTTCGAGTTACGGGATAAGATATGATAGGAAGGATTATTATTGTTATTATTATTATTATTAACCTGCTTTATTAACGTTGCTATTGTATGTGTTTGGTTTGATTCTTCAGACCATCGAACTGGACAATGACAAGTTGTACCCTTTGCCTATTGAGTATTACAAGAAAGCTGTGTCCTTTCGCCGCAAGTGGAAAGATCTGAACAAAGCTCGAAGCAAGACTATCAAGGAGTTTGACTGCTTTTATGTAAGCATGTTGTTGTTGTTTTTTCTCCAGAGTTTTTAGCATAAGAACAATTGAGCATTGTCATTTTTACATTCAAGACATTTTCAGAATAAATATAAAACTGAGACATTGGTACAAAAATTATCTGTTGCATTTATTGTTAGTCATGTTTTGAAGTGTATTTCAGTTTCCTTTTCTCAGAATTAAAAAAAAAAAGGAAGCCGCAGACATGGGGCAGACGGCTCTTTCAAAATCTGAAGTAAAGTTATTTTGATTCTAGAGAACATTAAATGCCTTTTTGATAAAATGGCAGCCAAGAAGCGTTGAGTTTTATGTAACATACTTGTTTATTTTTTTAGGCTGTTTTGAAGAGTCGTGGGAGAATTGATGACAGCTGCGTCAGCAAGGATGCCATGGATCACTTAGTGAACGCACACCTCTTTTTGATCAAGGTGAGTTGGCCTTTCATATTGTACTGTTCTTATGTAGTGGGTGACGACAATGCTCTGGTCTATTTGTGTTGTATTAGCAATGTTTACATCAAGTGTGCCCACCCTTACCTTGGTACCATTACCTAACATTCATTAAGGAAAGAAAAAGGTTCTTGGTTCAATTATTTCAAAACTAAGCATAACAGTCTTCTAAAAGGTTAAATCCACATTGGAGTTCATATGGTGATGAAAACAAAACAAAAAAAAGCCATTTGTTTTATAGATGGTAAAATGGGACAACCAGTTTACGAGTTAAAAGCCAAAGTTGATGTCCATGATTATTGTTGTATTTGTCACTAGGAAATTATTTACACTTGATGTTTCTGTAACTGGGTGGGTGAACGCCTACTTAACAATAGACGGCTATGCAAACTGAAAGAGAAAGAGAGGGAGGGCATATGGGCAATAACATGCTGACAGAACTTTGAATCATGCCACGAGTACCAATTTATAAAAACAATAAAAAAAATAAAAATTATTAAATCAATCAATAAATAAATGCACCACTTGGTCCTATATTTCTCCTTGGTCATTCAGGATCGCTCTTCCTTAAAGCAGCAGAGAGTTAGGTCCTGCTTTATGGCCAGTGCCTTGATCGAGCAGCTCTTTGAGCCGGCGACGTGTGCACTGTGTTAGAACAATTCAACAAAAAGTTGAAAACAGAGAAAGCCTTTCCGAACAATGGATGATGACGCAGAAAATGAACTCGTAACTGGTTGTGTTCACAAGGAAGATTTCTCTTCAAAGTTGAAATTACTACACTGCATTTATACTTTCATCTACCTTTAAAGTATTAGGCAGAGTGGTACAGTCACCTTTGACCTCACCTTCAAAGTATTAGGCATTGTGGTAGTCACCTTTGACCTCACCTTCAAAGTATTAGGCAGTGTGATACAGTCACCTTTGACCTCACCTTCAAAGTACTAGGCAGTGTGGTAGTCACCTTTGACCTCATTTGCAAAGTATTAGGCAGTGTGATACAGTCAACTTTGACCTCACCTGCAAAGTATTAGGCATTGTGGTAGTCACCTTTGACCTCACCTTTTAAGTATAAGGCAGTTTGGTACAGTCAACTTTGATCTCACCTGCAAAGTATTAGGCAGTGTGGTACAGTCAACATTGACCTCACCTTCAAAGTATTAGGCACTGTGGAACAGTGAACTTTGATCTCACCTTTAAAGTATTAGGCATTGTGGTACAGTCAACTTTGACCTCACCTTCAGTAAGTATTAGGCAGTGTGATACAGTCAACTTTGACCTCACCTACAATTTATTAGGCAGTGTGATACAGTCAACTTTGACCTCACCTGCAAAGTGTTAGGTAGTGTGAACCAGTCAACTTTGAACTCACCTTCAGTAAGTATTAGGCAGTGTGATACTGTCAACGTTGACCAGACATTTTCATTGGGAACACACCCAGTTATTACTTCATTTTCTATACAATTCAACAAAAGGACATAGACCAAACTTTTCTTAGCCCCTCCCCCCCCCTAACTCCACCTCCTCCCTAACCCCCCACACCACCCACCCACCCCACCACCCCCCCCCCAAAAAAAAAGAAAATAGAAAAAAAGTCTGTTTATGGTAACATTAAAAAAAAAAGGGTCGGTAGGTTGGCAGGTCAACTTTCTTTTTTTTTCTAAACCTTTTTCACCTTGGTTGAGATATTTTGGGGCTTTTTGCAGACGATCCCCCAAAAAGGTTTAGGATTCAGGCCAAAAAATTAGAGTCTGTCGGGATACCATAAACAGACTTTTTTGGGTGGGAGTGGGGGGATGGGGGGGGGGGCCTTGTCATTCAGAGCACTGGTCATTCAATAGTTATTCTTTTCATTGTTATTCTTTTTCTGGCTTTGCATTGCAGGAAATAATGTTCCCAATGTAATCCTTCGGACGAAGAAAATTTCTTATGCCTTATGAACTGAACTGCCCAAGATTATGTTAATTTAGATTTTTGCTCTTTGGTGCTACAAATCACTAACTGTAATATATGTTTTAAACAAAGGCATTAGTTATGTTAGTTCAGTGTCACAGAAGCATGCAAGTAGTTGCACTGTAGTATTTAGTACTAAGGTCATCACATTTGACTTCTAAAGCAGGACTGTGTATTGTTGTCCCACAGGCCAACATGGTGCTGGAGCTGTCGTACATACTGCTGTCCAACTGCCCCAGACATCACGCTCAGGCCAGATGCCTGAGGAGACTGCTGCAGCTGCTGGAATTTGCTGAGGAAAGAGTCGCGCAGGTGTGTTGGCGATTTGGGTCTTCTTAACCTTGGATCTTAGTGATTTAATAATTATTATTAGAAGCGTAGAGAAGAATAGAAAACAATATGACAAGCCATTCAAACGTATTTCCAGCCCCCCCCCCCTCCTCTCCTCCTCCACTTGGCGGCGTTGTGACTGGGCTTTGTCCTGACAAAGCAAAAGGAAAACAAGGAATGATAGACCACTTCCTCAACTATCCGCAAGCAAAAATATTATTCCAATCGCCTGATCCAAATTTTAGATACAGAGCAAAACAGGTTTTGAAAATGGTGAAGCACAATGACCTTGACCTTTGGGAAATTACACATTAGAATGATCTAACATGCTTGGCAGTAAAGTATCTGCAAAGTAAAAAATGATGAAATTCAGCTCAGTTATTCTTGAGATATAATGCCAAAAGTGTGTTTTGAACAAAGAAAGTGAAATTTGGGCCACACAACTGATCTACTGAACGACAGCCGCACTGCTACTGAAGAATAGCCCATGATTTGAAGCATCTATACACTAAAACTCAACAAAATCATTTCAGCCGTTTTTGAGATTTTAGGCAAAATGTATTTAGCAGCAACATGACTCCTGCAATCTTGGTATTTGCGGTAGAGCAATTATGATGACACAGGAGACAGGCCATTAGTCTAGTCATTTTTCTATAAAGTTTGTTCCAACTGCTTTGAATGGTTCTCGAGATATAGCTTCCAACGTTCTGTCCGACAGATCGTTCGTTCTGATTCATGATTATTTCAAAGTATTTCCAGATAAATCTCTTCCCAGTAGAGAGAAGCAGAGATTGCGAGCTAAACAGACTTACAGACATATAGATAGATAAGAGCTAAACAGGCTTACAGACATATAGATAGATAAGAGCTAGACAGGCTTACAGACATAAAGATAGATAAGAGCTAAACAGGCTTACAGACATATAGATAGATAAGAGCTAGACAGGCTTACAGATAGATAAGGGCTAGACAGGCTTACAGACATATAGATAGATAAGAGCTAGACAGGCTTACAGACATATAGATAGATAAGAGCTAGACAGGCTTACAGACATATAGATAGATAAGAGCTACACAGGCTTACAGATATATAGGTAGATAATAGATAAGAGCTAGACAGGCTTACAGACATATAGATAGATAAGAGCTACACAGGCTTACAGATATATAGGTAGATAATAGATAAGAGCTAGACAGGCTTACAGACATATAGATAGATAAGAGCTACACAGGCTTACAGATATATAGGTAGATAAGAGCTAGACAGACTTATAGACATATAGATAGATAAGAGCTAGACAGGCTTACAGACATATAGATAGATAAGAGCTGAACAGGCTTACAGACATATAGATAGATAAGAGCTAAACAGGCTTACAGACATATAGATAGATAAGAGCAAGATAGAAAGAGAGTAAGATTTTATGACATATTTTTATTTATTTTTTAATTTATTTATTGTTCTTTCTGTTTTCAGTTCCTACAGAAGTCGAAAAAGCAGGTGTTGCTGACGACTGACAGGATTCACCAGCTTACCAGCTGCGGTCTCCAGTTGCTGCATACAGCTTGTCACCGATCTCACCACCTCATGGTCACCGTGGGAGGAACTGCTGCCCAGGACTGGCTGCTAGATGGTGACCATGAACGTTTCGTTAGACACAAGTAAAGAGATCCATGTCCACTATTCATAACACAGTATCTTAGGCATGTGTGTCCAACTTGCACTCACCAGATTATTACAGTGTTGAGAGAGAAAAAAAGAGAGAGACAGAGGCAGAGAGAGACAGAGAGAGGAGGGGTAGGAAGGATGAGAAAGAAAGAGCATCGAACATTAGATCTTTTCATACAATAAAAGTTTTAGGCTTAAAATCCTAATCTTAAACCTGTCCTTAGAGAGAGACAGACAGACAGAGGTGTTGAGAAAGATGAATTTACAGGTGCTGTAAAGAAAGAACATTATCACTGTATCCTCCTATAAACAATAACATCTACCTTTAAAACTGGTCATTTTAATTCGTGCTGAATGTGATGTTTTCAATGTGATAATCTTATTTAACCTGATAACATGTTGCTTTGTCCGTAATCCAGGATTATCATCAACAGTCCCTGTGAATTCTTTTTTTTTATTTAATGCATTTGTTATGATATGAATACTCTCATACTCTGAATAGATACTCTGCTGTACCTAATTTGTACTATCACATAATATTGTTTGATGTCATTGATAAACTTTCCTTTGTCATAATGGGAGAGGCAAAAATCATTGGTTTGTTCATTTCATGATTGTTATTGTTGCGTTTTTGATGCAGGAATTTTTTTTTTTTAGCTAAATGTTTGCTATCACAAAACTCAGCTTGATTTATGCCATGCATTGTTGAAAGATGTTGTGGATAAAGATACACATTTTGTATTGGTATTTATTGTTTGTGGGTTGTTTTCCTTTTAAAACAGTGCAACTTGGCCAAAAATGCGTGCAATATATATATATTATTTACGCATGCATTTTTTGGGGGCAAAATTCGCCAGTGGTTTTCTTATTATATGCCATTGCATGGCGTTTTTTTAAAAATGATGTCTTTTGTCTTTTTTCACAAATTGTGTGTTTAAGGGGAGGGAGGGAGGAGGAGATGGAATGGGGTGGGGGGAATTTCTTATTAATAGGTGAGTAAGATAACTCTTTACCCAAATATTCCTCATGAAGTCTGCACATTATTATATTAACAACTTTTTTTTCCAAAGAGGGTAGTGGTAGATGATGGTGCTAGAGGGGAAGGACAGAGTGGGTGAGTGGGTTTGGGGAGTAATGGGTTGGATCCAGTGTGCGTGTGGGAGAGGGGGAGGGGAGGTAAGGGCTTAGTATATATTTCATGTTTGTAGATGGTTTTTTTTACTGACATACTTTGTCCAGCTGATAACATGATAAATAATTTGGCCAGTTGTCTTTAACTGGTCCTGATTTGGCTCGGAAGAGTCCGCTGGACCTAAAGCAATAATCATGTAATGTAATGTTTCAAGCCATGCATTTTATCAACCTCTTCCTGGAAATGATACTGCCAGTTACTATTATTTATTTTTATTTTATGATGATGATGATGATGATGATAATGATTATTATTATTATTATTATTATTATTATTACAAGGACCCCCGTTGGGGTGCTGGGGGTTTCTTTCAGTATAAATAGTATCCCCACTTTCTGGAAATTTAGTGCTTTAAATTTCCACTGTCGCTGTCTTTCTCATTTGCTCTTTCTCATTCCTGCTCTGTTCTATCAATCTGCTATACTATCTTCTTCTTCGCTAGACCAGTCATCTACCTTTTTTCTTGAAAACTCTTCCGGGACAAGCCTCCTTATTTGTGTAGGAGGTCTGTTGGATCAGCTTGGGAATATTGGACGCTTTCTGCCAGGTGGTCACTAGGGCTTCCTATGATGTTATTATTTAGCAATGTAGGCATTTTATATGTATGTGTTTTGTTGATAATTTATAATGATGTTTGTATTCTATTTTGTTTTTGTAAAACGGGGGTTCAATAAGTTGGGGTGAAGCCTCAGCCGTCCCCTGCGTGGGATGTCTTTATTGTAAAGTGACTGGCTGGTGGAGGGCATTCAGTTTTCCCACTAGGGTTGTTTCGGCAGATCTTTTATGCGGATTGGGGGTTGTCCGGTCCTGATTTGGCTCGGAAGAGTCTGCTGGACCTAAAGCAACAATTATGTAATGTAATGTAATGTTTTTGGAAACGGGGGTTCGATAAATTAGAGTACAGCCTCAGCGTCCCCTGCGTGGGATGTCTTTATTGTAAAGTGACTGGCTGGTGGAGAGCTTTCAGTTTTACCACTAGGGTTGTTTCAGCAGATCTTTTATGCGGATCAGGGGTTGTCCGGTCCTGATTTGGCTCGGAAGAGTCCACTGGACCTAAAGCATTAATCATGTAATGTAATGTAATTATTATAAGGAATTGGTGCATGTCCACTTGAAAGCTATATAAGATGTTTTCTTGTGTTTTTGCCGTTGGTCCGAGTAAATGCGTGAGAAAAGTGCTTTGAGCAAACGTTTAGTCAATTTTGCTCTATGTACATTTATTTATTTATTATTATTATTACTATTATTATATTATTACTATTATTATTAGTAGTAGTAGTAATAGTATTATATATTATGATTATATATTGTTAGTATATATATTATTATTGGTATCATTAATTATCATTATTATTATCACTATTAGAGATACAGAAGTGCTCATCTTGCATTTATAGTTTATTAACTGTATGTTACAATTCCAGTGTTGAAGTGATATTTTTTTTCAGGAGTAGGTTCTGCATATTGCAATACAACATAAAGGAATAGAACAGAACTGCTAGTGCTAGCATACAACATCTACAATAATAAAATAAACAAATTTGTACATAAATAGAAGAATGCTAATTTGGGCAAAAAATCAAGTAAACTCACCATGACAACAATGCAGATTTGTGTCGCTAAGCTCTGTCTTAAAATTAGCATTATTGTTTTAGTTTATGTGCAGACGTGTTTCTCATTATTATTATACAGAACAATAAATACAAAAAAGAATATTACCGAAAGCTTTAAAAAAAAGAAGTACAATACAAAATATGTAAACAAAATCGTACATGGTTTGTGGGTTTGTGTGGAATTTAGCATCTTTATGTTTGACCCTTTTAAATAATTTTCTTTGTGCCAGTCTTTCTTGCTTTGCATGCAAATTTTTGTGTGTGTGTGTGTGTGTGTGATTGTGTGTGTGTGTGTGTGTGTGTGTGTGTGTGTGTTCCTAGCCTCTTAATTCTCTGTCTGTCTGTTTGTTTGTCTCTCTCTCACCATCTTATTCTCTCTTTGTGTATATTGCGCTTGTTTTATTTGTTTCAATGCAGAAAAGAAAACTTGATAGAAACTTCACATCCTCTCCTATCCCTTAACTCGACGGTCGTTGGGGAACCACAGATGATCATTGAACTAGCGTACTCCATCTTTCTCTATCCTCAGTAACGCTCATGGCTTCGCTCACTATCAATCCAGTCCATTCTCGAATGTTGTCCTCCCACCTCTTTTTCTGCCTCCCTCGTCTTCTGCCTCCTTGCAGGATGGTCTTTGCAAGGCCTGATGCTCTGGTGACGTGGCTATACCATCGGAGTTTCCGTTTCTTCATCATTGTGAACATGTCATCGTGTTGTCCAATGGCTTGTGTGATGGTCTGTCGGACTTCGTTGTTGGTGATGTGCTTGCTATAGGAAATTCTCAGAAGTCTTCTGTAGCATGTCATCTCCATGCTTTGTAATCTTTGTTGTAGATCTGCTGCGAGGGTCCATGTTTTCGCAAGCATATAGGAAGATGGAGGTGACAACGGAGCGCAGCAACCTTACGTTGGAATGTAGGCTGACGGTCCTGTCTTTTCAAATGGGCTTCAACCTTGTCAGGGCCGCAGTTGTTTGTGCTATTCTGGAGACGACTTCCTTCCCAAAAAGGCTAACCTTCAGGAGTGTGCAAAAATTACTGCACCATCAGTGTCATCAGTCATCCCAGCAAGGTCCTCCTGAAAATAATACTCAACAGGTTCAAACTCCAAGCTGAACAAATCATAGCTGAAGAACAAGCAGGATCACTGAACAGATTTTCAACCTCAGAGTAATCTGTGAAAAATATCTACAGCACCAACAACATCTATATCATGTGTTTGTAGACTTCAAGAAAGCATTTGACTGAGTCTGGCATGCAGCTCTGTGGGCAACCATGAGAGCATCAGCCTTACAATTATTGAAGTCATCAAAAACCCGTATGACAAGGCTACCAGTGCAATCCTCCACAACAGCCCTATCGGGAACTAGTTCAGAACAACAATCAGTGTGCTTCAAGGATGCCTACTCTCTCCAACACTCTTCAACATCTTCCTAGAGCGCATCATGTCAGATGCCTTTGCAGATCATGAAGGCATAGTCAGCATAGGGGGTAGAGCAATCTCCAACCTCCATTTTGTGGATGACATTGATTGATTGGCTGGAGAGGAACAAGAACTTGAACAGCTTGTACAGAGGCTTGACACCACCTCCAGAGTCTTTGGAATGGAATAAGTGCAGAGAAAACCAAAATGATGATCAACAAACCCAATGGCGTCAATACGAACATCAAAGTCCAAGGACAATCCCTCAACACAATGCATAGCTTAAAATATTTAGAAGCCATTGTATCAGACAATGGGTTCCAACAGGAAGTCCTCTCCATAATCACACAAACAACTGCGGCCCTGACAAGGTTGAAGATAAAAACTTGCTTGCATAAAAAGAATTTCATTGAAGATATGTTTGGTTTTTTGTTTATGTTAATAATCCAGTTATTACATTTACATTTTATAATAAAAAGTATGCATCCATAACAGCATTTGTTTTTTAAATTGAAGACAACTCAGGAATCATAAGGGACTTAACATAATTTTCTTTTTCCTTCGGCTTCTACTTCAAGTCAGTTTCTACAGTGTTATAATTTAACCTGTGTTCAGACAACAAAATAAAAATAAAAGAAGATAAAATAACATAAAATTAAACAAAATATAATAACATAAAAAGTAAAGAAATTAATTTTGTAATAAAAATATTTTACATAAAATAAAATTAAACAAACAATAAAATAAAATTAAAATGTTAATAAATAAATACAAATTTTTAAAAGGTAAATAAAATATAAAATTAAATAAAAGTTAAAATAAAATAACTACAATAAAATAACAAAAATAAAATAAAATAACATAGATTCAAATACAATAAAGCTAACAAAATAAAATTATAACAACCTAATAACTATTAAAGTGTGAAAATAGCGTGAACAATGTTAACATTGTCTCCATGGAGGATATAAAACACGAAGCTTAGATTGGCTATACATCTTGGTATTTAATTGACCCCCTGTTCTTCTCATGCCAACATATGGGGCATGGAACCAAAATAAGTATGTTCTACGTCAATTTTCCATGAGCATGGGGAAATAACATACCACTTCTATACTTGTTGGACAAAAAAAAGAAGTAGTTTTGGAACTGGTTATCTCATGATTTCATGTATTATTTCTTATTGGATATAAAACATTTTCTTGTTTACTGAGATGCAGGGCTGTGTTGTGTCTTCATTGTGGGTTATAAAGTTCGGCTTTGACTTCACTAGTGCCGTGGTAATACGTGAGGGTATGAGCCCAGAGACTACATAACGATATTGTTAAATATTATTATCTTTTGTTAAAATCTTCTGGTGGTATGAAGGTCCAACAGAGTAAAAATTAGAGATTTATATGCATCATATCTTACACTCTTCAAAGGCTACCTGACAGATTGTGAAAAGATTTGTGCGGACTGGGTAGATCACGCCAGCTCAATGCCTATGTGAGCAGCACTGTTTAGTGCCTCCACATTTGTTTGTTTGTATGTAGATTATAGTCACACGATACTTTCGCATATAGGTGACTACTGGACCGATTTATACTGACACCAGCGGGCCAGTTGTTGGTAAAGGGGAAAATAATATGATCACACGTTGACCAATCCGGGATTCGAACCAGCGACCTTTCGGTTACTAGCAAGACGCTCTTACCAACTGAGCTACCCGGCCCCACATGTCTCCACATTTTGCTTGCAGCGGGCTATTTATAGCTTGCCTGCACCCTCCCTTCCAATGAAAGGAAAGGAAGCATCGGCGAAGCTATTATAAGCTAGCCTGGCTGACCTAACCTCAAAACTAAAAAGCTTTGTCTTGTCTTGTCTTTCCGTAGGCGCCCACAATCATACTTGGTTGAGTCGCTGTGAGATGTTGATCAGCATTCAACAAATTACCTATCCTATCCTATCCTGTCCCATAACCCGAAGGTCGTAGGGGCACCACAGATGATCGTTTAACCAGCATACTCCATCTTTCTCTGTCCTCAGCAGCCCTCATGGCTTCGCTCAGTGTCAAACCAGTCCATTCTCGAATGTTGTCCTCCCACCTCTTTTTCGGTCTCCCCCTTCTTCTACCTCCTTGCACTGTGCCTTGCAGAATGGTCTTTGCAAGGCCTGATGATCTGGTGACGTGGCCATACCATCGGAGTTTCCGTTTCTTAACCACTGTGAGCAGGTCATCGTGTTGTCCAATGGCTTGTGTGATGGTCTGTCGGACTTCGTCGTTGGTGATGTGTTGGGTATAGGAAATGCACAGAAGTCTTCTGTAGCACCTCATCTCCATGCTTTGTATTCTTCGTTGGAGATCTGCTGTGAGGGTCCATGCTTCGCAAGCATATAGGAAGATGGAAATGACCAGAGAGCGCAGCAGTCTTACTTTGGAATGTAGACTGATGGTTCTGTCTTTCCAAATGGGTTTCAACCTTGTCAGGGCAGCAGTTGTTTGTGCGATCCTGGAGAGGACTTCCTGTCGAGACCCATTGTCTGACACAATGGCTCCTAAATATTTGAAGCTGTGCACTGTGTTGAGGGATTGGCCTTGTACTTTGATGTCCGTGTTGATGCCATTGGTGTTGTTGGTCATCATTTTGGTCTTCTCTGCACTTATTTCCATTCCATAAGCTCTGGAGGTGGTGTCAAGCCTCTGTACAAGCTGTTCAAGTTCTTGTTCCTCTCCAGCCAATCCATCAATATCATCCGCAAAACGAAGATTGGAGATTGCTCTGCCCCCTATGCTGACTGTGCCTTCGTGATCTGCAAGAGCATCTGACATGATGCGCTCTAGGAAGATGTTGAAGAGTGTTGGAGAGAGTAGGCATCCTTGACGCACACCGATTGTTGTTCTGAACCAGTTCCCGATGACGCTGTTATGGAGGACTGCACTGGTAGCCTTGTCATACAGGCTTTTGATGACTTCTATAATTTTAGGGCTGATGTTGTACACTTTCATGGTTGCCCATAGAGCTGCATGCCAGACTCGGTCAAATGCCTTCTTGAAGTCTATGAACACATGATATAGATGTTGTTGGTGCTGTAGGTATTTCTCACAGATTATTCTGAGGTTGAAAATCTGTTCAGTGGTACTTCGCCCTGCCATGAATCCTGCTTGTTCTTCAGCTATGATTTGTTCAGCTTGTGGTTTCAACCTGTTGAGTATTATTTTCAGGAGGACTTTGCTGGGATGGCTGATGAGGCTGATGGTGCGGTAATTTTCACACTCCTGAAGGTTACCTTTTTTGGGAAGAGTGATGACAAGCGACTGGGTCCATGGTGTAGGCCATTCCCCACTCTGCCAGATCTTGTTACAGATAATGGTGAGAGCATCAGTCATCGCTTCTCCTCCTGCTTGTAGCAGTTCCGCTGGTATGTTGTCCACTCCCGCTGACTTCCCTTTCTTCAGCGATTGCACTGCTGCCTCAACTTCTTCCCGGAGAATTGGGAGGATTTCTTCTTCTTCTTTGCTCTCGGGACATGCTAGAACTGATGGGTCTCCATTTGGTGTATGGTTGTAAAGGTCAGAGCAGTACTCTGTCCATCTGTCCAAGACTTCTTGTTCTTCTGTAAGGCATATGCCAGACTTGCTTTGGATAGTGGAGACTTTGGGCTGTTTAACACTTGTCAGCTGCTTCACAGTCTGGTAGGCCTTCTTGCTGTTGTTCTTGTTCAGATTGTTCTCTATTTCCTGGCATTGATCTTCTATCCAGTTCTCCTTTGCTGTGCGCATGCCTTTTCGGATGTCACTGTTGATTTTTCGGTAGACATCAGCTCCCTGTGAGGTGTTCTTTTTCTTTTTTAACTCTCTTCGTTTATCACACAGATCCAAAAGTTCAGGTGTGATCCACGGCTTCTTCTTTGGTCGATGCTTGCCAAGGATCTCAGTGGCGGCATCTGTTACAGCTGAATTGAAGGTATTGGTCATGGTGTTGACATCTACTTCGCCTGCCCCCAAAATAAGCAGTGGTGCAAATTTCCCTCCAATTGTGGCCTGAAATATTTTTGCCACCTCCGGGTCTTGCAGTTTGTCCAGGTCGAACTTCAGCCTAGTGCACTTTGCTGTATATACTCTCTTCAAATGGAGCCGGAAAGACATCATCACGAGATCGTGGTCACTTCCAATGTCTGCTCCTGGAAAAGTGCGTGTCCTGCCAATGTTGATGCTTGATCTGAAGCGTTTCTTGACCATGATGTAGTCGATCTGGTTGTGATGTTCCCCGCCGGGACTGTGCCATGTCCATCGTCTGGATTACAGCAATGGTAAATTATATATTATGAGAATGTTCACCAAGGACTTAAGATTTATAATTGATACGTGAGCTAACAGGTAATGAATGGATGGGTGGGAGTTAGGGTGGTGATTATATTGGCTGAAGCTGAACAATGGAAGTGGAGAGTGTCCATGTTACTTGGTGCCTTTAAACATTGTCCTTGTATTATAACTATAGTCACGCGTTACAGTCTTAAACATGTGCTGAAAACTGTGTGTGCCCACCACATCTTTTACAATACATTTTATGCCCTATCTTAACCCGTCTGATTGTGTGAGGGATTGTTTTGCCGCTACACCAAGCCACAATCCTTTTGTAAAAACTGGAATAAAGCTTATTTGGCTTGACTTGACCTGACGGGCGCCCCAGGTGGCTTGAGTCAGACCCTGAATCGACAAGCACCTTGAGCAGTTCTTGAGCGGGAAAAGCGCTATATAAAAGTGATAAAAGAAATAAAGAAACTGACTTGACCACTGTTAAGCTGTAGTGTCAAAAACTTTAGGTTCTGTGTACTGAGTAACTATCAGCTTAGTTTAACTCAATTCACTTCAGTTCAATTCAATATATGCAATCAATTTATCTAACATCTGTTTACATAGAAGTTTAAAATCTTGGTCTGTAGAAATGTCCTGAAATAATAAACCTGTTGGGATTATTAATTTTTTTTAATTTGTATTTATTTATATTTTTTAAATTTATTATTATTATTATTATTATTTAAATATTACTTACTTGTATTGTATTTGTTATTTATTTATTTCATTTCATTTCAAATTCTATTATTATTATTATTATTATTATTATTATTATTATTATTATTATTATTATTATTATTATTATTATTATTATTATTATTAATGTATTTATTTATTTATTTATTGTTACTTTTTTACATGTTTTTTTTTTTGGTATATTTTTTAAATAAATTTATATTTAAAAATTTTTTTACTGTAATATATTTTGTCTGACTGTAGGTACATTAAAAAATTTTTTAATAATATTTATTTGTAGTGCATCCCCAACGCTACCAAAAGACGCATATATATGGTGCCAATCAAAAATCTCCAGCTGGGTCAGCTCCATACACCGACAATGCGCACTATAACATAGCAGCTAAGTGATCTAACTTTTCTTTCTTTATTTTTTTTATTTTTGTTGTTGTTGTTGTAAAAACGACATTGATAAAAATGAGACTACACACACTCACGGACATTCACACACACCCCCCCCCACACACACACCCACACACACACACCCATCAACGCATATCCCTTCTCCTCTCCACAAACTTACACACAATCTAACATGCAGGACAGGATCAGTGTCGTCGTGAAAGTAAACAACCGGAAGTTATCCATTAGAAACCGAAACGACGGTATGTTTACTGCGTAAAACGAAGAAATAAAACAAGAGCATTGTCGAAACAGACTGTTCTCTTGTATTTAAATTAAGTTTATTTATGATAGAGCTATTGCGGCTCTTAAGATCTTTGAAAAGATGTTTGCTTTCTTCTGTAGGCATGCTGTGATCACTTAGAAAGAGCATGTGGGTTTGTTTACATCTAACAGCTGACTGAAATCTCGCGTGCGTTTCCAATTTTGTCAGGTCAAACCATTCGGTGACCTTTGACCGATTTTCTAAATGAGCATAAATCGCTCGTTTTGACTCTAGAACGGCAAAATTGTAGATAGTAAGGATGAAAATCTTCAGTTTGTAGTATTTTTAAAAATCTAGTTCGATAGTAATTGGGCAAAATAAAGAATTTCCATAGGAAATGGGCGTGACTTCATGAAGTCACGTGATCTTAACGTCATTCTTATAGCAGTACATACTCCGCCATAGCTGTTGTTGTTTTTGATGCGAGTTACTGAATCTGTGGTGAAAATTTAACGTCAAAATGTCATCACCAAGCCCTGGAAAGCGTCGAATGGATACCGATGTTATCAAACTGTATCCTTCACGAGAAAATGTGTATGTACAACGGTGATTACTTGAGAGTTTGTCTGATTTTGGGACATTTTTTTACGAAAATTGTCGACAGATGCAGCTAGTCCATCTGAGGTCATATCGTTCTTTTCTGTGTTCTCGAACAGCGTACACGTCACGGCAGTAATGCAGGGATGGAAATTTTCATAAAGTAAAATTATGTTCTAATATGTCCTTGGCTTTAGTTGATTTATCTGATGCATCCTCGAGCCAACATCGCAAATGCAGTTGCAGTGTTATTGTTTTGTAGCCACAGACCCCCGAAAAAAGTTGGTTGGCCTAGCTTTATTTGCCAGCGCAAAAGCAGGTCAGAACTGGTAGTGTTGGTGTGCAACTTTAGATCATTAGGCTTATTTGTGCACAGTACAACAATGCACATCAGTAGCTGTCTGTGTAGTTATGCTTGCAACATCAGTGTTCTTGTCTTACCAGTTACACGCAGTGCTCTTAGCTGACAACAGATATGTAATGTATAGATTGGTACATATGGGCCCTGCTTATATGTGCTTTTACCTTGGAACAAAGATAATGGATGACCAAGATTGGACAGTGGCACACTTCTTATATTAGCGAAAGCGTACCCGCGGCACGAGTTACTTGCCCTTGAAAGCGTGTTCGCGGTCAGCGTTCCTTGTGTGTACTGTGTAATATGTCGTAACTTCGGCGTGGCCTTTGCGCAATAAAAATAAATATGCGATTGTTTATGCTGGGTTTATACGACTATATTTATATAAAAGCAGTGACTTTATTTCGTTCTGTCTTTTAAATCCTCTATTTTTATTGATTATTCATCTAGACAACATATATATAGATATCTCATAAACAAGCTTGCAAGCCGTTTGTAAAAAAAAAAAAAAATAATGTGCTTTGGGGGTGCAGGTAGGGTGTGTGCAAAAGCATCTATAGAATGAATAAAACATACTCTTTGTGACTTTTGATATGAGATGTTAGGGAATTCTTTATGTAGTCTTTTCAATGTTTGAAATAACCTCCATTCCCACACGCCCCTACCCCTTTGTTTTGATGGCTTTGTTTAGTTGTAATTTTTGTAAGTTTTATTTCAATGTATTTCTTTTTGTTTGTTTTTTGTTTATGTTCTGTTTTGTGGTAGACATAATCAGTTGAATGGTTGATTAATCTATTTTGTTGTTTGTTTACATTAATTTTAATATAGTTGTTACATGTAATTGACCTTTTTTTAAATTTTGTGTGCATGTACAAAAATTAAAAAAACAAAACACTGTAATGACAGATTGATAGCTTATTAAAGCGATACTTTTTGTTTTTAATACACAAGACAGTATTGTGAAAAATAAAGTTGACAGCAAAATGTAATAGAATAATATATTTATTAAAGATAAACTCTCATGCACAAAGAAACACAAAACAGAATTGAAAAAGGGGTGGGTTGGTGGGAGAGAGAATAATGAGAGTGAAGTGACAGATTAAGTGAAAAGCTGAAGAAGAAAATGAAAAGAAAAGAAAGAGAGGAGGGAGATTTGCCAATTGAAATTGTCAACAAACACAATTGTGACTGTTGAGTGTTGTGTAACATTGAACAGATTTATTCCTTGTATTCAAGCAATAATGGATACAAATATGTAATTCAAGACATCGACAACACACATAAGCATGTAACAGTATAAGATATCTAAAGTTTGATGGTTTCACCCTGAAATATACATCTACTGCGTTTGTTTATCAACATTACACTATGTTATTTCACCCTGAAATATACTTATGCACAGAGTTTACCAACATTAAGCTATATGTGACCCATCGTGACTAAAACGCGGTTAAGTCGCCAGTGGTACTTCTGAGCTACAGGCCAAAACAAAGCAGAGGACAATTTTGGGCCAATTTCATTTTTTTAGCACATTTGAACTCACCAACAACATTTCTATCAATATCTAAAAGCATTTTGATGGAAACATCCTACACCTGCTATTTTGAACTTTTGGAACTTTGTCCTTTTATTAGCAAAATCACATATAATTAAAGCATGAAACAAGGCTCATAGCCCAGGGGGCATTTTAGCCGAAAAAAGGGGAAAAGGGGGGATGGGGAATTACAGACATTAAAATGAACGGCACAAAAAAAGCTGCTCCATAGGCATCACAAGATAAACCTCTGAAATGTCAAACACCCGTTTTAGGTTTTATGTTGCAGGTCAACATGGAAAGAAAAATTGTACACGACTCTCTTTAATGTCTTAACTGCTGGCAGAGTCAACACTTTCCCCAACAGTTTGTAGGCTCTTGGTGATGCATGATAGATTGTCAATGCAAGAGTCTTGTCAAGATCAGTCCACTTCCTACCCATTTTTGACATGCCTGCAATTCGGAGCTGACTGTTGACTAGAGCTGCTGTCTCAGGAGGAAGAATTTCCTTCATCTTTTTCATCAGCACTTTGATGTTTGTTTTTTCTTTTGGGGTTTTGAATCTTGCATTTCAACTTGCTGATCTTCTTTTCTCTCCGAAGCAGCCTTGCTTTCAGCATTTTCACCATAGAGGTCAAGGAAGCAATTTTTTCTTCTTCGGTGCCTGAAACATACACATCTCAAGACTTACCACTGTGTTGTCATATATCAATTACCAAGTTTTGTATTAAAGATTAGCTGTAATTTCTCCAGCACTAGGTTAAATAACCGCAACCATGACAGAGAAGGGAACAGAATTCTAACAACTTAACTTCAATGTTATTATGATGCTTGGTATAATCATAGACACCGCACCCTTCGAAATATTGGGGGTGGGAGTGTGGGGGGATGGTCAAAATGCCTTCTGACCTGGGGGGTGGGCGTGGGCGCTTGGGGAACATAATGGCACCTATCGCGTGATCTCAACTAATTTAAATAGAGTGTAATGAATTTCTTGCCTAGTAATATTTTAAAAATATTAAAAGGGGGGTTAGGGGGGGGGGGGTAGGGGCAGTCTGAGACATTGAATGTTATTTACTTATTATCATCATCTTACAAAAAAATGTGATGATGAGTTTCATTATTATTATTATTGTTTCATTACTACTATTCTCATTATTGCTTAACATTTTGTGGTTTTACATACCCTGTTTCCATGAGATACAACAGTTCAGACCCCAAAATAATACAACTCACCCTTGCGCAAAGTTCCTCTGGCAAAGTTGGGAGCTTCTTCTTCTGCACTTGTGGGACTGCAGCTTGGAAGTTCTTGATCCTGGATTTCAGCCAAGTTATCCTCCTCCTCCTCTGTAAACATACACACTTAAGGAGAATGAATGTATAGCAGAAATGCACAGTGAAAGGGGGAGGGTAAGGAGGCAATTACCAGGTTATTGTAGGGGGCCACTAATTAAAACTAAAGGCATGCATAATTACTACATCTACAAGCAGCATATAAAATAGGCACTATGTGATCACTTCTATTTCGCAGTTTTCAATGCCTTAGGACTGTGACAATTAATTAGAGAATGAAATTGTATACATGTCACGTCATGTGCCTTCCCACACTTCTGGGGGGAAAAATAGAAATAATAATGTGTACGTTTTGACCTTTTTATTTTCCCTGTATATTAATATGGCTGCACTTCCACATCTGTGTTCAAATATTGCTTCTTTTTTTTAATTGGTAAATGTGGTACAAGGTAGTTCAGTTATGTGTGTGTGTGTTTCAGAGTGTGCATGTGCATATGTATACAGATTTTATTTTGTAAAAACAATAATAATATTACAAACCATTCACTGATTCAGAGATTCTATCTTGCGCCTTTTCTTCTCTTGAGTCATATTCTGGGGTCGTTTCTAGGGTGATTTTCTGCTGGATTTCAGACGTGGCGGTGCATTTGATACATCAAAAAGTGTGGGCACAGCATTGGGTATCAGTCGATCTTTCACTGCAGGTCGATAGAACTGACTATCCTCAAAGTGATTCCTACACAGGACACATGAAGCATTCAGCGCCTTGGCAGTCTTGTGCATCAGGTCTTGACGTCTGCAATTCTGTTTCCAAACATCACACCTGAAAAAATACCAATATAATTTGTGTTAATTTTATTATCACACACAAACTGAAACAACCCATTCCAGAAAGTGGTAGGTGGGGCCAAGTGGTGGGTTGTTATTAACATTTGAATTAACATTAGCAACCATTGTATCACTAGCAATCTCTACCATTTACCTTCACTTATATATATAATTAAATTATATTCCCATAAAAAGCAGAGTGCCTACAGTCAGTACCTTTAATTGACATAAGCACAAGAAGTCCAAATTTGAGCAGTCTGCTCATAAACTTGCCACACATACATGTATGTATGCAGTTTTAAAAGCTCATCTTCATCCTCGTATCTCATTTTCTCAAAACTGTCCTCTGCACCCCTCCAGCCTTTAAACTGATATAACTTCCTCAGTTTTTAAAATACAGGGACCATTCTTATGTCGGCAGAGAGATAGTTGCACGTAGTTTTCATATATAGTCATAACTCCATCAACGTTCCGACTAAACCCTGGTTTTCTCAGGATGGGTCACAAATCGCTAACAGTAACACTGATCGGTAAACACGTGTGCAGAATGATCGGCACCAAAAGCTACATAAACTTCGAAGAAAAAAAAACAAAAACTCACCGTGCTTGCTCTGCAGGAAATCTGAAGAATGATCATCCTACGCAGTTCACAGAATACCTCGCATTAGTGCAATTAGGCGCAGCACAATGCTGGCCACCTTTGCGAGTGCGTTTCTTCTTCTCTCCGTCCTCGATGTTGACAGACCGGTTGCACGCATTCAGGGGCAAATCACTCTAGCGAACGCTGCTACGCTTTTTCAAGCCTACTGTCCAATCTTGGTCATCCATTATCTTTGCTTGGAAGCACTTTGGTTGCAAGCACATTTGGTTGCTATGATCATTGGCCAGAAATAGACCTGACATAAGTACAGTTTTTGACCTAAGGGTGTAGGTACCTTGTCACATCAGCTCCTCTATTTAACTTGAGTATTTAGCCTGGCCTCCTTTCCCCAACACTACCCTCTCCACCCCCCTAAAAAAAAAATCCTGCTGGCTTGTCGTTGTGTTTACATTATCATGCAAGACAAACTGCGACAGTTGTACAATATATAGGTCATGATTCACTGGCCTGTGACAGCTCTTGCTAATCTTTTCGTTGGAAATGGAATATTGTGTATCCTCCAGTATGCAAGTTCTTTTTAACTTCCCAACATGTCTGCATAGTTTACTGTACTAGTGCTTTTAATTTTTATTATATTAGTACATGTGAAATGCAAAATTGTTGGGTTATCTTTCTTGTTTTAGTTTTTACAACTACAGGATGTTGCATCATATATATCAGAGATCATGCTGTGTTTAATCTTTTCTGGCATGCAGTCACTTTCTTAGTTTCTTATGACAATTACCTGTCTTTTGGGGTTTATGGCTGAAGGGAGTTAGGATGTGGGTTATAAGCCGATATGGTCAGGTATTTGCAGTAGGAAACTTGCACTGATTTGAGTGAACATGTCACCTCTTTAATCTCGGCATGGTGTTGAGTCAGTTTAAGATTTAATGATTCAGTCATTTAGTGTTTACAAACAAAGAAAACCAAACAAAAATAAAGTTCACTGCTTTACTTGCACAAGGTAATAAAAATTATATAATAATACTACTATTGAACGGTATATTGGTACCAACATTCATGCTCATGTGTTACGATTGTTACGTGCACTATTGCATATGCAACAAACTAATTCATACAACTATGTGATATAAGGGCAGGGAGATTGCCATTAGAACTCAGAAAGGAAAATGTGTCTTTTGTTTTTTTAACATTTAGATTGACTGCTTCCCATGCCAATGTTTATTCCCATCATAAATGTCCATGTACTCCAGGTAAATACTTATCTGGTTTAGACCAGGCTGATTGTGTTGTCTACTCTTGGTAGTAAACTGTGAGTGTAAAGTGATAAATTTGTATAATATATGATACTAGTTTTAACATCCACAGTGATAGCAACAAACCATGCAGTGACATAAAGGGAACATAGATTTTGAATTGAATAATTTATTTGGACCTCTATAGATATGCATGGCCAATAAATTATTAGTTACAGATAGGTGGTTATGGTCTTGATTGAGCAGATGTTTCCCCACTATCCTTTGCAACTCCACAAAAGTTTGAGATCAATAGTATCACTATCCTTGGTAATTAGTGAAATAGTAACAGGCTGTTTTTCCACTCTACTGTCTATTCTACTTATTCTATGTACAGCCCTTAGTATTGCAGTGACTTTTTTTTAGATATACATGTATATCAGTATCTCCACTGGCCTTTATAACTTGTGTAACTGGTTTCTTCACTGTACTTGGTAACTGGGTAACAGGTTTTTCCATGGTCCTTGGTAACTCAGTAACAGATCATTTCTCTCCTGTCCTTAGTAACTCAGTAACAGATCATTTCTCTGCTGTCCTTAGTAACTCTTAAACAACTTTCTCCATGGTCCTTGATAACTCAGTAACAGATTTTTCCACTGTCTTTAGTAAATTAGTGACATATTTTTAAATTCGAATTAACAAAGATTTTACCACTGCTCTTATTGACTTAGAGTAGACATATTTCACATGATCCTCTTTGATGCAATGTCAGTCTATGTACTCGTTTCCACAAAAAAAAATTCAATATTTTTGCAAATCTGTGTGAGATGAGTTTTAAGTAGTCCAAAACTTATATTGAAAAAAATGTCTGTGGATCCGCCATCTGTCTGTGCAAAAACTGTAAAGTGGCTAAGTATTCAGAGCTTAGATGGACTGAGATTGAGACTTTATTCGTCTATGAAATTTACATAGAAATTGGTCTTTCAGCTGCACAACCATAATAAATATAAAATGTAGAATATCTTTTAAAAAAATGAAATGTACAACAACATAAAAATAGTGGTTACACATAAAATATAATAAAATAACTACTATCCCACACCCCAAACATACTTGAGTTGTCAACTCTGGCAAACAATCCTATACACCATCACAAACCAATGCCATCACCACAAAAATACCAACTACAGGTGTATGACCCATGCACAGACATGATCATCACATGCTAAGCCAAATCACAAAACAGGACTGTTGGAAAAATTAACACACACACACAAACATACACATATATCTCCAGATACATAAAGACACACAATGAACAGTTTTCACAACAACAACAAAAAACAACAGAATACTGTATTAGACACTGTACTGTCTGCTGGGTCATACACACACAAGCAGTACACACACACAGGAAGCCATTTCACGCTCACAAAAACCGCACACATGCACGCAGGCAGCAAACATTCTGGCTGATTAGCTAAATTTATCTAACTGACTGATTAACTGATCAGTTTTCATAAACTAAAGTCAAGGAATAGGTTTGTGAGTCGAAAGGCTCTTGGCAGAAAGGACTGGCCGAACCTGTCAGCCCTCAATCAAACTTGGTAAGATAGTGTATATCCATGAGACCTCCTAAATTGAATTTTATTTTTTTTTTATTTTTTTGGCATCTACATGTAGTTGTCAATTTTTATAGGAAATTATGGAGCCTGTGGCGCGCCCAAATCCAACCTGCCTAATGTAAGTGTATTTTGAAATGATCAGTGAATGACTTAACTTCAAGGCCAAGATCACAGGGTCATCAAATGTTAGTCAAAAAAGGAAAATCTTTTACAAAATTTCGTTATTTCTAGGTTATTAATATTGAACTTATTTTTTGATGCATGATAGATATTAATGAGACACACATACTTTGCAAATGAGGTAAACCTCACTCCAAGGTCAAGATCACTGTGGCTGTCCAAAGTCGGTTTGTATAGGTACTTTGAAGTGACCTTGACCCTAAAGTATGAGAGATATAAAGTGTCAAACTTGTTGTATTTTTGATCTTTCATATATGTTCCATATTTGCGATGATCTTGAAGGTCAAGGTCATTTTAGGCATTGCAAAACGATACAAAAACTAGGTAATCTTACTGTGGAATGGCTGTTTATTTAACCCATTATATGCAACAACATTGGGTTATTTAATCTGAAATGAATAAGAAATCACATGGCGGTCAAGGTCATGTCAAGGTCGCTGAAGGTCAAGGTCATCGTTTTTGTGTGTGTGGGCATAATACAACTTTTGCTGTGCTTTATTTGATAGTACATGAGCGTATTTGGAGCCAGATGTCGGTGTCGTCTCAAGGTCAAGAGCATAAAAAGATGAAAATTGGTATTACTTTGCATTTTATTAATGCCACCATTCATTCCTTTGTTGTTTTTTTTGGGGGGGTAAGGGGGGAGGAGGGAGTGGGCACTCATGTTCAAGTTAAATATTGTGAGTTCCATAGCGAACATGAGAGTCATATAGGTTTGCCCTTCTAGTTTTATTTCATTTTCAACTGTCCATAGTAAAAGGAACTTTTGACAGTTCTATCCTCCTTTAAACTGATGTATCTATCACTCAATATTTTGACAGCTTTTGAGACCCTCTGTTGAACTGTATGTCTCATCCCTACTGACCTTAGGAGTTTATTGTCCGCTTTTTGTATGGCTCCTCAGCAGTGACAGCAGCCCCATGTGTATGGGCGTAGTGTACTTTATCATTTGCATGTGTGTATTGTGTATAGTGTTTTTCAGTGAACATGTATACATGACTATGGGGGGGCACCACAGATGATCGTTTAACCAGCGTACTCCATCTTTATCTGTCTTCAGCAACCCTCATGGCTTCGCTCAGTGTGGGGCACCACAGATGATCGTTTAACCAGCGTACTCCATCTTTATCTGTCTTCAGCAACCCTCATGGCTTCGCTCAGTGTTAAGCCAGTTAATTCTCGAATGTTGTCCTCTCACCTCTTTTTCTGTTTCCCTCTTCTTCTGCCTCCTTGCACCGTGCCTTGCAGAATGGTCTTTGCAAGGCCTGATGCTCTGGTGATGTGGCCATACTGGATCGGAGTTTCAGTTTCTTCACCACTGTGAGCATGTCATGATGTTGTCCAATGGCTTGTGTGATGGTTTGTGGGACTTCATCGTTGGTGATGTGCTGGTATAGGAAATCCCCAGAAGTCTTCTGTAGCACCCCATCTCCATGCTTTGTATTTTTTGTTGTAGGTCTGCTGTGAGGGTCCATGTTTTATAAGCGTATAGGAAGATGGAGATGACAAGGGAGCTCAATAGCCTTACCTTGGAGTAGAGACTGATGGTCCTGTATTTCCAAATGGGCGTCAAACCTTATCAAGCAGCAGTTGTTTGTGCGGTCCTGGAGAGGACTTCCTGTCTGGACCCATTGTCTGATACAATGGCTCCTAACTATTTGAAGCTATGCTCTGTATTGAGGGATTGGTCTTGGACTTTGATGTCCGTGTTGATGACATTGATGTTGTTGGTCATCATTTTGGTTTTCTCTGCACTTATTTCCATTCCATAGGTTCTGGAGGTGGTGTCAATCCTCTGTACCAGCTGTTCAAGTTCGTGTTCCTCTCCAGCCAATCCATCAATGTCATCTGCAAAACGGATGTTGGAGATTGCTCTACCCCATATGCAGACTGTGCCTTCGTGATCTGCAAGGGCATCTGACATGTGCTCCAGGAATATATTGAAGAGTGTTGGAGAGAGTAGGCATCTTTGATGCACGCCGATTATTGTTCTGAACCAGTTTCCGATGGCGCTGTTGTGGAGGATTGCACTGGTAGCCTTGTCATACAGGCTTTTGATGACTTCAATAATTGTAAGGCTAATGTTGTACACTCTCATGGTTGCCCCCAGAGCTGCATGCCAGAATTGGTCAATAATGTTAGGGTTGATGTTGTGCACTCTCATGATTGCCCATTCACCACTGTGAGCATGTCATGATGTTGTCCAATGGCTTGTGTGATGGTTTGTGGGACTTCATCGTTGGTGATGTGCTGGTATAGGAAATCCCCAGAAGTCTTCTGTAGCACCCCATCTCCATGCTTTGTATTTTTTGTTGTAGGTCTGCTGTTAGGGTCCATGTTTTGCAAGCGTATAGGAAGATGGAGATGACAAGGGAGCTCAATAGCCTTACCTTGGAGTAGAGACTGATGGTCCTGTATTTCCAAATGGGCGTCAAACCTTATCAAGCAGCAGTTGTTTGTGCGGTCCTGGAGAGGACTTCCTGTCTGGACCCATTGTCTGATACAATGGCTCCTAACTATTTGAAGCTATGCTCTGTATTGAGGGATTGGTCTTGGACTTTGATGTCCGTGTTGATGACATTGATGTTGTTGGTCATCATTTTGGTTTTCTCTGCACTTATTTCCATTCCATAGGTTCTGGAGGTGGTGTCAATCCTCTGTACCAGCTGTTCAAGTTCGTGTTCCTCTCCAGCCAATCCATCAATGTCATCTGCAAAACGGATGTTGGAGATTGCTCTACCCCATATGCAGACTGTGCCTTCGTGATCTGCAAGGGCATCTGACATGTGCTCCAGGAATATATTGAAGAGTGTTGGAGAGAGTAGGCATCTTTGATGCACGCCGATTATTGTTCTGAACCAGTTTCCGATGGCGCTGTTGTGGAGGATTGCACTGGTAGCCTTGTCATACAGGCTTTTGATGACTTCAATAATTGTAAGGCTAATGTTGTACACTCTCATGGTTGCCCCCAGAGCTGCATGCCAGACTCGGTCAATAATGTTAGGGTTGATGTTGTGCACTCTCATGATTGCCCATAGAGCTGCATGCCAGACTCGGTCAAACAGCTTTCTTGAAGTCTACAATTGCATGATATATAGATGTTGTTGGTGCTGTAGGTATCTGTCGCAGATTATTCTGAGGTTGAAAATCTGTTCAGTGGTACTTTCGCCCTGCCCTGAATCCTGCTTGTGTCTTCGGCTATGATTTGTTCATTTTGGGGTTTCAACCTGTTGAGTATTATTTTCAGGGGGAGCTTGCTAGGACTGGCTGATAAGGCTTATCGTGCAGTAATTTTTACACTCCTGAAGGTTACCTCTTTTGGGAAGAGTGATGACAAGCGACTGGGTCTAAGGTGTAGACCAGTCCCCTCTTTGCCAGATCTTGTTACAGAAAATGGTGAAGGCATTGATCATCGTGGATCATCGCAGCGCCTCCTGCTTGAAGCAATTCTGCGGGTATTTAGTCCACTCCCGCTGACTACCCCTTCTTCAGCGATTGCACTGCTGCTTTGACTTCTTCTTGGAGAATTGGGAGGATTTCTTAGTGTGCTTCAGTGTGTACACTGTGGCATGCTGTATGGTGTTTTTTAGTGTGTACCCTGTGACATGATGTATGGTGTGTTTCATTGTATACACTGTGGCTTGCTGTATGTATTTCAGTGTGTACACTGTGACATACTGTATGTGTTTCAGTGTGTACACTGTGACATAGTGTATTTATTTCAGTGTATACACTGTGACATATTCTGTATTTTAGTGTGTACGCTGTGGCATACTGTGTGTATTTCAATGTGTGCACTGTGACATACTGCGTGTTTTTCAGTGTGTACACTATGGCATACTGACTGTGTGATGTGTTTGTGTACCCTGTGGCATACTGTATATATTTCCTTGTGTACACTGGGCATGCTGTGTGTTTTTCAGTGTGTACACTGTGGTAAACTGTATGTATTTTAGTGTGTACACTGGCATGTGTGTATTTCATTGTGTACACTGTGGCAAACTGTGTGTATTTCAGCGTGTACACTGGTATGACGTATGTATTTCATTGTGTACACTGTGGCATACTGTATATATTTCAGTGTGTACACTGTGGCATGCTGTATGTATTTCAGTGTGTACACTGGCATAGTGTATGTATTTCAGTGTGTACACTGTGGCACACTATGTATTTCAGTGTGTACACTGTGGCAAACTGTATGTATTTCAATGTGTACACTGTGGCAAATTGTACGTATTTCAGTGTGTACACTGTGGCATACTGTATGTATTTCAGTGTGTACACTGTGGCATTGTGTGTGTATTTCAGTGTGTACACTGTGGCATACTGTATGTATTTTAGTGTTTACACTGTGGCCTACTGACTGTGTTTTGTGTGTTTTGCATAGTGTATGTATTTCAGTGTGTACACTGTGTGCATGCTGTATGTATTTCAGTGTGTACACTGTGGCATATGGTGTGTATTTCAGTGTGTACACTGTGGCATACTGTATGTATTTCAGTGTTTACACTGTGGCATACTGACTGTTTTGTGTGTTTTGCATAGTGTATGTATTTCAGTGTGTACACTGTGTGCATGCTGTATGTATTTCAGTGTATACACTGTGGCATATGGTGTGTATTTCAGTGTGTACACTGTGGCATGCTGTATGTATTTCAGTGTTCACTGTGACATGTTGTATGATAGTGTGTTTCAGTGTGTAGGCCTACACTGGAATACTGTATGTGTTTCAGTGTGAAACACTATGGCATGGTGTGTTTCAGTGTGGCATAGTGTATGTGTTTCAGTGTGTACGCTGTGGGATATTGTATGGTGTGTTATTGTGTACACTGTGGCATACTGTATGATTTGTTTTAGTGTGTACATTGTGGCATTGTGTAATATGTGTTTCATTGTGTACACTGGCATACATACTGTATAATGTTTATCGGTGTGTACACTGTGGCATACATAGTGTATAATCATTATTAATGTGTATCAGTGTGTACACTGTTGCATAAATACTGTATTATATTTATCAGTGTGTACACTGTGGCATACATACTGTAGGATGTTTATCAGTGTGTACACTGTGGCCTACATAGTATATGTGTACCAGTGTGTACACTGTGGCATACATACTATGGGATGTTTATCAGTGTGTACACTGTGGCATACATACTGTAGGATGTTTATCAGTGTGTACACTGTGGCATACATAGTATATATATGTATCAGTGTGTACACTGTGGCATACATACTGTAGGATGTTTATCAGTGTGTACACTGTGTCATACATACTGTAGGATGTTTATCAGTGTGTACACTGTGCCATACATAGTATATATGTGTATCAGTGTGTACACTGTGGCATACATACTGTAGGATGTTTATCAGTGTGTACACAGTGGCATACATAGTATATAATCAGCGTGTACACTGTGGCATACATACCGTAGGATGTTTATCAGTGTGTACACTGTGCCATACATAGACTGATAGTATATGTGTATCAGTGTGTACACTGTGGCATACATACCGTAGGATGTTTATCAGTGTGTACACTGTGGCATACATAGTGTATGGTGTGCTGCAGTGTACATACTATAATTATGGAGTGGGTTACAGTGTACTGTACAGTGTGATGGCTTACTCTTGTCATACATCACTTCACCCAGTTTAGCAGGTTGCCCCCAACAAAACCGAAGTATGTTTATCTGAGTCTGCCATCTGCACATTACTTACCTTTGACCTCTAACTTACCCGCCTTTACACCTACTGTCGCCCCTAAACCACAGCTAATCCCAGCCGTTCACCATCCCCCATCCTGCAACACCTCAGCTAACCATTCATCCACCCATGTTGAGCATCTCTCCTTTCTACAAACAAACAAACGAAATACCAATCCCACTGGCTGTTGTGCTTTTCACACCATATTTGTCCACATTATTTTCCTTTTGATAATTGTTATAATTGCTGTTCATCCTTGAAATTATTGCCTTTATTTCATCATCTTCACTCGGACAGTTCATAGGCAATTTAAAATAAAGAATGTATTTAATAGCGCGTGTCAAGGAGTACTACATGGCGCGTGTATATTATAATTGATCTAACAGCTGAATGTTTTTTAAATGATCAATGTTGATGTGACTGTCGGTGTGTTCAGCTTCCGCACCCCTGATTAAATTAATAATAGAGCTACATTATATGGCTCATTGTATTATTGAAGTTTTACAGTCGGTTTAATTGGACATGCATATCATGATATAATTATTGTATCTAACAGCTGAATGCGCTAAATGATAAACGTTGGTGTGGCCGTCAGTGTTTAGCTGCTCACCCCCTGATAATAATAGACCCCATCTTGTATCCAGAATAAAAGCTGACGCTGTATTGCTTGCACCAGTGAGGCCGAGGTTATTTTTATTTGTGAACGTAGTCATGAAGACTTGTTACTATTTGTAGAAACTGAAAGGAGGACGTTTTGATGCAGTCATTGACACAGTATGGTGAATGTTATAACTGTTGAAAAAACCTGTTTATTCACGAGTCACCAAACTGAGGTGGGAACTAGAACTGGTAGTGGGGACTAAGGCGGAGACCATCTCTTCAGTAATTTTGTGCCTACAGCCACCATTACTCAGCAGTCGGGTTTCAAGTACTGTGCGTTTTCAGCTCCCAGTGTTTTTCTTTTTTTTTTCTTTTTTTTTTTTTAAAAATGGTCTCTGTTGCAACACTACAGGCCCAGTATCTATGCACTGCAGTGCTTAGCCACAGGCACCTGACAGTTTTCTTTAGTGGATCAATCAATACCTCCCCGAGCTATTGATAGCTGCTGAGGTCATCCTCTTTGTGTTGGCTAGCTCGCTCGCTCAGCAGACTAGCCAAGGCTGTCTTAGATGACTGAAAATGAAATAATAAAGTTCTAGCGGTCATGTAGAGCAAGGGACTGGAACTCGGTGATTCCAGTTCGGATGAAGATTTTATCAGTTATGACACAAGGAGATAATAAAGTGCTATCGCTTATCAGTGATGACATTGAGATAATAAAATTCTATCACTTACCAGTTATGTTTTCAGATGATTGAAGAACCAGTTATGTTTTCAGATGATTGAAGATGACATTCTAGTAAGTTCTGACGAGTTATAATGAAAATAACTTTTTGTTAAATTTTTTAAAATCAAGTTGAATAAAGATTATGTCGATATATTGTTTCTAAGGTGCTGCTTGTTGAAGGAGTGGTACTCTCACTGTGTTGCATTATCCAACCGCCCTGTCCCAAACATGCCCCTCTCACCCCACCTCAGCAAACCTCCACCTCCTCTTCCATTTTTTCTTTGCAGCCTTATTTAGTTGTTTTTTTTTCTTTTTCAAATGTCACGGAGCTTTTTTTTTTTTGACCAGTTAAGTAGATAAGGAATGTTATGTTTGTGTATGACTGTGAGTGTGTGCGTGTGTGCGTGTCAGTTGTGTGCGTTGCATATATGTGTTGTGTGTATTCATTCTGAATCCTTGGTACTTTGCTTTTTTTGTGTGAGTTTCAAATCACACTTTTGCAGATGCACGATGTATGTTGTATAGGTTTTGTTTTATTCCTACAAATGCTAATTAAGTTGTTATGCATGCCGGTGTATTGCTTAATTATCCTCAGTGAAATGGTCGCTGAATAGTTGTGGTTGACCTTGTGTTGTTGACCTTGACCTAGGTCAGTATTGAGAGCAAACATGAGGTGACCTTAATGTCAGGACTGCACGAATTTCAAGTCAAGTTCTACGGCCCCCCAAACAGTGAGTATACAAGACTCTTTTTCATCCGTTCCCATTCGCCCATACACGTGGGTTTTTTTCATTTGGTATTATACAATTTGTCTGGGTGCAATTTTTTGTTGTTGTTTTTTTTAAATCAGAGTTTTGTTACATTTGTTTGTAGTCCATTTCAGTGATACCGTTTTTATTGTTAACAAAAGTGAAATTACACGGTACAAAGCAGACCATTGTAAAATATTGAAACCCATTCAAAATATTGACTGCATATTCCCTACTGCCTAAAACAATGAAAAACAAGCACGCGGAAGAACAAACAAGCAAACAAACAACAACAACAAAACAGAAAATAAACACCACCACCACCACGCTTTCTTTCTTTCTTTCTTTCTTAATTAAATGTGTGTCCCCGGACACATTGAGCGTATAGGGGACTTAACCACCACGCCACCACAATGTTGGTTTTCATAAGCGTATAGGGGACGAACTATACAATGATATACACCTCCATGTACCCTTTACTTTTACATGCACACCACACAGCAAAGCCGAAACTAGATGAAGCCTGTTTGTGAGAGGGAGAAGGCCTGGTCTGGTCTCGGGCACCTCATTCACACTACTCGCATACGTCCAGAAGATGTAAGAAGGGCGGTAGAGAGGGGTTGGTTGGGGAAGGTGTATCCATTTGTACACGTGTCTTGTATCTGCTTACTTTCATTTCATTTGTGCTTATTGTTGAAACCTGCTTGTGTTCATCTGCACCATTGATCTGTACCCATTCCTTTATATGTTTAAAATATAATATTACGTCTGCTTGTGTTTATCACATTTGTACACATTGAATTTGAATCAGAATTAATTTTGTATTGTCCTCATAAAAACACAAGGAAAAAAATTATATATATATATATATATATATATATATATATATATATATATATATATATATATATATATATATATATATATATATATATATATATATATATATATATATATATATATATATATATAAATAAAGTGTTTGGCATACCTATTCATGTGTCACCACATTGTGCAGAGTATGCATATGGCAGCCGCACAATTAGAGTACCCAATGACCGTTTCATATTTACTTGAACTGAATCTCTGTAGACTATTCAATACATTCTTTTCTCAATTTTTTTTTTTAATAATCCAAGCAAAATTCAATAAATTTTATATAATATCGTCAGGGTTTGGAAATGGAGCTGGAGTACACGTGGTGCATTTGCTCTTTCTCTCATTCATTGTAGTTGTCCAGAGGAAGAAGTTTTTAATGCCAAAATATTGACTTGTAAAACAAACTGTATGTTTAAGTGTTTGACTTTTATTGATCAACCTTCTCGTCCTCTTATTCTTTGTCTAAGACAGCATATTGATTATAGGTTTATGCATGTAGCTGTCCTAAACAAATTGTTATAGACTATTAATACAGTTGTGTTAGTTCAGATAGAAGTTTTAAGCATCTTCTTGTAGAAAAAGAACGATGGGGTACGATGGTTAAAAGATCGTATGTTGTGCCCCAATGACCTTCGAGTTGCGGGATAGGATAGAATACATAATTATCGACATAAATCACATCCTTTTGAGTCCGTTTGGTCTGAATGAGGTGCCCACAGAGCTGTTCGCTCGGAACAAGAGTCAAAAGGCGAGCAGTGAACAACACAAGTAGAAAAGTCAGTGTATTAAAGTGATCTGACAGTATTCCTAGCGGTTGGGTCAGACCTCATGATTAACAATCACCACACTCCGTCCCATCCAGCAAGCGATACAACTGAGTATTATAACATGGTGGTAGCGACGAAGGAGGGAGAGGGTATAGACGGGGAAAGGGATGGCAGGAGGTGATAGTGAGGTGGGAAAGAGAGTTAGAGAGTGATTAACACTGACGGACACTAATGGGTAAATAAGACTCCAGATACTGTGTATGCCTGAGGCTGTCTAGCAAACGCCTTTCAAGGCCATTTAGCTTATCCCAGCCTGACAGTCGTCCGAGTCTTGTGTTGGTGTGCGCTTCATTAGGCTCCTATACTGTGTATGTTTTCAAACCTTTACCTGAAACATCTCTTTGACACCCATCTTATCAACATGAAGTTTAGGCTCCGATACAGTGTATGTTTTCAGCCTATACATGAATTGATACATCTCTTCGACACCCATCGTATCAACATAAAGTTTTTGATGTATTACAATAAATCGAGTATCAGAACTTGTGGGTAATATACATAGACGGTTTTGTGGAAGTCTGTAGAAACTTGCTCAGGGTACCCACCATGTGCCATCGCTAGCAACACCATCCAGGCTAGCTGGGAGAAGGGGAGAGGGGGGGGGGGAGTTCTAACTCTATACATTGTAGATCAACGTTCGTGATAGGAGTGTGTGGGAGTCTCTGTTCATCAGGATCCGCCATAAGTTGATAAAGTGTGTTAGCATCCCAACCTGAACGGCCAACCCCCCTTTCTTCACTGCCTTCCCAGCTAAGCTGCCCACATTACAACCCTTGCTGTGTGTTTATGTTGCGGTACCTTTCCAATAGATTTGCATTGTCTTTCCTCCTAGCTCCTGTTATCGACGTATCGAGATTGCCAGTTTAAACGCTTTGCATTTCTGATTTGTTTGGCTTTGCGCCTCTCCTCCCCGTTTTCTCTTCTCAGTTCCTTCCTTCCCACTCCAATCGATGCGTGAAATGAATGGTAACGCACTCAAGGACCGGATCAACGCTCTTTGGCTTTAGGTACAGTTTCCTATACTCGCGGAATAGCTTAGTTAAACACGACACATCTTCTTCCACAGCTACCATCCCATCCCATCGATCCACCTTTCCACATACACCCGCGCACGCACCCACACGCACACACACATACCCCCGTTGGGGTGCTGGGGGTTTCAGTATAAATATAAAATAGTATCCCCACTTTCTGGAAATTTAGTGCTTTAAATTCCCACTGTCGCTGTCTTTCTCATTTGCTCTTTCTCAGTCCTGCTCTGTTCTATCAATCTGCTATACTATCTTCTTCTTCGCTAGACCAGTCGGACCTTTTTTCTTGAAAACTCTTCCGGGACAAGACTCTTTGTTTGTGTATGGGGTCTGTTGGATCAGCTTGGGAATATTGGACGCTTTCTGCCAGGTGGTCACTAGGGCTTCCTATGATGTTATTATTTAGCAATGTAGGCATTTTATATGTATGTGTTTTGTTGATAATTTATAATGACGTTTGTATTCTATTTTGTTTTTGTAAACGGGCGTTCGATACATTAGAGTACAGCCTCAGCGTCCCCTGCGTGGGATGTCTTTAATGTAAAGTGACTGGCTGGTGGAGAGCTTTCAGTGTTACCACTAGGGTTGTTTCAGCAGATCTTTTATGCGGATCGGGGGTTGTTCGGTCCTGATTTGGCTCGGAAGAGTCCGCTGGACCTAAAGCAATAATCATGTAATGTAATGCACACACATACGCATAGTTTTGATGCCTGGAGCTGTCCTAAACACTTTGTTACTAGACAATAATAACCAGCTGCCCCACTTTCAATACGCATTGTACTGGATATATATATATATATATATTTTTTTTTTTTACATTATTATTTTTTTTTACTTTTGGTACTTTCACCTACAAGGCCATTATTCATTGTTTTTAAAACTTTTAGTCTAAGACTATTTTTTCCTAGTTATCTCCGTCTGTGCATCGCAGTACAGACCGTACCCAGTAGACATCAACTCCCTGAACCGTTCTATGGATCTGATACTTCGCTAAGTAGCCTTTGCCCCTGTACTGTGTTTTATCCAGCTGATCTGCGCAGCATTCCTATCACGTGTACGGTTTCCTTCATGTGTTTGGCTGAGCCTGAGGTCAGCTTCAGTGCTTTCTATGTAGACCATGTATTATCACTTAGGAGTATCAGCTACAGAAAGCTGTAGATGCCTCTAGAACGTGCCTCAGGTAGCTGTAGTGTACAATGTTCTGTACCAGTCTGGGGGGAAATAGGAAATGACAGTGCGTGATTGTGGCAGAGCACAGCTGTCTGTGGCGTAGGTTCGATGCTGACGTTCAGCGCCCCGAGCAACTCGGCTGTGGTCTGACAAATCAAAGCATGCCCAATAATGTCAAACATTTTATTTATTTATTTATTTTATTATTTTTTTTATTTAGGGGATTCGTAGGTACATGACATATTACTGTGAGGTTATGTGGTAGTGATAAAGAAAAATGCAAAATGATATTACTCTTATATAGTAAGTTTAGAGAGCTTCTCAAAGCGCTGGCCACTACTATCCAGCAATCACAAAATAGTTTGCTGAAGTCAGGACTCGAACCCACGTCGCCCGAGACGCGCGTACACAAGTCGAGCGATCTGACGACTGAGCTATCCCTGCAAAATGGTAATATTAAGCTGTTTTGCGATTTAAAATGAGGCAACTGCTTTATTTAAATCAATTTTTATTCGTTCGCAAAAGTATTAATATACGACACTGCAACGGCTCCGGAAAAGAGGGGTCCATCATTATTTCTGCATTGGCGTCCTTGCCTTCAGCGTACTTCCGCCATGTTTCTTGTCAATCCGATATGCAAATTCCTTGTAGTTTCGAATAAGCTGAAACTTTCCGTTTGAAATTAAAACATAATTCAATTCAAAAGAACAAACGGAAAGACAATCTCAACACAGTTTGTGGGTAAATAAATACAAAAATAAAACTTTTTTGTTTCTTCTGACGTAGATGCTAGAAAATTAAACACTCCTGCACAAAACTGACCTTGACCTTTCGTTCGTGTTCGGGAGATTACAGACGTTTTATCTTCGAATTTGTAGAGTGATTTATTTTCAAAAATAAATAACGAACACACATTTTGGATACACAATCTTTGGAAAGACCTTCCAATTAATTATAGAAAGCAGTAAAATTAGGTTACCAAGTCTTGTATATGTTGATGATTCCATAAGCTGATTGTTTCATTTTATTCAATACTATGTTCATTTGGATTTTGAAACAGAAAAGATACGCGTCTACGTATTTCAAAACTGGGATATTCTGATTCATGTTCATACCTGTCAAGTGCTACGGATTTTTGCGTAGCGCTACGCATTTTAAACAGTTTCCCATTGCTACGGCGTATCACAAAGCTGCTACGCAATTTTTCAAAAGTGACGATAATATTTTTTAAACAAGGGGGTTTTCGCGCGAAAGTAGACTGTTCCGGTCGTGTCCGGTTTAAAGACACTTAGTAAAAGCACCGCACTTCCGCAACACGTGTTCGTTCAGAACTTCAGTCTACGATCAGTCTTTGTGAGGGAGAGACAGACGGAGTTGAACAAAGAAAATGGCAAAGCCTCCACCTAAAAAACTCAAACGACCAGGAAGGCACCTGCCTGAATGGGAAACCGATAAGGATTTTGAAGGCCTAGTGGAGAAGTCAAAAGAAAGTAGAATCAATAAAGTTTAGTAATAGAATATGAGTTACTCATAATGCTATTACTAAACTTTATTGAGTCTACTGATGCATTAGAAAAATTGTTTTCCTTACCAGTGCTAGGAAAGTTTAGATCTACATGGAAGCCATGTAAATGATGTGATGCTGAACCTGGTTTTGAGCCAAAATAGGAGATTTTCCTACCGATTTATTTTCTCTTCTTTTTTTTTTTTTTTTTTTTTTTGCATTTTCACTTTAATTTTGAAAAACGTACATGAAAATATTTATAATGATAATGATAATGGTAATAGCTAAAGTGTTGTGCATAAATAAGATTTTACAATAAATTTGTAAACACATTGGATGTGTGTGTTTATATTGGAGGCCGAAGTTTCCAGTTTTGTTGCGAATCGCGTGATTCACATTAGTGCTACACCAAACCTCCATTTGCTAATGTTTTTCTGTTAAATTGCTACACCACAACCCGAAAACCCCTTGACAGGTATGCATGTTATACCGATATTTCTTGACGGTGTGTGTGTCGTCCCCTATATGCTTTGGTGTGCGGGGACGTAAATTTAATCCAGACAGACAGACGGTGTATGTGAGGTTTTAAACTGATTATTTTCATCCTATGGCGATTGTTCTTTCTGGCTTATAGCTAGGCCTATATATTAATTTCATAGTAAACTGTAGAGATCGTTGTTAACTCGTGCGATAATTTGATCGAAACCGATATTTTAATAATGAGCGTGACTGATATTTCAATTTTTAACGTGGCCGATATTTCCTGTGAACGTGACCGACATTTCATGTTAATTAATTCGCAACCAGTATTTCAAGTGGATGAAACACAAGAGCTGATGGTTTTCACCACACTGTGCTGATAAGGTATATTATGGGGTCATTCTTTGTCTTAGTTGAAGCGTGGTGAGATGGTAACTGGATCTTTTTAATTGATAAAATGACTTTTTTCCCCTTCTAATTATTTTAAAACTGGATCGATGTCTTTTCCTTTTTGCTGCACGAGAAGGTGGGATAGCGAATAGCGATAGAAAACTCAATGATAGCGTTTCAAAGATAGAACAGTTATGAAGCGCGAATAACGTTCTCTTGTTTGAAAAAACAAACAAAAATGAGTTGTTCCCATAACCTTTGCCTCGTTGGGAAAGAGAGGCGATGTTAGGGACCTTCCTTTTCCCAGAGCCAGCTTCGTGAATGCGATGCCCATCTCCTCACCCTACTTTTAATGCGCTAGAAAATCATTGTCCTTTGAAGATATTAGCATTATAAAATTCTTGTTGCCCTGGATAAGAATATAAGATGACGATGATTGATTAGTTGGTTGATTGATTGATGGATATTTATGATGATAATGATGATGATTTTGCTAAGCGCCCAACTCGGGGCGCATTTAATGAAAGAAAGAAAGCAAGCAGACATAACTGCAGAAGTACACGTAATACCCGTATGGCATGAAAATGTTTACGGTACTTGTGCTCGTCTCTGCTACTCTTAAGCCCATGCAGCGTAGCAGGGACCGCCGAGGACTTTTGCCTCTGTTCTGAGTAGAGTAAGTAGCCTGGTCAGTCACAGCGACGCTTTATGCTCCAAGTCCGGATAAATTGTGTCGACCCTAGTAGGTTCCTGAAAAAAGTCCCCTATACGCTTTTGTGTCCGGGGACGGTAATTAATCTACCGAACGAACGAGGTTCCTGACCCGACGTCCCCTATATGCGTTTTAAAAGTGTCCGGGAACTCAAATCTAGCAAACCAACCAGTCCAGTGCCTGACTATGACGGCCTACTAGCGCCAAAACCGAGAGTTACCATTATCACGAGATAATTGAAATTATCACGTGTTCTGTGTAATTTTCAGAGATACCGGTAATCCGCAGTGTTAATTAATAATTATCAGTATTTGCCATGCTTTCCTAGCGCCAAAACCTGATAATTACAATTATCAAGAGATAATTACAATTATCAAGAGATAATTACAATTATCACTGAAAATTATAAATATCAAGATGAGCATGCGCGGCCCGATATGCGATGCGCATACGCGGCAGCGCCACTGTTCCCTGCACGCCTGGGGTTTTGGCCCTAGTAAAGCGTGGCCAAAACTGAAAATTAGTAATTAACACTGTGAATTACCGGTATCTCTGTGAATTACACAGAACACGTGTTAATTACAATTATCACTGATACATGTAAGTTTTGCAGGTTTTGCCTTACCAGAATTAAGCATGATCACGTGAAAATTATAATTATCAGGTGAAAATTTTAATTATTATGTGATAATTACAATTTTCAGTTTTGGCGCATTTCCAGGCGGATTGATAGAGCCAAAACTGAAAATTAAACATGGTCACACGAACATATTTGTAATTTTCAATGATAATTGTAATTATACCATGATATTTGTAATTATCACATGATAATTGTAATTATCAGGTTTTGGCACTAGTAGGCCGCCATTTATTTCATTTAGGCTGTGTAGTCGCATTTGCGCTTTTTTTAAAAAAAAAAATCAGTTTTGCTCTGTGGGTTCGGGCAAATAGAATAGACCCAACGTTTCCCGGCGTGTCGTAAGAGGCGACTAACAGGGGTGATGTTAGCACGGCATCACTGGGCGAAAGTCTTCTACACAGAAGTCACCGGCCAGGGCGGAGGAACCTCACGTTACTACAGGTTCAACGACCACGTGCTCAGGGCCAAGGCGAGCCACACTGTATTCGTGGATTTCGGCTGTGGCCAACAGCCTGGAGAGGATTGGGCCCTGCCAGGTCTTTTTTGCCCAAGACACAACACATGATGAGGCTATCCACTAATTCCATGCCGGATCGGTCGTCGCCCGGCTACACAAGGACCGCGCCTTCCGTTGGCCACCAGGACGGAGGTGAAAAGTATGCTACTGATGGACAAATTAGCAAGATCCGCACGAGAAACAACATCGTCATAGGAACCTGGAATGTCAGGACCCTAACTGCGGAAGGAAAATTAGAAGAACTGGCCCACGAGCTGGACCACTATCGATGGAACGTTCTAGGTATCAGCGAACTGCGCTGGAAAGGCCTAGGTGAAACAACGACTGACAAAGGCCACAAGCTCTATTTCAGCGGTAGAGATGACAGGCACGAACACGGCGTTGGATTCTTGGTCCACAAGAACATTCTAGCCACTGTCATGGGTTGCCGCCCAGTCTCCAGTAGACTCATTACCATCCGTCTGAGAGCAACCCCTTTCAACATTACCATCATCCAGGCCTATGCTCCAACATCAGACTATGAAGACAGCGAAGTGGAGGATTTTTATGAAAATATACAGGCGGCCCTTGACCAAGTGCCGAAGAAGGACATAGTCATAGTGCAAGGCGACTGGAATGCCAAGGTTGGCCAAGATGCGCACCACAACTGGGGAGACACATGCGGACCCCACTGCAACAACGAGACAAATGACAGGGGTCTGAGGCTATTGGAGTTTGCCAGATACAACAATCTGGTACTGGCAAACACGCTTGGTCTCCACAAAAAATCCAGACGATGGACATGGCACAGTACCGGCGGGGAACATCACAACCAGATCGACTACATCATGGTCAAGAAACGCTTCAGATCAAGCATCAACATTGGCAGGACACGCACTTTTCCAGGAGCAGACATTGGAAGTGACCACGATCTCGTGATGATGTCTTTCCGGCTCCATTTGAAGAGAGTAAATACAGCAAAGTGCACTAGGCTGAAGTTCGACCTGGACAAACTGCAAGACTCGGAGGTGGCAAAAATATTTCAGGCCACAATTGGAGGGAAATTTGCACCACTGCTTATTTTTGGGGCAGGCGAAGTAGATGTCAACACCATGACCAATACCTTCAACTCAGCTGTAACAGATGCCGCCACTGAGATCCTTGGCAAGCACCGACCAAAGAAGAAGCCGTGGATCACACCTGAACTTTTGGATCTGTGTGATAAACGAAGAGAGTTAAAAAAAGAAAAAGAACACCTCACAGGGAGCTGATGTCTACCGAAAAATCAACAATGACATCCGAAAAGGCATGCGCACAGCAAAGGAGAACTGGATAGAAGATCAATGCCAGGAAATAGAGAACAATCTGAACAAGAACAACAGCAAGAAGGCCTACCAGACTGTGAAGCGGCTGACAAGTGTTAAACAGCCCAAAGTCTCCACTATCCAAAGCAAGTCTGGCATTTGCCTTACAGAAGAACAAGAAGTCTTGGACAGATGGACAGAGTACTGCTCTGACCTTTACAACCATACACCAAATGGAGACCCATCAGTTCTAGCATGTCCCGAGAGCAGAGAAGAAGAAAAAATCCTCCCAATTCTCCGGGAAGAAGTTGAGGCAGCAGTGCAATCGCTGAAGAAAGGGAAGTCAGCGGGAGTGGACAACATACCAGCGGAACTGCTACAAGCAGGAGGAGAAGCGATGACTGATGCTCTCACCATTATCTGTAACAAGATCTGGCAGAGTGGGGAATGGCCTACACCATGGACCCAGTCGCTTGTCATCACTCTTCCCAAAAAAGGTAACCTTCAGGAGTGTGAAAATTACCGCACCATCAGCCTCATCAGCCATCCCAGCAAAGTCCTCCTGAAAATAATACTCAACAGGTTGAAACCACAAGCTGAACAAATCATAGCTGAAGAACAAGCAGGATTCATGGCAGGGCGAAGTACCACTGAACAGATTTTCAACCTCAGAATAATCTGTGAGAAATACCTACAGCACCAACAACATCTATATCATGTGTTCATAGACTTCAAGAAGGCATTTGACCGAGTCTGGCATGCAGCTCTATGGGCAACCATGAAAGTGTACAACATCAGCCCTAAAATTATAGAAGTCATCAAAAGCCTGTATGACAAGGCTACCAGTGCAGTCCTCCATAACAGCGTCATCGGGAACTGGTTCAGAACAACAATCGGTGTGCGTCAAGGATGCCTACTCTCCCCAACACTCTTCAACATCTTCCTAGAGCGCATCATGTCAGATGCTCTTGCAGATCACGAAGGCACAGTCAGCATAGGGGGTAGAGCAATCTCCAATCTTCGTTTTGCGGATGATATTGATGGATTGGCTGGAGAGGAACAAGAACTTGAACAGCTTGTACAGAGGCTTGACACCACCTCCAGAGCTTATGGAATGGAAATAAGTGCAGAGAAGACCAAAATGATGACCAACAACACCAATGACATCAACACGGACATCAAAGTACAAGGCCAATCCCTCAACACAGTGCACAGCTTCAAATATTTAGGAGCCATTGTGTCAGACAATGGGTCTCGACAGGAAGTCCTCTCCAGGATCGCACAAACAACTGCCGCCCTGACAAGGTTGAAGCCCATTTGGAAAGACAGAACCATCAGTCTACATTCCAAAGTAAGACTGCTGCGCTCTCTGGTCATCTCCATCTTCCTATATGCTTGCGAAGCATGGACCCTCACAGCAGATCTCCAACGAAGAATACAAAGCATGGAGATGAGGTGCTACAGAAGACTTCTGTGCATTTCCTATACCCAACACATCACCAACGTTGAAGTCCGACAGACCATCACACAAGCCATTGGACAACACGATGACCTGCTCACAGTGGTGAAGAAACGGAAACTCCGATGGTATGGCCACGTCACCAGATCATCAGGCCTTGCAAAGACCATTCTGCAAGGCACAGTGCAAGGAGGTAGAAGAAGGGGGAGACCGAAAAAGAGGTGGGAGGACAACATTCGAGAATGGACTGGTTTGACACTGAGCGAAGCCATGAGGGCTGCTGAGGACAGAGAAAGATGGAGTATGCTGGTTAAGCGATCATCTGTGGTGCCCCTACGACCTTCGGGTTATGGGACAGGATAGGATAGGATAGGAAATCAGTTTATAGTCCCCTCTCTTCCCGTTAAGGATTTTCAGAGAGGAGACTATCATTTGCGCTGTATTGAGTAATCCTTTTATACGTAGGTTTTATAGCTTACTAGAGACCGTTAACAAGGTAAGGGCACTGTTTAATAAGGAGGCAGAAGAAGAAGGAGACAGAAAAAGAGATGGGAGGACAACATTCGAGAATGGACTGGCTTGACACTGAGCGAAGCCATGAGGGTTGCTGAGGACAGAGAAAGATAAAGTTGATTGATTGATTTATTGTTGCTTTAGGTCCAGCGGACTCTTCCGAGCCAAATCAGGACCGGACAACCCCCGATCCGCATAAAAGATCTGCTGAAACAACCCCAGTGGGAAAATTGAATGCCCTCCACCGGCCAGTCACTTTACAATAAAGACATCCCACGCGGGGGACGGCTGAGGGTTGACCTCAACTACGCGAACACCCCGGTTACAAAAACAAAATAGAATACAAACATCATTATAAATCATCAACCAAACACATACATATAAAATGCCTATAGTGCTAAATAGTACAATCATAGGAAGCCCTAGTGACCACCCGGCAGAAAGCGTCCAACACTCCCAAGCTGATCCAACAGACCTCATACACAAACAAGGAGTCTTGTCCTGGAAGAGTTTTCAAGAAAAAAGGTAGGTCATTGATCTAGCGAAGAAGAAGATAGTATAGCAGAGGGAAGGACAGAGCATGAATAGGAAAAGAGTAAATGAGGAAGACAGCGACAGTGGGAATTTAAAGCACTAAATTTCCATAAAGTGGGGATACTATTTATACTGAAAACCCCCGGCACTCCAACGGGGGTACTGTTGCCGCAGTGAAGCGTCTTGCCTATAAAGGAAAGAGTCTCCTCTCTGAAAATCCTTATCGGGAAGAGAGGGGACTATAAACTGATTAAAATAAAAATAAATAACTGTGGCTTTCACTTTTCCCTTTATAGGTTTGAACAATCTACAGTGGCAAGATTGCTCATGACCCCAAGGGGTGAAAGATAAAGTACGCTTGTTAAACGATCCTCTGTGGTACACCAACGACCTTCGAGTTACGGGATAGGATAGGATAGGTTAACAAAACTAGAGTGCCCCTGGAAAGTATAGGGTGGAGGAGAGAGAGAGAGAGAGGGGGGGGGGGTGAGGGAGGGGGAGCACTAGGGGTGGCCTCGTGGCGCAGTGGATAAGTCGCCGGTTTCCTATGTCGAAGGTCGCGGGTTCGATTCCCGCAAGGGGCGAACGTATGTGACTTAGGTACGAGACTATTGAGGTCACCGAGGGTTTTCTCCGGGCACTCCGGTTTCCTCCCTCCCTTCAATAATGGTACAGGACGCAGTCAATATAAAAATTTCAAAAATAAAAATTCGATTTTCTTTCCGTCTTCTAATAGCGATCTCCCTGCCTTTACACCACTTGTTTGAGTGATGGATGTGTATTTGGTGTGTGTGAGGGTGGATGAGACAAGTGAGCGTGTATGGTGGTATAGATCGCCGCGCTTTGAGCCTGATTGATTTGGGGAAAGGCGCGTATATAGCATCCTGTATTATTATTATTATTATTATTATTATTATTATTATTATTATTATTATTATTATTATTTATTATTATTATTAATATTATTATTATTATTATTATTATTATTATTATTATTATTATTATTATTATTATAACAGTCGTTCCGCGCGGAAAACGGGCATTTTTCATAAGAAGTCCAGTGTCCCGAAATCAAAATTACATCTCTCTCTCTCTCTCTCTTTTTTTTCTCTCTGTCTCTCTCTCTGTCTCTCTCTCTCTCTCTCTCTCTCTCTCTCTCTCTCTCTCTCTCTCTCGATTTGAACCTCTTGGTGGGGGTCAACGCAGGGAGAAAAAAAATTGCTCAGACGCAATATTAACTTTAAGAAAAGTCGGTCAGCCTGAGGCCGTTTGAGGACAGCTGATCGCCTCAGTTCAGCTGGCTATTTCAGCAGGTCATTAGTAGGACCAGGGATAAGAACAGCTCTATACAGAAACAACATTTTAAGGAGAACCGTGCTGTGAACAGCGAACTACTGACAGAGTGGGCACCTCACGTCAAGTTCACACGAAGTTGTTAATCAGTTCACTCCAATTCAGTTAAACAAATCTTAAATTATTACCATCAGAGGAATTATGACATGTACAGTTCACATTTGACTAGATAGGAGTATGCACAGATCTCTATTATTCGAGGCACAAACTTCTTATGAATGAATTAATTAATTAATAACACTGGATGCTATATATATGCGCTTTTCCCCCCAAATCACCAATCCAGCTCAGAACGCGGCGATGTGAACCAATATACACGCTCACATGTTTCACATTCTCGCATATGCGCAACAAACGCACCAGAGCTATTACGCACATGTGATGTAAAGTCAGGGAGATCGCTCATAGAAGGCGGGATTTTTTTATTTTTGACATTTTATATTGACTGCACCCAGTACCATTATTGAATGTGGACTGAACATAGCTGCTGCAGCTGGCATGAAGAAGCGCATCCAAGGGTAACAAGAAGTGAAGTATTGATCGATCAATTGCAAATGCAAAATCTTCTACTTCACAATTAAATTACAACTCAGACAAAAAAAGATAAGCCTTTTAATATAAGTTAGTGTGTGTGTGTGTGCGCAGGCCTACATGTGTGCGCGAACGCGCGCGCGCCCGAGCATGCTTAAATGCGGGTGTGTATGTATGCAAGAGATTTGATGTGTGCCAGAACATCTGAACAAAATAACTCTCTTTCATTAAAGTGTTCTTAGCCACCCAGTGTGAAGAGCTAACGACAGGTGGTGATGGTGACAGTATAATTAAGTGGTAATCAGTCGATATTGTTGTAGAACTTTCTGAATTACTTGGTTGTGAGATTGAGATAGATCTAGCAATAGCTGATGGGGTCTTGTAAAACTTTCTTTGACGCAAGACAGTGCGTATTTTCGGTGACGAGTGTTAGTTTTGATTGGTTGTTGATTGCGGAATTGTGGAACTTTCTGTACTTTTTTTTTTGATTGATTGATTGTTGCTTTAGGTCCAGCGGACTCTTCCGAGCCAAATCAGGACCGGACAACCCCCGATCCGCACAAAAGATCTGCTGAAACAACCCTAGTGGTAAAATTGAATGCCCTCCACCGGCCAGTCACTTTACAATAAAGACATCCCACGCAGGGAACGGCTGAGGCATTACCCCAACTACTCGAACCCCCGGTTACAAAAACAAAATAGAATACAAACATCATTATAAATTATCAACAAAACATATACATATAAAATGCCTATTGCTAAATAATAACATCATAGGAAGCCCTAGTGACCACCCGGCAGAAAGCGTCCAACACTCCCAAGCTGATCCAACAGACCTCATACACAAACAAGGAGTCTTGTCCAGGAAGAGTTTTCAAGAAAAAAGGTAGGTCATTGATCTAGCGAAGAAGAAGATAGTATAGCAGAGTGATAGGACAGCGCAGGAATGGGAAAGAGTAAATGAGGAAGACAGCGACAGTGGGAATTCAAAGCACTAAATTTCCAGAAAGTGGGGATACTATTTATACTGAAACCCCCGGCACCCCAACGGGGGTTTCTGTACTTTTCGACATTGTTGATAGACTATAATTAGATAAGAAAATAGACTATAATTATATGAGAAGCGCTGTCTGCCTTTGTGGAGAGTGTTTTCCTGAAAGAGATTTTGTATGCAGTTGTTGATGCTGTTTGCCTCTTTTGTTCAATAAAGTTGTTACTGCTTGAACGGGTGCGTAGATAACGAATTCGAGCTACCCAAATTCAAACATCAGGGCTGAATCGACAGTTGTCATGTAACACTCAATCACTCTATTTAATTTTTTTTAATTTTAGCAACGGCAGTACTTAACTTAACGTCCCTGCGTAAATGATTTTAGAGCTGGCAGCGCCTTTGGAATTTTAATCTAGCAGGTTCTGAATTACAACGACCATTGTCACGTACATGGCTTACGGCGAGGTAAATTCGTAGATTCAGCAAGAATTAGACCCAATGCGCCCTGAGCGGGTATGATTAATGTTTCGAGCTTTGTCTGTAGCTGGAAGTGGGTGAAGCAACAGAAACTTTTCAAAATAATGCCAAGACGTGGACAAAAACTTGGCAAAACTTGAAAAGTCAAAGAGGATTAAATAAACTTTTGCATAACCCGTGTGACTATTTCAGACACTGTGGATATTCCCCAAAGACAGAAGCCAGGGATGGGGGGGGGGGAGGGACGGAAGAAGTTAAAGAAAATGATTGGTGGGGTAGAGCGGCTAGAAGAAGTAAGAGAAGGCTAGAAGAAGAAAGAGAAGGTTAGAAGAAGAAAAAAAAGAATGCTAGAAGAAGGAAGAGAAGGCTAGAAGAAGAAAGAGAAGGAGGAGAGGCGGAGGAGATTTTAAAATTTAAAAAAAAGAGAAGAAGAAGAAAAGAAAGAGAAGAAAAATAAAAAGAACTGAAGAAGAAAAAGTAGAAGAAGAAGAGAAGAAGGGAAAAGACTAGATGGAGAAGGAAGAGAAGGCTAGAAGAAGAAAAAAGCTGGAAGAAGAAGAAGAAGAAGAAGAAGAAGAAGAAGAAGAAGAAGAAGAAAGATATAAAAAGAAGAAAGACACGGCTAGGAGAAGAAGAAAGAAGGGTTGGAGAAGGTTAAAAACTGCAATAGACGAAGACGATGACTAAACACATAGTATCTATCATGTCCGTTTTGGGTTTTTTGTTTGTTTGTTTGTTGTTATTTTAAAGCTGAAAATAATTATGCAGTGAGAGGACACGCCTTTGGGTGGAATTTCTGTATGCGTTGTTTAAGGTGTCGTTCATTAATTCGTATGTTTATGTATGTATTGTATTTATTTATTTATTTATTTATTTATTTACTTATTTATTTATCCCTTCTATGAAGCAGATTTTGTTTTAACTGCGTATAGATTTACCAGGAATAACCCAGAAGATACTTTCTCGTTTGTTTCCATTGCTCATCAGCTTAACAGATTACCTTCTTGCCACTGTCAAGCCCTATGGGCTGTTTAGCGTTGGGATCAATCAATATTATTGGTCTTACCAAGCCAGGCCTTGTAGCCATAACGCTAATGCCTGGATGAAAGTTGGAACCCCAACCTTCTGTGGCTGATTCTTTGAAGTCACTGAGGTGATTAATTAGCCATGCTTGCAAGTTTAGTGACGGTCAGAGAGAAAGGAAGAAGAGAGAGATCACTTCGCGATATCGCCTCTATGAGAAGTGATGTACGGTGGAGGAGTTACGTCCCTTCAACCTCACATGGGCTTGCTTTCGGTTCTTAGTCTCTTGTCTATATATGGGGGTTTTTAATTATATTTAAAAAAAATGTTTTAGACCCCGATTTTCACCTTTTGCTGTTGAAAATGTTTGAATGTTTGCTTTTCAAATTTGAGAAATTTTTTTTTATGCACATCTGTTTATTTTTTCATGACTTGCTGCCTCTTGACCGTAAGGGTGTTATGAGCGCTTCCTAAACTGTAACCCGTGATATAGGTGGCTTTTGCATTGCTTTGTTGCTTGAAATAAACAGTATGTATAAGATAAATTGAGTTAAAATAAAAATAATAATAATATTTAAAAAAAAAACACACACTAGTCTAGAATATGTGTCATACATGCGTAATTTATTTTTTGTTCCGTATGGGGTTATACAGCATACGGATTGATTGGCAGTTTTAGTGTGTATAATTTGTGCGTGTGTGTGTGTGTGTGATATAAAAAGAGATGGAGATCGAAATATAAATAAAGATATTGACTAATTCGAAACGTAAATCTAGTTGTGCACACGGAAATTCATTTATTTACAAAAATATGCTTCGATTGATTTCAACATAATAATTAGGGTACGTAATTATTATACTCTCTCTCTCTCTCTCTCTCTCTCTCTCTCTCTCTCTCTCTCTCTCTCTCTCTCTCTCTCTCTCTCTCTCTCTCTCTCTCTTTCTCGGTCTTGATCATCATAATTCTTTTATATCACGATTCTTGTCTGTCAGAATAGATCTACAATTTCTTCAAGAACTTACCGTTCTTCTTCCTTTGGGAAACCAAAAAAACTCTTCCCCTTGCATGCTGCCTTTAATCTTGCGTTTGTGCAGTTCAAAGCTGCACAGTGGTCACCGTAACTCTTCCTGCGATTTATTTTCCCCCTCTCCATCAGATCTTCGCTCTGTGACGCAGCCATTTTCACACATGTTACAATCAAGTCGCATAACTCGTGACGCGTCATCACACCAAAGGCGTCACTGCGCGGTCTAAGTATTCCTGGTCTATGGTGACGGTCCACGCTGTAACGATGTTTCATGTTAAGCAACGTCGGGAAAGGGTTAGGACTTGGATGGGCGACCATGCTGGAAAGGCAACCACCACACGACACAAACAGAGTAGTAATAATAATAATAATAATAATAATAATAATAATAATAATAATAATAATAACAATAACAATAATAATAATAATAATAATAATAATAATAATAATAATAATAATAATAATGAATATTTAATATAGCGCGTTTTCATATAAGTGCTCAACGCGCTTTACAATAACAGCCATTTACACAAACATGCTACACATAGAAAGCACAATATTTAAAAACAACATCAGCAAACAAGCAAAGCATACCAAGCAAGACCTCAACAACAGATTGAAACAAGCGTACGACACAACCCATGCAGTCCACCCATGCCGTGAATGTGTGGTACCTGGATCTGTTTAGGACCGTGGGGGAAGGAAGGTAAAGCAGCGATGGAGAGGGAATAGACAGGCACCGCCCTCATTAAGCTGGTCTAGAGATAAGGGAGGTCTCAAATGCTTCCCTCCCCAACGACCTAATCTCCACATGGAAACATTGTTGAATTTCAAACGCCAGGTTGGAGTACTCTGTCTCTCTCTGTCTCAGTCTCTCTCTCTCTCTCTCTCTCTCTCTCTCTCTCTCTCTCTCTCTCTCTCTGCCCACACTGGGACTGCTAACGTACCTCTTTTCTTTTTTCTTTTGTTTTCTTTTTTTAATTTCCCGCTGCCTGCAGATGCAACAGGTTACTTACCTACCTGTACTTCGGATGCCAGAGTAAAGCTCTCCCTTGTAGTGTTGACCTAGTTGGCAGCCAGCAGGCAGTAACTAACTAGCTAGTTGAGTTCAGTTCAGTTCAAGATGGCCTCTCAGCGCTCGGGAGTACCCATCAGTAATATAATTCCCTGTCAATGTATAGCTTGCTGCTACTACTGATAAAGAAAAAGAAAAAGTCTCACTTTGCATACGGAGAGAGTGTAATTATAATCACAAGAACATCTCCGCGCCAACATGGACTCGTTGAATGCAGTGCATCATAATACAATACATTAAATTTAATACAATACAATACATTACAATACAACTTTATTGCCCCCCCCCTCTCCCCCCAAAAAATGAAAACAAATTTAAAACAAGTGCTTGATCCTAATGGGTGCTCTCTCTCTCTCTCTCTCTCTCTCTCTCTCTCTCTCTCTCTCTCTCTCTCAATTTGGTTGTTCTGTCTTTGTTGACGGCTGTTTTGCATCGTTTTGTGTGGTCAGCTTGACCCTTTTGACGCCGTTTCGCACCCGTTTTGTGTGCATCAACTTGACCCTGCTGATTTTTGTTTCTCAAGATTCAATACCTATAGGATATATTTGTCCACAGTTACACGCACAAATGAAATGGAACGTTTCCATATTTGTCTGTGTTAACTGTGCGCCGTCGTCTCCAGGAGTTATGTCCCTTCAAAACGAATGCAATTTTAAAATATCTCAGAATTATGTCATGACTGGTATCTCAAAAAATTTTGTGTCATTATGTTAGATTTGAAATACACCACGTACGGTTCCAGGAGAACAAATGTCTGACTTTTAGAGCTGTTCTAAACAATTGTCTGGGACAATAGAAAGCGTAATTACTCCGGTTGAAGGCACGCATAGTTATCCAAGTTCAAGACATACATAGTTACCCCAGTTTAAAACACATATGGTTGCACCAGTTCAAGAAACCTAGTTACCCCAGTTCACCTATTTACCACAGTTCAAGACACACCCAGTTACCCCTTACACCCAGTTCAAGGCACGCTGTAAGCGATTTGTGATGTATGTCCCAGGTGTAGTTCCGCGCTTGTTGTAGTCTCCGTCTAGGCATTTCAGTGGAGATGTTTATATTGATCAACATGCAGGTTTCAGATTTGTGTACGGGACGGAGGAAGAAGCTTTTGATTGTGGTGCGTGGAAGCGAAGCTCAATTTTAAGGACAAAACAATATAATAGGAAGGAATGTCAATTCATTGCTTTGCGCCAGATAACAGGAATTAGCACCATCAACAAAGGAACGCTAAGGGGAAGAGAATTCAATGTGAGGAGTGAGTCATCACATCACATTGTCGTTGTAGTAATAGTCATTAAAGTCGTCATTATAGTAGCCGTCATCATATTCGTCGTCAGTCATCACCATTATTTAAATTGAAACCACGCTCATGGCATACCTCATCATTCGCCAGCATCACAGCAACATGAACGTTATGCACAAGCAGTTTATAATCAGATCTTCCTCTTACGATTTCAATTGTCATTGACTTCCTTCTTTTCTTCCTCCCTTTCTTCTTCTTCCTCTTCTTCTTCCTCAAAACGTTGTCTTCGATGAAAAATAAAAAAAAATAAAAAAAACTCAACTGTAATATCTTTGAAAAGACCCGTTTATGATTGCCACCCAGGATGCAACATCCGACTGATTGTCATTCTAATTGTCATAGATCTAAGAAGCGGTCTTTCTCTATGCAAGGTTAAAAGTATTGACGCGTGAACAGGTCAGGTTGATGTAACTATTTCAACAAAGGCCAGTCAGCTGATGAATGGGCTGTCAACTCCTATTTACTGAAGCTTGGAGTGATTTCTTCGCGTCTCCCAACACACAACTCATCACAAGCAATTATCGGTGTTAGCGTCAGTTGTTCCGTTACTGCCTTTACTGCGGATCGACTAGTCAGTTTTCTGTGTCTGTCGCTGGCTTTCTCGTCGTCTGCCCTCTTTCTTCTCAGCTGCAGTTTTAAAACCATTGAATTCTGTACCTGTTTGTTAAAAAAATATTTTGTGGTGCCGTATATGCCGGATTAGGTACTAGTAAGTTTTGTTGTTGTCTTTGTGTATTGTGTATGCGGGGTGTGGAGGGAACTTCAAAGGGGGAGAGAACAGAGGTTAGGATAACGGATTATCACTGTTGTATTATCATTCTTTCTTTTTTTCCCCCTGCCTCACTTCATCCGTGTGACGGTGGGTCTATTGTTACTGGGCTCTGCACAATGGAATGCTATTACCCACTCGTCTTTATCTATGGGGATCGGCTAGTTTAATCACCCTATGACTAATCTTAATGCATTTATATGCTTAGCCCGGTGTCACATCCTTCAAGTTCCGGGTCTCCTAGTTTATCCGAGCGCATTTGCGCATGCGCCAGGTCATGTCGGGCCGGCTTTTTCACGAAGTTCTTAGGCGTCATAACCCTAACCCTAACCCAAACCCTAACCCTAAACTCTTAACTCTAACCCAAACTTTAACCCTAAACCTTACGAAGAGGATGATAGCACTGTGCGCATGCGTCGAATTTTGTAACGCGTCGACCAATCAGAATGCTCCCATTCGCTCCCAGCCCAGCTAAGATACTACGAACTGTGAGGATGTCACACCGGTCTGTTTGCGGATAGGGTTATAGAGATAGGGAGAAAATGGTGAAAGATTCACTGGAACACTAGCTCTCACACGGCTATGAAACATAGGTAGTCCAGCCACCTGTTAACAGTAAATATCACACATTTATTTCCTCTACTCTATACATAATTCCTCTAAACACTCAATTAACTTAAATGTCCAAATTCACTTCGACTAGTTCGCTCCTTGATGGGTATATGCTGCTACTGTTCTTGATATTTGCTACTGTCTCATCATTGGGCTATTTGTTCTGGTTTGCCTAATGTTCGTTTCAGGAGAGTAGACTACCGCACAGTCCTTCTAGATCAGTGTGCGTGCACGTTTTCTGTGGCACCTAGCTGATTCGTTGAGGTGTGGTCCTCCTTGGTTGTTGACTATTGGGCTATTGGAGCTCGGCGCTCGATGTTCCCCTGCAGGCTGAATGTCAGGGTTGACTCTCAGTGGTCTGTTTCCTGCATCGGACCAACAAGCCTGCTCGTCTGCAAAACATAGGACGAGTTTCTGCAACGCCTTGTATACTAAGGGTGTGCAGAGCGTCTCACTGATGGCAAAAACAGCCCTCAGTTGAGATCGCATCCACTTATACAAACAAGGGATGAACATTCTTCTACTGGAATCTCCAACATATATCCTATACATATACATATCATGGCTAACACAAACACATGGAGGAGTAATTAATAATATACACATTCTCCGGTACAGCCACTGGTCTGCAATAATACACATAGGAGAAACAACAGTGGGACAGTAGAGGCTACCTCATGGTTTCGAAAACCGGTCGCGGGTCAGCCACTTGGTCAAGCAAAGCAAAGCTTGACCAACATTCACAATGATAAAACATGGCAAGACTTCACAAACATAATCCAATAATCATATCAATTAATCGCGGTGAAACAAAAGATTGATCATTGACCTTTTTGACAATGTCAGGTTTGTGGCTATACTGCGATGAATGAATTTTACCCGTCACCTGCTTAGCCTTCAGCTAGAGAGATCTTTCCACGTGTCCTTCTCGGGTGAGGTTTTAACAAAGACTGACTACCTAAACCCTGTGGTCAAGCTAAAGCTTGCGAAAGTCTCGTGAGACTTGACCGCCTTCTAGCCGGGGGTAGTGGCTGTACGTCAGCAGGATGAGGTCACTGCTTACCCTAGCGAGAGTTAGCTTACTTTACTTCTGTAGTCTGCAAGGCATCGACTTTAATGTACAAAGGCTACAGTAGGCTGAACTATTTAAGGCGTGAAGCTGTAGTGCAGGGTCTAAAAAGCCTATTGTGACATCCTTCTCTCCTTCCTCCCCCTCTTCCTTCCCCTCCTCCTCCTTACCTCCCCTCCTCCTCCTTACCTCCCCTCCTCCTCCTTACCTCCCCTCCTCCTCCTTACCTCCCCTCCTCCTCCTCCCCCCTCTATTCCTTTCTCCTCCATCTCGTCGTCCTCATCGTCGTGTTTACTCACAGAGCTCTTCTCCGTGATCGTAAAATTAGGGTAGCAAAATATAACAGAGGTAAGGCTACTGAATATCATACAGCGTAGCTGAAACTCTATACGGGGCCTTCTCCCTCTCCCGAAAGAGAGAGAATGCCTTGTCCACACAGCTAATATGAGACTCGCCCAGTACCTCTTACAAGTGGAGAGGCGAACGTAAGTAAACCTCGGCGACGGTCAACCACACACCAAACGGAGACCCATCAGTTTTAGAATGTCCCGAGAACAGAGAAGAAGAAGAAGAAATCCTCCCAATTCTCAGTGAAGAAGTTGAGGCAGTAGAGCAGTGGCTGAAGAAAGGGAAGTCAGCGGGAGTGGACAACATACCCGCGGAACTGCTTCAAGCAGGAGGAGAAGCGATGATTGACGCACTCACCATTATCTGTAACAAGATCTGGCAGAGTGGGGAGTGGCCTACATTATGGACCCAGTCTCTTGTCATCACTCTTCCCAAAAAAGGTAACCTTCAGGAGTGTGAAAATCACCGCACCATCAGCCTCATCAGCCATCCCAGCAAGGTCCTCCTGAAAATAATACTCAACAGGTTGAAACCCAAAGCTTAACAAATCATAGCTGAAAAACAAGCAGGATTCAGGGCAGGGCGAAGTACCACTGAACAGATTTTCAACCTCAGAATAATCTGTGGTAAATACCTACAGCACCAACAACATCTATATCATGTGTTCGTAGACTTCAAGAAGGCGTTTGATCGAGTCTGGCATGCAGCTCTGTTGGCAACCATGAGAGTTTACAACATCAGCACTAAAACTATTGAAGTCATCAAAAGCCTGTATGACAAGGATACCAGTGCAGTCCTCCATAACAGCGCCATCGGATACTGGTTCAGAACAACAATCAGTGTGCGTCAATGATGGCTACTCTCTCCAGCACTCTTCAACTTCCTAGAGCGCATCATGTCAGATGCCCTTTCAGATAACGAAGGCACAGTAAGCATATGGGGTAGAGCAATCTCCAGCCTTTGTTTTGCGGATGACATTGATGGATGGGCTGAGAGGAACAATAACTTGAACAGCTGGTACAGAGGCTTGACACCACCTCCAGAGCATATAGAATGGAAATAAATGCAGAGAAGACCAAAATGATGTCCAATAACACCAGTGGCATCAACACGGACATCAAAGTCCAAGACCAATCCCTCAATCCCTCAACACAGGGCATAGTTTCAAATATTTAGGAGCCATTGTATCGGACAATGGGTCCCAACAGGAAGTCCTCTCCAGGATCGCACAAACAACTACTGCCCTAGCAAGGTTGAAGCCCATTTGGAAAGACAAGACCATCAGTCTACATTCCAAGGTAAGGCTGCTGCGCTCCCTTGTCATCTCCATCTTCCTATAAGCTTGCGAACATGGACCCTCACAGCAGATCTACAACGAAGAATACAAAGCATAAAGATGATGCTACAGAACACTTCTGGGCATTTCCTATATCCGGCACATCACCAACGACGAAGTCCGACAGACCATCACACAAGCCATTGGACAACACGATGACTTGCTCACAGTGGTGAAGAAACGAAAATCTGATGGTATAGCCACCAGATCATCAGGCATTGCAAAGACCATCCTGCAAGGCACAGTGCAAGGAGGTAGAAGAAGAGGGAGACCGAAAAAGAGGTGGGAGGACAACATTCGAGAATGGACTGGCTTGACATTGAACGAAACCATGAGGGTTGCTGAGGACAGAGAAAGATGGAGTAAGCTGGTTAAACGAGCATCTGTGGTGCCCCAACGACCTCAGAGTTACGGGATAGGATAGGATAGGACGGTCAACTAGGCAGTTTGTCACGGGGGATGCTATTCAGGTTTGAGCCTCGCCACTCGCACTGATTATGTGAGACTGCTGAGTCATACGCCTTTTTTTTTTTTATTGTATCAAGCTTATCTGTCCCCGCCGATTTGTTGAGAGCAATCACTAAAGAGTGTCACAAACTGCTGAGGGATTCGCCTGCATTATTGAACGAAGCTTATGTTTGATAGACGATCACTACTGACGCGCCGCTTTTCCCTCGTCAGCATGTCGTGCAGGCGGCAGGTGAGCCTTGGCTTTCAAAGCCACCATCGTTTTGTCTCATCCGCTATTTTACTCACAGCATGGCCCTCTTGAGTGTTTGTGTTTGTGTGTGTATGCGCGCACGCGCGCGTGCGTGCAAAATACCCAGCGCTGAGCAAGCAACAGAGGAAAATCAATGAGAGGAGGAATGTGCTTGGGGTGATAGTGTGCGTGCTGCGATGGGCACACATGTGGGCCAGTCATTTTGTTCTGCAATTAATTGACACTGCCGACGTCTGTGCGAGGTTTCGACATGGCCGTTTCACTTAACTGTCACCACAAGCACAGATCCCTTTCCCACCCTACCAGCATCCCTGCCTCTCTCCCCTCCCCCTTCCCCTTCTATAACCATCCCACCGCTCCCCACCTCACCCCACCCGGCCCCTCTCTATCACACACACACAAACGCAGTACCATGCATACCATTTGAACCCTGTGCCTGAAAAATATAATCATGAAAAAAAAAATCAAAAAGCAGGTATCGAATTGACGATTGTTATTGTTTTAGCTTCATTTTAGCAATTGATGTTCATTATTATTGAGGGCCAGTGCGAATGTACAGTATATGGGTTGTGTTTGTGCGTGGATGCGCTCCGCGTGTTGGAACAGGAGGGTGGGGGGGGGGGGGGGGTGTGAGGAGAAAGAGAGAGAGAGACTGAGCCTGTGATAAATGCAGAGAGAGAGAGAGAGAGAGAGAGAGAGAGAGAGAGAGAGAAAGAAAGAAAGAAAGAAAGAAAGAAAGAGAGACTGAGCCTGTGATAAATGCAGTCATAGCAGAGTTTAACTTTAGTTATTGTTGGTTTATTGATTATGCAAAATTTTGTGTACACGCCGAAGGAACGTTTCCACTTTTATATATGCAATGTGCAAGTTACAATACTATTCAATACAAGACAATATTACGTTATTGTCCGATGTTCATCACATACAGAAATTTGTCTTTGGCTCGTCGTCCGCAAGAAGCATGCAATATATCCATTTTATATACACAACCAGCAGAGACACATTCATTTCTAATGGCACAGCAGCAACCTTACATTCCAATCAAATACAGACATTCACAATCTAAACCCCACATCAATAATAAGTAATAATTTTACATTCACACAGAGAAAGCACACACACATGCACACACACACAAAAATCGAATGACTGTACATATCACGGCCTATACATGATTATAATGGCAGTGCTTAAAGGTAGAGGCATGACTAGAACATTCTACATTCACCTATACATAGATGACAGTTGGACAATAAAGAAGTATTGTATTGTATTGTAATATACTCATGCGACTTCTTTTCTTATTCCTTGACTACCGCCGCCGCAAATTTCTTGTTCTGCTCCTCTTACTGCTGCTGCAATCACTACTACTACTACGTCTTCTGCTACTTTTCTTCGTCTTTGCACCAGTTTTTTTGTATGCCGCACCTCTTATACTACTCATCGGCTTACCACAGCTCTTTCTCTTCCTCCGTAGTACCTCCGCCTCGTTTATTATTCATCCTCATCCTCCTTAATTACTTCTCATACTCCTCCTTAATTAGTCCTCCTGTTTTCCCGAAGCTGTGTGGCGAGTGCCCATCCCTGATGACATTAGGCTTTGTTTGTACCTTGCGCACGTTAGGGTGGTTTTAGTTCTAACAACCCTACCTCTCCCCATTCATGCAGCACTTGTCATACAGAGTACTGACATCGCCACAACCAAACGCTCAGTCACAGTAGCAGAGCCAGTCTAAAAAAGAAAGAAAGAAAGAGATTACTCTTATATAGCGCACTTATAAGCTCAGAGAGCAATCACATAATAGTTTGCTGAAGTCAGGATTCGAACCCACGTCGCCCGAAACGCGCGTACACAAGTCGAGCGCTCTGACGACTGAGCTATCCCTGCCGCTTACACAAGAAAAGGGCACACAACCTTGTTGTGGATGGTACAGCTCGAAATACAAACGTAGCGAACAAATGTATGATGACGAGTACGATGATGGGGATGTGAGTCGGTGGCACGCGAGAGAGAGAGAGAGAGAGAGAGAGAGAGAGAGAGAGAGAGAGAGAGAGAGTTAGAGACAGTGTGGGTTGGGTTACCTTACGTTATGGGTTTACACATTGGACCAAAAAAAAAGACATACAGAAATGTCTCTTATATAGCGCACTTACAAGCTCATAGAGCTTCTCAAGGCGCTGGCCCGTAATATCCAGCAATCACACAATAGTTTGCTGAAGTCAGGATTCGAACCCACTTCGCCCATCAGTACCCGTTAAGGCCCCCCCCCCCCTTTTTTTTTCAAAGTAAACATTAGGTAATATTAATTCAATTCAAGATTTATTCGCCAAGTGACATACATACAGTTATAGTATACATGACACAAAGAATGCTTCAGATCAGCGGCACGCATGCACAAGATACATAACAAACAAATAAAGCATAAGCGCGACCTATGTATAGATTAGACAGCAGACCCACGCCTGACTAGAACACTCATGTAGTACATAGAAATACAGACATCAACAGACACAACCGAATTACAGATAACAAAACAGGTGCATGATTTTAATGTACATCATCAGACACAGCAAATATACAGATGACCAAAATAGATTCGCACGCAGAAGCACCCTCCCGCAATTCATGACTAATATGACTATACAAGTGCACACAATCAGGAGCAGCCTAAATAATTCCTATATTTGATTAAAGTGTCTAATAGACCACGGGAAGAAGCCATTCAGTGAGCGTGTGGGTTTGCTGGGGAGGGAACGGAGTCTACGTCCTGAGGGGAGCATCTGGAAGAGCACGTGGGCGGGGTGGGACTCATCGTGGATAATATGTTTGGCTCTGACACGTTGCGCTTGTAAAGCCTCGATGGACGGGAGGGCCCCACCAACGCATCTTGAAGCCTGGCGCACAACACGGTCTAAACGCTCTTTATCTTGGATGTTTGCGTTGGAATACCAAACAATAAAAGAAAAGGTCAAAATGCTTTCTACAGTGGCGCGGTAAAAATTGGCCATGATAGCTTGGATCACCCGAAACTTCCTAAGCTGGCGGAGAAAGAATAGTCTCTGATGGGCCTTCTTGACTGCGCCAGTGATGTGCTTTTCCCATCCTAAATATGAGAAAATGGTGGTGCCGAGAAACCTGAAGCTGTCTACTTGTTCCACTATTTCCCCGTTGATGGACAGGGGTTGCATGTTGTTTCTGTTTTGACGGAAATCTACCACTAGTTCTTATATTATGGATTATTGTCTATAGTGAACATTTTGCTATAATTTGGATTAAAATTTTGACATTTGTAAATTAGACAATAATATGTTGACGTCCCAAAAATGGGACGGCGGCCACAAATGGGACTGGGTTTTTCGTTGTTTAAAGAATGAACACAAGAACATAAATCCTGAAACTAGCAAACTTTTCTTGAACTAAAATGTAAAACTTGTGGTGAAAACATAAAAAGACCACGAAACATCTTTTATTTTGTTACAAAATTGCTCTTCAGTATCTACAGAAAACAAAAAACCCCATAACATTTAAAGGGGAAAAAAACATAAGCGAAAGACAGGTTTTAGTTTCATGTCGCTTTTGTTTTGGCTATGTCCAACTGTCTTTGTCATGGGGGATTTTAGCATCACAGAAATGGTCAAGTTTCACCGAGTAATGTACTGCTGAAAGCCATGGAAAGCAACCTTGCACTTGGCACAGCGGCGCGTGGTCTTCTTTCCGTATGGTGCTCATCACAGTTGTGTAGCTTTGCACAAGATGGTCAACGCAGTCAAACCTGGGGGCACTTGTAACTAGATACAATACCTACAATACCTTTTGATAACGACCAGATCCTGCATGAGCAGCTTGGGCAAAGTAGTCTCTGGCAAGGCCCCTCATATCAGGATAAGATCCAGGTCTATTGCTGCATATGTGCTCTTGTAGAGATGCTATTATTGTTGGATGTTAGGGGCAAGAGAGTATGCGAAGATGAGCCACCACCACGTCATGCAGAGAACGACAGACTTCCTGAACTTTGCCACATTTTGATCTGTGAGGCCCACTCCACTGATAGTGTTGTAATGGCGCATCATGAGGGGTTTAAGAATGGCGACTTGCTTTGGCTCCTCCCTTGACCATCTCTTTATTGTCTGAAGTTGATGCACTGCAACTTTTGGGACATAACATTGATGATGTTGTTATTCCACCGAACAACAGTGAGGCCAGTCTATGTGTCAGTTGCATGGTCGTAAGCTTCCCTTGCAGTCTTCTTCAACTCTGTCACGACTCTCACAGGGCAATCCTGAGAGCGATTTGAACGTATCGTTCCTGTACTTGAGACATTCTTCCGTCAGCCCAACCACCAGCTTCAGGTGGGTGAGCAGATTGTCAGCTGTGAGTGGTTAGGAGCGGCCCACTTCTTACAGCTCTGCATTAGGATCGACAGCAACCAATCCCCAACCCAAGCCCTGGGTATTCAGGTTGGCGTCTTTTTGCACCTTGATAGGGCTCACACTGGATGACATAGCCAAGAGATATGCTCAGATTTCACATCTTGAATCCACATCACTTTATGAACCATAAAAACAATAAGTACAAAAGCGTTTTTAAAAAAAGTATGTTGTAAAAGGAAAAAAACCTTCCATCTCGTGCCCACCGTCCCAATTTTGAGACGATAACTCTAACACACACGGAGTCAAGTTATCACCAAACTGATAAAAACATGTTCAGATAACAACATACTCTCCAGCTTTTGTTCTTAAAGTAAAAATGTTCTGTAAAGAAATATTAATTACAGCCTTGTCTTGTTCTGCTTTCTATTTCAACTCTGCAGAGATCAGGTTTTTGTGGAAATGGCAGATCCCATGGCTAGTGTGATGGGAGAATATTAAACAAAGGCAATGCCTGGATGCACATGGTTTCCCTTGATTCTCACACAGAGCAGCTGAGTAACGGTGACACAAGCGCTTCAGAAATAGTCATTGAAATGGGACTATGGGTATTATATATTTTGTGATTCAGTGTATATGAATGAAATTCAGGTACTGTTGGAAATCTGCGGAGTGGGTCGAGAAAATCGAGAGCTGAACGTGATGCAACATCAAGTCTGTCTGTCTGTCTTGTCTGTCTCTCTCTCTGTCTCTGTCTCTCTCTCTCTGTCTCTGTCTCTCTCTCTCTCTCTCTCTCTCTCTCTCTCTCTCTCTCTCTCTCTCTCTCTCTCTCTCTCTCTCTCTCCATTGGCAAGTAAAGCTGTGTCTACACTTTGACCAATATTTATTGGCAGCGAAAGGATTAAATAAGCTGACTTTTTTGGGTTTATAACGAACTTTTTTTTTAAATTTTCCAATACATGAATGCAAATATATTTTTACATATATTTACATATTTTTACATTATATATTCTCAAAGACTGGAGGGGAAAGGGCATGAAAAGATAATAATACAATATAGAACGAATGAAATAAGCTGACTTAACAGCATTCAACTTTAAAGCAAACGCAGCTGAAAGGTCCAAGAAACATAGAATCGATGCACTGCTATTGATCTTTAAAAGTTGTCTAATTAATCTCGCAAACCGTTGTTAGCTTTGGGGATTTTGAGACAGATTCAATACAAGCATCGTATTACGTGCTTGAGCTTGTGTAGGGAGAGGTGGGGCAGGGGAGAGAAGAGGGGGGCGGGGGAATAAAGAGAGTGTTTCTGCGGCTGGTAATAAATTGAATAAAAATCTGAAAATAAAGTGACTTCTTCTCATTACATATGCTTTCTTTATCTCGCAGCTTGTGTGGTGCCAAAATATTCTTCCACGCATCAAGTTAAATTAAAATTAAACGAGGCTTTCATAAACCTCATTCCAAGGTAAGTCTGCGGCGCTCCCTTGTCATCTCCATCTTCCTATACGCTTGGGAAACATGGACCTTCACAGCAAATCTACAACGAAGAATACAAAGCATGGAGATGAGGTGCTGCAGAAGACTTCTGGGCATTTCCTATACCCAGCACATCACCAACGACGAAGTCCGACAGACCATCACACAAGCCATTGGACGATGACCTGCTCACAGTGGTGAAGAAACGGAAACTCCGATGGTATGGTCACGTCATCAGATCATCAGGCCTTGCAAAGACAATCCTGCAAGGCACGATGCAAGGAGGCAGAAGAAGAGGGACACCGAAAACGAGGTGGGAGGACAACATCCGAGAATGGACTGGCTTGACACTGAGCGAAGCCATGAGGGTTGCTGAGGACAGAGAAAGATGGAGTACGCTGGTTAAACGATCGTCTGTGGTACCCCAACGACCTTCAAGTTACGGGATAGGATAGGATAGATTCATATACCTCTATCCCTATTTTACAATCATCGTTTTGCAAACAACTGTCTGTTTCCAGTGTGTACAATTCAGTTGCAATATGTTGTGTATGGTTTACCTTTACTATTTTTCTCTCCGTACTGTTGTATTGTAGGTACTGTTGTTATGAAAGCAGAGTTCTGATATTCTGGTAGATCGCATTATGTAAGCCTGGAGCTGATTGACCAAGAGTCCTAAATACTGAGTGGGTCTGTTGCACACTGCGCTGGGAGACCAATGTAAGTCTCGTGCAGCGTACACGTGGGTCTCTTGATGTGTAAAAATGGAGGAGGTGACCGCGGGTACGTACGTGTGGGGCAGTGGGTGGGGGTGTAATGTACAGGAAATTGTCGGTCCCTTTCCGTTTGGCATTTACCCATCTATTTTGACCCACTCCCGCTAGGCAGACGGCTGTTTGTTTTGTCTGACGTGAGAGCTTTGCCTAATCATCACATATTAGTTCTCTGACCTTGGTGTATGCAGGACGTTGTGTCTGTAGAAGCAAGCTGTTGAGAGTCAGTCATTTGCAGATGACACAACTTTATAAATCCACTGCCCCCTCTCTCATTAATTCCACTGTTCAGACTTTGGAGAACGGCATCACAGACATTAAGTCATGGATGACACTCAACAAGCTTAAGCTTAATGACGATAAAACCGAAGCCCTCCTCATTCACAAGCACAACACCTCCTCCTCACTCTCGCCTCTCCCAATATTGCTCACAGTAGGGACAACAAACATTCAGTTCTCATCCTCAGCGAGAAATCTCAACTACCTTCTCTCCGACGACCTGTCCCTCAACAACCACATCTCCAACGTCTGTCGCTCTGCATACACGGCCATACGCCAAATCAGCTCCTTTTGCCACTATCTTACAGTCACTGCCACCAAAACCCTAGTCTGCGCTCTCGTCTTTTCTCGTCTTGTCTATTGCAACTCTCTCCTCGCTGGCTCCCCAAAACACATCATTGACAAACTACAAAAGGTTCAGAACTCAGCAGCTAGACTAGTATTCCGAGCAAAGAAACGCGATCACATCACACCTCTACTACATTCCCTTCACTGGCTTCCTGTGCAAGCACGCATAGAGTACAAACTCTGTTCTCTGTCACAACTTCACAGATTCTTGTCCTTCCTACCTTGCTGATCTACTGTCTGTCTACTCTCCTTCACACACTTTAAGATCTTCTGCTGACACTCGCACACTCAAGGTTCCCGTCACCCGCACTAAGACATACGGCCAACGTGCATTCGCTTACTCTGCACCTAAGCAGTGGAATTCCCTTCCCTCCCATATCCGCAACATACAATCAACACAGGCATTCAAAAAGGCCCTCAAAACCCACCTCTTCAAACTGCATTATTCAGACTGACTTGTATCCCGCTGCCATTCTCTCCTCTTTTGTTTTTTGTCTGATCCATAAGTGTGTACATGGCTGTAAATATTTAAACTGTTTTCCTTTCCTGGGTCTATCCGGGCATATAAATAGCTGTGAATACGTTTTTGCTATTCTATTTTTGTCTTTTTTGTCATTTTTGTACATAGTTGTAAATAGTTCTTAATTTTACTGTTCCGTCTTTTGGTGTATCGTAACAAAAGCGATGTTTGATCGAGTGCATGTATTTTTATGTAATGACTGTGTAAAGCGCGGTGAGTCTGGTCGTAGGCTGGAGTACCCGCTATATAAAAACCCGTTATTATATTATTATTAAGTATTGCAGGCTTATAGAAGTTTGTTTCTTCTTCCACTTTTGAAGTTGAAGGGGGGACACCACTTTCAGGGTAACGTTTGTACGTAGTGAAGTCATATAATTATTATTATTATTGTTGTTTTTATTTTATTGTAATATTATGCCATATGTGTTGTAATGACAGGATGTACAATGAATGAATGCGAGTGGGTGCGCAATGAGTCACAATGTGAGATTTGCGCGATATAAGTACCATTCATTATTATTATTATTATTATTATTATTATTATTATTATTATTATTATATAAATCTCATCGTATTAGTTGTTTTCCTTGACGCCATGTCGTGTTTCTGTGGAAATAATTATTTGTAAGCAGGCCTGTAGACCTTTTTTTTTTCTTCTCCAGTTCGTAAGTGAAGGTGAATAATTAAACAAGATACTTAAATTGTCGAGCTATCGTCAACAGAGTCGTATTTTTTGCGATTTGGGGTTCATTCTAACAGCGGGAATGTGGGGGGGGGGGGGAGGGAGGGTGGAAGGGGGGAGAGGGAGATTTCCAATGTTATGTTTGCCTGCGTTTATTGGAAGTGTTGAGTTTAAAGTTTAACAGTGTCACGCTACGCAGTTTGCAGTTGTGCGCCTATGTATATAGTTTAATCATCAGCCTGTACATAGAGGTTAAAAGTTACGGTAGTAAGGGGAGAGTATTAGAATAAAATTAATTAAGTTTATAATTAATAAGAGTAGCGAATGGATCGCGCCCGTGCAGAACGCACTATTGTTAGAAAACTGTAGTTGGCTATGTTATTATGAGAAGATTGATTGCTGCCATGCGATTTGCTATGTGTGGAATGCGTGCTCTAATCGCGAATGGTGCTGGAAATAAATTATAATTGAAATGAGTATATTCTAGAACATTCTAGGCTAACAGTATAAAACCTCTTGCACTGCATATTTTGATTAGGGAAGAGAGATTTTCACATCGCTGTGTAGTAAGATTGGCGTACAGTAAAGTCGGTGGATCTGTGTTTTGTCAAGGTGACAGATAGTGACTGTGTCTGTGGGTGTTACTGAACAGACTGTCAACGAAAAAGAGCCTAGTGTCGGGAAGAGGAAGATTATTTGAGGAACACTTTGGGAAGTGTTTGTTTAACTTGAATTGTCTTAAACCGCTTGAATACCTGCTGTGTATTTTCGTTGAAATCCGAGCTACCTACGTGTAACAATTTCCACAATTGTTTTACACTCTTGTTTACATCCATCCACGTGCTAATGTTAATGCAGCCGCTCAGCTGATCGCTGACGTTACACATAAACTTGACACTATTTCTCCCGATGCCCCAAAATTCGTCCTTGGGGATTTCAACCATTGTGAACTGAAAAAAACACTTAAAACTTATAAACAATATGTGACCTGTGCAACGACAAAGAGGAACACTACACTGGACCTGTGCTTTGGCTCTGTCCCTGATGCATACCAATCTAAGTCTATGCCATCGTTCGGTGGTTCTTACCACAACAGTGTTTATCTGATGCCAGTTTATAAGCCTATTTTTCATCGCCTGCAGCGTGTTGTGAAGTCTGTGAAGTGCTGGTCAGCTGATAGTATTGCTTGTTTGCAGGGATGTTTTGATTGTACTGAATGGAGTGTGTTTCATGATGCGTGTGACAGTTTGGAAGAATTAGTGGATGTGATTTCGTCTTATATTTCCTTTTGTGTTGAAACTGTTATTCCTGTGAAGGAATGTGTGGTTTTCCCAAACAATAAGCCTTGGGTGTCCAAAGATTTAAAGTCAGTTTTAAATAAAAAGAAACGTGTGTTTTTCAATGGAAGTGACCATGACAAAAAGATGATCAACAGGGAAGTCCGTGATGCTATCAAGAAAGCCAAAAGGGTTTACAAAGAAAAAGTAGAATCCCAGTACAGTGGTGGCAACCTTAGGGGTGCCTGGAAGGGGATTATGTCCATGGTATCTGTCAATCAGAAAACGGATTGTCCTAAGAAGTCTGTAAAACTTGAAGGTGTTGTTGATGCTGATGTGCCCAACGTTTTAAACCATTTTTATTCTCGCTTTGAAAAGCATGACTTTTCTGCCAACATCTCTGATATTAGGACTTCACTTGTACCTGACCATAATATTATTATTTCAGAGGAGACTGTGACCAAAATGTTTAAGTCTATGAATGTTAACAAAGCACCAGGCCCTGATGGGATTTGCGGTAAAACACTGCGTTATTGTGCTGATCAGCTTGGCGCCGTCTTCCAGCCCCTCTTCCAACAGTCTGTCGATTCTGGGAAAATACCATCTCTTTGGAAATTTTCTAATGTTGTCCCATTACCCAAAAGGTCTAACCCTAAACAACCCAACGACTTTAGGCCTGTTGCTCTCACATCTCTTGTGATGAAAACTCTTGAAAAAATTATCAAGGCTCTGGTTTTGAGTGCGACTGAAAAGTTTCTTGACCCGCTGCAGTTTGCTTACCGGGCTGGTAGGGGGGTGGAGGACGCCAAGCTGTTCATCTTAAATACTCTGTACAAGCATCTAGAAAAACCAAAGGCACACGCACGCCTCGTTTTTGCAGATTTTTCTTCTGCATTTAATACCATGCAACCACATATTCTGGCGAAAAGATTGATTGAGGATTTTAGGCTTTCTGACCAACTTGTTTTGTGGATCTTGGATTTTCTGGTTGATAGACAGCAGAGAGTTTGTGTTAATGGTTGTTTTTCTGATATTGCTGTTACATATACAGGGAGTCCTCAGGGATGTGTGTTATCTCCCCTGCTTTTTATTTTGTACACTGACAGCTGTAGAAGTACCCAAGAGTGTAGGTTTTTAGTTAAATTTTCAGATGACTCTGCCTTGTTGTCTCTTTTTCAGGGCCCGGAAAACGATCATGGTCTTGCCCTTTCTGATTTTGTTAACTGGTGCGATAATAATTTTTTGGAAATGAACGTGTCTAAAACAAAAGAAATGCTTTTTGATTTTAGGACAGTGAAGGATGATGTCCGTCCATGTGTTATTCATGGTGAAGATGTGGAAGTTGTTGACACATATAATTATTTGGGTACAGTTTTTGATAGTCAGCTGAAATTTGATGTCAACACCCACAGTCTTGTCAAACGTGGTCAGCAAAGAATGTATCTTCTTAGGAAACTAAAATCCTTCTCTGTAAACACAAAGATCCTCAGTTTGTTTTACCAGTCTTTTATAGAAAGTTTGCTGACTTTTTCTTTTATCTGTTGGTTTCACGGTCTGACTGTGAAGGATAGGAACAGCCTGAATAGCATAGTCAATGTCTGCTCAAAGATTATTGGAGTTAGGCAGAGAGATCTTTCTTCTTTCTGTGATCAGCAGATCTTACGGAAAACCGGGAGCATCCTTCATAGTCATCAGGAACATTGTTTGAAACCCGAGTTCACACTGTTGCCATCCAGACGCCGATATGCTATGCCCATCTGTAAGGGAAATCGGCGTTCTAAATCTTTTATTCCCAGTGCAATCCGACTGCTTAATATTACTAACCGCTTTTAGTTTTCTGCACTTTTTGGATCTTATTTGTTATATAGTGAGAGTCTCCCTTTAGTGTCTATGTGTACTGGCTGAACTTTTTAATCAACTTGTTGAATTTTGTTGACTTTTGTGATATCACTTGTGATCTTGATTCGCGTGTGTGTGCTTGTGTGATGTTTTTTAAATTTATGTATTTCTTTTTTTTTTTTTTTTTTTTTTTTTTTTTTTTCAAAAATTGGTTTATGATACATTTTTTGAGTTTCTTTATGCTGCCTCATAAACTTATAATGTAATTGCCCTTTGGGATGAATAAAGTTGTATTGTATTGTATTGTATTGTATTGTGTAACGTCGGGTGCCCTGTGACGCCACCTAGGACTTCTTGTGCCTGTTGTACCACCTTGAATAACCATCTGTGCCTGTGTGTTTGTCTCGTCGTTCGTGTGTCTTTGTCTTCAACAGGCCGGAGGATTCCCACTGGTATCGTAAGTCGCCTGTTTCAATTTCTCAGTTGGCCATATCGTTCGGGGGACTGGGTTATGAGTGCGAGTGTGAATGGATAGTTGATTATGTTCTCTTAATTCTATTTTATGTTTCATATTATTTGCTACATAAATACCACAGAGAATGAAAGGATTTTCTTAAACGGATTATAAATTAAATGATTATAAATTGATATAAGAGAATTCGCTGTTATGTAGCGAAGAAATGACAGGGAGGACGTGAATGGAAATGCATGTGTGCAATGGCAGAAGTTATGACAGGGAGAATTATTAAGAATGATGAAAGGGAGACAATCATTCCGTCAGATGAATTATTGTGCAATATATTGTAATATAATTATTAATGGTTGTGTATTTCGTATGTATTGCTGCAGATGTACCAAACCAAAAACCAGATTCGTTGATTGCTGTGCTGTAGCCTAGCTGGGGTGATGTGGTGTGCCACGTCCTGTGACGATGTTTTTTCCTTGAGTCGACCTTAGTATTAAAGTTTGAAGTAGTCGGAAGGAAAACCTTATTTTGTTTACAAAGCACACACACACACCCCCCACAATTCACAACAAATAATTATAACTATTGATAAACAGTTGTGAAAAACAAGAATTTATTTACATGTGATAACTTGTAAATTACAGCAGACTGAAATATATTTAATTTGAATTGAATAATAAACTTTGTCTGTGGAATATTACCTACCTGATAAAGTAGCCTTGTGATTGTATAGTTTTGTCTGGGGGAATTAATTCGCCAGATCTTTACTAGTTATTAATTTAGATTATTTTCTTACAAATTCTATTTTGTATAAAATATAAATTTTCTTTATTGTTTTATATAATATATAAAAGAGTTGTAGCAGCTGTTTGAAGTTTAAGTGAAACAAGGTTTGAATATATATATAAAGATTTAAAGCAATTGCTTACATTTATTTACCTTGTTGTTAATAAGCTGATCCAGACATAATTATTATAAATCTTTTGTACATTTTGTAGTTAGTCATTTATTTTCATTTTTTAATTTAATTATCATTATTATTTTGAGCGAATTGTTTTATGTATTAGTTTCGGGTTGTTCTTAGAGGGATTGAGGGTTGGAAGGTTGGGAAGGGGAAAAAGGGAGTTAGTTTTTAGTACGAATGAGTGAGTGAAATAAAGAAATTGTCTTGTCACTTCTGGTTTTGTCTTTTAGAGTTTATTTAGGTGTTGGTTTTTTTTTCTCGTGTGGAAGAGCACACATGTCGAACCTCTGTTGAGGCAGTTGGGACGTGACAAACAGCATTATCATCAACAACAACAGTTATTGACAACAACAGTTATTGACGACAACAGTTGTTTACCTAGAAAGCCAAAAGAATGTTGCTGATAGAAATCCAACCTGGTGTCAACTTCAACCTTTACATTTGAACCTCACATCAAGCGAATGGTAATAGTGTTAGGGACAGCGCTATTTGCGTGACTTTGCCAGCCTGGGATGAGAAAATAACACATATCCACACGCATAGGCACTCGCATTCACTTGCATTCGGGGGGGGGGGGGGAGGGGGGAGAGAGAGAGAGAGAGAAAGAGAAAGAAAGAGAGAGAGAGAGAGAGAGAGAGAGAGAAAGAGAGAGAGAGAGAGAGAGAGAGAGAGAGAGAGAGAGAGAGAGAGAGAGAGAGAGAGAGAGAGAGAGATGCACACCGGCAAAGGGGCTGTATACATGTTCATTGCAAATAAACACGCATAAATATAAATAGACTCTAGCATACCTCTCTCTCTCAATCACACACTGATCCCTCCCCTTTTGCTTTTTCTCTCCATCTCTCTCTCCCACTCCCTCCCTCTCTCTCCCCCCCTCCCTCCCCGTCTCTCTCTCCGCCCTCCCTCTCTCTCCCCTTCCTCTCTCTCTCCCCTCTATATCTCTCTCCCCCCTCCCTCCCTTCCCTGCGCCTCCGTCTCCCCTTTGTTTCACCCGCTCCCATTCATCCCCCTCTAGAGTGTTATCTGATTTTTGTCCCACAAAGCAGGCGGATGAAGCGCTCAACACACAACGCATTAACATTAATTAAATTTTCCCTGTCGCCTGTGAAGCGTGGGACTAGAGGTCCAGTGGCCCATTTGTTGATAAATGACAGTGCCTCCGTGTGTGTGTATGAGAGAGGAGGGGGGGGGGAGATAAAGTAGGCAATTGAGGATGGATGAAGGGGTGTGTGGAAACATTGGGGTAAGGGCTTGAAAATGATGAAACAAACAATAATAAAGTGGATATTATTTTGCTCAATACATTTATATAATCATGATTACCCTCCCCCCCTCTCTCTTTCTCTCTCTCTCTCTCTCTCTCTCTCTTTCTCGCTCTCTCTCTCTCTCTCTCTCTCTCTCTCTCTCTCTTCCTGTAAGTGTGCGTCTAGCATTCAGCTGCTATAGAATGATGAAATGGGCTAGTGATTGCAATAGAATTGTCATGGGGCTTGGAGAAATGAGAGTAACTTCCCACATCGGGTGAAATAAAATATTGATAGCATTGGAAATTTGGAATTCTTGCATCGCATGCAGAATTTTGTTCTTGTTCTTTCCTTTTGCATTTTGCATGATGATTTTTTTTTTTTGCTTGACAGAGAGGTTTAGTGTTCCACTGACTTTAAAGTTGCAGTGTTTGCAATAGAATTGTCATGGGCTATAGTGAGATTAAAGTTTCCCACAGTGGGTGAAGTCAATCAGATTGATTGTCTGAGAATTGGAGATTGATTGTCTGAGAATTGGAGAGGCCTGCAGGCAAATGGATTTCAGTTTCTCCTCCTCTCTTCCCCCCTCCTTACAACCCCCCCCTCCACACCCCTCCACCCTCCAACACAATTGGATTTTCGTTTCACTCAATTTGATGGCCAGTTGCATAACGTTGATATTTTGTGCGATACTGGAAGAAAGCTTGTGAAAACAGGGTTCATAGCAATGCCGACCTTCACAATAATGAATATTCAGCTTACTTGGTACATTTGCATGAACTGACTGGGGCTTAAATGTATCTTTAAAAATAGAAATATGCATAGTTTTCACACGTGTAATGGTTTCAACATTTCGGTACTTTTACATTTCATACCCAACAGGCTTTGAATGTTTTGTAAATCCATTGTCTCAAACAGAATTTTCTTCTGTCCTTTTTCTGCTGACTTTTTGATGCACAGCAATGTAAGTCTATTTACTTATTCAAAATTATGTTTACAGATTTTTGCAAATCTGTGCGAGATGAGTCCTAAATAGTCCCAAAAATGACATTTTAAGAAAGTGTCCGTCCATCCGTCTGTCCGCCGTCTGGAGTCGGCCGTCTGTCTTTGCAAAACTTGTGGATTACCATCTCAGAACCTGTTTCAACTATCACAACCAAACTTGGTATTAAGATGGTGTATAGTCATGAAACCTTATAAATGATCAGTAAATAAATGACTTCATGTCAAGGTCACAAGGTCAACAAATGTTATTAAAAAAATGACAAGTTTTGACAAAATTTCAATTTTTTTCTAAGTTATTAATATTGAACAGGATTCTTTAATGCGTTGTGGCTGAGTGGTCAAAGGCGGGACTAACTTGCCGTGTCCACAGGCCAGAAACCAATGGTGCCTGATAGGTATGGGTTCGATCTAACCTCTGTGCGTTATATTTCTCCAAATATTATTTACTTTTGACTCGGGCAACGTCTCAGGAGGGGGGAGGGAGGAGAGAGGGGGGTAGTGGGGGATGGAGTTTCTCCAGGTTCTCCGGTATGCTCCCTCAGCAAAATTTAATAAAACCACACGATATTAGTTAGGTTGGGTTTAGGCGTGTCACAGGCTGCAACTACGCCTACCCCGGGGAGGGGGGGGGGTGGGGAGGAGGGGGCTCAGAATTTTCCGAAATAAATAGTACTCTATCTTTGTTGTTTTATATTAACATGAATAAGCACAGCTGTCTGTGAGCAGTTATATCATATAGTTGATACTTTCACAGTATGTGACAGCTTTAGCTCTGTATTGGCTGGGTCACAACAGTACATGTACATCAATCAGCTATCGGCTATGTATGAATGACCAGTACTTATAAATTATAGCACTGAAGGCAATATTGACTGTACTGAATTATAAAGTAAAGTACTGTAGATTTTTTCGTTTGGTTAGGTTTGTATAGTATTATTTGACTGCTTCACATATAGTACACCCATCGATTTGTGAAATATTCTCACAATAATGATAATAATGATAATAATAAATAATAATAATTTATTTCATTGATTTGGACAGCGTTAATTCCAATCTAGTACTTTTGCACTAGGCACGCTCGCAGGCATGCACACAGACAGCTCACAAGTTGATAAGTAATAAAATGACATCAGGAGTTATATACATTTAAAACAAAGGCATAAATTGTCAGCAAGTAAAATGTATGTTTCTATACAGTATTTACTAACGATATTTCATCCTCTGTACTCCACCCATCTCCTTCTCTCCCTAAACAAATGTTTCCTATCATATCCTATCCTATCCCGTAACTCGGAGGTCGTAGGGGCACCCCAGATGATCGTTTAAGAAGCGTACTCCATCTTTCCCTGCCCTCAGCAACCCTGATTGTTTCACTCTGTGTCAAACCAGTCCATTCTCGAATGTTGTCCTCCCACCTCTTTTTGGGTCTCCCGCTTCTTCTACCTCCTTGCACTGTGCCTTGCAGGATGGTCTTTGCAAGACCTGATGATCTGGTGACGTGGCCATACCATCGGAGTTTCCATTTTTTTCACCACTGTGTTTAAAAAATAATAATAATAATAAAATAATAATAATAATAACCATAACAATACCAACAGCTAAAAAAGTAATAATTTAGTGATAACTTTAACATTGATGATGCAGTTTTAAATAAGCAGTGCCACTGTAGCGGAGTGAAGTATTTGACTCCCGCTGCTCGCCACAACTTTGAGAACTCAGCCCGGCCCGAACTGTTATTTTAATCCCTCCCAAGAAGGACATACAAATATTTGCCCTGCAAGGCTTGCAGTAAAACTGTTTGCCGGGTACTAGTGCCATGACATTCTCTGCAAAGTCACTGCCACTGCAAAATGCCTGCCGACAATGTAGTCCTGCTTATCACCAAAAGCAGAAGACGAATGGTCAGCCGGGGAAAACATATATCGTGTCGCCTTGTCCTGCATAACCCAATGGCCACTTCAAAGGATTCTGCACAGCAGGAGCCACCCAAGGCTAGTCTAACCAACAAGTGGAAGGTAGACAACCTCTTTCCCAAGTGTCAACCAGTCGCCTCCCATTCCGCGACACCACTTTAAAATTTAATTACATTTATAAACACAAACAACTTGTAAACACTTGTGAATGCCTGAGAATAAAAAAAACTAATGGTTGAAGGTAATAACCATAAAAACTAAAACTTACCAACAAAATTACACAACGTGTGCAGTTTTTCACACTCACTTCCATTTACACACACACACGTGCACACACACACACATGCACACCCTTTGGTCTGTTATTGTGTCTGACCGTTTCAATATTAAACTAACTTAATCGTGCCTTGTAATTAAATTTGCCACTCGTCCTCTTTGCCTCTTGTATAATCTTGTGTTGCCATCATTGGGTTACTGCATGCAATGTGTGATATCATACAGCAGTAAAGCAGCAGGAGAAAAGACTGGGCTGAATAATGTATGTGATCGGTGTTAGCTATTATTTTGATGAGCCCGCTGACAATTACAAAGACGGACAATGGGCACCATGATGAGCGAGAGTACATAGACGTTGACAAACAATATGAAAATATGTTATCACTGTTACCCTGAAGTGCCCGAGCCCTACTGTCTTCTGATTCCTATGTCCTGTCATGTATTCTCATGGTGAGAGCAGGTCATGATGGCCGATTGTCTGACACTTGCTGTTAACATCTTATGTCGAGTGTCATTTGAACTCACTCAGGCAGTGACTGCACTCCTCAATGTGAGATGAAATTAAGGATTAGCAATTAAACTCTACAACTGTTCATAATACACATTTGTTTCGTGGAATTATCACTGTTCATAATACACCTTTGTTTCGTGAAATTACAGTACTGTTTACAGCCATTGTCAATAGGGAGTTACTTTTCAACCACCCTGTATATATTGTACAGCAGTGTACGGTCTTGGTGGTTATAGAACAAGGGAAGGAAGTGTGTAGGAATAATGCTAATGTAGTGATTGAATGACTTTTCACACCAGCTCAATGCCTATGTGAGCAGCACTGTTTAGTGCCTCCACATTTTGCTGGCTGCGGGCTATTTATAGCTTGCCTGCACCCTCCCTTCCAGCGAAAGGAAAGGAAGCACCGGCGAAGCTATTTATAGCTAGCCTGGCTGATCTAACCTCAAAACTAAAAAGCTTTGGTTGAGTCGGTGTGTTTTGACTGTTGAATGTGGGTAAGGTCACATCAGGTCTCTGGGCCCTATGAACAATGACTCACACACTAAATTACTGTTGCACTGTTGGTTGATTCTTGTGGCTGAATGCTCTAGCGTCTAAATGATAACACTGTTGTTTGCTCTGTTCCAGCTCCATATGAGGGAGGAGTGTGGAAGGTAAAGGTCGACCTCCCAGAGAAATACCCTTTCAAGTCACCCTCTATAGGTATGTGCATTCATTCATTCATCGTCATCATCATCAGCAGCAGCACCTTCATCTTTATTGAAATACAAACGATATCTTTATCTTGAGAGTGTAATATGAGGTGGTATTAACTGTCGATCGATGGATGCATCATAAACGCAAGCTCTCTGCTTGTGGGATATTGTTCTTTTCAGTTGATAAATGTTCATGTTAACACTTCCAAGATAGGGATAACTTATATTGTTTTTACGATTTAGAGAAAAGAATCAAGAGTATCCATTACCACAGCTGCTCCTGTTCTTCAACAGAAGAAAAAGAGACTCAAAGAGTAAGTGACAGGGAAAAAAGTAGGAACTACAACATTCTCTTTCTACCCACAGTTGATTTTATTGAGCGCCCTTTACAGGGCATAAAGCATCTTAGGCCTCGGTGCTGACAGAGGCTGTTTGAGATTTGTAAATCCTTAAGCCTAGGTGGCGACAGAGACTGTTAGAAATATGTAAGCCATATGTTTTACAAGTCAGAACCTGGCATGCACTCATGGTAAACAGTGACTTTGGTTGAGAACATAAGGGGTTATAAAATAAATGGCATTTTGGAAACTTAAAACATTGTTATCATCTTTTCAAATCGGAAAAAGTTTCTCTGGTTTTTAAAAATGATGCAGTCGGACAATTGCCAAACTACACACCAAGCATAAAATATTGGCTAAATTATCACTGGTCGTCACCTGGTTGATAAATGTTAATAGATTAACTTTAAAATGTTGCTTTTGGTGGGGATGTAATTTAGTACTTGCATGGTTTTGCAATTGGATTGTTGTTGCAGGATTCATGAACAGGATTTATCATCCAAACATTGATGAAGTGTAAGTGCTTTTTTACATCAGTGTTTCTGTTGTTGGGATGGGGAATGTCTGGGAAAGGGGTTTGTGATGTTTTTTCTATCTCAATGAGCACCCATCAAAAAATATTAGTAACAAAAAGAAACAATGTGTACACACATACAGGTAAACTAATATGATGGATTTTAATTACAAATAGATATTGCTGTTGGCATATATATGTATACGTTGCTGTTACTGAAGCTTACATTTCTGTTAATTACACTGCCATCACATGACGAGGCTTGTTTTGCAGGTCCGGCACTGTGTGTTTAGACGTTATCAACCAAACCTGGACAGCTCTTTATGGTAAGTGACAGTCCCTGTCACAGTAACAATTTATTTGCATGTCAGTGTGTGACTGCTGAAGGATGATATATTGGGTGTTCGTTGCTCACACTGACCACTTAACCATTGAAGTTTAGCTGCCTCTTCCTTGTTGTGTAAACAAACCACTGTGCCTACTATGATAGGCTCTTTGGCTGCAGTGCAAATATTTAGAATCGTCCTTGATTTCCTTAGTAGGCACATATGCAACTGCCGTTTATCTCACAGCTGTACTTTTGAAAGAGGTTACGTTTTTGGTTCAGTCGTATCTTTGTTTTGGGTGGAGAAACATTCGCTGTACATGTGAAAAAAGTCTGTGACACTGACATGTGTCCAATTTTAACTGATTGCTTATGTATGCGTGGTATGTTGTGACTATGAGATTCTTTGAAATACGTTTTTGTTCTGGTATATTGTTACTATATATGGTTTATTTTGCAATGCTTCTAGTTTATATTTTGATATAATGGTGCTTTGTACAGATCTTTTTCATTGCTTCTTATGAAGATGAGGATTATATTGCTATTTCCAGATTTGTGCGCACTGCGACATCACAGTATTTTAAAACGGGTTTTTGGGTAGGTTGGGGGTAGGCGTTAGAGGGAGGGGGGTGGGATGAGAGGAGAGGGAGGGGGGAGCCTGGTTTCTGGTCTTAGCAGTGGTTGATTTGCTTTGTTGCAGATCTGTTGAACATCTTTGAGGCATTCCTGCCGCAGTTGCTCACTTACCCCAACCCCGTCGACCCTTTGAACGGGGATGCTGCCGCACTCTTCCTTCATAAACCCGAGGATTACAAAAAGAAAGTTCAAGGTAGTCTTTTTTTCTGTTTTTTTTTTTTTCAGATTTAGTGTAGAGACCATAAACCAGGATGCTGCTTGGATGGGTGACTGGTGGATTTATGCAGACAGCTTAAGACCGTAAACTAATGCCACCTGCACCCGCCAATGGAAAGGGTTGTTTTACCTAACAAGTGAATATTCAACAGCTAATATTCTTCTGAGATTTTCAACTGGTAATGTGTGGGTGTGGGGTATGAAAGTGGCTTCTCAACTAACAATAGGGAACGTTGGCAACTTCAGTATTGAAGTGCATTCGGTGTTTGGCGACCAAATATTCAAGTCGGCAGGCATCCACAAGTTTAAGAATGCCATCAGTTTTGTGTTTGACTGTGACGACAACTTCGTCCTTTAACGCTCCCATTTTGGGTTCTAATTTTCAGAGTACGTGCAGAGATATGCAACAGAGGAGGTTCTGCAGGGAAGTCAACATCAAGAGTCAGATAGCGAGTCGTCCTTGAGCGATTTTTCAGAAGACGAAGCGCAAGACATGGAGCTATAACCCTTGCTTCCCTAGCATCCTCCTCATAGTCCACCATCGCCTCATTTGTACATACAGCTCACCTTTCATCAGACCCCCCCCATACCTCAATCGCATGCCTGCCTGCCAGCAATAACGCTAGGAGAACAGAAGTAGTCACAAGTTGCCTTTGACCAATGAGTCATGAAAAGGAAACTGAGAGGGCGCGTACTGTTGCCAGCATTTAACACCCTGTCACTGGTTGGTACACTGGTACAGCACCCACAAAGGGTAAAGGCTTAACTGTACCACACTGAGCATGCTTCAGTAGCATACAGTCTTGCCGTAGTAGCGGTACGGACAGGTGGCTAGAAACGATCCAGGTTTGGATTCTTTCTTGCTGGTCTCCTGTTACAGTTTTACAAAGAAGGAGTGGCTCAGGGGTGCAACGCTTCAACTCAATTCAGTTCAATTCAACCAATCTTTATTACCGTCACCGAAATGAAGTACAGCCAGCCATTTGTGTGTCGCATTTCAATAGGTAAAAGCATGTCAAATAAATGATGATTCTAAAAAAAGAAGTAGCATGTACATCAAAATTTATAAATGTTAGAAACACACTGGATGCCATAATAAAAACCTAAAAACAAACTTCCTTATTAATGCAATTATTAAAATACAGTATCGGGAATACATTTTTTTTATCGCACCACAAAGGATTACAACAATTTAAGTTACTAAAAATATTGGTCACAGAAAAAAAGGAAAAAATTCAGTATATAACGCTCTCCAGACCTGTGGTAGAGCCTGATTCCTGATTTGTTGGTGATGAGTGATTTTTCATCTAGGAAGTTGACTTTCTGTAATGACTTTTTATACAGCGGTTCCCCTTCTACCGTGTAGATTCAGGGGCACATTAATGACAGAACCCCAACTCATTCTGTATTCAAAGAGGTGAATACAGTTGAATAGGGTGGCTCAACTTGTCCAGGAGGTTAGACAGTGCACTTGATGCAAGTTGCCGTCTTGGGAGGAGGCATACAAACCTTACCCTTTAAATCTGTCCCCCACCCACCCCCTTCCCCTTCTCCCATCTCTCTCTCTCTCTCTCTCTTTCTCTCTCTCTTTCTCTCTCACACACACACATATATTAGCTACTTTTTGGGGGGTGAGCCTTGTCAGTTTCGCAGGCCGTATTTGCCTGAAGCACAAGATACTTTTGTGGTTTTGGGTTTAGCATGTACTCTGCTCATTACTGATGGTGCTATACCCATTCACACATGCGGCAACACCTCTCCGCTACATCAGACGATCAGTGGTCAGATCTTGGGAGTGAGCTAGTATATTAGAGTATGCGGTCTTGCTTAAAAGGGGAGACTTGCCACCTCTGATGTAGACTATAGCATGTAGTCTGATCCTTATTCCAAGCCGAGGAGATTGTATCACAGAACGTCTTTTGTTCACAAAGCTGGCAGGCTGGGCCTGGGCACGAGGGTAGGCGTCCTTGCATTGTTTGGAGTGACTGTGGGCATAAAAGGACAGAGGGAGAGAGATTGAGAAAGAGAGAGAGAGTGGAAGAAGAGAGTAATGTGTGCTTGAACTGTGGATGTGGTAGTCTGTAGCCTGGCAGCACCTTGTGCTCGGTGACTGGTGGTCTTTGGCTTGTTATTTTCAATGTTACATACCTCATGTCCTGTCATCACAGTTGGATTTTTTTTTTAAACCTTTGGCTCTTAATCCAAGATTTATCAAAGACTTTTTATTTTGGGATGGCCGTGGCTGGGTTACTGTGTGTCGGACGTCTCGCTGCGCTTTTCTGTGTGTTAGCGTTCTCCCTGCTTTTATGAACCGGTTACTGTCCTATCGTTATGTCCATGAAGTTAATAATAATAATAATAATAATAATAATAATACAGGGTGCTATCGCCCATTTTTCTTTAATGGAACTCTTAAAGTGAGGTGATCTACAGAGATTGCTGCTGTTGTAGAAGGCAAAAAAATAAATCTTTTTTTTTTTTTGTTTGTTTTTTTTTGGAAAGTTAGATTGACTGCATCCAATACCATTATTGAAGGTGGGTAAGAAGCCTGAGTACCCAGAGAAAACCCTTGCCAACCTAATTAAAAAAAAAAAAAGGTGTGTACCTAAGATGCGTGGGTTTTTGATTTTGGGGTGAGTTTTGGTTTTGTGGTTGATTTTAATTGTTTGGTCATCATTATTTGTACGCTAGAACAAAAACTAAAAGTACACAATTGGATTGTGAAATTAGTTCTTTTACATCACCGAAGAAAACAAATCTGACAGAAGAATAAAAGAATTGTACATTCTGGAAATATCTACGCTATTACATCATGTTATACTTTTTTTCAACTACTTTGAACTCATTTTTAAGCAAGCAGTAGAATTGACGAGTTAGAAAACTGTATTTTTGCTAGATAACTCTGAACTTTGGTTTAAAAAGTTGTGCGTGTGTGTATGTGGGCCATCTGGAGTCATACCTTTAAATGATAGTATTTTTTAAGGTTGCTTTTTTTTTTAAAATGCTGGATGTAATAATAACTGTGCAGAACTTTTGCAGTATGAAAGATATCTTGAATGAATTCGCAGGTCACCGTTGACAGCATTTTATCTTGACAATATGGTATTGGAAGCACTGTATCTTTTAATTTGATCTTGCGACTGCGCCCACACAGAAATAAATAAATAACTTGTCACCTTACTGTCTGGGAAAGCTGCAAAGTTGGTTTTGGAAGGAGATGTGGAGGGAGGTAATCAAATATATTCTTCCTAAGGTTTGTCCATATTAGAGACATCGTCTCTTTGTGTGTGGGGAGGGAGGCAGGTTCGATCGCTCTTTCCTCCCCTTCCCCCTCATTTCCCCGGTGGGGGTGCTGGGGGTTTCTATATAAATAGTATCCCCACTTTCTGGAAATTTAGTGTTTTAAATTCCCACTGTCGCTGTCTTTCTCCTTTGTTCTTTCTCATCCATACTCGTTGCTATCGATCTACTATACTATCTTCTTTTTCGCCAGACCAGTCACCTACCTGTTTTGAAAACTCTTCCGGGACAGACTTCCTCATTTGTGTGTGAGGTCTGTTGGATCAGCTTGGGAATATTGGACGCTTTCTGCCAAATGGTCACTGGGGCTTCCTATCATATTATTATTTGGCAATGTAGGCATTTTATATGTATGTGTTTTGTTGATATTTTATAATGATGTTTGTATTCTATTTAGTTTTTGTTATAGGGGGTTCAATAAATTGAGAGTATAGCCTCAGCGTCCCTTGCGTGGGATGCCTTTATTGTAAAGTGACTGGCTGGTGGAGTGCCTTCAGTGTTACCACTAAGATTGTTTCGGCAGATCTTGTATGCAGATCAGGGGTGAGTCCTCTTTCAGCCAAGTTGTGGTCTTGATTTTGTGGTCCTGATTCAGCTCTTTGCAGTCCGCTGGACCCTTTAAGCAATGAATAACTACCTAACTCGCTCCTTTCTTAGCCTTGACCTCCTACCCCTCACTACCAACCCCTGTATGCTTCCAGCCTATTTTAATTAACAAATGCAAAGACATTTACCAGCGTTATGGTGTTATGAAAATAGAGCGAGAACATTGTTTTTTCCCGTTAGGTTTGCTACAATAGCTGGGAAATTCAAGGAATATGAGCAACGTTGTTTTTGTTGACCACTCTTACGAAAGGTTGCTCACCGTTGAAAAACAGGAACAAGGATGAGGAATGTAAACACCTTGTACATATTTGTTGTACATAATTTTTTTTGGGGGGAAGGGGGGTGGGAAGGGGAGGGGGAATTTTCAGACGGTTGTTGGTAGAAGTGACAAAACGTTTTGGTTCCAGACCTTTTTAAAAAAAATTCTGTATTCAATTTTAGTGCCACTGGAGCAGTTGAAAGTGTGATTTATGCAAAATGGTGTGTTTCACTTGATTTTAAAGACTCCGAAACTCTTGGGGAGAGTGAATCAGATTTTAATTGTCTGTTTTTACAAACTGTCATTGAGACCCTAACTAATATCTGTGATTGGAAAAAAAAATACCCACAAATGACAGCTAATTTTCCTCTTTCTTCTAACGTGTTGTGCTGTTGTGAGTAGCAAACACCAGGAAAGTCAATGTTAACGTAGTTTGATAAAATATTTGTAGGTACAATGTGTAGTTTGCAACGTGTATTTTCTTCCGTCACCCAGCATGCTAAGACTTGTGTTTTCTTTGCCTCGAGTGGTAGCCTCAGCACCCAGTCATAGGTTGTTTGCTCTATATTTCAGACTTTTTTTTTTTTACACCTTTATGTGCTCCTATAAAACAAAAAAACAAAAAAAGTTCGTCAGGTGAAATAAAACTGTTTTACATTACCAAGAATTATTTGTTGCATGTATATGCCGTTTTTGATTAATCTTCCATAATAATCATCTATGTTTCTGTGTGGTTTGTATTTGTTATGACATGACGTAAAACCTCGTACATTCATTGTACCATTATAATACATCTATCAGCAAACACTTTGAATGAAAGGAAGTAATAGTTTGAGGGCTGATCCAAAACTACGTTGTACATCATCACACCATAGACAGTGGTACATCTGGATCTGATTGTGTGTGTGTTGTAATCATGAAGTCTTTTTGTTCCACGCTTTGCCATCAATGCCACTGTTGAAGAATAAAAGGATCATAAAGATATTTAGTCACGCACGAGGAAGATTGACTTGAAGAAAAAAAAGATAATTAAAAAACCTTTTATGTTTTCTAGTTTAATTTAAATACTGTCCAAGTTGACCTGGAGATCCAAATGTCAAGCTTATCTGAGAAAGGGATAGCACAAGCGGTTTACTGCCGACGGTGGTACAATGTTCGTCTGGCTTGTAGGAGACCCAAGGTTCACATTTCTTTCCTTATATATTGGGTACTATATTTTGAACTTGACTATGTACTGATCTGCAGAATCAGGTTTAGAAATTATTAAAGAAAACCACCAGTAATACATAAATTGCATGTTGGAAACGATTATCAAAATAGTAATGCACACCTGCTGCAAGTTTGCATGCAGCACCTTGGACCACTAAAAATCCAGTGCCATCTAAATAAATCTAGCTATGAATAACCAAATGAATTCACACTTTTACCCTATATCACAGGACTACATAAATAAAATCATCGGACTCCAAACCTGCCATGAAATGAATAAAATATTAATAACCTAAGAAATAAAATTGTTCTGCCATAATTTTAAACTTCCATTAATTTCAGATCGAACACTTTTGTTTGAGTGCTTTTTGTGAACTTGATAAAGTATTACTGAAAACAAAAATATTAGCTTATGCAAAGATCAAATCTAGTATGAAATGTCAATAGCAAGTTGTTTTTGGGTTTTTTAAAACTTGTATGAAATATTCCAGAAAATGAAAACGGACATAAAGTATTTGCAAGACAAAGAACAATCAATCTTTAATTTAATGTCTGTTCACACATTTAGGTGATATTAGACATTGAAAACGTAACTTTTAAAACACTCTAACTAGTCTACCAACAGGAGATTTAGCATATCAAAGAACAAAATTAGTAGGATATGTCAGCAATGTTTTATATTTTTGAGAACGTAAAAAAAAAAGTGGACAGTAATATGAAGTATTTTAGTGATAAACTGTTATATCGGTGATACGCTATTTGGTCACTCATATTGATATAAGATGATTTATTGTCTCCATGTTTTTGACACAAGGAAATGTGAAATTATTGAATTATGACAGCCATTATTCTAGCCATGGATTGTTTGGTGATGAAGAAAGAGGAATAGATCTTTTTGTCAAATTGCTTTGCAGAACTGTACATTTTGCTGCGTGTTTTATTTGTGTTGCGCTTTTGAGAGATTATATGTAACACAATAGATGGAGAACAGTAAGAAGGCTATCATAATTAATCATTGAGTAGCATGGTGTGCGTGTGGGTTTTGTGCATGCAAGTTGTGATAGACACAAATGGTATGACAATAGTCCAAATCTCACTTGAAATTTTGTTCACATCATCTTGTATATTTTTTTGGTACTGTCCATGTAATGAGAAAAAAGTAAATAAAGTAATACAATAAAAGTCTTTTGCGTTTGTATTTCTATGCGAGTTTGGGGTATAAAAAAATATTGGGGAAGTTCTATACATTTGTGATGGCGATTGCGTATTAATTTCATGCATTTACAGCTGACGGAAAATAAACGATAGGAATCTTTAGTTTTGCAATGGTAATGGGACGGCAAAGAGAGAGAAAGGAGGCTAGAGAGGTGTGGGGAGGAAGGGCAAGAAGTGAGAAAGCGTGAGGAAAAATAATTTAAAGCAAAACAGACACAAAGTGTATTTGTTGCTTCAAACATGCACTCACACACACACACACAAACTCCACCACCAAAATACAACTAATGCAATCTGTGCCAAAATTGCTGCCATCAACCGTACGTTATGTCTTTGTACAAAATCAACACAAGTGCATGTTGTTCCATTTTACTACAGAATCATCGTAGTGTTTATCAATATTGACTTCGACAGGAAAACATAGAAAATTAAGTGAATGTTTAATTTAACAAATTCAAAATTACATAAATAATACTAACATAAAATAAAAATAAATACAATATGTTGAAATACTGATTCATAAAAGAATACACTACTGGCAGTAAGAAAGGATGCCTGGAAATAAGTCATTGCGCAATTAATCTGGAAATAAGTCATTGTGCAATTAAATCATATTTTAAACATAAGGTAGAAAACAAAAATGAATAAAAACAGGATTTGCAGGGGCCGTGCCCGTTTCAAAATTTCAATCGTTGACCACAAGTGCACACTTTTACAATGAAGAGTGTGATTTTAAAAATATGTCTGTGTACAAAGGAGGGTACATTGAAAATGCTGGCACAATTTGGATCCATATATTTAACCACGAACCTCCTGATATTCACATTCATGGGACAGCAAACAAAACAAAAACGCATCATTTTAATACATCGATACAACAAAATGAGCTCTTCCAGCATTTACAAGTCATCACTCTCTCTGTCTCAGAGAGAAGCATTTATTATATATTATCAGAGGTGCCAACCCCCTAATCTTCTTGTCAGTATTTCCGGACCCGTTTGTCAGTATTTTTTAACACTTGTCAGTATTTTTTTTCTCTCGCAAAACCTAGCCTATGACATTATAAAGAAACGACAGGCTTCCCTCTGAAACAGAAGGCTATTTTCAATCCTCTAAAATCACGATAAAAATCAGCTTGTTGAACACCACACTTGTTTTACTCTAAAATCACCATGAAAATCAGCTTGTTGAACACAGCGACGTTCAGTGAGTGCAGGAGTACTATTATGAGACCAGAAACCGGTACAGAAGCACCGCTGGCAAAGATAAACGGTCGGCAAATTTTCCTCTGTATTTTTATAAAACCTACCGTATTTCCGTATTTAATTCACTTCGCCGGAATTAAATACGGTCAATCCGTACTGGTTGGCACCTCTGTATTATACACACACATTAGATCAATGCATTCAACATTCTTGTTCACTTTATCATTGACTACATAAAATATGCAAGCATACCAACACACCGAAACATAGATGCTAAAATGCCTGCATGCTCACACACACACACAAAAGCACAAGCTATAAAACACGCCAAACTTAGCTGGCAGGGTCTTTTGTTTCATACTTGTGTGTCTCTGCACATGGAAAATGGTTAAGGTGCTGCAGCAACAATCAAGAAAAAGGCTTTTGAAATTGACTGCACACGGAATACTGCTTTATTGTACTGCTCTTCATGCAAACATACCTTTTTTTTCCCTTTGTAATGTTGCACTAGGCAAAGAAATTTGCCTCTTAGGTTTCATTCAAGTCCTGTAAGCTATGTGCAAGCAGTTAAAATAACGTAAGTTTTGTAATCGAGTACCAACACTTGCGGTTAGAATATAGCATCCTGTTTTCACAGAGTATGCACCGAAAAATGAAGAATTGTTTAGGATAAGCATCATTTGCTGAAAGGTGCACCAAGCTCAGGTCTGTGGGGACCAACATAGACACAAGTAACAGTCAACAAGGTTCAAGTCTTTTGTGTCGATGAGGAATTGTTCAAACATGTGGCTGACTCGTTGAGGGATCTGTTCGTATGCTCTGGGGACACCCAAGACAGCAGCACTTTCCGGATGCAGTGAAGGCCCTCTGCTAATGATGACTGAAACAAAATGAACATTGACACAAAACATAAATCCTGTTCTTAATATCACTGAAATATTATTGGAAGATATGTAATGCTAAATAACACCCGATGATATTAATAATATACCAAACAATAGACTTTTATAATATACCGAACAATAGACTTTATATAACAGAACTGAACTCTCTCTGTCTCAGGGTCTGTCATTATTCCCTTGCTTACTACACCAAAGTGTAAACAATAAATGAGCATTTCATTACTTCAGTACAAGACCGGTGGCCAAAACGCGGCAAATAACAGAAGCAGCTGGCGGGGTTGCTTCCCCTTACCTGTTTGACTTTCTGCACCAGCCTCCGCGACTGACTCAACAAGCCAGGGGCCACCAGACTCACCACCAGCACCCACGCCGGCTGCTTGTGACCTTTGACCCCAGACCTACCCTCACCGCTGGGCCTGCGGGCCATCCGACTCTCAGTCGGGGGGGTGAAGGTGAAGGAGACGGGAGGGGTGGAGTGGGAGGAGGTGGGGGTTGCGGGGCTGGAGAGGGTGGGGGAAGAAGCAGCACATGGGGGTGCGTCTGTGGGGCTGGGCAACTCGGAGGAAGGGGTGAAGAAGGTCATGGCGTCCTCAGTGGGCATGCGCAGGGCGATCCACGGACACCATGCGTAGTGGTTGCTGATGGGGTCCATCTCTTTCTGCACCTCCTGCAGCAAAACGCAGACACAGTCATTCACATGATTGATCTCACTAAATACAACTTAACTCTTTCCCTGCCAATCGACGATATATCGTCGATCTGAGCCACCATGTTTATGCCAATCGACGATATATCGTCGATTTCAGTATTCCGTTTCGTTCCGGTTTTTTACGCAGTCCAATCCAAGTTTTATTTTAACCAAAGAGAGATAACTCTTTCTACTTTCGTTCTCGATCGACAAGCTCGTGGTTTCTTCAAATTGATTCGTTTTTAGAGTGTTTTTTGTGCATTTTACTAAGCATTGTGATGGGCACAATCGACAGTAAGTCAAACTCTGCTAATAATCAATATAATTTCAAACTGTAAAGTGTATTTTGATCCTAAATAAATTTTCTTTCTGGTGTGTGAACTGATTCAGTGATTGGAATTATTCCTCCAGATTTTTTTATCACTGTGGTATGTAGAAATATTTTTATTTTATTTTATTATTTCAAAAAGATCAACATGCTTTTAAAACACTTACTTCAATAATAACATCATCAAATTACCATTTTTGTTTTTTTTTTCTTATTCTTCACTCTTTTACCTTTTATTTGATATGAAATATGTCTATTTAACAACTATTATTGAAAGAACAGTAGCTTAAATGCCTAAGGTACTGAACTTTCTTTCCGGTGCCAGAGAAATGTCTGGCACAAACGTGGAAACATGCCTGGCAGGGAAAGAGTTAACACTGAAATGCCTCTTACCATTGCACTCAACCGTATTTCAGATAACACAATAATTTAATTCCTAAATCTTACATCTGTATCTTACAAAAAGATCTACAAAATGTGTACAATTCTTCTGGTCTTGGCTGGAGGTCCCGCATCTCCACTTTCATCCGGTTGGTCGTTCTCATCCCGCCCACTGCTGGCCGAGCCTCGTGCAGGTTTGAACAGCCAAAGGCCCAAATGCCGGCAACACAAGCTGCACTGCACTATCTGTTGGTTGCTCTCACTGCAGACATTCGTAGACAAACAGTGCCACGTGTTAGCATTACTTTCTTGGTGTTAGCATACCGTTTTTTCTTCTTATTTAAAGAAATATATATATTTCTAATAATCATAATTAACATTGTCATCATAATTCTCAAATTTTAAATTACTAATCATCGTCACTCTTCTTCATAGAACAATAGTAAAACCACCCACCAAGTATTCCTTCTAAGATGGAAAAAAATTAAAATTAAAATTTTAAAAAAAAATTAATATAATTAAAATTGTCATCATAATTCTCAAATTTTAAATTACTAATCATAGTCACTTTTCTTCATAAAACAATAGTAAAACCACCCACCAAGTATTCCTTTTAAGTGTAACAATTTAGAACACCAAGGCTTATTTAACGGTGAACGTTTTCCGGTAACTTTTTCAATCGAGGGGAGAGATTCAAGGAGGTCATCAGAGACCCCGGTTTTTCAGGGCTGGTTTCATAACAGCGATGCCCATCTCCCCTCCCTTGCTGCTGTACCTTTCCCTGGATCTAAATGGATCTGGCACCCATTCACAACCAAGGTGATCATTGCGCATCGTTTCATATTTCTGCTGTTCTACGTCCCATCCAAGCGCTAACCCAACCCCACAAAATGAAGACCCAAAGCAACCTGAGCGTCCAACCAGTGAAGGCCAGAGTGACCACCTGCGTTGGAGTGTCCTCAGGCAAATTCTCCTCTGCCACAAACTTGGCTGCATGGCTCTCCGCAAAGCCCTGTCCAAATGAACAGAACGACAATGTTGTTTAGCGTGTCAGTGCTGGGGTAATGCCGAGTCATACCAAAGCAATTCATACGATTAGAAACATGTGATTTCAGTACAGAAGACAGACTACAATCTCCACACTGGACAAAGCATAACAACGCAAAGGTCAAGGTAAACTTTCAGTTGTTTGGGAAGAGAGAGAGCAACTGGTACCTCCCTTTTCTTTGGGACAGCTTAGTGAGAGTGGTGAGCTTTTCCTTTCCCTCTGAGCCACAGAATTTCTATGCAGTGCCCCCCCCCCCCCCCTCCCCCCCCTCCCCCCCCTCCATGCAGCGCTACTGATACATGACGCATTTTATCAATAAGAAATATGTAACATCGGCACCCTAAATATAACCCCAGCATAGTTCACTGACCCACTGTTCAAGCTGCGTGTACAGTAGTTCTGGCAATTGGGATGCGCTCTTTCTCAGCAGGTTCAACCGCTCACGAAAATCTCTGCTCAGCTCTTCCGCATCATGGAGTCCCACTTTCAAGTATGCCTCTGAAATATTTCACACTCAAGATTCAAATCTGTGTCCATCTATTTTTACACAGAAGTTTGCTTTCAGCCGCATATGTCACTAAAAAAAAATGGATACCAAATACCGCGACAATTTTTTCAAAAAAAAAAAGCTGTCTGGCTCGAACCTAAAAAAAAAAAAAAAGAAAGTCTTTGAAAATATCTAGGAGTACCTCCAATTTGTAGAGGGTCACATCATTCATCAATCACGCAACAATTTAAGTATAAAGAATAAAATCTTTAAAACAAATTTAATTTGCAGAAACTAATTTAAATTGTCCGCTGCTTCTTCAGGGTAAATGGAACAGTGTATCCAATTTTACCATAAAATGACAAACCTGGGCATGGGTTGACAGCCAGAGTACAAAACTTCTCATGTGACTTCTGCAGCTTTTCTTGCAGCTCTGTGCATGCTTTGCTATCTGAAACCAAACCCAAAGAGAATTATACTAGTTGAGTACAAGAGGTACCGGGAATTAACATTGAATGACATATTCTTTTTTTTTTTTTGCTAGATAATACTAACAGCTGACATATTTTGAAAAAATCAGTCAATCAGTTATAACTGCCATAGTAGCAATATTGCATTCATGAATAACACCATTTTGATGGTAAGTACTGCATTAATATTGGAAAATATTAATGTACAGTACTCCTCTTTTAAAGTCACTACCCTTTAAGGTCACAACGCGGATAAGATCAATCAGATTGTTGGTCCCGGCCAAACACCTTCTTTGTACCATTTAGAATTCCTCGCTTAGCGTCACCTCGCATAAGGGAAAACCTCGGATAACGTCAACCCCGTTTTGGTTCCCAAATGGAGGAGACTACTGCTTAAGAGAAATTGATGTCACAGATGACGTCATTTATGAGGTCAATTCCTGTTTTGAGATGATGTCATATATTCCTTATGTCATTTCCTGTTCACATAGCTTGTGATCTGCGGTGTCCCCTCCTAGCGGGACGTATTGCCACAGTGGACCTTACCCTGAATTGACTTCATTCACTAGCGATAAAGCATGTGCCGTGGCGTAGACAAAGTGAACAATTCGTTAAACTTGTGTAAGGTTTTCTGCAAATACACCCAGTAACTGTCTTGGTGCATACTTTTTATTTGTCATTCTCATTTGCGTGCGTGCGCGCGCGTCAATGTGTTTGTGTGTGAGAGTGTGTATGTGTATGCATGCTTGCATCCGTTCATTTGAGTGTTTGAGTGTGTGCTTATGCATCATACACACGCAAAAAAAATACATATACAGTAATGCATACATGCATACGCGCGCACCAACGTGCACACATGTACACACACACAAACACACTGTCACACGACACAAAAATTTAGCATTTCGTATAAGATCAAGTTTTTTACTGGTAGTTGATCTTATTAGAGGACTGTTTAGGGTGCCCCTCGGATAAGATCAAACGAAAATTTAGTCCCGTGGGGGGTCACCTTAAAAGAGGAGTACTGTATGATGCAGATAAACTTCGGATCTCTCTAATGATACTCACAGGCTTTGGAATTCTCCATTGGGGGCAGAACACCACACAGGTTGGCACCGCAAGCTGTGCAGTGAAGCATGTCAAACTCTGTGTTCTCCCAACCATAACGGCTGCACACCATTGGCGATAGTTCTACTGGCTTTGCAAACCATGTTGTTGAGTAAATTGCAGTTAAGGCAAATTCTTTTTTTTTTTAATTTCAATAATTTCATTTCAAAACTGTATTTTCTCTCTCTCTTTCTATCTGTCTCTCTCTCACACACATACATACACACACATATGTTGATATGTTGCTTCATTTAGATAGCATTATACTCTCTCTCTCTACCGCCCCCCCCCCCTCCCCCTCTCTCTCTCTGAAATAAGATAAATGACAAATTAACCAAAAGGATATTGAAAATGTGTCGACACGCTTGAGAAAACTTGTGAAACTTCTGCGGTTGACTGCAATTTCAGGAGATGGAGATGTTGCTGCTGACCCAGATGTTGATGCGGTACCATTATGTGCATTTGGACTTTTGCCAGTCTTTTCTGAGCATTTGTTGAGACTGAAAAAGAAATGAAAAATTCTATAAAATGTATAAAGAAATTACCGAAACTACAAAGGCTACATTATAAGCAAAAACCACAATACTCCAATGATTGATTTAAGTATCCAAGTTAAAATTGACTTAATATACAATGATAGGCACAACAGTGGGGGTGCAATGCTACAAAGTTTTTAACGGTTTCTGGCAGTTGACAGAACAGATTTGTAAGGCATTAAACTTGTAACTATTAGTATTACTCGGTCAAGGAAGAATGTTAGTCTCACAAAATATTTGATGCAAAGAAGACTAAAAGATTTGAAACATCCATCCCACAGATGATCCACACTCAAACTTTCAACCCCAAATCCATCAACCACTGCTTTTGCTGACAAAGTTGCTGGTATTGCTGTGGGCTGCTTGCTGCTGGGTGTCATCCTTGGAGATCGATGCAGCAAACCCCGCAACCGTCCTTTCAAGCTGGATGACCACCACGATGACTTCTTCAGCGATGAATGAGGGTTTATGATTGATGACGTTATTAAATATGTAGATCTCGGTTCCTTTAGAGCGGTTATGCCACTGGTTTCTTCTTTCTTTGTTTTTTGAAAGAGAAAAAAAAAAGCATTCTTTTAAAAATGCTAATGTTTATACAGTGATCTGTTATTACTGTGATTTTCACGATGACAGACACCTGTGTGTTTTTTAATTAATATACTGATTAATTGCCTCTCGGCAAGTGTCCCTTGCTAATTACTTGTACTAGAGATTTTTATAAATAAATCTTAATATATGGGGAAAAAAATCATATAGATAAGGCAGTAATTCATATGCTATATTTTATTTCATTTTATTTTTTAATGAGGGAAATTTGTTTTTCCTTTATATAAATAAAGGTATTTTTAATCGTGATTGTCAAATTTCCAATTTTTTGGTTCAGGGTTGGGTAATGATTGTAGTTTGGGAGGCTGTTAATTTTTTTCTAATGTAAACTGTTATTTGTATAGTTACCTTTTTTTTTTTTTAAATCTGTTTATTTATCCTTGATGTTTTTAGTTTGCATGTGGTTGTCAGTTATTAGTGGAAGAGAAGGTACAAACTGCTGTCATACCGTTGAGCAGCAGCAGCCAGTACCTTGGTTTATTTGCTACTGTAAGGGGTAGTTAGGGGTTGGCTGGACCTTGCAGGGTGGCGATAGTGTTGGGAAACAAGAATTATAATGTAGCAAAAGATTTGTGACCAAATACAGAATGAACATATGTGAAAAATAGGAACTATAACTTCTTCGTTGAGACCATCACTGAGAGTTACAGTTTCCTTGCTTCTACAAGTATTATAGTTTAGTTATTTTGTGTCATCTTTTTTGCTTTTTGGGGGTACTTGTTGTGCTTGTGTTTTACAATGAAAGATACATTATTTGCTGTTGTTGTGGTCCTTGTTTTTTTGTGTTATTTTGTTGCCATTGGTTGGTTTGCCTTTATGTTACAAAAGTCAGCTTTTCTACTTTGTGTGTTTCCCCCGTGTGGGTGCCGGGGGTTTCAGTATAAATAGTATCCCCACTTTTCTGGAAATTTAGTGAGCCTTTAAATTCCCACTGTCGCTGTCTTTCTCATTTGTTCTTTCTCATTCCTACTCTGTTCTATCAATCTTTACTTTCTTCTTCTTCACTAGATCAGTCACCTACCTTTTCTCTTGAAAACTCTTCCGGGACAAAACTCCTCATTTGTGTGTGAGGTCTGTAGGATCAGCTTGAAAATATTGGACGCTTTCTGCCAAATGGTCACTGGGGCTTCCTATGATGTCATTATTTGGAAATGTAGGCACATTATATGTATGTGTTTTGTTGATATTTTATAATGATGTTTGTATTCTATTTTTTGGTCCTGATTTGGCTCTGAAGAGTCCGCTGAACCTAAAGCAATAATCATGTAATGTGTATTCTATTTTGTTTTTGTAAATGGGGGTTCGATAGATTAGTGTATAGCTTCAGCGTAGACTGCGTGGGATGTCTTTATTGTAAAGTGACCGCCTGGTGGTATGCCTTCAGTGTTACCACTAGGGTTGTTTCGGCAGATCTTTTATGTGGATCAGAGGTGAGTCCTCTTTTAGCCAAGTTGTGATCTTGATTTTGTGGTCCTGATTCTGCTCTTTGCAGTCTGCTAGACCCTGTAAGTAATGAATAACTAACTAACTACTTTGTGTGTGTGTTTTGTTGTTTTTGATAACTTTCAGTTTTCTCTTCTCTCTGTAGACAATCTCCTAACACTACACCACCAGAGCTGCCAACCCCTAAAAAAAATTTCAGTAGCAAACAAAGAAAAATATCAGTAGTTTCAGCTCAATTTCAGTAGCAAATGTACGAACAAGAATTTTCACATGATAAAATGAGCATTATTTAAAATGTTGATATTAGCTTAAATAAAAACCAAACACCAACATAAAAAGCATTAACTTTCAAATATTTATTTTTAAAATGATAGAAATGTTCCTGAAAAAAACCCACAGTTTTAACATTTTGTTAATAAGTGCGTGAGTCCTCGCGTGTAATCGCCTGAAGGAAACACGGGGATCACAGGACATGACTGTGGTCTCTCTCTCTCTCAGTCTACCGCGCAGTGGCTGCTGAGCTAAAAATAGCGCACATGCAAAGCGCTATACTATCTATCTATCGTCTATGATATTGACGAAAGCCTAGTAGGCCTACGTCTCTCGCGGCTTTGTTTCGATACTTGTAAAAAAATAGGTATGCTTTGAAATTTTTCTTCCGTAGTATTTCTTGAAATGGCATAGTTGCGGAAATAAAGAACATTTTCCGGTGAAACTACGGACGTTCCGTAGGGGTTGGCAGCTCTGCACCACCCACAACCCCCCCCCTCTCCTCACCCCTTCTGTCTGATGCCATCTACACACTCCAACGTCTCTTGAGCTTTTTCTCAAAACAGATCACTTCCCCCTTTCTTCATTTCTGAAATTTGCAAGTTTTCTTGCTTGTTTTCTTGTGTGTTTGAAGCTGAGACTGTCAGAAGTCACAAAGGAATTGTACTTATTTTGGTATGACTAGCATACAGGAGTTTAAACTTTTGTTGCTAGTCTGTAATGCTTTTATTACACTTTGTTATTGCTAGCTGGACTGGAAGTCATTTGAAGCCTGCACACGTTTGCAGTTTTTGAGCAGATTCACAGTCAGGTCTCTAGTTTACGTACGATGTCACATCCAAGGGGATTGAAACTGTGTCACATCTGTCTGGACTGGCACGATGTCACATCCAAGGGGATTGAAACTGTGTCACATACATATAGGCTAAAACGGTGTCACATGCTTCGTTGACTGAAATGGTGTCACAACACATCTTGACTGATGCTTTGTGCATCATAATCACTGCCTAGATATTCTAGATAGCTAAGTATTAAATAATAGTTACTATACATCAATATTTCTAGGCTTTGATATGTGACTCGGGCATTTCTCCAGACATATACATACTAACCTTTGTAAGCCTATTCTATTTGCTGTTTTTGTGACCGCATGTAATGCCTGCTACCTGTTATATTGTATTGTATGGTATGATATATTTGTCTAGAACTAGTCGAATTATTCCTTAGTAGAGAGTTTTGAAGAGGAATGGTTTGCGACAGTTACCAGTTTCAATTGTTGAGTGTCTATGGAGTAAAAAGAGGGGAGCAATATTTGTTTTTCTTTCTTTGTTATTGGTTCATCATGTGTCCTGTGGGTTCGGGCACTGAAAAGAAAAGACCCAACGTTTCTAGGCGTGTCATAAGAGGTGACTAACAGGGGTTATGTCAGAATGGCATCACTTGGTCAGTTGGTGAAAGTCTTCTACACAGAAGTCACCGGCCAGGATGGAGGAACTTCGACTAACAAAGGTCACAAGCTTTATTTCAGCGGGAGAGATGACAAGCACGGACTCTGCGTTGGATTCTTGGTCCACAAAGACATTCTAGTCACTGTCATGGGTTACCGCCCACTCTCCAGTAGACTCATTACCATCCAGGATTGCACAAACAACTGCTGCCCTGACAAGGTTGAGCCCATTTAGAATGAAAGGACCATCAGTAAATCCTATCCTCCTATATTGCATGGTATTGCGATTGCTCCTTGCACTAATCTTGTGCTAAATTGAAGATTGATTGTTACACTGTATCAGGCTGTAACTTAAGTCATGCTAAGATGAGTGAAGGTCCGTGACAACAGTACAGTGGAGGGACAGAAACACAGCCTAAAACAATTTATTTCTTGAAATCGTCATTTTATCCAATGGCATGTTCACAAATAATGATGCAATGTACGTGATTCCAAACAAAATCAAAATCATCGTCGAAATAGTCGATAACGCACTGCTTCATGTGACGGCATCACACGAAAGGATAGCTCGCGGGAATACAATAGTAGCATCAGGAAGAATTCACTTAAATCAGATGATGTGTATTATAGGACAGACCATCGTACATGAAATTGGTGGGTTTTCATCCTTGAATTGGAGAGGAAATGTGCACTATCATAAGTGTCGCCATTTTAAAGGTGTGTACTCGATAAACGCGGCTTGCTTAGCTAAAAGATTATATCTGCCATAAATAAAAGAGACAAACTGACTAGACAGAGAAAATTGGAAGTCAAAGATTATATGAATCGTATGGGAACCACGCTCCATGGTATGAAATTCCGTGATTCGAAAGGAAAAGGAAAAGCAGAAGATGAAAGATGTTATACTTAAAAAGTTAAATACACAATTTGGAAAATAATTTGGTAAAATATAAATGCGTGGTATTAATAGAAGAATGTTTTAAAATAATACTTACAGTGTTGAATCTGATTCTTTTTCTCTGTCAAACAAGAATGAAGACAAAGCTTCACGAACGCGTTGTGGAGTCACCGGCTGCGTGGCCATTTTGGTTTCTAGAGTTGTCCGCTCTTGATACAAATCTAATCGTACAAAAGTACACGAATAAACAGAGGTCCTGTTCATTACTTGTAGATGCACCGAATGAGGATTATTATAATTAGAGCATAAAATATATAGATGCGCGCATTCTTTTTTTTCCAAAGACACGCACTAAGACATATGGCGAACGATCTATCTTCTTCTGCGCTCCCAAACAATGGAATTCTCTCCTATCACACAGGCCTTCAAAAACACACTCAAGACCCATCTCTTCAAACTGTACTATCCTGATTGACTCTCACCCTCCAACCGATGACTGTCTGATGGTTGTGTGCCGTCCATGGCTTGACATGTAAATAGTCTGTACATTTATATCTGAGAGGGGAGTGGGTGGGGTTGTTTTTGTATCTAATTATTTTTACATAATTATTTTGCATTAGTTTATAGTACATTATTTCACTGTTAATATTTTATTTCTGCAACGGAGATGAGGCGGGTCTTGTCTTTTTTTTTTTTTAAATCTGATAATTGTATTAATTAATTATTGTTAGATGTAACACATTTTTAGTTACATTTTTAAATTTGTATGGTGAGTTATCAGATGTTATTATCTTATTATTATCTAATGTACGTGCCATTTGTATTTTAAAATTAATACTTTTTATTATGCATGTGAAGTGTATTGTATATGATGTTGTTCCCTTGTATTTTTTGCGAGTACAGTTGATGTGAATGCTTGCATACTTTGTTTTTACTGTTCATATGTCTGTTCTGATCAATGTACTATCTTATCTGATATATATCCTATGTTAAGAGCGGTGAGGCCAGCCCTGAGCCCTGGAAGTACTGCGCTATACAAGCCTACTTGCTATCTATATATATCTATATATATATATATAGATATATATATTCTATATATATCCTCCGTTTTGAGACCCTCTCTTAAACGACTTCCTCCAACATACGACCGGAAAAAAATTCACTGATGCTTTGTACTATATAAACAACTACCTCTTAAACGACTACCTCTAAAACGCGACTTGCGACCTTCAAATAATTAAATTTTATGGCCTAGCATCTGAAAAATTCAGATTCCAAAGCAATACTATATTTGTGCGCTTGAAGAAAACAGTTTCGTTTACAACTTTTAACAGCAGATGATGCATTAAAGCAGCTTGAAATACTCTAAGGAGCTGACCAGATTTGCCCTGAGCAGGGGCCTGTCAGGTCTTGCCGACACCATGTCTGGTGTTCAAAGTGACATACTAAGAGAACATGCAAACAGAAATAATGTACCGCTTTCTTTTTAAAAAAAAAATAAAAAAACTATTCAATGATTGAATAAAAATAATTACAACAAAAGTAATGGGGTTATCTTATGAATAGTTATAACTCCAAACATGCCCTCAGCACTTACATACACTTTTAAACAACTATAAGACATAAGACATTTTATTTCGCTTCAGCTTTTACATCAAAGAAATCTTGGTGCGCATGGGGTACTCAGTTGTGTAGGCCTATATATGTAATTCGCTTAGTTTATACAGAAGAAAAGCACACAATTAAAAGCAAGCAATCCTGAATGACAAACGCAATCATACATACACATATACCTGCATACAACCTTTCGACACTACCCCCGCCTTTCGTCATTGAAGAATCGGAGGTGCGGCGGCTGTTTAGCCGGCAGAACTGCAGGAAGGCGGCTGGCCCCGACGGGGTATCGTGCTCCACCCTCCGCCACTGCTCCCATCAACTCGCCCCCATCTTTACCTCCCTCTTCAACTCCTCTCTCGAACTGTCCACTGTCCCCCTCTGCTTCAAGACTTCTACCATCATCCCCGTCCCGAAGAAGGCCAAGGTGGCGTCCCTCAACGACTACAGACCGGTGGCGCTGACCTCCGTGGTGATGAAAGTGCTGGAACGACTAGTCCTCCGGCATCTGCAGGCTCTCATCACGGAGAAGATGGATCCCCTTCAGTTCGCCTATCGCGCCAACCGGTCTGTGGACGACGCCGTCGCCTTGGCTCTGCACTTTGTCCTCCAACACCTCAAGTCCCCCGACCGCTACGCTCGACTCCTGTTTATCGACTTCAGCAGTGCCTTCAACACTGTCATCCCCCAGAAACTCTTCGACAAGCTCTGCTCCTTCGATCTTCCTCTCTCCACCTGTCACTGGCTCTTGAACTTTCTTCTCTACCGCCCTCAGACTGTCAAGATTGGCTCCAACCTTTCCAAAACCCTAATTCTCAACACAGGCACGCCGCAAGGCTGTGTCCTTTCACCTCTCCTCTACTGCCTCTTCACCAATGACTGTGTATCCCGTGCTGACAGTGTTCAGCTCGTGAAGTTTGCTGACGACACCACGGTCGAGGGCATCATCTCCAACGGCGACGAAACAACATACCGGCAGGAAGTCGACCACTTGGTGTCGTGGTGCGAAGACAACAACCTCGAACTGAACACCTCCAAAACAGTCGAGTTGATTGTGGACTACCGCAGGAACCAGGATTCCAAAGATCCACTGCTCATCAATGGACAAGCCATCGGAACAGTAGACTCGTTCAAGTTCCTGGGTTCCCTCATCTCCGACGACCTCAGCTGGGGTGCCAACATTAACACCATCGTGAAGCGGGCCCATCAACGACTGTACTTCCTCAGACAGCTGAGGAAGTTTGGCCTTTCCAAAGACATTCTCCTCCAGTTCTACCGGGCCGTGGTGGAGAGCATCCTAACATTTTCCATCACGGTCTGGTTCGGAACAGCAACGCAGCTCGACAAAGACCGGCTGGAGCGGGTTGTGCGCACGGCAGGCAGGATTGTCGGCTGTGAGCTCCCCTCTCTGGCCTCCATCTACTTCTCCCGCTCTCTCAACAGAGCCGACAAGATCCTCTCTGACCCTTCCCACCCTGCCCACCCCCTGTTCGAACTTCTCCCCTCTGGCCGCCGCTTTCGATCCTTCAGATCCCACACTTCCCGCTTTAAAGATTCCTTTTACCCTCAAACTGTAAGATCTCTAAACGCCGCATCCTCCTCCAACCGCTGATCCCCCTGCCGTGCGCACGCCCTGCTTCTCCCTACATCTATATACTACAGCGACTACTATAATTTAGAATGTTTTTTGTGATCACTTTAGACTAGTCATTTGTGTTTTACTATATCTTTCTGTTTATCTGTTATTGTTGGGTATGCTTGTGCGAGTGTGTGTGGTTGTGCATACATGTGTGTATTTGTGTATGTAGGTATGTGTGCGTGTGTGTAAGAGAGAGAGAGAAAGAGTGAGAGAGAGAAAGAGAGAGAGATGTTAAATCTAAAACATTCTGCCATTGTCCAACACCAAATAATATTACGATTGTTGTATCTATTACATTCAATTGGCGAAATAAATTCCTGTTATCCTGTTAAATCAATTATAGATTAACATAATGTCTCATCAGGAATGACTAGAACTGACAAATTCGTGTGTAGTAAAATAGTAGGCCTATGTTGCTCTTGTTTGCACACTTTATCTCGCGCACTCAAGCTTACATGAAAAATAACATTATAAATAACATAAATAATGTATGTATTATTTGTCACTAGACTGACTGACTCTCTCTCTCTATCTCACACACACACACACACACACACACCCACACACACACCCACACACACACACACATGGCACATATTACACATCATTGTCCGACTCAGAAGTGGTACATTGCTAACACTGCTACCGATATTTGAGAGGGAGACCGAATTACTTTGAGGCTGCTAAGTCAACAGTAAAGGGGGGGGGGGGGGGGGGGGGGGCAATAAAGCGTAGCTGGCCTGGAGTGATTACACAACGCTTCGTTACTATACAAGGGAGGGGGGTGGGTGGGAGGGCCCGGCAAGCAAAGGAGGTGGGAGAGGGTGGTAACGTAGTAGTGAAGGGCGGAAAGCGAGAGGGAGAATTAGGTGGTGGTGGGGGGTATAGGGCTTTTGTGGAGAAAGGGAGGGGGTGGAGGATGATTTTCAGTCATGGTTACTACTATTGAGTAGAGTGATAGCACAGGGCACGAAGGTCCGCTTCATCCTCTCAGTCCTGCACTTGGCAGCGCGGTACCTCCGTGCCGATGGTAGGAGGCAGAACTCGCTGTGGAGAGGGTGAGTTGGGTTGTTGGCGATCTTTCGAGCTTTGTTGAGTGTCCTCACCGTGCCCAGGTGTTCTAGGCTCGGTAGGTCAGCACCGATCACTTTCTCAGCCTGCCTCATCACTCTGGCTAATCTGTCCCTGTCTTCTGAACTGCACGCATGGTGCCACACTGTCAGGTTGAAAGTCAGAATACTCTCAATGCTAGATCTATAGTGCATGGTCATAATGGCTAGACTGACCTTAAACTGTCTCAGCTTTCTAAGGAAATACAGTCTGCTTTGACATTTGCTGATGACCTTGTCGATGTGCTGGGTCCACGTGAGATCAGCGTTGAGGATGGTGCCAATCATACCAACATTGATTTTTTATTTTGTAAATAATGAGGAAGAGGAAGATATTGACTGTATTGGTTGTGAGACAGAGTTTAATCTATATTTCTGAAAGATGGTAGATGTTCCCTATACTTAATGATATGTGTACTTTTTGTACATGTATTTATTTTACTTAATAAATTTTCTTTTTAACAAACTTCCTATGATGTTATTATTTACATGTAGCAATGTAGGCACTTTTTATGTATGTGTTTGTTGATAATTTATAATGATGTTTGTATTCTATTTTCTTTTTGTGTATGTGTTTTGTTGATAATTTATAATGTTTGTATTCTATTTTGTTTTTGTAAACGAGGGTTCGATAAATTAGAGTACAGCCTCAGCGTCCCCTGCGTGGGATGTCTTTATTGTAAAGTGACTGGCTGGTGGAGAGCTGGCTTGGAAGAGTCTGCTGGACCTAAAACAATAACCATGTAATGTAGGTGGAGAGTTTTCAGTTTTACCACTAGGGTTGTTTCAGCAGATCTTTTATGCGGATCAGGGGTTGTCCAGTCCTGATTTGGCTTGGAAGAGTCCGCTAGACCTAAAGCAATAATCATGTAATGTAATGTATCTGGCTGTAATTGATCTGGACGTTCTTTAAACATTGCTCCTGAACTAGGACTGGACAATACCATTGGACTCGGGTAGTGGCACTGGAATTAGAGTGGAGCCATTTGGACCAGGGATATTGAACAATGGGTGACTGAGTACTGTCTTGGGATTCTGGAGCTGGAACTGCTTCAGGTGACAGTTGTTTTGGTGGAACTTGCCTTTAGCTGTTTGTACAATGCTTGGTGCACATTGCTTGTCCATCACGGCTGGGTCTTTCCATTTCTTCTCACCATCAACTTTTTGTAGGACAGTTTTGCCTGGCTGTAGCTCTGTTAGTTAGACGTCCCATGTTGTTGGTCAAAACACTTCTTGTAGCTTTATTACATCTTTTCATCTCACTATGTGGACTGTAGCCTTATCATACAACTTGGGATCAAGGTTGGCAGGAAGAGTGGGAAGAGTAGTTCTCAGCCTTCTTCCACTAGCAAGTTGTGCAGGGCTGTAGCCTGTGGCTGCTATCGGTGTGTCTCTGTAGATCAGCAGTGCTAACAAGGGCTCTGGATGCGACAGAACCTTCTTGGCTGTTTGGACAGCTCTTTCTGCTTCACCATTGGCTTGCAGGTAATATAGGCTTGTTGTCACGTGTTGAAAATTCCACTTCTTGGCAAACTTTTTGAACTCTTGGGACATGAACTGTCTTCCATTGTCAATAACCAAAGTTTATGGAATACCCTGATGCGTGAACATGTTCTGCATACAGCCAATGATTTCTCCTGAAGTGATGTCGTTCAAGTATGCAATCTCCATGTACCTGGAATAATAATCGACCAAGTCCAAGTACAATGCTCCTTTCAATTCAAAATAGGTCTGCCGCACACTTCTGAAATGGATGCAGAGGCAATGCTGTGGCAATGAGTTGTTCTTTACTCTGAGTTGGCTGATTCTCTTGGCAATGCATGCATGCAGCGATCATTTTCTTGATGCCGTCGTTTATTCCTGGCCACCATACTCCCATGTTGGCTCTCTCTCAGCATTTTGTGATTACGAGATGATCATCATGGATTCTGGAGAGTACACCTTCTCTTAGGTTTGTCGAGATGATAATGTGGTTCTCTCGTTGTGTTAGTAAACCTTGGTGTTCACTGAGCTCGCTTCGTACTGCTAGTACAGGTCTCGTAACTCTTCTTCTACAACAGATGCATACTTTTGTCTTTTCTTGTCTCTTCTGCTAGTTCTTGTAGACGCTTGCCTGAAGCGGCTCATGACCAAGACAGACAAACACTGTCTGGGTACAACTCTACGTCTTCCGTCAAGATGAGGACATCAGCTTGCGCGCTGCTTGACTGTGGACTGCGAGACAGAGCATCAGCTACCACAAGCTTCTCATCAAGCTCTCCAAATGGTACAACGATGGCTTCAATTAATTTAATTAACTTCACAAGGCCCATTCTTGCTGCTCCTTCTTGGCTCAGGAGGTTATCTGTCTTGGAGTTTACTACATATGTTTGAAGTGAGTGAAGCTGATCATGGACTCTGGTTATGGCCACAAATTGACCTTCACCCTTCAAGACTCCTTCTGGACTACATAGAATGTTGTCGTTTCTCTGAATTTGTAGAAGAGGACGGAGCTTGTTAAATTGCAACAATGACATAACGGAAACATCAGCGCCTATGTCAATCTTAAAGATGGCATCACAACCTCCCAAGTACAGTTTTGTTGTCCATGACGGTTCTTTTCTTTCGTTGAACATGGCACCCACAAAGTATTATTTGGCTTGATCATCACATTATGTGGTTCGTCAATTGTGTCAAGCTTCGTGGATCTACAGACTGAATGCTTGCTACATTACTGGGCATGACTGTTGACCACAATGCTGATAACCACACCCAGTACAGCATGAAGACAACAATCCGTTGCTTCGCCATTATGTGCATGGTTGTTGTAACTTGGACCTACAACACCACTACTAGTACCACTGCCATCTTGCCAGCCTCCTCACCAACCTTCCTCTGGAAGACTGGCTGCTCCTCCTGCGTTCTTGCCTGAACGAACCGTGTCAACACTGGTTTGACGCTGTTAAGAAAGCTGCAACTTTACCAACTAAACTGCCTTGCTATGTGAATGGCATCTTTGAGCGTTAGCGTTGCCTATAGCTGAAGTTTCTTGGACAACTCTTGATCAAAAACGCCAAGCACCAAACGATCTTGAATGGCTTCTTCTTTATTTGCAAATTCTGCTGTGGCTGCAAGCTCATGCAATGCTCGAACATATGTTTCATTGTTTTCATCGGCCTTCTGGTTCCTGGCGTGAAATTGTGCACGCTCGTCTATGACATTCCACTTTGGAATGAAATATTCATCACATTTTATTTATTTATCACATTCACAGTGTCAAAGTTCTTCGCATCATCATCATTCTGCCCAAATGATGTGAAAATTCTCTCAGCATCATTGCCCATAACATAAATCAGTGAACTTATCTGAACTTCAGCGCTTTTCTTAGTCAGTTCCGATGCTGTTCAGAATTTGAGAAACCGTTGCTTCCAATCAAGCCAGTTGGCTGTTTGACCAAAGTGAAAAGATTCCAGCACCTTGGATGTTCCAATTTCTTGCTTACAGACTTGTCAAATTCGGTTTTACCATCATGTGTCGCTTGCTTCAATGTGAGGACAGAGGACGTGGCATAATTTTGAGAAACTAATTTAATAAATAACAGATGTTGGAACACAAGACTATGATGGAACAGTGCTGCCGCTCATCCCCGAAGAGTGCTGACGTAAGCAACTGTGTCATAATTAACGATGACGTACTGTGACGGACATTACTGAAGCATCTTATTGGCCTATTATCACAACAGGGAAAACAAGCAACACAAGCATCCTAAAAGCAACAACCACTGCACCAAGAGCTAGCACTCGACAGAAAATTAAAACATCAATCCAAAATCATTTCTTTGCTCCATCTTTTTATTTGTTATTTCTCTGTATCGCAAAGTCTCAATTTCGATTCATAATAATAGTGTTACAAAAATCTTTACACCGAGTCTCAGTGCGAAACATGCAAACCTATTCATACAGTACAAACACACACCACATTATCAATGTTAAATATCTCACATCCGCATACTAAATAAAATGCACTTGGATCCAGACAACCCACTTTGTTATCAGGCCGATATCATGTCATAATCATTGTGCAGTCACATGAACACTCACCACTGCATACAGTCTGCACATGTCCATGCATGGAGACTCGTACACACCCACAGGAACCGACACATCATCACCATAATTTTTTATCAGTACAACTTATGTTAATCTGATGAATAAAAATTGGTGCAACAACAACACCATAATTTCTTACAACCTCAACACACGTACATGCCAACACAATACACACATGCATGCACACATACAGACAAGGTGTCTGTGACTAACCGAGGTCTTCTTTCTCTCTCTCTCTCAAACGTCGTTGATTGCAGGTTTGCTCCAAGTATGAAGTAATCACATCAACATAACATTCTCTTCTCGCTTAGCTACCATACCTTTCACCTAGCTTATAGGCAGCATCCGCTGAGGTTGGAGAAAAAGTGGAAGGCCTACACTAGTCTTAGCTACGCTTTATCACACACACACACGCAGATTTAGACACACTACCAACACCACACACTCACATACCTGCCCACATTTTTCTATCTCAGTGCTTCAGTACTTGTTGCACTGTTGACACCACTAGCTCCAAATCAAAACGAAATCTGGATTCTTGACTCTCCATTGATAACATAAACGGGACTTTTTTGTTTTTGTGCGTTTTTTTGTTCTAGTACTTTTGCTCATTATTGAACTGAAGCACACCACCTCTCTAGTGAACATGAAGAGTTGTACAATAGACCTTGTGCTACTGCGCATTTTCCACTTTAGGCTATTACATTGGTGGTTGCCTATCCTGGCATGTATAAGTGTATGTGCCTGCATGAGAGAGGCCACGCAGGTCTTAATCTGGGAGTTAGAGGCTACAAACAGCCCATGTTTGGTTTGATAGATCTCTGACACTGTCTAAAGCCTAGGTCTGACGACGAACGTTTTGATTGCAATCATAAGGAAAATCATGACTTGGGTCATTGATTTCGTGAGACTATCATCCAGTCATCTCAGTCAAATCAGTTCGCAGCGTGATTTGCGATGATTTTCCACGTTTAGAACATGCTCTAATTCCAACGAACTGATTGCGAGTCATTTAGCATGGGAACCAATGAAACACGCTACTTTGATCACGCGATCTAGCGGAAAATGACAAGGCCACGACTGGCCCGCTAGGAACGTTGAGTTTGAAAAATACCTGTGAAGTTTTATAGATGATACAGTCACATGAATGTTTATTGGATATTGTCTTTTTCGCTAACTTAGCAAATGAATTACTAGTGGTAATGTAAAAATTCTTCGTCGCTGCTTTTGACACATTTTGACTTTGTGCGCAGCAAGGGTAACAACTCTTGTGCTTTTGTTTATGCACAGTTACTGTGCGCATGTTTACCAAAGTCACTACTGACGACTCGCAAACATGTACTGTCATTATGATTGCAGTTAAAACGTTCATCGTCAGATCTAGGCTTAAGCAGAGCCAAAGGTAATATCGATAAGCGTAAGCTTAGCCTATGGATGATTATGTCCAGTTTGTTCATCTTCAAGTTTGGACGATACAACCAACAATTCCTTCCACTGACTATTTGAATACTGCACAACTTAGTGAGACATGCTCGGGACTGACAAATGCTTAGTCATGTATTTCCTAATTTAACACAACCATAATTCATTAACAACAAAGCAATCTAACTAGGGTAACAAGATTGGAATCAAAAAGAATCATCCACAACCTGCAAAAATAACATTACCCAACAGGAATACATTTTCATTCTCCTCTGGTTTTCCTCTGGTTTGTCGTAAATCAACCACAAATACATAAAACCCATCTCTCATTATTGCTAATCGAGATGCCAAATAAAAGCTTCAAAGGACTGTTAATATTTTATAAAAATAATGAAAATAAATACAGACAAATTCTCATTAAAGGTTACACAAATCCCGAATAAAAATATTGTACCAGTGTTTCCCACAAGCTTCAAATCAAGGGGTCCAAGGGACCCTCTGTTGAAAATTTTGAGGGTCCTTTTAAAAATTCTGAGGGTCCCTTCCATGTGTGCATACAAATGTGACTAAAGTCAATAAGATAAAGTGTAGTGCTTATACAATGTCTTATAGTGCAATATCAGCTGACCAGTCAATAAACAGCACAAGAACTCTATGCCGGTGTGTGTGTGTGTGTGTGTGTGTGTGTGTGTGTGTGTGTGTGTGTGTGAGCGACGTCCACTGTGATAACGTGGGGGTACGCAGAGCTGCCAACCCCCAAAAAAGTTTTCAGTAGCAAAAATTCTGAATTTCAGTAGTTTTATGACATTTTCAGTAGCCATACGTCCTCGCTTTTTTTTTTTTTAACGAAGACATGCATATACACACACACTACTAAACAAGCACAGTTGCAAGGAAAGATGACACACTTCATACAATACTCCACATTTACTGAACTTGCTCTATTCTCTCTCTGGGAACATGTCTAGTCTTTAGCAAGGCCCAATATGGTGGCAGCCTTGCACTTTCACATGCAAAGCTCTTGGCAACTTGGGAGTCCGGGAACATTGCCTTCACTAACTTACTGAAGTGATCTGCTACCGACGCAGGCAAATTGTGCTCTGCAACGAAGGCCGTGAAGAGTGTTTCCGCACGAATTATTGAGAGATCCATATCGGGCTGGAAGAAGGTGGCTACCGACTGAACAGGGACTAACTTTTCTGGATCAGGGCAACGACTTTTGTGACGATTGCCATTCACGTGTCGCGTCACATCGTGGAAGCCGCCATGTTATATGCTAAAATCTGCCAAGCACGCTGTACAATACACGCTGTGTTTTGATCTCGATGACGCAGTGATGCACGGAATTTTTTCAGAATACTCTTTCCTGTACTCTTGATTTGCTGTCCTCTTCTTTTTTTTCTGGGCTTTCATCGCTAGTTTTCTTTCTTTTTGGCATCACGGATTCAAAATAAGCCGCACACAAACTTTTCTTCTCGCAGTGTAGAAAGTGACCCGGAAACGAAAGTGTCACAGAAAGGTCGAGGTTTTGTGCAGCGATTGGCCGTTTGCAAAACCACTTCACGGTGATTGGTCGAATTTCCTAACATGCACTGGGACCGTGATCTATTACTCCGTGCACGTAAACCGAATGACCGTGACCTTGAGGTGCTACGGGAGGCACAGGCGCTCAATAAAACTCGTTAAAACTGTAATACTATCGTCGAAAATTGACTTTCCGTAGTAAATTTTCGATTTGCGTAGCTCCGTAGCCGCGTATTCATTTCCGGAGTAAACTACGGAAATTCCGTAGTGGTTGGCAGCTCTGGGTACGACACTTTCGCTGGGCGCAACAACGTGTGCGTCCGTGGGACCCTCTTAATCAAAATCTTTGCGTCATCTTCTGATTTTTATGCGTGAATTACGCACATATGTGCGTAATGGGAAACGCTGATTGTACACAGACGAATGAAATGCAAGTGCTATATAGGTGCACATATGCCATATGACAAATTCCATACACTTTGCCTCTCTCTCACACATAAGCACAGAGAACACATAATTTGTGCAAACTGCCTGAAAACATACAGACCACTACTTTCATACACACATCTCTCTCGCTCTCTCTTCTCTCACTCGCACACACACACCCACACAAACAGAAAGAGATGCTTTCCAAAACACATATACGGCAAAGGAAAAATACTGTCAGCAATACATCCAAGAATGCCTGAGAAAAAAAGGCAAAGTGGGCGAAACTAAACACACGCAAATTCTCAAACAAAAAATGGACCCTCAAGAACAAGCTGAAGATTTCATTCTAAACTGAAAACAAACATTAACTGGTTGAGTATCTTTGTATATGAGGTAAAACAAAATCTCTTTGTACATCACAAACAAACCGCTTGTTATATATGAAGGGGAAACAATTTTAAACAGGTGCGGACTGGTGATACACAGATAAGAAAGTTAGCATAAGCAACTAAACGCAATGGGATCTGCTTATCATATTTCTATGTGAAAAACTGTTTAGTTTTCCTGTCATCAAGCATAACAGTCACTGACCGTTTCAAATGAGCCACAATGTTTAATTTTCTTTCAAAGATGTCATTTCTAAAAGATCAACTAAAATTTGGACTACTCTGGCTTACTGGCTTTTTTTCTGTTCACCTTTTAAAGACATTTGTCGTTTGTGTGACCTATGCCAAACCAAACAACAAGAACTAACACAAATCAGGCCATGCCATCCACAACAGAACAATACTGGCCGTGCTGATTTGCGCAGTCACCAACATAATGCACACCCATAATCTTTATATACACTCAATCATACCAAGATTTTCATTGTCATTAGGTCTACATTCTCTTTTTACAATGAAACGTTATATGAGAAATAACCACTCATGGTCATACCCAAGCCAAAAGACAAATCAAGATGGAACAATTACATATATTACATAAGATACTTGATCTGCATGCAAGGCTACTTCCTCCTCCCATCATCATCATCATCATCAACATCATCATCATCATCATCATCATCATCAATCATCATCATCATCATCATCATCACCACCACCACCACCATGCACACATCAGACAATAAAATCGATACAGGTATGCAAAACATCTTTTTGTTCTTTTCGCCAAATTCATTCATCCCTCTCTCGCCCACACATTCACACCAGCAGACATAAAGGGGCAGTGTGTCCCATCATAATAACCATCACAGTTTAGTCTAAGGAGCTCAGCGTGTTCACACAACACTCCCCGCATGGAATAAAATGATGTGCCTGTAATGTACAATTGCACATGGCCACAGCGGAAGGAACAAATGCTGCATGTTGAATGTTGATACTACTCCGATCCTATTTCTGTTGAGTAGTTCTATTGACCTTTACCCACACACAAAATTCCATTGACACAAAACTACACAGAAGTTATTTCAAGTACAACCTAAAAGCAGTAAAGTTACAAACAGAATCAAAGTACCGAAAATGGCCCACTAAGATCACAGAAATTTATAAAAAATATGGGCATATTGAATGCTGCTGCTATTTCTTCCAAATCTAATACAAACTTACAAACAAACAATTCACCACATCAATGATATATATCTCACAGTAGCAAAACAGGAAACAAAATCCTATCCTATCCCGTAACTCGAAGGTCATTGGGGCCCCACAGATGATCGTTTAACCAGCATACTCCATCTTCCTCTGTCCTCAGCAACCCTCATGGCTATGCTAAGTGTCAAGCCAGTCCATTCTCGAATGATGTCCTCCCAACTCTTTTTTTGTCTCCCTTTTCTTCTGCCTCCTTGCACCATGTCTTGCAGGATGGTCTTTGCAAGGCCTGATGCTCTGGTGATGTGGCCATACCATCAGAGTTTCTGTTTTTTCACCACTGTGAGCAGGTCATCGTGTTGTCTAAAGGCTTGTGTGATGGTCTGTCAGACTTTATTGTTGGTGATGTGCTGGGTATGGGAAATGCCCAGAAGTCTTCTGTAGCACCTTATCTCCATTCTGTGTATTCTTCGTTGTAGATCTGCTGTGAGGGTCCATGTTTCACAAGCATTTAGGAAGATGGAGATGACAAGGGAACGCAGCAGCCTTACCTTGGAATGTAGCCTGATGATCCTGTCTTTCCAAATGGACTTCAACCTTGTCAGGGCCGCAGTTGTTTGTGCGATCCTGGAGAGGACTTCCCGTCTGGCCCCATGTTCTGATACAAAGGCTCCTAAACATTTGAAGCTATGCACTGTGTTGAGGGATTGGTCTTGGAAACACATTTATAAAGTGATAAATGTCAGTGTTGTTATCTTGAGTGTCGTCGTTGTTGCAGAAATTATATTAAATTCATACAAACAACAAAGAAATGGCGTAAAGTGAGAAGATGCTATTTCAGAATGTATCAAAACTCTACTACAACCCAAGTACATGATAAAATATAGAGTTTGTAACTAACAGAATAGAAACATATACAGCCAAAACAGACTGGAATGTGACGTTGATCTAAGAAACACTAAAAACACTCACAGACAGCAGCCTAAAATATGAAAACAACGCCTAAGAGGTAACAACCCCAAATTGTGTAACCCAGCTCGAACTACTTTAGAGTTTTTATACAGATACTAATAATTAATGTTGTAGTATACACTGATGTCAAATAACAATGGGTCACTACTTCATAAATCAAAAAGTCAAACACAGTGAACTATCTTGAGGGCCACCGGCCATATGGGACACTATACTATGATTCCTTTCATCTCCATCCCTAGCCCAACCATTTCCCAAATCCTGAAAATTAAAAAGAATTTAATGGTTTTTTTTAAAATAAAGAGCATGATATATGATATATTTCTCTCCTTTTTTACGTTCACTATTTCATTCCAAATATGATCGCAGATTACAACTGTCAGCATTTTAGAGCACGAAGTCAAATATACAACCAATAGTTTTCACTCTCTCCGTTGACATTTTCCAGAAGGAGCTTGCTTGTTCATTATTTAGCCAACAGGTTGTGCCAACAAAATATATATAAAAAAGTTAATAACAAAATGTCAAAAATTAAACAAACAAATAAACAATGAAATAAAATAAAGAAATAAATTACCAAAAAATAAAAAACAAAAGCACAATAACTATTGTGTACTAAGTAAATCAGAATGTGACGGAACTGAGGATGAACAGTCTGTCTTCTTCACGTTTTATCCACCGGAGCAGCTTGTTGACGGCGTGGATAGCGCTAGTCTTGGTGATGACGGGACCAAAGACTGCGTACAGTTCAAACCCCTGAGTCACCTGGAAAGAACCACCACACTGTACACATATTGTTAGTCTCAGGCAAACAACCATAAGAATACCAGGAACTACAAACAAACAAATAAATCAAAGGGGAAATTGTAACCTTGTCCAGTGCCTGATAGTTTCTATCAACGCCGTGGCCAAAAATAGATAAATGTTCAAATTAAACAAGAAACTGTAAAATGGTCAACGCATGATAACTTGTATCAATGTCATAACCAAAACTAAAATAAATACATTATTGTACAAAATAAATGTATACACTGTAGCAGGATGAAACTCTGCATGCCACTATTTTTATAGAGGAGAGGTACCGCATTAACTTATTTACACAAAATCCACAATTAGTATTTATAATTTGCAGAGGTCAAGCTTGCTGCAAAATGTTGAGTTTGTTGTTTTTTTTTGCACAGACACACATTTTTGTGAAAGTGGAAACAACATTCACGTGTGCAATTACATGGGCACAAAACTTAACAAATTCTAGCGCAAGCCCTGCATGACCTGGATTTTGCTTGTACGTGTATATTATTCTAAACACAGATCCTGATGCTGAAATCTAAAAGTCTACAGCTATGGTGGACGAGGGGGAAACAAAAAACTCACAATACAAACTAAGCAGGCTAAAGCAGGGCACATATGCATGATATAACAGGATGCACATCAACTCCCAACTTACCCATCCCAGAAGAGTTTCATACTGCCCCACGTGGAAGAGTATTTTGAGCGGTCGCCCTGACGTATGTATTCTGTGGTGAAGGTAGTGGTAAAGGCCAAACAGCCTCTCCTGCTCTGACTCTTCCATGTACGGAGCCTCCAGCTCAGGGCTGGTGTACTGCGCCGTGCTCCGGGCTTTGTACAAAAAATGTCGGAGGTCGGGGATCCCGCACTGCTGGGTGCTGTAGCTGGTGCGCTTGATAGAACTGTTGATGGCCCCCAGTGCGTTGTACTTGTTCAAACGCTGAAGGTCAGTAAGACACAGGTAGAAAATGTGGACACTTGTCCACACTTGAAAAGTGCTAATGATACATCCAACACCAGGAAACAGGACATATTTTGAAACAGACGGTTGTAGCGACTACTCCCAACATTCCTGGGCCAGTAATTGTAACACTGTCATTTTGCAAGAATTTGGAAACACACACAACAAAGGTAGTTCTACATAAGAGGATGAGACTGCTGTAATAAAGATACCTACCACATAATAATTATAAACTAAATGATAGTTGTGCTTGTAGCAATTATAATATCCTTAGGCCAGTAATTAAAAACTTATTTTGCACCAAGAAAATTTGAATACAATACAAAAACAAAGTAGTTTCACCTTAGGAAATAATATTTCATTAATTCAAGTATATAAGACATAATCCTCATAGAAGCAATACTGCAAACGTAAAAAGCATTGATAGGAAACATACTCCTTCGGATGAGAGTATAAACAGAGGTGGTTATACAACAACTACCCCATGAATAATCTACGACAACTACCCCTTGAGCAATCACCTCCTGGACAAATTTAAATGCACCCTTAGGACATCTACCCACCGGACAAGTACCACCATCCATACATTATGTTTTAAACACTTGTTAACATGGAAGGCTGGCATAGCCACATGCAGTAATGTGGGAGCTACCATCCTAGTATCGGGCATTTTATGGATGCACTATGACGTCAGCGATCCCTCAATGAAGTCATTTCGACCCAGATACTAGCTGGCCAAGCGGCTCAGCCACAACATGGCAAATACAAGGCCATCACCTAACGCTTAGTGTTGCGGCTGACTATGGCAACCGCCATGTCTTGGACTTTCTACGAGGCGTGGCACACAACATACGGGTGTAGAGGTTATGCATAACGTAAGTGATTACTACAATGTTCCAGTTGCTGATTTTACCTAAACGTTTAGAGGTTCTGTTTTTGCATTGATCTTGAAGGTCTTTTAAAAAAAAAAATTTATGGTGAACATTTTGCCTTGTACGTTGTATACAGAAATTAGCCCATGAAATGTAACAGAAAATAAAAATAAAAATAAAAATACAGAAGTCAATTTTTTACCTTTTACAAAAAGTCTATAAATATTTTTTCAGGAAGCACTTGTCTGGTGGGTAGATGTCCTAGGGGGTTATTTATCCAGGGGGTGACTGTCCAGAGGTAGTTGTCCGGGAAGGGAAAGTAGGGGGAGGAGGGTATCTGTCCTGATACCAGAGGTCTAGTCTTTTGAGGTACGCATTCCATCGCATGGACATTAAAGGTTCTGACGCTCATGTCTTAGACGTGTGAGTGCCGCTATACAAAATACATCCAGCACACACTAGGTTCCTTCTCACTATCCCTGGTTGTCCAGGATTGTGCTCAGTCATCTGGGTGTCAGACTATGCACCCCAAGGTTGCAAGTGGGCGCCTCAGGCGGCTTGAGTTAGATCCTGCATAGGCCAGCGCCTTGAGCAGCTCTTGGGCTGGAAAAGTGCTAGTTAAGAGGGATTCAATAACAATTAACCTCCTCTCTCATTCCACACAATTCCCTAAACCCTAATAAAAACATGAAGATGAAGGATTCAATAAAAATTAACCTCCTCTCTTATTCCACACAATTCCCTAAACCCTAATAAAAACATGAAGATAAAGGATTCACAAAACGTACACTCACCTCTTTTATTTTGTCCTTGGACTCGGAAAGCGTGAAGAAGGAGTCTCTGTCAACGGATAGCAGCAATAGACACACCTCACAGTCAGGATCTAAATAGGATACATGTGCCTGCAGGTAGCCACTGAAGAAAAACAAATTTTTTTTTTTACATATTAAAATAAAATAACAGTCATAACAGTTGTAAGAATCGAAGCATTTCAAACAATCATAACATCTGTAAGAATCGCAGCATTTCAACACAATTTCTTGTAACATCTTTTGCAATTTAATATAACACTGTGCACCATCCCCTCCAACAACAACAACAACAACAGCCAAAACAACAATAACGATGGTGAGCTCACCAGCTCCAGTTTAGATTATCTAAATTTGTTGCGCTGTACACCACTCTTTGCTCTATCTCTCTAAAGTGTACTATTGTGACTCTATCTGACACCCAAAATCGTTCCACCCTGATGACAATGTCAAAAGCTTTCAAACTGCGATGCGTACAATTTCATGCCGATAAGCCTCCTCGGGGCACAAACATGAATGCAAGCAATTGGACTCGCCTAGCATCAAATTTGGGCAGACAGAGCGGGGTCCATGACTCTGCCTCTTTGAAAGATTCAGAGGCGTTGACCAGGTTGATGATGAGGTGGAGGTCCATGGGATGGAGGTAGTACTTCTTCATCCTCACCAGGGTCACCAGCTGGTTCTTGGCAATAATCAGTGCAAACACAAGGTCCTGTTGTTATTAGAAAAGATAATAATGATGGAGATAGGCAGCATAAAACATGCGAAAAATCAATGTGAGAAAACAGAGGTCGTAAACAGCAAATATATGAACAAACACTATAGGTAGAACTTATCAGAACAAGGCAGAATTCCAATAATAACATTTTAAAGTTTTTCAATGAAAATAAGTAATAATTCTTAAAACATAATTTAACAAAAAGTTAAACTATTTCGTGAAACTATTTATACAAACTACAATAATTTGTGAAACATAAAACGCTGAGAGGTAGGTAAAGCTTATAAAATAATTTTCAAATATTTTGGATTTGCTGCTCTATCTAGTATCTTTCAGAGACAACAAAACAACATGCACTACTTCATATACTAATTTTTCATCTACAGCTGCAAAGGCAGAGTAGCCTCAGCCAACAGCAGCAGCAATCAAGCAATGAAACAGTCTAAATACAGAGATTAACGGCCTAAAGTCAGCGGCGATCAAAAAGAAGAAAGGCTAAAAAGGAAAAGAGGCCTGTACATTATGCAACTCACCTTGACCTTGGCATGCTGGACAATACTCTGGGCAATTATGTCACGGACCTGGCTGTCCAGTGGAAGGCAACGCACTGCTGTCAGCAACAAGCCAGGCTCAGTGTCCATCAGGTTCAGGAGATTGTCAAAGAATTTCTCCGCTCCAGTCAGCATTCGCCGCAAGTCAAAGTTACGTCTCTGTTTGAAGATCTTACACAGGGTGGAGTGCGTCAGAACACTGATAACCTGTCATAAAACCCAGGTCTTCATTTATTAATACATTTATTTATGTATTTAATAGATTTGTTTAAGTGGGGGTTTTGCATTGACCTTTGTTTTGGGTTGTTTTTGTTTTTTTTTATCTGGCTCCAAATACAATCATGTACTATCAAATAAAGTACTGCAAAAGTTGTATTATGCCCCCAAAAATGGTGACCTTGGGATGACCTTGACCATCACATGATCTCTCATGCATGTCTGATCAAATAACCCAATGTTGTTGCGTACTATGGATTAAACAGCCATTCCACTGTACAATGACCTATTTTTTGTAAGTTTTTGCAAAGCCTAAAATGACCTTGACCTTCAAGATCAACTCAAAAACGGAACATATATGACAGATCAATCTATCATCTCTACAAGTTTGGGTTTTATATCTCTCATAGTTTAGGGCCAAGGTCACTTCAAAGTACCTATGCAAACCGAATTTGGACAGCTCCAGTGACCTTTGGAGAGAGGTTGACCAAATGTGCATAGTATGTGTTTCTCATTGATATCTATCATGCATCAAAGAATCATACATTCAATATTAATAACTAAGAAAAAAGTTAATATTTTTAGAAAAATTTTAATTCTTTTAACTAACATTTGATGATCCTGTGATCTTGAAGTGATCATTTTTTAGGTCTAATTGATATACACCATCTTACTAAGTTTGGTTGTGATAGTTGAAATAATTTCTGAGTACTTAGCCTCTTTAAAGCAGATGGCAGACAGACAGATGGACAGACTGACCTTTTTTTCGATATAATTTTTGGATTATTTAGGACTCATCTTGCATAAATTTGCAAAAATCTGGACAAATTTGGGGGAGGGGGGGAGGAGGAGGGGATAAGTTGGGGGGGGGGGGAGAGGAAGGCAAGGGAGATAATTACATAGACTTACACTGCTATGCATGCGAGTCAAAAAATCTGCATATGGATGGAGCTACCTATCCTATCCTATCCCGTAACTCGAAGGTCGTTGGGGCACCACAGATGATAGTTTAGCTAGCGACAAAAGGTAGTTTTAATTAAATAGAATAAAACAGAAAAGCTTTAAAAGGTAATTTTGCAAAAGCAACATCACTGATGACATAATATTGCATACATTGACAACAAGCATAGCTGTGTACATGATGCCAGAAGGGAATGGTGGCTGACCTGATTATAAACGTACATCAGCTGCAGCAGCATTTGTTGGGTGGAATCCATCCCTCTGGTCACCCCCACCAAAATCAGGTGATCGCGCACAAGAAAAACAAACTTGTGTTGGCCAGCGATAATGGCACGCAGGCTGTCCTTGGCATCTTGCACAAAGGACACAAGCGCCTGCATCACACCCATGATGGTCACTAGCTTGTCTTCTTTGCCATACCTGAACATGACAAACAACATCTAACACGGGTTGACTTTAATAATAATAATAATGATGAACATTTTATAATGCATCTCTTTCTCACAATTGAGCTCAGTAAACAATCAACAGTAACAATCCATTCATTGTAAAATAGTGGGATCATGTTTGGCCTAAAAAATGCCCTTATAAATTTCCAGGGGTTCACCAGAATTTTTAGGAGGCAGCAGCTCACAACATCCCGATAGCAATAATGCAGAGTGTGAAAAAAAGTTATCATTGAATGTTAGTAGTAGAAATAAATTGTCTGCTGCTCCTTTTGTAATCAATTTTTCGCAATAAAGAGAACGGTCATGTAAAGTTCAGTAGGAAAGTGGAAAGCATAAAGCAGAAATTCCATGCATTAGAGCAAAACTAAAAGTTAGAACATCAAAGCTTTGAACTGATCTCTAAAAGTAAAACTTCTTGTTCATTTTGATTTCTGTGTGCTACATACAATATGTAAATAATTATTTTAACTGATAAAAGATGTGTGGCAACTTCAACAAACATTACATTTGGGAAAAAATATTACAACTAATGCTCCTACTATAACTCGCATAAGTACACATCTAAGATCTATAGCAGAGAGAGTGTTACACTCGAATCGATGATGGTGTTTTTCTTTATCAGTATTTGATTCAGCCCCGATGCTGAAGTCCTGATAAGGTGTAACTCAGATTCGTTTCACACAGCCTGCTCAATCAGCATACAAGTCACAAAGTCGACGTATGAAGTTTTCCGCTTTTATTCAGCACACATCAACAACTGCATACAATTCTCAACTCAACTCAACAACTTTCAAATTTACTTTCCAGCTTCACTATCAACAACAATCTCTCAACAACAGTGTGGCACACAATTTTATAATCTCTCTCTCTCTTTTCCCGAAAAATTTCGAACCCAGTAGACTAAAATGACGCACTACAGCCAATCAATTAAAAGATCGTCATCACTGACTTACGTCATACATATTTCTTCTCCTTCCGCCATACTTCGATATTTATCCCGAAACTTCGATCGATAGTAAACAAGCGGGTCCAGAAAATTCTACAACGATATCGACCAACAAAAATTATCAACGTTATACAAAGCCTCTCCTAACAACAATGCAAACTCAAATCAAAGGTAAATAAACTCCATCATTGAATACTTTGCAAAACGAAACGATTAGATCTATCATGCGCGCTTCCGACGTACTACCATTCGCGTTTCAACGTAACATAACCCCCCACTCAAGAAGAAATTTACCCAATTTCTTTCAACAACGTTGAAACGTAATGCACAAACAAAGTTCAGAATTAAAACTTATTTCAGACTGTCTGAACACTGTCAATGTTCTCAGCTCATTCACACAGAGTCAATGTTCTTCCATCCGCAAGTCTATCTGGATATTGTCAATGTTCACAGTTCATCCACACAGTCAATGTTCTTTACTCACACACTCTGCTGAGGAAGTCCGCACCAACATTGTCTGATCCTTTGATAGATTCTACTCGCATGTTAAAGTTCTGCAAGTACATAGCCCATCTCATGATTCGACTGTTCACAAACTTGGCAGAGTTCAAGTAAGTTAGCGGCTTGTGATCAGTCTGTAACACGAACTTCACTCCTTGAAGGTACAGTTTGAACTTCCGGATTCCCCATATGATGGCAAGGCACTCTTTCTCCATGGTCGAGTAATTTTTCTCAGCCCTGGACAGCTTCTTGCTGGCGTAACTGACCGGAAATAGTTCCCCTTCATGTTCTTGCATCAGTATGGCGCCGATGCCTCCGTCCGCTGCGTCTGTTCTTAAGACGAATTCCTTGGAAGTGTCAGGCAGTCGTAGCACCGGATCCTTCGAAAGGAGGTCGCGCACAGTCTGGTATGCCTTCTCCTGAGACGGTCCCCACTGCACTTGGTTTGGACAGCCTTTCCGCACCAGGTCCGACAAGGGTGCTGTGATGGCGGAGTAGTTTGGTACAAACTCCCTGTAATATCCAGCCAACCCCAGGAAAGATCGCACCTGCTTCTTGGTTTGGGGACGTGGAGCGTTCAGAATCTTGGTGACGTTTTCTAGTAGAAGCCCCTTTTGTCCTTCTTTCAGCGAATGGCCGATAAAGTCTACGTTGTCAGTCCCCAGAATGCACTTACTGGGTCTCACGGTCAGGTTGGCTTCTGTGAGACGGTGAAACAGCTCCCTCAAGGTCTGCAGATGCTCTTCCCAGGTGCGAGTGTGGACCAGCGGGTCGTCCCAGTAACACACGACGTTGTCCATCCCATTAAGCATCTTCCTCATTCCTCTCTTCAGGGTAGCTCCGCTGTTGACCATGCCAAAGGGCATCCTTAGGCACTCGTACGTCCCATCAGGAGTTATGAAAGCAGTCTTTGGTATGTCCTGTTGATGCACGGGGACTTGCCAATAACCCTTGCTGAGGTCAATCTTTGAGAAGATTCTACTCCCCGATAATTGGCGGAAGAGGTCTGCTGCGGTAGGCATCGGCTCAGGGTCGAAGATGGTGATCTTATTGACCTTCCTGTAGTCGATGCTTTGATTGATTGATTGATTGATTTATTGTTGCTTTAGGTCCAGCGGACTCTTCCGAGCCAAATCAGGACCGGACAACCCCCGATCCGCATAAAAGATCTGCCGAAACAACCCTAGTGGGAAAATTGAATGCCCTCCACCGGCCAGTCACTTTACAATAAAGACATCCCACACGGGGGACGGCTGAGAGTTGACCTCAACTACGCGAACACCCCGGTTACAAAAACAAAATAGAATACAACCATCATTAAAAATCATCAACAAAACACATACATATAAAATGCCTATAGAGCGAAATAATACAATCATAGGAAGCCCTAGTGACCACCCGGCAGAAAGCGTCCAACACTCCCAAGCTGATCCAACAGACCTCATACACAAACAAGGAGTCTTGTCCAGGAAGAGTTTTCAAGAAAAAAGGTAGGTCATTGATCTAGCGAAGAAGAAGAAAGTATAGCAGAGTGATAGAACAGATCAGGAATGGGAAAGAGCAAATGATGAAGACAGCGACAGTGGGAATTTAAAGCACTAAATTTCCAGAAAGTGGGGATACTATTTATACTGAAACCCCCGGCACTCCAACGGGGGGAACTGTTGCCGCAGTGAATTAGTCATGCCTACAAAGGCAAGACAGGTTTTCAACTGGGGCTTTCACTGTTCCCTTTATAGGTTAGAACAATCTACAGTTACAAGATTGCTCATGACCCCAAGGGGTGTAGTCGATGCATACTCTGTTGCTCCCGTCCTTCTTCTTCACGACCACGACAAGGGACGCGTAGGGGGAACTGGACTCCCTGATGATGCCCATCTTCAGCATCTCATCGATGTCTTTCTTCAAGGATTCGCGGGCCTTGAAAGGGATCGGGAAGGGCTTGGATCGAACGGGTATATTTGAAGTGAGGTGGACTTCGTGTTCGACCAAAGTTGTAGAGCCAGGGACATCGCTGAAGTTGTGGGGAAACTCGCCCATAAGGTCCTTGAGCTCCATCTTTTGACCTTCCATCAAGCTTGGTCCTAGCTTAACATCATCGATGCCTTCTTTGCTGTGGAAGTCTCCCAGTTCCAACAGTTCTTCGCTGTCAAAGCTGTTGTCGGTCACAGCTGCTGTGGCTGCGTGCACAGTCTCTGATGGCCTTTCCACGTACAGCTTAAGGAGGTTGGCGTGGTATATCTTGGAATGCTGACCGACCTTCACCTTGTAGTCGTTGATCCCCACCACGGTCTCCACTTCGTACGGGCCTTTCCACTGCATCAGCAACTTATTGTGATCAGTAGGTAGCAGCACCAGCACTTTGTTGCCAGGTTTAAACTTCCTGTTCACAGCCCTACGGTCATAGTAGTGCTTTCCACAGTCCTGGGACTTCTTCAGGTTTTCTCTGGCTATCTCGAGAGTCTGCTCCAGCTTCTCCCGTAGCTCAAACACGTACTGGTAGCTGTTCTTCACCTCTGGGGTCTCTACTTCTTTCGTCCACAGTTCTTTTAGGATGTGCATCGGCCCTCGGATGGTTCTTCCGTACAGCAGCTCGAACGGAGAGAAGCCGGTGGACTCCTGCGGTACTTCTCTGTAGGCGAAAAGTAAGGCGTTGATGTAGCGATGCCATTGTCTGGGCTGCTCGCTGCACAGTTTCTTCAGGGTGGACTTCAGCGTAGCATTGAACTTTTCGACAAGCCCGTTGCACATTGGATGGTAGGGTGTCGTAGTCAAATGCCGGATGCTCAGCAGTCTGTTGACCTCCTTCATGCAGTCAGAGACGAACTGCGTCCCGAGGTCTGTCAGGATCTCTTCAGGCACTCCAAGTCTACTGAACATGTCCACTAGCGCCTCTGCAACAGTTTCAGTGTCAATCTTTCTCAGAGGCACTGCTTCTGGGTACCGAGTCGCATAGTCCACTAAAGTCAGTACCCACCGATGACCTTCTTCACTCGGAGGCCTTATTTCGCCGATTAAGTCTAAGGCCACCCTCTTGAAAGGTCGGTCGATCAAAGGCATTCTCTGCATTGGCACTTTAGGGACCCTTCCTCGAGGTATGGTCTTCTGGCAAATGTCACATGATCGGCAGAAACGGCTGACGTCCGCATGAAGTCCTGGCCAGTAGAATACCGCCTGGATTCTATCCGACGTCTTCTTGATACCCAGGTGACCTCCCATGATTGAGTCATGCGCTACTTCCATCACCTGGCGCCTTAGGGGTAACGGTACCAAGACTTGACGTAGTGGTTTCCCTCCGTTGACCCTCGGGTGCTGGAAGATTCGGTACAGGATCTTGGCCTTCACCTCAAAATAGACCGTACCACTGCCTTTGGTCACGTGGTCTTGGCGGTTCCTGTACTTGTTTAAAGTGCTATCAGCTTCCTGGAGCTGGATCAGCTTATCTCTGTCCACGATGGCAGCTTTAGAGTTGTCGGCGACCCTCAGTGGCGTAGACGTCTTGTCTCTCTTGGCCTGGGCCCTGGTAGTAACAGCACCGACGATCTCTGGTCGGCAGGGCTGAGCCGGAGTAACCACATTGTCCCGTAGCAGCTCTGTAAGGTCTCCATCGGGAAACGGCAATGGATCCTCCTCCACAACTTCGACGTGTTGAGTTGAGGCAGGACTCCACTCTGGATCGGGGTCGTCGGGTCGTCTCGCGCCGTCGATATTCCCGATCATCAAATCATACAGCGGCTTCTTCAGGCAAACCGCTTCTACTTCGCCTATGTAGAAAGGGGTGTTGACATGAATCTTCGCAACTGGCGCTTTCAAACATTTGCTGTCGGCCATAAGTGTCCATCTTGAATCGCCAGTGAACTGTTCTTTAGCGATTAGGTCTTCTCTGACGATGACCCCACTACAGCCAGAGTCTCTTAGAACAGTCACTTCATGATTTCCGACGCGTCCCTCGGAAACTGGCATGTTCTGGACGGTCACAGCTGCGCTGGCGACGACGGGGATGGATTTTCCGTTGGCAAGGAGAAGTTGGCCATCGGTCATGCACTCTTGCACGTCCGCAGGAGTAGCTGTGCGCTTGGTCTCACTCAGAAGAATGACGCTCCCGCCGCACACTTGATGGTCAGATCTACTGTTTTGCCGTTGATTGGAGAAACGTCTCTGTCGGTTGCCCACCGCTGCATTGTCCGTACTGCCCCGCTGTCCGCTACTTTTGTTTTGAGGACAGTTAGAAGCTCTGTGGTCTGTAGCGTTGCAGGTGAAACAGCCTCTTGAATGCCCTTCCCTGGGAGGAGGCGTGGAGTCCGTCTGTCTCTGGCTCGTCTGACTTCCCTGGATCTGGTTCCCATGGTTTCCAGTCTTCTGAAAATGTTTCGTTGCGCTGGGTGGCCCCAGGGTCTTCCCATGAGCGATGAGATATCTTTCAGCAGCCTCAGTCACATCTTTAAGCGTCTGCAGCTTTTGTTCTTCTAAGTGGGTCGCTAGGTCCTTGTGACAGGCATTGAGAAATTGTTCCTTCACGATCAGGTCATGGAGACTGTCGTAAGACTTCCTTTCGCCTGATAACTCCACCCACTTGTGTAGATATGACGACAGGCGCTCCACAAACTGCTTTGGCGTCTCGTCTGACTTAGGCCGGCATTCACGGAAGCGTTTACGGTAGCCCTTCTCTGTAAAGTTGTAGCACTGCAACAGGGCCTCTTTCAAGACGTCGTAGTTTTTGGCGTCATCGTTCGACAGTCTGGTGTAAACTTCGAGAGCTTGCCCCGTCAGAAGTGCACTCAGTCGAATCGCCCAGTCTCGAGGTTGCCAATTGGAGCTTTCGGCGAACCTTTCGAATCTCGCCAGATAGCTGTCGATCTGGTCCTTCCCGTCGACGAAAGCTGGCAATTTTGGAGCCGTATGGTCGTTGGTGACTTGTGGCGCATGCTAATTGTTCTGGATACGCGCCAACTCTAGCTGGTACTGACGCTCAGCCTCTCTTTCCTCTCTTTCTTCTCGGCGCCGCTGTTCTTCTGATTCTCTGTCTTCTCGGCGACGTTGTTCTTCTATTTCTAGACGCTTCTGTTCTAATTCTCTTTCTTCACGGCGACGCTGCTCTTCTAATTCTCGTTCTTCACGGCGACGCTGCTCTTCTAATTCTCGTTCTTCACGGCGTCGCTGTTCTTCTCTTTCTTCACGCAATATTCTCTCCTGGCATTTGACGTACTCCGTCAGCTGTTTGCCTTTTAGATTTAGTTCAACCCCTTTCTGCCAGAAGTCAGCCATCTTGATGCTTCTGGAAAGTTCTTTTTCTAGAAAGTTCTTGACTGTAGAGTTCTTTTTCTTGAAAGTTCTTGACTGTGCTGTACCTTTCTAGACTGTTCTAGAACAGCACGCTTTCTGCAGTAGCGCTGATGCTTGTCACTAGTCGCCTTCGCTGACGCAGGCCCCGCTGTCCTCGTCGTATGCGACGCTGCACCACGCTGGTGTTGATGTACACGCTCCTGTGCTGAAGTAGACGCGACGTCCGCTCGTCGCTCTCTCTAATACTGGCGATGTAGCTCCGAGACTGTCCCTCGACGTAGTCTTACGGTAGCCACGTAGTCCCGATCTGTTGTTCGCTCACGAAGCAACTCTTCAGCGACTACACGCCCTTGCAGTCAACCCGAACCTATCGGATGTAGTCCCAGTATGTTGGCCCCTCTCGACGCAACTTGTTGGCGGCTACCCTCGATGACTGCCTCTCGTAACGTTGACTCGCTTGTTGTAGCAGTTGAACCCTTGGCTATGGCGTGAATCCCGGCTTGGCCCCCAAAATGTTACACTCGAATCGATGATGGTGTTTTTCTTTATCAGTATTTGATTCAGCCCCGATGCTGAAGTCCTGATAAGGTGTAACTCAGATTCGTTTATTCACACAGCCTGCTCAATCAGCATACAAGTCACAAAGTCGACGTATGAAGTTTTCCGCTTTTATTCAGCACACATCAACAACTGCATACAATTCTCAACTCAACTCAACAACTTTCAAATTTACTTTCCAGCTTCACTATCAACAACAATCTCTCAACAACAGTGTGGCACACAATTTTATAATCTCTCTCTCTCTTTTCCCGAAAAATTTCGAACCCAGTAGACTAAAATGACGCACTACAGCCAATCAATTAAAAGATCGTCATCACTGACTTACGTCATACATATTTCTTCTCCTTCCGCCATACTTCGATATTTATCCCGAAACTTCGATCGATAGTAAACAAGCGGGTCCAGAAAATTCTACAACGATATCGACCAACAAAAATTATCAACGTTATACAAAGCCTCTCCTAACAACAATGCAAACTCAAATCAAAGGTAAATAAACTCCATCATTGAATACTTTGCAAAACGAAACGATTAGATCTATCGTGCGCGCTTCCGACGTACTACCATTCGCGTTTCAACGTAACAGAGAGTACTTCTGAGTCATGTCTGAATACATTAACTGGACTCTGAAAACTTGCATACAATACAAAAAGCACAACTATGACATGCTAATACAAAATTCATATCATAATGTTCAGTTAAATTTGTCATGCAGGCTTGTACCATACACTCACAACTAAACAGACGTTACCTTACCTTGAGTAAACAGGCTTTCCTGACTCGCTCAGGATGAAAATGTGTTTCTTCTGGTTTTTCCACTTGGGACTGTTAACATCGTCCTCATCATCAGAGATTACCAGCTCATTCTCTTCCAACTCTGGGACTTCTCCGCCGTGGTCACCGCTCACTGACAACCTCTTCAAGCGTGCCTGTTGCACAGAATAATATGACAAATGAAAACTACACATAGGATGCAATAAATATTCAGTAATGCAAACATGAGAGTAGTAAACACAGTTTAATCCTAGTAGCCTGGATTTGAATCCTAGGAGACATGCAGAATGAAATTTCATGGTGCTTTCAATGTTTTCTAACAGAACTAGGCATCAGCATGCTTTATAACCCAAAATTCAACATGTATAACTTTAATTAATTTTATACTGGCGTGGGTTGCATCCCCTTTTATCGTTCTATGCTTGGCAATTTGTATGAGCTACTAAAAAGAATATTTTTAAAACAAGAACTGTAGTACAGACTTGAAAGTGTAGGTCCATAAAGAAAATAAATGGTCTAACCAATAGGCAAGTTTGATAGAATTATCTTTGCTATTTTCTGATTTATTAAACTCCACTTCCCCCCATCCCCCAACTCAAATTTGCACATCCACAGAAAAAACTACAAATAGTATAAGAGATTAGAGAGGCAACAATTCAATAATAGACCTTTTCATGATTGTTGTTGAAAACAGAGTTACCTCCCTCTAATTGTACTACAGCTCTAGATTTACACATCATCTTCATCACTTTCTTCTTCACTACTTTGTCCACTAGTAACACTTTTAGCATCCCCTTCCATGTTAAAAGCCCACTCTCTTTGAAACAACAATAGTCAATGCCAAACGAACGTTGCAAGCGTACTCTAAAATGAAAATATTAGAGGTTTTTCCATTTTAGTTTCGTATACTATGTTGAGTTTACATACTGGGACTTCCGAAAGTAGGGATACGCATATTAGTATGTCAGTATGAAAGCACTGTGCGCTGACACTATGCTATAGCATAGCAAAGTATAGAAAGAGTTAATCTTTCCCGTATGAACCTTCTTTTGGTTTTCATACTCACAGTATTGAGTATCTACGGCCAGCCATTTTGCGTTATGTCACAAGTGATGTTTACTGTACTTTGGCAAAGTATGGTAGTGATATTCTGACATTATTTTTACAGCGTAGAAAGTGAAAGAAGGTCGTACGGACAGGATTGAAGGTAGAAGTATTTTGGGTTATAAAACATTGAAATCGCAATGAAATTCCATTCTGTTCATCTCCTAGGATTAAGATCCAATCTCCGAGGATCAAACCGGCTAAGATAGCTCTTCTTCCAAATCTAAGAAGTGCGAATAACAATAATAACAACATCAATTTGATACATTTTAACAAACTTGACATTGCATTTGCAACGAGATTTATTTCAAATATTGATATGCAGAACAGTTTATTAAGTACCTCAGGTGTTTCTTCCACTGATTCCTCTCCTGCAGAAACTTCAGATGAGTCTTGATCGAGATTGTTTGGGGTTTCACTTCTCGAGTCCCCACCAACAAGAGCATGAATTGTTCCCTTTTGCACTGGCTGCTGCTCATCATCATTCAGTCCTGCATATGTTAGATCGTCAAAAGAATCACTAGCAAACAAACAAGCATCTTCACTCTTTCCTGGCGCTTCATATTCATTCAGTTCTCCTTGATCAGAATCAGATGTTGTTCCAAAATGATCCGCCTCTCCTATTGTAGCCATCTTGGAAGCGGATATATATAATATTTGTGATTTCCTGTATCAAAGACCAAAAAAAAAAAAAAAAAAAAAAGAAAAAGTGTTTGTCTCCCTTGCGTTATCTGCAACTACAGGCGCCTTACGTGTTGCCTGCTCCTGCTGTTTGAATCTTGTTGATATTCACAGCAGTTAGAAGATTATTATTAGACTACATGTTGTACCTGCTTTTTGTGGATTACACTTAGTTGAACAGAATAATAATATTCAGTGCCAGTGAAAAAGTGCTTTATATTTGTTGAACTTCATTCCACTGTTCCAGCAAAAAACCATGAGAATGCCATACACATAACAAAGACTATGAAAATTGTATCATGCGGGTCTCAGCACAGTGTTAACCCTTTGCTCTTGATGTTGTTAATAAAAAATCCTGAGGTTTTAATATTTCATCACAATATTACTAAATAATATTCTAAGGGTTGTAAAAAACTCGGTGTAAAATAACCTTTAGGCCCCATAGAAGTTCCTAAGCGGATTATCTTTGTTCTTGTTCTTCTTCTTGTTGTTCTTGTTCTTGTTCTTCATCTTCTTCTTCTTCTTGTTCTTCTTCTTCGACTTCTTGTTCTTCTTGTTCTTCTTCTTCTCCTTCTTCTTCTTCTCCTTCTTCTTCTTCTTCTTGTTCTCCTCCTCCTCCTTCTTCCGAATAATGTAACCTATAAAAGAGTCGACATTTAACTGAAAAGAGTATGCCGATCGACGTATATTTACCATACTAGATGACCTGCTATTAAGGATAATGTAAAATCGCATTGCTATATAGCAGTTTAACGCACCATATGGGCCTGCGTAGACCTATCGTATCTTATCTTATCTATAATAATAAATAATAATACTAGATACGCGATCTTCCCCAAATCACCAACCAAGCTCAAAGCGCGGCGATCTGTACACGCTCACATGTTTCACACACTTTCACACATACAAAACAAGCATAAATCTATCACTCAAACATATTATGTAAAGCAGGGATATCGCTATTAGAAGACGGAAAGAAAGTCGCATTTTTATTTTGAAATTTTATGGAGCCAACTCTCGGTGACCTGAATAGTGTTGTATCTAAGTCAATAAAATTCGCTCCTTGCGGGAATCGAACCCGGCAACTAACTTACTGCGCCAAGAGGCCATCCTTGTTTCTTATATTAGCCCCGGAGTGTCCTACTTTTTAGGTGAGACAACTGCATGCTTCCTGTGTTTACACTTTTTGTTTTCGTTATCTTATATCTGATTGCTTTATTTAAATCAATCATACTGTCTACTATAAACGTTGGCTTACGTAATAATAACTATAATAAACACAGTCATGATGTCTAGTTCAATATTCAACAGTACAATCTTACAATCTTAGCTTAGATAAGGCATTGCTCCCTCTATACAGGGTTACGTCTCAAGTCATTGCTACGCTGTATGCAGTTTAATGCTGACCTCAATACGTGATTTTCCTGAAGAAGAAGAAGAAGAAGAAGAAGAAGAAGAAGAAGAAGAAGAAGAAGAAGAAGAAGAAGAAGAAGAAGAAGAAGAACAAGAAGAACAAGAACAAGAAGAACAAGAAGAACAAGAAGAACAAGAAGAAGAAGAAGAAGAAGAAGAAGAAGAAGAAGAAGAAGAAGAAGAAGAAGAAGAAGAAGAAGAAGAAGAAGAAGAAGAAGAAGAACAAGAACAAGAACAAGAAGAACAAGATGAAGAACAAGAAGAAGAAGAAGAAAGCAGCCTTCGGGTAACGGCGATGACGCCCTGTCGTTGTAGGCATATAGGCCTACTGAATGGCATAGCTTGTCGTATAATTATGATGAATATAAAAGCGCCAATTTGTCCACGTCATTCTGAGTACCAGAGAGAGAGAGAGAGAGAGAGAGAGAGAGAGAGAGAGAGAGAGAGAGAGAGAGAGAGAGAGAGAGAGAGAGAGAGAGAGAGAGAGAGAGAGAGAGAGAGAGAGAGAGAGACAGAGACAGAGAGAGAGACAGAGAGAGAGAGGCGTTTGTCATATAAACGGCTAAACAGGCGCTAGCTGAATGTCGTGAGATCTATCAAACATACCTTGAGTGTATGAGTATGCCCTCAACAGCCTCTGACACTCAGATTGGAGCCAGCAAAGTGCCGATCTTATTGATATATAGGCCTAAGCGCTTTGGAACCCGTGTAGCTTTATGGGCCGACTGCCTCTATGTGAGCTTTGTAACAGCCCGACTTATGTCAGATGCCCTTGCAGATATCATTACATAATTAATTGTTGCTTTAGGTCCAGCAGACTCTTCCGAACCAAATCAGGACCGGACAACCCCCAATCCGCATAAAAGATCTGCTGAAACAACCCTAGTGGGAAAACTGAATGCCCTCCACCAGCCAGTTACTTTACAATAAAGACATCCCACGCAGGGGACGGCTGAGGCTTCACCCCAACTTATCGAGCCCCCGTTTACAAAAACAGAATAGAATACAAACATCATTATAAATTATCAACAAAACATATACATATAAAATGCCTACATTGCTAAATAATAACATTATAGGAAGCCCTAGTGACCACCTGGCAGAAAGCGTCCAATATTCCCAAGCTGATCCAACAGACCTCATACACAAACAAGGAGTCTTGTCCCGGAAGAGTTTTCAAGAAAAAAGGTAGGAGACTGGTCTAGCGAAGAAGAAGATAGTATAGCAGATTGATAGAACAGAGCAGGAATGAGAAAGAGCAAATGAGAAAGACAGCGACAGTGGGAATTTAAAGCACTAAATTTCCAGAAAGTGGGGATACTATTGATACTGAAACCCCCGGCACCCCAACAGGGGATTGCAGATATCATGAAGGCAAAGGAGGTAGAGCAATCTCCAACCTCCGTTTTGCGGATGACATTGATGGACTGGCTGGAGAGGAACAAGAACTTGAACAGCTGGTACAGAGGCTTGACACTAGGGTCTACCTCCAAAGCCTTTGGAATGGAACTAAGTGCAGAGAAGATCAAAATGATGACCATCAACGCCAATGGCATCAACATGGACATTAAAGTCCAAGGCCAATCCCTCAACACGGTGCACAGCTTCAAATATTTAAAAGCAATTTTATCAGACAGTGTGTCTCGAGGAAGTCCTCTCCAGGGTAGCACAAACATCTGCTCTCACAAGGTTGAAGCACATTTGGAAAGACAGGACCATCAGTCTACACTCCAAGGTAAGGCTGCTGCGCTCCCTTGTCATCTCCATCTTCCTATACTCTTGGGAAACATGGACCATAACAGCAGACCTACAATGAAGAATACAAAGCATGGAGATGAGGTGTTAAAGAAGATTTTTGGTCATTTTCCAACGACGAAGTCCGACAGACCATCACACAAGCCATTGGACAGCACGATGGCATTCTCACAGTGATGAAAAACTGAAACTCCGATGGTATGACCATCAGGCCTTGCAAAGACCATCCTGCAAAGCACGGCGCAAGGAGGCAGAAGAATAGGGAGACACAAAAAGAAGTGGGAGGACAACATTCGAGAATGGACTGACTTGACACTGAGCGATGCCATGGGGGCTGCTGAGGAAGCTGAGAAAGCTGGTTAAACGATCATCTGGGGTGCCCCAACGACTTCCGAGTTACAGGATATGATAGAATAGGATAGGAACAGCCCGATAGCCTGCCCGCCTTAGCTCAGTGATAGAGCGTTCGCCTGTCACACCTATGACCCAGGATCGAATCCAATGGTGGGCAAAATAATAGTGGCCATTTTCACTGTCCGGCTTAACAGTATGATTGCTCTGGTGGTTCAGTGTTAATTTAGGTCTATAACCCGCCCGTATCTGACTGCGATAGAGTCTATGGTGTGCATCCCTCTAGTATGCTAGTAATAGACTATTTCTATTATACAAAGCGCCTGTGATTCTCATGTAAAGTCTATGATACTGGGGTAACCAAATGGCTCAGAGGTATCTAGCCTGTCGCCGCACAAAAGAACCTGGGCTTGGTTTTCGATGCTGACGAGAAATATTTCTCAAAGGAGTTGATGAACAAATTCCCCTCCCCTGGGGCTCCCACGTTTTGAATTCTTAAATACAAGTCCCCTATACGCTTTATGTGTCCGGGGACATTAATTTAATTAAGAAGAAGAAGATGATGAACAAACAGTAAGATCGTCCCCTATACGCTTATGTGTCTGGGGACGTTAATCTATTTTAACTAACTAACTTTTCTGTCTCGATTTTGCATACGATGGTTCACTTCCCCTGTACTTGTTGCTCTAGCGGTGCATTCTAGAAATCCGATCGTCTTGACCTATCAAAAAGGGGCAGGTGACAGACTGATCTATTACAGTCTCGGTTCTGGACGTCTGACCAACTGAATGCGCTGAACAGGTTGCGGCCACTTGACGCCAGTCTTGACTTGACTTGACTTGTGTAGATTAACGTACCCGGACACAGTGACGCCAGTCAGTTAAATTTGTGTCCCCGGACACACTGAACGCCAGTCTTGGGCAGCTTGAGTTTATATATCCTGATCATGGCCAGCGCTTTTGGCGACGATTTGAGCTGTAAGTGGCCGCAGCCTGACCAGCGCTTATAATTATGGCATCCAGATACGGGCGTCTGTGATGAGAATTGTTTGTTTGTTTGTTTATTTAACGTCTTTTCACTTAAAAGTGATTTTAGACAACATTAACAACAGTAAATTAAAATACAACTAAAACATAAATAAAGGAGATAGGAAACAATCACTTATACTATTCATAATATTCAAAGCATAGAGACTACATGCAAAAAAGGCAAAAAAGGCGAGATAAAACAATCCTCTGTGAAGAGGTATAGTTAGATTTCTCTCCATTCTCCCACGGATAACTGCCTCTCCCACCCCTCTTACCATATTGAATGCAGTCCCTATTTACATATTATCCAATATTTCTTATTCCATTCATCATCCATAAGGAAAAGTATAGCACATTCCCGGATCATAAATACCAACAAATATTATCAAATATTACAACAACAAAAAACTATAGGGCTAAACAACAACGCCTCTGCAATCTGCAGCCAACAATCATATGTTATAATTTGAGCATTGCAAATATTTGCAGGTAAAAGTTGTTGTATTGCACTACAATCATGTAATATGTGATCTATTGTTATATTTGCTTGACATTGGCATACTACATCTTTGCAGTATTTTGTTTTCCAAGAATTAAGAATTAGTCTATTGGCCAAAGTAACAATATGACGAGAATAATGGATTGCTTGATTTGTTATAATGTTCAAGTTTGATTCTGATTTAAATTGTTGATTGATAATTGTATACATTTCTTTTTGTGATAATGGTATTTGTATGGAAATAACATGTTCATTTTTTGCTCCTTGTTTGGCTTGTCGATCTGCCCAATCATTATACAATAAACCGCTATGTGAAGGAACCCAACAAAATGTGACACCAGTTCCTGACCTTATTAATATGTTAACAAGGTGTTGTATTTCATATATTATTGAATTAGCATCATTATTGTCAGATTGCAATAGATACAAAACTGCCTTAGATTCTACACATATCAATAAATCAATGAATGTTCTTTGTAAACTTATTATTTTATTTAATGACATTAAAATAGCGATAAGTTCAGCTGTAAATATTGAATGTTTATTCCCTAAGCTATAACCTTCAATTATTTTGAGTGATGGTATAACATATCCTGAGCCAGAGTCCCCTGAATCTAAAACGGAACCATCCGTATATATTTCTAAATAATTATGATAATTTTCTTCTATGTGTGTACGAGCAGCTGATGCAATTAAGTTAATATTATCATCTTTTTTCAGTGTAGTGTATTCAGTATCAAATTTAGCTTTACAGAATTCCCATGGAGGCAACGGTGGGCTTGCTAATTTTTTGAAAACATTTTGTGGAGATATATCTGCTTTCTCAAAAATATCAGAAGTGTAAGTAGCAATAGTTTGTAAGTATTTGACATTTCGAGATCGTTGAGGAAAGTCTCTGCGCGATTGAATGTTTAATTCAATTGTTGTAAAATTTTGTACACTAGAAGCTCTGACGATGTATTTTGCACATGACATTTTACGCCAATCATCTAAGGACATTAATCCTACAGCTTTGTATGTAGCTATTGTTTTCGTATGAATAGGTACTCCAAGTGCAGTTTTATTAGCCTTGCTATCAATGCTTTGTAACTGTTTTAGTAGCGTTTTTGATGCCGAAAAATATACCTCCTGGCCATAAGTAAGTTTAGATCTTACAAGTGCAATAGCAATAGACAATAACGTTTTAATATCTTGACCCCAGTTTTGTGTTGATATTATTTTAAGAAGGTTCAAACTTTTGGATGCCTTTTGTATTAAATACTGTATGTGTTTATTCCAGTTCAGTTTGACATTTAAAAACACACCTAAAAATTTCACATCTGTCACATACTGCAATTGTTTTTTACCAATAAAAAAGTTTGGTAATTGTCTTGGTCCCTTCCCACTGTTGAATAAGATCATATTCGTTTTTTCTTCACTGAATTCTAGACCATTTATCTGCATATATAAGATAATTTTATCCAATTCTGCTTGATAAAGTTTTTGAATATGCTTTATTTCAAACATTGACGTCTTTTTCTTTAAGGTTACATTAACCCACATAGCAATGTCGTCTGCATATTGTACTAAACTTGTATTTTTTCCAACTTGTTTTGGTAAATCGTAAAGCAAAATGTTAAAGAGTAGGGGCGATATAATTGACCCTTGTGGAATACCCATATTAGTGTTATATTTTGATGAATATGAATTGCCAATTCTAGTGATGAGTTTTCTTCCATTTAAAAATTGTTTAATGTATAAATACATATTACCAGACAATCCAATTGTTTTCAATTTATAAAGCAGTCGACAATGCCAAACGCGGTCATAGGCTTTGCTAACATAAAAAAACGTAGCAAGAACGTTTTTTCTTTTAGAAAACTGTAGTTTAATTTGTGTTGTCAATTTTACTAAATGATCAATCGTAGATCTACCTTTCTTAAATCCAGCTTGATTGCTTGGTATTATATTGTTTTTGTTGCAATAATGTGATAGCCTATTTAATATAACCTTTTCCAAAATTTTACCAGCATGTGATGTGAGTGCAATAGGACGATAGCTATTTGGATCTTGCCTGTTTTTACCTGCCTTTAATAGTGGAATGATGATAGAAGTTTTCCATTGTTCAGGTAAGGTATTTTCTTGCCAACATTTGTTAATTAATTTATGAAAAAATTCAATCCATTTTGTAGGAAGATGTTTTAATAACGTATAAGATAGTCCATCTGAACCAACTGCTGATTTTTTATTCCCCAACTGATTTAACGCTGACAAGATTTCATTTAATGTTACTGGAGAATTGATGAAATTTGAATTATCTATAACTGGATCATTATAATCTTCAGATATTTCGTCTTCAAGTCTTCTACTGCGTTCTTGATCAGTCAAGCTTGCTATATTGCTTGCAGTGGAGAATTGTTTGCCGAAGACTTCAGCCTTTTCTTGAGGTAATGGAAAAGATTTGTCTACAATTTTAATCGGACACTGTGGACGTTGAATACCATTTTTCATTTCTTTAACCTTTTTCCAAAATACATTAATACATTTAGTATCTTTTGAAATATAAATTTTATTTGTGCAAAAATCTTCCCAATATTTCTTTTTTGCAAGAGCTATTATATTATTACAACTAAGTTTTGTTGTTTTCATCTTGTCATAGGCATCTACTGTTCTTGTTCGTATCCATTCTTTATAAGACTTCTTTTTATGCCTTACAGCCACCTCACACTCAGGGGTCCACCATATGTTACCCTGGTGCTTTTTGTTTTTTCCATCTATTTTGCGAGGTTTGGATTTGCTAGCAGCACTGTGTATGTGTTTTGAAAATGTATTGTATATTTCATCAATATTTTCATCATCCTCAAAATTTAAATTAATGTCCAAAAGAATAGATTGATATGTAGTCCAATCTGCAAATTCATATTTATATTTTGGAATGTTATCTTTTGTTTGATCTCTTTCTATATGTTCTCCTAGTATTGTTATAACAGGTAAATGATCACTATTTAAACTGTCGTCCTCCACATCCCACAAGGTGTTAGTGGCTAAAGATGTAGATATAAGTGATAAATCTATAGCTGATGGACGCTGTGTGCTGGCGTCTGGTACTCGAGTTATCCTACCATCATTAAGTAAAATCAAATCTGAAGAATGTATATTATTAATAAGTCTATTACAAACATTTGCATTGTGGATGCAACCTTTGTCCCAAATTGAAGAGTGTGCGTTAAAGTCTCCAACTATTATCCATTTAGTAGATTTATCTAGATTTTGAATCCAATCAGTATTGTCATTTGTTATACCAGTAGGAAAATAGACTGACATGATATTGACCTCAGTTCTATCATTTATCTTCACTTTTGCTGATACAGAATGAACACCCTCTGTTGTCTTGGGCACAGGGGACCCACATGGCAAATAACTTACGTCTTTCCTAAAGTATAAGGCTACTTTAATTTTTTCATTTTTATGTACAAATTGTACCAAAGGAGGAAAGAAATATCCGTCTAGTTTAGGCATTTATATTTGTTAACATTTAATGACTGTAGTGCAATAATGTGATGTTGATGTTGATTTAAATATTGCTGTAAGTATTGTGCGTTTGTAGATAAAAATCTACAATTCCATTGAAATATATTAAACTGTTCATCAGTCATTATGTTATAGATTAATTACTTCATTTGATCAAAATAGAATTGATAGTATTTGCCAGAAGGATTGATCCCTTTTTGTTGGGGTGAATACGATCGCTGTACAATGATACTTTAGCTGCACCAGATTTGGTAAGAAACAAAGGATCGTTGTCAACATATTGTACAGATCCCTTGTTGCATGCATTCTTGAGCGCCGCATTTGATGCATCACTCTTCTTTAGGTCTCCTCTGATAGGAATAATAGATGACCTGTAAATGTTAGCTGACGGAAAGACAACTTTAACAGACTTGATGACATTCGCCCATTCTTTCATGGGCACTTTCTGTCCTCTACTACTGTTGACGCCCACATGGATCACGACCTTATCTACCTGAGTGTGTAATGGTTGAGTAGATAACCATGCATTTAAGTCACTAATGTGCAAACCAGGTACACACACAGTTTGTCTGTTGGTTTCCGTAGATGCAGTGTCATCATTGCAAAGGCCTCGGAGCACAGAGTCTCCAATTACAAAGTACTTCGTGTTCTCCAACACTCTCACTTTGCTCAAGCGATCAGCGGGTGTTTCTTTATGCTCCAGACTTGCACTAGACAAACTTGACATCTGATCAAGAGTCATGTTTTGTAGATCTACAGTATCATTCACTTTTTGACATGACTTTGATCTGGTGTGCACTTTTGCAGATCTAGATTCAAACATCGGCGCCACAGGCACACGCTGTCCTTCTGATGCCTGATGTAGCTGTTGAAGGAGTTGAGTTGCTTCTTCTTTCTCCTGAGGCCGCACGTCGCTCTCACCAAACACAGCAGAGTAATTGGCGTACACGTTGTCAACATTGACATCCTTTACACTGAACAAAGGCAAAACAATCTTTCGAAGATACTCAGTGAAAGTCACTTGTGTTGACCTTTTCTGTTTGGCTGCATCTGCGTATGACTTATATCGTGATGTGTTTGTATTGTTTTGTTTTACTTTGTCAATAGCCTCTTTCATGGTCATGTAAGTTGCTGATCTTTTCCTCAGAGCTTCTTTCAGCATCACCTTTTGCGCACATCCGTGATAGGCTGCTGAGTGATCGCCACCACATTCACAATTGACACAGTGAGGCGTTTTTGCTGTACAATCACGCCTCTCATGTGATCCTCCACAACGACAGCACCGCTGCGTTTTAGCAAAACATCTCTTCTTAGTGTGGTTCAATCGCTGACAAAGTGTGCAGCGAATGACAGGGCGATTGTAGGGGTGAACTTTATATTCTTTACCTCCCACCTTTACCACTGTAGGCAAATATTGGCAAGCAAAAATTATTCTAGTAATCCTGCGATGATTCTTGGTGGTTGCTGGTAAAAACATTATAATGTCTGGATTTACTTCAAGTTCTTGTGTGTTAAAGACGTCAAACACCACTCCTTCTGTTGTCATTTTCGGAATTTCACATTCATTATGTATCCCACCCATATCTGATATTTTCAACAGTTTTTCTTGCTGTTTTTCAGATTTACATTGCACATACAGATCACCTGAACGCAACCTAGTGACTGATCTAACGTCTCCTACAAATCCATGAAAAGGAAAGCTGGGGGTTGCTGCTAAAGACTTTAATGAAACACATCCAGAGTGCTTATCATGGATTATAATTGGAAATGAATTTACAAATAATTGTTTATCATTCTGTACTGTGACATTTATCCTGGTGGGATTGTTATTGTCTGTGTCACGTACTAAGTACTTTTTTGTTTTAATAGTATTTTGCATTATAAAATATATTTATACATTTCTGTCATGCACTATTATGCACTGTTTTCTTGTGAAGGATGCATAACCATGACGTCATCAAGACTTCTACAATTCTACAACTTCGAACCACTGACGTCAAATTCTGAAGTTGTCAACCGGACGTACGTAGATTTCACACTATAACGAACAGCTGTGTTTCTTAGAAAATTAATGATGTCAAAAATGACGTGTCATGCATACACACATGAATAAGAAATTAAGATAGTACCTAGAATATTGAGTAAATGTAACTGTTGGTAACACAAAATCAACTAAAGTAAACACAATCTTAAAAACTGAATTAAATTATGATGACTTAGTAGACTGAAGTGGCAGATTTCCTCTTTGTCGATCGGTGTTCTAGAACTCCCATATTACCGAGATTTCATTTACTTTGTGCGATCGTTCTTCACAAACTGCACTTCAAAACAAAAGAACCAAGCTTCCGCACTGGAATAACATATTCATTTTCACAATTCCAGCTGTCCAAAACGTCATTTTGTAAAGGACTGGATGCCTATCTGTCGGAATATGCTCTCAAAAAGAACATCACTGGCAGTGATCCGAGAGAGACCGACTTGGTTCCACCATATTGTGACGTCAAATGACGTAAATGTAATGAGAATATATACGCCTAATTAAACACGAATCGTTTCAAGTTTACTGTCTGAAAATAAAGATCACAATATTATTATTAAACATAAACTTTTATTTTGTATTTTGTATTAATTTAAATTTTATTTATTGTTGCTATAAGTATAGGCTTACGCTGTTAGTATTAGCTAGAGTATGTTAGAGTAGGCCCAATGTGTCAAGACTATGTTTAGGCCTGTTAAATGTTCAACAGTCAGTGTTCACAAACAGTAAGATTATAGTAGTAAGTATAGGCCTACTCAGTGTGGACTGTTGGTCGCGATTGAACGATTTTATTTTTTATTTTTTTGGATCTGTACACGCTCACATTTTTCACACACTTTCACACATACAAAACCAGCCTAAATCTATCACTCAAACATACTATGTAAAGTAGGGATATCGCTAATAGAAGACGGAAAGGAAGTCGCATTTTTATTTTGAAATTTTATGGAGCCAACTCTCGGTGACCTGAATAGTGTTGTATCTAAGTCAATAAAATTCGCTCCTTGCGGGAATCGAACCCGGCAACTAACTTACTGCGCCAAGAGGCCATCCTTGTATCTTATCTTATCCCCGGAGTGACCCATTTTTTTTAGGTGAGACAACTGCATGCTTCCTTTGTTTACACTTTTTTTTTGTTTCCCTTATCTTATATCTGATTGCTTTATTTAAATCAATCATATTGTCTACTATAGACGTTGGCTTACGTAATAATAACTATAATAAACACAATCATGATGTCTAGTTCAATATTGAACAGTACAATCTTACAATCTTAGCTTTTTTTAATGCATGACCCCAGAAAGAATGCCAGAAACAATGGGAACACGTGCGGACCTAATTATACGTTTACATGCCCATAGTATGAACCCACGTCTTGAATTACATGCTTTGACGTAATAGCAATGAGCAGGAAGGAATACGTCTTCTTTATCACACCATCACACACACACACACACCCACCCACCCACACACACACCCACACACATCCGGGCGCGCTGACACACACATTTGAAAAAGAGAGAGAGAGAAAGGGAGAGAAAGAGAGAGAAAGACAATTCAGTGAGGAAGTTTAAACGGGACTACACCAGCTGAAATGAACGGAAGAATGCACAACAAGAGTAATACAAAGTTTGTTTTTAGGCCTAGGTACGGGCGTCTTGTTACCTCCTCCAGTCTCCCTCCTCCCACACTCCCTTACCCTCCCCTCCCCTTTATCCTCATCCGGCCAGTCACGCCCCGAAGTGTCAACAGGCATTATTATTAAACAATTAATAGATTTCAGTGTAAACCAGGATGCTTGTCTTGTCGGTAATAAATTATTTCCGTGTACTGTATAGTATATAGGTAGTTAAAATTGGATCGACCCTACAGACTCTGTGCCCAACGTAATTCATCGTATTGCATATGATGTGGATAAAACATTTTTGAAACCAAAAATTCTCAGTCGATCTCCGAAACTCAGAAAATGTACATTAGACGGCAAGCCAAATAAGAAAAGTGCTTTAGAACACGAATGGCTTTGGCTACCACAGGCGCCCGTAGCTGGGTCGTTCTGGTAGCTTACTCTACATGCGTAGTCTTGTCAATTAGTTTAATTTTACGCTTAGGTCAAGTTCAAATGAGACGTGAATGCTAGACAGGGAAACAATTAAAGCAGCGATAAGCCTCTGTGGCAGGCTCTGTTTGCCTCGCTTCAGCTGGTTACAAAGTTGAGGTCGTGCTTGTCACGTGACCGCATTTAGGCCTCTTGTCGTCTGCAACTTCAAAGTTTGAGTCGACGATGGCTGCTGGTTGTAATCCCGTGATTTTCACTTTCATTTTCAGATTTTGTGTGTCTCTCATCTAATCAGCTGATCACTGATCAGTAGTTTGCATTGGAAGACATCATGATGATAGGTCCCTGAAACTGACTTTGATTGTGGTGTGGTGCGGTTTTGTGCCTTGGCTTGGGGTAACGTGAAAAGAACATGATGTTGTCATCTTTGCGACACCGCTTCAACAGTTTCAGGAGGCCGAAAGATGATCGCAGAAGCCCTATTGCACAGGACAAGGCGGACCGTCCTGACCGCCACGCATACAAGAGACCAGACTTTTTGGATTTGCCTTACGACCAGTACATTGAACAAGGATATAGTAGTCCTGAGGCTAGAAAAATTCTTGTGATGAAAACGCCTAACATCTTGCCATGGAATGCAGGCTACGCTGAGTAAGTTAGTCTAGCCTACCAAATTAAAATGTTGACTACTACTACTACTACTACTACTACTACTGCTACTACTACTACTGCTACTACTACTACTAGTACTACCGCTGGTGTTTATTGTGCACTGAATATTATTTTCCTTGCAGGTTTACTCAATCAGTACACCCAGAATGGCCAGATCATAATTATTACAAAACAATTTGTACAGATTGTATTTTGTTTACAATTATTGTATGTACATATTTATATTTATTTAAAAGGTCCCAATTCGAAAGCTTTGTTTACGTTTGTCAAAAACGGGTTTACCCTAAAAGTCACACTGTTATCCCATTGCACAATGATGTTGTGGGCTTTCGCTGTTGAAACCAATCACTAAAGTTTGAATGTTCAATTTCCGTTCTGACAGGGAGTGATTTTGTGACCTTTGACCCTATTTCTCAGTGAACAACCAAGCTGAAAAGTGTGTCTTTGGTGTAGGGCACAGCGTATTTTATCAACCTGAAACAAAAAATATTCCTCGCAAATTTTTTTTACGAGGTCTGTCTTTTAGTTTTACTGATTTTTACCAAATTTGGTAGCTGCTATTTTTAGGTCCAGAATGTTGGCTGACTAGCCAATGGCTGTTGCTATTAATAGGCACAAAAACTATGGAATTTATTCATTTTAAAAATAATTAAACTTTCAACAAAGTTTTGTTTTTGTTGTAAGCTTTTTTTTTTTTTTTTTTGGGGGGGGGGGGGGGGGCAACACTCATTGGGAATGTTAAAAGGATCTGTCCAGGGTGTGTGGTTAGTGGGGGTCCCTTTAAGAAGCTACAAAGATAAATAACAGGCTTGGGCTTAAATGTTATCATGTAACAATACTATATGTTTACAAAACTAATCAATAGATTTGAGCGCCCGAACTTGGAGTATGGTAACACTAACAGCCTAGTCTATATTAGTATCTGGCACCCACTTTTCAAAAGATAGTCTGTTGTTTTAGAGAATTACGTACAGTGGCAAGCTACTCGACTACTTGTGACATTAAAGTTCTGACGAATGACTGCGAAGACTTGATCTTGTGTCTTTGAAACTCAAGAGATTGAGAGGTGATATAAAAACAAGCTTTAAAAATGATAACAAATTTGATAATGTTAATACTAACATATTTTTTTCAACTTCAAAATATAGATTTATATGTAGAACAAACAAAATAGTATTAGTAATAGTAGTGTGAGAACACAATCAGCTGTGAAGCCTATGTGAATGTTCTTTCTTTGCCCTTATTACTTTAGGGATCTCTTATTATGCATTCCCATGCCACTGAAATGCCACTAACATACATACATCTAATAACACAATTTGTATTAAACACTGCAAAACAAATTGTCATCTATATAAAACATTTTTATCAACTGGAATAAAACTACTACTAGCACTAGTAGTACTAGCACATGTCATTATATGTTAAAAATGCTAATAATACTAATGAACTTAAGAACCTCCTTGCGCAGGTAAAATTCTTTGAAACTTTTCAAATCTTATTCACATTTGATAAATGATCTATTGTGACCACTTTCATTTTGAACTTCCAAAGCAATTGCAATGCAGCCCAATTGTTTGAAATTGACTGGGACACTACAATTTGGCGTGGCTTACACCAGTCCCAACTGAACTGAACTGAACTGAACTGAACTGAAGGATTTATTTACTACATCAACAAACATCCCTATTGACAATCAAACTTGTTGAACCATCAAGTTATTCACACGAAACTAAGGATCCGCTTCAGTTGACATGGACCCGTTTTTTTCTCTCTTTAGTTTATGTTGTTGTTTACTCTCCCGACGCCCTCTCCTCTCTTTTGTTGTTTGTTTGCTTGTCCCCTCACTGAAGTAACATAAACTGGGCTGAGACTGTCAGAGTGTAAGCAAATCGGGTATTGCTGCAAGCAAATAGGGTTTATTACTGCTGTCATTCCTTGCTCCACAAGCTATTCCTTTTTGTGTGTGGATACTTTGTAAACCATCATCAAGTTCTTCGCACCAAACTAAGGAGCAGCTTCAATTGACACTGTACAAGTACCTGTTTTTTTGTCATGTTTATGTTGTTGTGTATCCCCCCTTTTTTTGACCCGTTACTGAAGTCTGAAATAACACGAACATAAACTGCACTGGGCTGAGGCTACCAGCGTGTAGGCAAATAGTTGGGTACTAATTGGCATTCAAAATGATTGAGCTCTTCTGTTTTTTGATCATTTGTAATTGTAAACCATGAGCAAGGACTCTTTAGTAGTCCTTGACCATGAGGCATGAAGTTTTTCACTCTAAAAATAAAAGAATAAGGTCATTAAGGATCAATATAGTTGACATTCACTCATGGGCCTGTTTGTGTCATACATAATTTATGTTTATGTTATTGTTTTATTTGTAATTGTAAACCCCCCTCTCACACCACTATTGACCCCTTGCTGAAGTCTGAACTAACATAAACTTCATGAGGCTGCTGGAGTGTTTGCAAATATAGGGCACTGTTGTTGGCATTCCAAAGCAAGCTCTTTCTTTGTTTTTTTTTGGTATCCTTTGTATTCTTTATTAATATTCTTCTATCCTTGTATGATATTGATAAAACTTAAATTGCTATGTAGACCAGGAAGACTACTTTATAGGAAATGCCAAATAGGACTTACATTGTTTAGAATAATACATTATGTACAATACCTCCTGAACATGAAGCTCTGTCTTAAGTGTGCACTTATTGCAATTTATAATACTTGTAGTGCGGCACACAACACTGTGCCTAACTTATTCATTTACGGATGCTCTTTAATACAACTGGAAAGAGTGATTAAAATATTTCCTCCTCTATATGCATTGCTAATTTTTGGAATGAGGCTTGTGCGGATGGCCCTGAAAAATTAGGAATGATGCATAAAATGTCAAACCAGTGTGCCAATCTAATCTGCGCCAATCTAATCTGCATAGCTCTTAAAATATTTTTGTCTGTCGCAGTCCAGAATGCTCTTCACTTGCTTGATCGTCTGCTAGACATAAAGGGCAGCTCCCATGCATCATGCATGATGGACAGTTTATATAAAGTACATTGCTATGCAATGCCATGTCCAAATGTCAATGTACTTTATTAAAGTAATTGTCAGATTGAAATGTGTTGGTTGTCTCTTTGGCCCCCCTCCCCTCCCCCCCCCCCGCCCCAAGTACTAATCTCCAAATGACCAATTATATTTTCTCGTGATAGGGGCCAGTCGACTCATAGACTTTCTACCTCAAAATGAACTCAGAATCTAGTATAAATCTATAATATATATTTTCTTCTGTATGTATATTGAGGAGAAAAATCTTGAAATTATTGTGATATAATACATATCACTTTGTCCTTTATGTTTGTCAGGTGTTGTAACGCGAACAGGAAGAAAAATGAAGACCAGACAGCAGTTGGAGGCATCAAATTGGATCATCAGCTGACACAAGAAGAAATGGCACAATTCTTTCCAGGAGAGAGGGTACTGAAACAGTTTATTTGGCTCACTAGTACCCTTTGCGGGATGTATTAGTACTTTTTGGCCTGTAGAACACTTGGTTAGAGAGAGCAGACTAAGAATGCTAGTTATGTGCCGGACACTGTGGATTTAATTCCTTCCGTGGACGACATATTAAACTTTATATTTAATGTGAGTACGTGTATGAAACTTATAATCCATTTTCAAGTCACCCAGATCTTTTTTCTGGCACTAGGGCTTATTCCGTTAGCTTGTTTTGGGTTTATTTGAACATTTAATTAATTAATTTTATTTTATTTTAATGTAATTTAATTTATTATTTTTATTGATTTCTTTATTTTCTCTCAGCCTGTCTGCTAAAATAGCGATCCCTTCAAAATCGTCGCACTTTTACAAATGAGTTTGATTGAAGAAAAAGCACATGCATATATATAACAACATCCTGTCTTAATTAATATTTAATTATTATTCATAATATTATCTTGATTACTATTGTGGCTGCTACAGTTATTGTACCACTATAATATTGCTATTAGCATTACAAATGCTGCTGGTACACTTAAACACCTGTTCATTATTTATTTATCTAAATACTGTTTACTACTAGCACTAGATGTCTATTATTTAACGTTATGAATACAGCCATTATAGGTTAGGGCAGGCGCGCAGGTTACTTTGGCGAGGTGGCTACAAACAGAGTTTGTTTCATACCTTTTCCTATCTAGAATGAACCCCATCCCTGTTGCAGCAGTACTGTATATTGATCAATGTAATTACTGCTGCAACAGGTATGGGGTTAATATAATTCTAGATGAAGCGTTCCTTGACCATGATGTAGTCTATTTGGTTGTGATGCTCCCCGCCGGGACTGTGCCATGTCCATCGTCTGGAGATTTTGTGGAGACCAAGCGTGTTTGCCAGTACCAGATTGTTGTATCTGGCAAACTCCAAGAGTCTCAGACCCCTGTCATTTGTCTCGTTGGTGCAGTGGGGTCCACATGTGTCTCCTCAGTTGTGGTAAGCATCTTGGCCAATTTTGGCATTCCAGTCGCCTTGCACTATGACTATGTCCTTCTTCGTCACTTGGTCAAGGACCGCCTGTAGATTTTCATAAAAATCCTCCACTTCGCTGTCGTCATAGTCTGATGTTGGGGCATAGGCCTGGATGATGGTGATGTTGAAAGGGGCTGCTCTCAGGCGGATGGTAATGAGTCTACTGGAGACTGGGCGGCAACCCATGACAGTGGCTAGAATGTTCTTGTGGACCAAGAATCCAGCGCCGTGTTCGTGCCTGTCGTCTCTACCTCTGAAATAGAGCTTGTGGCCTTTGTCAGTCGTTGTTTCACCTAGGCCTTTCCAGCACAGTTCGCTGATGCCTAGAACGTTCCATCGATAGTGGTCCAACTCGTGGGCCAGTTCTTCTAATTTTCCTTCCGCAGTTAGGGTCCTGACATTCCAGGTTCCTATGACGATGTTGTTTCTCGTGCGGATCTTGCTAAATTGTCCATCAGTAGCAGACTTAACACCTCCGTCCTGGTGGCCAAGGGAAGGCGCAGTCCTTGTGTCGGGCGACGACCGATCCGGTATGGAATTAGTGGATAGTGTCATCATGTAGTGTGTCTTGGGCAAAAAAGACCTGGCGGTGCCCAATCCTCTCCAGGCTGTTGGCCACAGCCGAAATCCTCGAATACAGTGTGGCTCGCTTTGGCCCTGAGCACGTGGTCATTGAACCTGTAGTAACGTGAGGTTCCTCCGCCCTGGCAGGTGACTTCTGTGTAGAAGACTTTCGCCCAGTGATGCCCTGCTAACATCACCCCTGTTAGTCGACTCTTACGACACGCCGGGAAACGTTGGGTCTATTCTATTTAATGCCCGAACCCACAGGGCAAACATTGGCAGGACACGCATTTTTTCAGGAGCAGATCTCGTGATGATGTCTTTCCGGCTCCACTTGAAGAGAGTAAATACAGCAAAGTGCACTAGACTGAAGTTCGACCTGGACAAGCTGCAAGACCCGGAGGTGGCAGAACTATTTCAGGCCACAATTGGAGGGAAATTTGCACCACTGCTCATTTTGGGGGCTGGTGAAGTAGATGTCAACACCATGACCACCACCTTCAACTCAGCTGTGACAGATGCCGCCACTGAGATCCTTGGCAAGCACTGACCAAAGAAGAAGCCGTGGATCACACCTGAACTTTTGGATCTGTGTGATAAACGAAGAGAGATAAAAAAGAAAAAGAACACCTCACAGGGAGCTGATGTCTACCGAAAAATCAACAATGACATCCGAAAAGGCATGCGCACAGCAAAGGAGAACTGGATAGAAGATCAATGCCAGGAAATAGAGAACAGTCTGAACAAGAACAACAGCAAGAAGGCCTGCCAGACTGTGAAGCGGCTGACAAGTGTCCACGATCCAAAGCAAGTCTGGTATATGCCTTACAGAAGAACAAGAAGTCTTGGACAGATGGACAGAGTACTGCTCTGACCTTTACAACCATACACCAAATGGAGACCCATCAGTTCTAGCATGTCCCGAGAACAGAGAAGAAGAAGAAATCCTCCCAATTCTCCGGGAAGAAGTTGAGACAGCAGTGCAATCGCTAAAGAAAGGGAAGTCAGCGGGAGTGGACAACATACCCGCGGAACTGCTACAAGTACAAGCAGGAGGAGAAACGATGATTGATGCCCTCACCATGGCATTATCTGTAACAAGATCTGGCAGAGTGGGGAGTGGCCTATACCATGGACCCAGTCGCTTGTCATCACTCTTCCCAAAAAAGGTAATCTTCAGGAGTGTTGACACCACCTCCAGAGCTTATGGAATGGAAATAAGTGCAGAGAAGACCAAAATGATGACCAACAACACCAATGGCATCAACACGGACATCAAAGTCCAAGGCCAATCCCTCAACACAGTGCATAGCTTCAAATATTTAGGAGCCATTATATCAGACAATGGGTCCCGACAGGAAGTCCTCTCCGGGATCGCACAAACAACTGCTGCCCTGACAAGGTTGAAGCCCATTTGGAAAGACAGGACCATCAGTCTACATTCCAAAGTAAGACTGCTGTGCTCCCTTGTCATCTCCATCTTCCTATATGCTTGCGAAGCATGGACCCTCACAGCAGATCTCCCAATGAAGAATACAAAGCATGGAGATGATGTGGTACAGAAGACTTCTGGGCATTTCCTATACCCAACACATCACCAACGACGAAGTCCGACAGACCATCACACAAGCCATTGGACAACACGATGACCTGCTCACAGTGGTGAAGAAACGGAAACTCCGATGGTATGGCCACGTCACCAGATCATCAGGCCTTGCAAAGACCATTGTGCAAGGCACAGTGCAAGGAGATAGAAGAAGAGGGAGACCGAAAAAGAGGTGGGAGGACAACATTCGAGAATGGACTGGTTTGACACTGAGCGAAGCCATCAGGGCTGCTGAGGACAGAGAAAGATGGAGTATGCTGGTTAAACGATCATCTGTGGTGCCCCTACGACCTCCGGGTTACGGGACAGGATAGGGATAGGGGATAATTCTAGATAGGAGAAGGTATAAAACAAACTCTGTAACCACCTCGCAAAAGTAACCTGCCCTAACCTGTATTCATAATATACATATATTGACACACAGCACACACTTCATATAGAAAATGTATACAGTGAATTGTGATTATGCATAATCTGTCCCTCTATAGAGTCCATAGATCTCTGGGTATTTCTATTTCATTTCATCTGTAGTATGTGTCAGTGTTTCTCTTCTCTCTATCTTTGTGTTTTTATGCATCCTTCTGTATCCTCCATCCCTCGATCTCTCCTTCCTTCCTGTCCTGTTTAATTCGTAACTTGCACACACCACCGATGAGCTCAGAGCTGTTAGAATGACAGCCTGAGAACCTGATAAATGCAGTTACAGTTCAGTTCAGTTCAGTGTAGTTCATAAGGGTTGTATTTAAGCCTCTATCTATCTATCTATTTATCTATCTATCTATCTATCTATCTATCTATCTATCTATCTATCTATCTATCTATCTATCTATCTATCTATCTATCTATCTATCTATCTATCTATCTATCTATCTATCTATCTATCTATCTATCTATCTATCTATCTATCTGTCTGTCTGTCTGTCTGTCTGTCTGTCTAATCCCTCAGTCTGTGGGGTTGTTGGGGACACATGTAAGCCTCACAGTGATTTAAATTGAATATCCCTGTTTGTCGTGTACATTAAATTTTCTTCTTTGTTGTAGCAGTTATAATACACATGCACACACACACACATGCCGCATGCGCTCGCTCAAACACACACACACTCACCCACTCACACACACACTCACACATAAATATACAGGTATTTAATTCAAAATTAAATGAACAAGTTTGAGTGTTGATTTCTAAAGTGCACCTAGCACCAATTGCACATAAAAATTGAGAATGGCACATAAAATGTCAAACTAATCTGCCCAGCGTTTCAAATATTTATATGAACATCTTGCTTGTCACTGTTGCATCGTCTGCTAGACTCATGCATGATGGACAATTTTAGGTATATAGGCCAAATAAATTGCTATGCAGCTTCACTTTCAAATGTACTTTAAAAAGATTATTAGATTGAAATATATCGCTGGTCTTTTTGGCAAATACTAATCCCCCAACTGGCCCATGGTTTTTTCATGGAAGGGGTCAGCTGACCAATACACAATTATCTACCCAGAGAATGAACTCTGGAGTTTAGGATGTTGTGATAGGATGTATAATTTACATCATTGGGAATAATGATTCCCAGTCCCAGTCTAGTCTGTAGGAGAACTCCGTATAAAGTTTTATTATAGACATTTTATTGCTATCGGCCTGTTACAAAGGTTTTAATTTTATAGGGCCATCTGCCTGAAAGAGACGAAAGAGTCACTGATCCCAATCTGAGTGTCAGGGGCTGTTAAGGGTTATTACATTACATGGTTATTGTTTTATGTCCAGCGGAGTTAAGGGTTATACAGCTAAACGCAGCCTGTGCTTGTTAGATCTGTTTGTTAGTGGGAACCGGCCTATTGCAATAGTGTAACATAATTTTGGGTGTCGGATAGCGCAATGGTTGGAGCACTCGCTACTGTGTCGCAATGTAAGCACCGTCCAGTGCGGTTAGCACTTGGATGGGTGACCGCAAACCGTGAAGCGACAAATAACAACGCCCCCAGTCGACTCAACTGTGACTGAGTACCTACTCTTTTAAGGGTGGGGAAGGTAAAGCAGCGAGGAAGAGAGATGGGCATCACCCTCATTATGATGGCCCAAGATAAGTGTGATCTCCAACATCACGCCCCCCTACGGCCACAAGGCTATGGGACTACCTTTACCTTTTACCTTTTTAACATAATTCTAATTGTACTCATGAATGTAAAGTGTATTATTATGACGCTGGAGTTTAATAAATAATTTGGTCATAATAGAAAGTTTATGTTATGTGATCCTAAAAACGTTATTTCTAGTCTTCTCCCTCTGATCAGGTAGGCCATGTAGCCAGCTTGCGAGGGGTGTATTTTGGAATATTTGATGGCCATGGAGGACCGGGGGCTGCTCTCATGGTGGCTGACCAGCTGATCGTCCATCTCCAGGTATTTACACTGAGAAGATAATTAAGTCCCCTATCCTCTTCGCCACCCTCAAAGAACAAAACAAAACTTAACAATATAAAATAAGCAAGTTAGTAAATGAGCGAGCAACAAAAGCTTTTGGGTGGTGGATGTTTATTTGGGGCTGGGTGGGGTTGAGGGTATGGAGGGAGAAAGAGGTGGGTGGTTAGACTGGGAATACTACTGTAGGGCCTGGCCTATCCACTAGTCTGCTTTCAGGTAAACAAATTGATTGTGATGATGAAAGCTATAAAATATAATGTACAAGGTTGGTTGATCAAAGAGTTTGATCACTGTATGGGTTGAGTTGTTTCAGCACGGTAGATGCTGTAAGGGTGTGGGTTTTCCAAAAATGTACATTTAGGCTTGTCACAGATGTGTTCAATGTGTGCATACAAGGAGTACTAATAGTACTCCTTGGTGCATATTATGTAAATGTGCTTGCGACTTGTACCTCTTACATGTGCTCGTATGTTGCGTACAGGCAGTTATGAGTGGTGCAAAGTTTCATCCACAGGCGTCTGTGTAGCATAGATGATTATGTGAAACCTCATTTATAACGATATTGGTATGATCTTCGCAGTATAGAGGATTATATGACGCCTTGTAGCAATATTGTAGCACAAGGGGAGACCTGGTGTAGCAGTTGGTTAGACGACGGTTTCCTATGCAGAAGGTCATGGGTTCGAGCTCCCATAGATGATAGACGATGAACTTAGTGGCTTAGGGGACTTTTCAGGTCATTGAGGGTTTTCTCTGGGTTCTCCAGCTTCCTCTCTTCTTTCAATAATGGTATTGGATGCAGTCATTAAAATAAAAATAAATAAAAACTTTGGTTTCCATTCTGTCTCTTAGTAATATTGATCTCCCTGCCACCTGACACCACATGTTTGAGTGATAGATGTATCTGTTATGTATTTGATTATGAGAGTGTATTTAGTGTGTATGCTGGTACAGATTGCCGTCCTTTGAGCCTGCTAGATTATTTGTTGGGAAGCATGTGTATAGCACCCATTGTTATGAAGCATGTATAATAGCATCCACTTTTTATTATTATTATTATTATTATTATTATTATTATTACTATTTATGCAACATGTAGGTTTTATGTTATGGCACTTTCTGGTAATATAGATACACTGTGTATAATGACATTTACCTGTTTGCCAGGAAAAGCTGGCGGTTGTGCGTAAAGACATCTTTATCATGGCACTGCGAGAGCAGAAGAAGCAAGAGGAAGAGCGTAAGGCCGGCTTGGCGTCCAGTTCCGGGGAAGCGACATGCTCTGACGAGAGAGCCAGGGGTGACGACTGGGAATCTGGGGAATTAAACTCCAGGGTCAGAAAGTCCAAGTTTGATCCCTACGATGAAATCACCTTGGATGGGTTGGTCATTGGTGCTTTGGAGGCTGCCTTTGTGGCCATGGTATGTTGACATTAAGAGACTGATGTAGTCTAGCACAATTAAAAGAAGAAATTAAAATAAAAAAACTTTAAGGTCTCAAGGGAATTTGAAACACAACTTTTTGGTTTATTAAAACCTTTTTCAAGCTTGTACTTTTGGCCAAATATAGCACAATGTTATGTTCATTGTGGAATTTGTCTTCATTAGTTCTGTTATTTTTCTGCTACCAGTCCAAACAGTGCTAGCATATTGCAAGCTGAAGAAGACCTATGAACACATTTAGAAGGGATAATTCTGGTTTTGATCAGGTATTAAGAAATTTCTCTTGTAGTTGTATAGTCTTTTCTTGTATCATATTGTATTGTATCGTATTGATTTGCTTGGAGACAGTGTTATTTTGGTGCTAATTACACGTTGTATGCAAGAGTTTTCTTTGAATGATGATGGCTTTCTGGCAATGAAAAATATAAAAGGAAAATAAAGTGAATGAACTGATGTTACAATTTGAATATTTTTTACAGTTCAAGTTCTATTATTATTATTATTATTATTATTATTATTATTATTATCATTATTATTATCATTATTATTATCATTATTATTATCATTATTATTATCATTATTATTATTATTATTATTATTATTATTATTATTATTATTATTATTAGCTGTGGAAGCCAGTTCTGACTATGATTATGACTTTGGAAGTGCTGTGAGAATACTGTGTATCAAAGAATGTTAAGACTGTGGTAATGATATATATATACCTATTGACTTTAAAAACAGCTGATGTGTGATTTGTAAATGACATGGCTGCATTGTCATAAAAGAAAAAGTATTTAGAAATGTTCATAACAGAAAAACTTCTAGTTTTTCTACCATAAAGGTAGACAGATGTTCGATTGAATGCATTTTTTTCTGCCCCAAGGATGAGCATATTGGATTGGAGCGAGGTTCATTCAACATTACGGGGGGTTGCTGCGTTCTGGTGGCACTCTTTCTTGCCGGCCGACTTTATGTTGCAAACGCTGGTGACTGCAGGTAACCATGTCAACCTGTTTCCATTCTCTGCAACATGAGTAGGCTGTCTAACTTTGGATTTGAATGCAGACCTTATAGATTGTCCTGGTATTCCTGGGTAGGTATTTTAAGAAAAAAGCAAACGAAATTAAAAATACAACAATGCCCCTCCTGCCCCTAAAAAACAACAAACAAACAAAAAAACTAAACAGGCATAATATTAAATTGTTAGATTGTAAATAAATATTGTACATTTTTTTAGTTATTAAGACCCTTTCAGTTAACATTTTATATGTGCGCGTAAGTATTAAGTATGATTGGATCTCTAAAATTAACATCTATTGATGTAAGTATCAGTGTATAAGAATTGTGGTTTATTTTTTGTATTTATTCAAATGTGACACAAATGGCTGTACATAATTCCTTTTGATGGTAATAAATATTTTTAAAATTGAATTGAGTATGTAATTATACAGTGGAACCTCTCTACAACGACCTTGAAAATGTTGACAAAAATCGGTCTTTATAGAGAGGGGTCTTTACAGAGAGCATAATGGCCTTTTCTTGAATCAATTTGCCAGTGATCGGAATATTCTTTCTTCTAGCATCCAGAAACCAATCCCAAACTTTCTCATTTACTTCCGAGTATGTTGTCTTCCTCCGTTTTGATCGCGTACGATCGGCATTATCACCACTTTCCCACCTTTTAAGAATGTCATCTTTGTCTCGGATAATTCCTTGAATTTGTGTTTTTCCAACTTTAAGACTCTTTGCGATCGCAATGGCAGTCTCTCCTTTTTTGTGTCTGTTTACAACATTAACTCGATCTTCCAGAGATAAAAATTTTCTTTTCTTTGTAGACTCCATCATCCCATCACGCTTTCTTTGCTTCTTCTCAGTGCCGCGCTCGTAATGTGAATAAAGTGAAATGCAAACCCCAAACGAGTAGAATCTAGAATGTGACGTTACAAGATGACGTCAAACTTATAGATATCGGCTGGTGTGTCACATATAGGTACCTGTCTGACTGTGCTGAACAAGATCGTAGACAGTTTTTATTGTGCAGTCATGCCGAGAAAGTCGCTATACGGTCTGCAAAGATCGGTCGTTAGACGTTATAGCGAGGGAGTCGCTATACTGATGACAGCAATATAAGGAAATACATCGGTTAAAATAAAATGGGTCGTTGTAGCGGGGGAGTCGTTATAGAGGGGGGTCGTTGTGAGAGGTTCCACTGTATTACAAATGACTTTTTTCATAGTTACCAATGTTAATTGTTTTGATGCATGTTTCAGAGCAGTGGCTTATATTGGAGATGAGGTGATTCCTATGTCCGTGGACTTCACACCTGAACGAGATGTGCACAGAATTTATGAACTGGTAAATGAGTGTGCTTGTGCGTGGATGTCATATTGTATGTAATTGTCCAAATACCCAGCACATCACCTACAGCGAAGTCCGACAGACCATCACACAAGCTATTGGACAACACAATGACATGCTCACAGTGGTGGAGAAACGGAAACTCCGATGGTATGGCCAAGCACCAGAGCATCAGGCCTTGCAAAAATCATCCTGCAAGGCACGGCGCAAGGAGGAAAAAGAAGAGGGAGACAGAAAAAGAGGTGGAAGGACAACATTTGAGAATGGACTGGTTTGACACTGAACGAAGCCATGAGGGTTGCTGAGAACAGAGAAAGATGGGACACGCTGGTTAAACGATCATCTGTGGTGCCCCAACGACCTCTGAGTTACGAGATAGGATAGGATAGGAATTGTCCAAACCTCTAAAGTGATTGATATTACACATATTCAAAGTCAGGTGGCAAAGCTCAATGTGTGTGCATATGTGGGGGCTGGGATTCACATGTGCGAATGTGTGTTTGGAGTGGTGGAGACTATGAGTAGGGATGGATACTTGGAGTATGTGTGTGTAAATCTGTCAGTACATACAATGTGTTTATACTTGGTTTTGAAACCTGGATTAGACTCTGTAAGTGTGTGAGTAAGAATTCCTTTTTTTTGTTTGTTTGTTTGTTGTTGTTGTCTTTAAATTAATTGTTAATGTTTTACATCATGGTGTTTTTCTTGTGTGCAGGGTTACAATCATCCTGAGCTGTTGAAGGATACGTTCACTGCCAATCGCTTTCTCAAAGTGGTGAGTCAGAACGACATTGGCAACAAAGTTCTCTACAAGAAACCCTACTGCTCAGGATGGTAGGTTCAGTTATAAGAAGACGATGATGGTGATGATGGTGATGACAGTGATGGTGGTGATGATGATGGTGATGATTATGTTGGTATTGTTGGTGGTGGTGGTGATGATGATGTGAAGGGTATAGACAAATATGAGTAAGGAGCATCTTTCTCCGCCAAGCAATCGGTGGTAAGGCTGCTGCGCTCCCTTGTCATCTTCATCTTCGTATACGCTTGCGAAACATGGACCCTCACAGCAGACCTACAACGAAGAATACAAAGCATGGAGATAAGGTGCTACAGAAGGCTTCTGGGCATTTCCTGTAGCCAGCACATCACCAACGATGACGTCCCAAAGACCATCACACAAGCCATTAGACAACATGATGACATGCTCACAGTGGTGAAGAAACGGTATGGCCGCATCACTAGAGCATCAGGCCTTGCAAAGACCATCCTGCAAGGCACGAGGCAGAAGAAGAGGGAGACAAAAAAAGAGGTGGGAGGACAACATTCGAAAATGGGCTGGCTTGGCACTGAGCGAAGCCATGAGGGTTGCTGAGGACCGAGAAAGATGGAGTACTCTGGTTAAACGATCGAGTTACAGGATATGATAGGATAGTATAGGATTGGATAATTTCATGTAAATTCATTATGCTTGAACTTAAACCCCCTAGAACTGTTGCATGGAAAGGCTTACTGCAAACGCTCTGTACATACTTTGCAGGACGCAGAAAGAGGTGACTCAGGAGGATTGTCGTCTGCTGCTGGTCACTGGCAAAGGAAGGCTAGTATGTAGCACAGAAGTTTCTTTTCTTTTATCTTGTTACAGCCCTTTGTCTGTTGATAATGCTCATACAGTCCCATCGCTCAACACTGTGAATGTTAGTGTTGAGGTTTTTGCTGTTATTTTATGCCCGTGAGCAAGGCCGAAACAGAAAACATCACACAGGTTTGTTTTTAAAGATTTGCACCTGTGTATGGGTGTCTGGAAATACATTTGAATGGCTTGCCATCTTGTTGTTTTCTTTTATGCATTATTAAGCACAGCTCTTGACACACAGCCAAAATGTTACAAGTATGGTATTTTGGTTTCTATTACTGACAGTGATATCCTGGCTGAGAATTCACAAGTTTCAAGATTTGGGTATTTTCTCACTGAACTTGCTCTAAACTTGATTCCGTCTTGTCTATTTTTCTCATTATCAATGTCACGCTCTGATTATTTGAGACAAAGTGGTGCCTGCCTGTTAAAATGGTTTATTTTAGTGTGGGAATTTCATTTTTGTAATTTATTGAAAATGGTTTTATTTTATGGTGAGAATTGATTATGTAATAGTGGAAATGTTTTATTTTATTGCGAGAACTACTTATTTTATTGGGAAAATGGTTTATTTTATTGTAAGAATTACCTATTAATTTGTATTGTGAGAATAGTTTGTTTATTTTGAGAATTGCTGATTTTATTGTGAGAATGGTTATTGTATTGTGAAAACGCCTTATTTTATTGTGAGAATTACTTATTTTTATTGTGAAAAATGTTCATTTTAAAGTAAAAATTGCTAATTTTGTATTGGAAATGGTTTATTTGATTGTGAGGATGGTTTATTTTATAATGGAATTGTTTGATTTTATTATGAAAAAAAACTTACTTTAAAGTGAAAAATGGTTTTGGTTTGTAGTAAAAATTGCTATCTTATTTGTGGAAAAAAGTTGTAGTTTTTAATCTCCACTTTGTTTTTGCTTTGCAGTCGCGACTTTGTTATACTCTGGGTGTGAGCCGCAGTCTCGGGGACTTTGAGTTGAAGGAAGGGTACACCAAATTTCCCATCAAGCCATTCATCTCGTGCATTCCTGAGGTACGTAGGAAAAGCTGTGGCTTTTGCTGTTACGCTAACGAATTTCCCCACCAGAGGACTTGTTGAGACCGCTAAAACTGATGCCAGATAGTGAATTGCTTCACTTTGACCATGCTGATACACTAGGATTGTGACAACAACAGTTGTTTTGCATAATATTGCACCGATGTTGAGTAAAGGAATAATGGTTTCTTAATAACCTTAATGCTGTTCTGGGGAGAAAGGCGTCAGTAAGCTTCTTTTTCTTAGGTTCCAGTTATTGGGAGAGCAGTGGCTGTCTACTGTCCTTGTGTTGCATACTTACGCACATACACACATAAATTCATATTCTTGCGCATTGGTAAATGCTGATACGCATGCATTGATACTGATGCACATGCATTCCAACTTGCACACACATTCACATATTTATACTTGGGGGTGGCCTGGAAGCGCAGTGGATAGTGAAGGTTGAGGGTTTGAACCCCGCCTGGGACAAACTTACAGGACTTGGGTACAAGACTTTTCAGGTCACTGAGGGTTTTCTCCAGGTACTCTGCTTTTCTCCTGTCCTTCCTCCATATGCCGTGAATGCAGGCATACCTACCGTGACGGCACCGCCGTATTTATTACGGAAAATCAATATAATAAGCAGAACGTTCCGGAAATACGGATTCTGTTTGCCTGTTCCGGTTAGCAGATTTGTCTCCAAATTTGAAAACAAAAGTGCCTTATTTTCCTTTCAGTCCGAGCACAGACAGCTCCAGTGTTCCCGATTACGCACAGTAGTGCGTCAATTACGCACAAAATATGAAAAATGACGCAGAAAAATTTGCATGTGTGCGTCCTATGGAAGCACACATTTTTTTCCGAATCGCTAAAGTCAAAATTACGACCAACGAGTGGCGAACTAATTCACGGCATAATCAGAATAAGAACTCAACTGAGACTGCCAATGCAGACGATTAAAGATTGTGTCGGGAGTTGTCGTCATTAAAAATCGCATGCGGGCGCATTGTAAACTTCCTCCAAGCAATACATTCACTGAACAGAAGAAATCTTCGTGAACCCATTCTTTGATTCTATCATACACGATCATGTCACTTCTGACATGGTTGACTGGGCCCAAAACCCGTTCATCCACAGCAACATCAAGTACAGATCCTGTCATTATCGAAAATACGGAACTCCAAAGCAAGGATAGACAAATAAATGATGAAACTCAAACTGATCAAGTAAAGTGTCCAAAGAAACATGTTTTAATTTTTTGGTTTTATATTATTATGATAACTAATGTGACGTTTTAACAGAGTAAAAAAAAAAAGTGAGGCTTGGACTTGTTTTTACATTTCTTTTTCCGATTTGGGGACTCTCAAAATTTGCACAAGGACTCTTAAAATTTTATACCTGGGAGTCCCAAGGACTCTCGTTTTTTGTGTGTGGAGGGAACACTGCAGCTCAGTCCTCCCAGTTTTCTGAGGAGTGGTTCCCCCACCCCTGTGGAAGTTAATCCGAGTTAGTAAGCATGCACGTTCAAATTCCAGAATGGATGCACATGTGCCAAGTGGCTTTTCCAAACTTCCAGAATACTAGTGACGAAGATGGCGGCTACCTAACAGCATGTGTCTGTTGAAGAAGAGGAATCGACAAAGAACGAACACCTCCAAAGATTATGAAGAAAAACAAGCAAAGGATTCAAAAGTTTAAACAGAACTACACAGAAAAGTGGCCACGTCTTGTGGTGGGCAACAAAGGAGAAATCTTTTGTTTTTGCACCACAGGTGCTCATTGCCAATGCCAGGCCAGGAGATTTCTTTCGAGGGAGCCAGAAAGAAGAGGATTACCGAGATCTGTAGAGTGAACCAATCGAAGAAGACATTTCAGCATGTACATAATGTAAATAAATACAAGGTACTTTTCTTATGTTTTAGTGTTCGGGGGGGGGGGGGGAAGGAGGGGGGAGAATGATCTCTTCAGATTACAGTGCTTTGAGTTTGATTGAAGAAAGAAGCGTATGATAGTTCCTGTTTATTATTATTATTATTATTATTATTATTATTATTACTACTACTACTACTACTACTACTACTACTACTACTACTACTACTACTACTACTACTACTACTACTGGAAAAATCAGACAGAGTTAAAAGTTAAAAAATAAAGGAGATCAATCACAGTGGATTAAAAAGGTCTGGATACATGGAATTCCCTAAAAGCTTCTTCAAGAGCTCAATTAAAAGCCAACTGAAGCAGGACTCCTGCAAGCACAAACTGCAAGCACTAAGCACATACTCGCACAGAACTCGCACACTCTTTTACCACCACCCTTGACTTTTTCGCTTGTGTGTTTGTGCAGGTGAAGGTGTTGGACTTGAAAGACCGTGTGACCACTGAGAGGGATGTCCTGGTGATGGGCTGTGACGGCCTGTGGGACATTGTCACCAACAACGGCGCCGGTCGTGTGGTCAAGGCTGCTTTTGACAACGAGGCCAAGGAACATTACGTGTAAGTCCACATTTTCTTTTTTTGCTTCTTCTGAAAACCACCATATGGGTGTGAAAATATGTTAAAATTAAAGTATTTGTTTGAATAGATTGAATTGAACTTTCATTGCTTTCATGCTGGAAGTTCTTCCAATCTGTGACTGTTGGAGCAACCTTAATATTCCCCCTCCCCCACTGTCACGCCAGGGAGGAATAAAGGATTCTGACCACTCAGAGATAGTTAGATTTTTTTCTGATTTCGTTGTTTATATTGATTTTCCTTCTTTCAGTCAGACAATATTTACGTTACACAACAATACATTACATCACCCATAACTCTACATACATATTTCATGCAACATCACATATTCCATCACTCATAACTCTACATACGTATTTCATGCAACATCATATATACATAATTAATGCGGAAGTCATGCATCCACAAAAATTTTTCAATTTAGAATGTTTATACTATTTGATGCCTCTCTTCCTTGCACTGACGACGATCACTGTTTTTCTCTTTGTACGAAAATGAAAGTTCCACGTCGATCGTCGTCTGCTATATCTATCATAATCGCTTCCATACCTTGATTGTTGATCATATTGTTTCTTGGTTTACACTAACTTGTCATCTCCACTTGCGCACTGTCATCTCTGTCCTAGTCCTCACACTTTAGTCCTGTATCGTCTGTTGATTCCACCTCTCACTCTCGAAACAGTCCATCTCTAGCATCCTCCATATTCCGTACTCGATGCGGAAGAACCCAGAAAAAAACATCTGTTGAACATAATAAATAAAACCTTCCATCAGTAAGCGTCATCTCGTTGCTAAGCTATTTCCGCCGGAAATCGATGTTCGAATCCATGGTAACGATAGCGGTCTCCGTAGATTGACGATCATCTCCGAATGCTTCAGAATTCGAATAAACGATAAAACTCAACAAATGGCATGCACCCGTATAACGATAATATATTTTCAACATAGCAACCATTCGTTCACGCGATCCAATCATACTCAAATCACTTGGCTCGACGAAACGTTCTACGATCACCAGACCCGCCCCCTGCGCCCGATTATCAGTTCGGTCCCGATCTGCCGACGCGCGCACGATTGTCAATGATTTCCGTACTGAGCCATTTCGCGAATTTATCTCATCTTTACAAATAAATAATCCTACCTACCCAAATGATGTGTGATATGAATTTAGACTATTCGTGCCACTGTGTCCAGATGCCCTTGTCGGTAACTGCCACAATCACAATGGTCACTGGTCGTCACTTCCCCCAGTAGACACGGTTTTCTCCATACTCCTCAGCTATGAGAAAGCTGCACATGAACTCTTCTCATAACTTAGATATCTCTCCTCCGAAATATCTTTCCGCAGGCACCCTGCTGCTGAGTATGTTCCTCCAAGCCGCTGTCCACTCCCGAGATCAAAAATCTCCTCACGTTGTCTCAACGCTTTTGTTTACCACCCTCTGCTCATGCGCGACCCACGTCAATTTTCAGACTTCATGACATGCGCTCATATCGTCACTTGATGACGCATACTCCATATCTTATTTCCGTCTGCATTGATTAGTAGGCCTACGTCGAGAGAATGCATAATGAAATGTGACACAAGGCCCTTCCCCAGCTAAAACTCTAGTTTTAGTTTATAACTACACATTTACATATGAATACTCTACATATAACATATTTATAACAATAATTATTTCCCTCCATAATATCGCTGCTTTGTGCATGTCATGCATGCCGTCTTGTCCATTCTCGTTTCCACTGTTTATTTCTTTTCCTCGTCGGCGATGCGACTGAGATAATCTGCGCCCACATTGTCTTTTCCTTTTATTACCTTCACGTGGAAGTCATGTTGCTGTAATTGCAGCGCCCATCTCATCAAACGGCCATTTTCTGTCTTCGACTTCTGCAGATAATGTAATGGCTGATGATCAGTTTCTAGCGTGAATCTTTGTCCATATAAGTATAGCTCAAATCTCTTAATCCCCCACACAACTGCCAAACACTCTTTTTCAATGGTAGAATAGTTTCTTTCGGCTAACGATAGCTTCTTGCTTGCATAAGCAATTGGATGTATTTCCTGATCCTTTTCTTGCATAAGGACGGCTCCCATGGCTGTGTTTGATGCATCCGTCCTCAAGACGTAAGGTTTGCTGTTGTCAGGTAAATGCATCACTGGTTTGCTGCACAAAATGTCTTTCAACTTTTTGAAAGCTTCCTCCGCTTCTTCAGTCCATCTGAGTTTGTCCGGCTGTTTCGCTTTTGTCATGTCGGTCAAAGGAGTGGCTATTTCTGCAAACATTGGTACAAATTTGCGATAATATCCAGCCAATCCCAAAAATGCTCTGAGTTCCTTTTTAGTTTGTGGTTTGCTGGCATTCTGCAGCTTGTTAATTTTGTCTTCTTCGGGTCATATTCTACCCTGTCCCAATTGATGTCCGAGGTACTCCATTTCCTCGTATCCAAAGAAACATTTTGATGGTTTAACTGTTAACCCAACTTCCTCCAGTCTCGTCAACACTGCTTCCACCGCTTCAAGATGCTCTTCCCATGTTTCCGTCGCCACTAAGATATCGTCAATGAAATTGTCCACATCTTTGCGATTTAGTGGGCTCAACACTTTTCTCATCATTCGCGAAAATACGGCGCCTGCCGTCTTTAAACCGAACGGCATTCGCGTCCATTGGAATTGCCCCACGGGTGTGGTAAATGCCGTCTTGTGCTTGTCCTCCTCATTCACTTTGATTTGCCAGTAGCCCTTTGAGCAGTCTAGCTTGGAGAAATACTTTGCTTTCCCAACCTTTGCGAATATTTGATCAATGTCTGGTATTGGCTCTGGATCAAATTCCAACGTTTCGTTCAATTTTCGATAATCCACGCAAAATCTCACTGAACTGTCCTTTTTCTTGACAAGTACGATGGGTGAATTGTACGCTGATATAGTTGGTTCTATAACGCCCATTGTCAACATCTGATCCACTTCTGTTTTGACAGTTTCCATAACTGCGTGAGGTAGCGTATACTGCTTCACGTACACTGGCTTTTGAGTTGTGCTGCGCAATTCGCATGTCTCAATATCCGAATTTCCCGGCAATTCTTGTAATGCTTTCTGATGTCTTCTTCGCACTTCGTGCATCTGTTGTGCTTTATTCGCATCTAACTTGTCAGAAATATGGCTATCTTTTATACTCTCCGTAGCTTTGAGTGGCAATGTCGGTACTGTTCCTATGGTTTCATCATAGTCTGCATAACCCTCGACATCTTCTTCCGTCATGACTACTGCGATCATTTCTGTGTCTTCTCTTTCCATGTAACTTTTCAGTAAGTTTGCATGGTACACTTTTTCCTTGCCGTGTACATCCACCTTGTAATCAAACTCATTTATTTTCTTCGTTACGGTGAATGGTCCTTTCCACGTCAGTTGTAGTTTGTTTTTCTTTTCAGGTAAGAGTAACAACACTTTCGAACCCTCGTTAATGTTTCTAGACTTTGCCTTCTTGTTGAAATTTCTTGCGTGTCTTTGACTAGCTTTGAGCAAGTTTTCTTGTGCTATGATACATGTCTGCTCAATCCTATTTCTCAAGTCAATCACGTATTGTGCTGTCGTTTTCTCTTCTTCTTCGACCTGGTCCTTCATCCAAACGTGTTTCAATATTTGCATCGGCCCTTTGATTGATCTGCCGTATAACAATTCAAACGGTGAAAACATCATCGATTCTTGTGGCACCTCTCTATACGCGAATAGTAGCGCTGGTATCATGCGGTCCCACTCCTTTGGCTGTTCAAGGCACATTTTCTTCATCATTTGCTTCAATGTGCCGTTGAATTTCTCTACTAATCCATTCGATTGTGCATGATGTGGTGTCGTCTTGATGCCTTTCACGTCCAGTAGTTTCTGTAGTTGCTTCATTAGATCTCCCACAAATTGGGTTCCTTGGTCTGAGACTATTTCTTTTGGTATACCCAGCCTGGTCCAAATAGTCCAAAGCGCTTCCGCGATCTCGGTAGTTTGGCATGTCTTCAGCGGTACTGCTTCAGGATACCTGGTTGCATAATCGACCATTGTCAACACGTATCTGTATCCTCTGTCTGACATGGGAATGATCGGTCCGATTAGATCAATGGCGATCTTCTCAAAAGGTGTGTCTACCATGGGTACTTTACCTAATGGTGCACGCATGTGTCTGCCTCTGTATGTTGATCTTTGGCATGCATCGCATGATGCGCAATATCTTTGCACATCGCCGCAAATCCCTGGCCAATAAAAATCAGTCCATATTCTGTTCTTAGTTTTTCTTCCGCCCAGATGTCCGCTCATCGGCGTATCATGTGCTAATTTCATGATGCCTTGTCTGTATTTCTTGGGTACAACTATTTGTGTTTTCTTCTGATCATTTTCCTTGAATTCTCGAGTCAGCACTCCATTCTTCCATCTATATATAGCTTTTGTACGTTTGTCACCTTGTTTCATCTCCACAGACCCATCCGCTGCATCTCTGCATTTCTTCAACGATTCATCTTCCTTCTGTGCTTGTTTTAGTTGTTCTGGTGTGACGTCAACTATTTTCGTTTCTGCAATTTTCAGCTCTTTTTGACTCCGTTTTGTTGCTGCACTTCGTGTTTCTATTTCTGCGCATAATTCCTTTGCTTTGATTTCTTCTAGTTGCTTTGACTGCCTTGTCTCTGTCGCATTTGTTTCCCTTGTTGCACAGGTTCCCATTATAGGATACACTGGAATGACGTTTAACTGCTCTTTGTTCAGGAATCTTGCGTTTCCTATTAGCACTGGCATTGCTGGTCTAGGCATGACCAATACTTCTGCGTTCCCCTCGAAAAATGGTGTCCGCATAAATACCTTGGCAACTGGTACTTGTTTGACGTCGCACGACGCAAATGTTACGGATCTTATTTCGCCCGTATACTTGTCTTTGGGTTCCAATTCCGTATCCACAACGCTAATCGTAGCTCCCGTGTCTCTGAGTGCTAACACTTCTTTGCCTTCTATTTCCACTTGGCATAGTGGTTGATAATCTATCTTTCTGCATTTATCGCATAATGCCATTTTGTGATCATCTTCAATCTTGTCCCCAAAATATGGTATTCCTACTCTCAATGCGTGATGATCTATTCTCTTGTGATGCTGACGATGCGTGTCCGCGCTACCGCAATTCAATGCAGGTGCTGCTTCGCATGGTGAATGGACATACATCACATTTTGTTTCCTGTTTGGGCATGCTGCCACCTTGTGAGGTCCTCCACAGTTGTAACATTCCAGCTTGAATGACACTCTATTTCTAAATGGTGGATGTTCGTTTCTGCTCGTCGGCTTGTTGTCGCGTGATCCCTGTTGGTTGTTATCTCTCCTGGGTGATGAACTCCTACTGTCTCTGAATCTGAGTCTGTCTCTGCTGCTATCGACGTGCATACTACGAGTCTCATGTCCTCTACTTCTTCTGGATATCTCATACGTTTCTGCTGCCTCAGCGGCTGCGTCTACTGTAGCTGGTCTCCGGTCACGTACGAATGTAGCTTGCTCCCTTGGCAACGCATCTACAAACGTGTCCACTGCCAACAATTCTACTACGCTGTCGAAGTCCTTGGTTTTTCCTGAGAGTTCAATCCATCGGGTTATCCATTGAGTAATCCGATTCATTAGTTCTCTGGCTGTTTCATCATTCTTCTTCTTGGCGTTCTTCAACTTCTCTCTGTACTCTTCCGACGTCAGTCGAAACTTTTTCAGCAACTCATTGCGGATTTGTTGGAAATCTTCAAAATCCAAGTGTTGCATGTGCGTAATAGCCTCTGCTGCTTTCCCTTTCAGCAATGCAATTAAATGTAGTCCCCATTCGTCTTCTGGAATGTGGTCTGCACTCATGACTCTCTCGAACTTCCATAGATATATTTCCAAATCTTCTCCGTCTTCGTAAAATGGTAGCTTGATCTTAATCCTGTGTCGCCCCTGCGCATTATTATTTCTGTTCCATCTCCCCTCATCATTTGGATTTGCTGCTTGAATTTCTAGTTCCTTCAAATGTGCTTGTCTCTCGGCTTCCCGTTCTTGCCGTGCTGCCTCTCGTTCGCGTTCTTGCCTTGCTGCTTCTCGCTCTTTATTGCGCTGCTTCTCGTTCGCGCTCTTGTTGTGCTGCTTCTCGTTCGCGCTCTTGTTGTTTTTCTTGTTGCGCCACTGTTGACCAATTTTTTTTTTCTTCTAACACGTATGCGGTCAAGTCTTTCCCTGTTAAACCTAGCAGCTCTCCTTCTTCTTTCCATTTCTGCATCTTGGCTTTCATGTCTGGTTCTTGCGCCATTTCTGTTTGGCTTCTGGTTTCAGGCATGGTGTCTCAATTTATCGCAGCTTCTCTAATTCGCAAAAAGCGAATATAAAGTCTCTCACTAATCTATCGCGTATATGTCCGGATTTACATATACGTTTTCTACGATGACGCTAACTGGTGACTGAGATAAAGTCTATCGCGCTACTCAGTCTATGTCTCTACAGATTATCTGAAGAATAGAATTTTACTAATCTAAATCTGTACTTTCATCGACAACCCGCGCAATCGCCCGATCGTCACCGACGCCAACAACCAAACACAAACAATACTCGACTAAAGAAAGGGACGAATCTAGCGATCGCAAAAATTTCGGAGCTGAATACCTCCCGATGTTTCACAACGCCCTCCAATTGCCCACAGGTAAATTTAACTATTCTGAGTGTTCCTTTGACGTGACAGAAAACACAATGGTGGAGAGTTTAGATTGCTCTAAATATTTCTCCCGTAAGTGGCCTTGGCCGATACCGCTACCGTTATACTTAATGGTTAGACCGACACTTACTTGCCACTGTGGTTGGATACAACTATCCGTGGTACGAATCCCCAGGATATATTTTATTTGTCTTCACAAATGATAAATATCCGTGGCTCGAATCCCTAAGAAGTTTCTCAAATTGTGGTTACCAATGGTGGTTACAATCTGAAACGTTTCCACGGGATGGGATCTCAGGACGAAGCCCCCAAAATGTTGTCACGCCAGGGAGGAATAAAGGATTCTGACCACTCAGAGATAGTTAGATTTTTTTCTGATTTCGTTGTTTATATTGATTTTCCTTCTTTCAGTCAGACAATATTTACGTTACACAACAATACATTACATCACCCATAACTCTACATACATATTTCATGCAACATCACATATTCCATCACTCATAACTCTACATACGTATTTCATGCAACATCATATATACATAATTAATGCGGAAGTCATGCATCCACAAAAGTTTTTCAATTTAGAATGTTTATACTAGTTGATGCCTCTCTTCCTTGCACTGACGACGATCACTGTTTTTCTCTTTGTACGAAAATGAAAGTTCCACGTCGATCGTCGTCTGCTATATCTATCATAATCGCTTCCATACCTTGATTGTTGATCATATTGTTTCTTGGTTTACACTAACTTGTCATCTCCACTTGCGCACTGTCATCTCTGTCCTAGTCCTCACACTTTAGTCCTGTATCGTCTGTTGATTCCACCTCTCACTCTCGAAACAGTCCATCTCTAGCATCCTCCATATTCCGTACTCGATGCGGAAGAACCCAGAAAAAAACATCTGTTGAACATAATAAATAAAACCTTCCATCAGTAAGCGTCATCTCGTTGCTAAGCTATTTCCGCCGGAAATCGATGTTCGAATCCATGGTAACGATAGCGGTCTCCGTAGATTGACGATCATCTCCGAATGCTTCAGAATTCGAATAAACGATAAAACTCAACAAATGGCATGCACCCGTATAACGATAATATATTTTCAGCATAGCAACCATTCGTTCACGCGATCCAATCATACTCAAATCACTTGGCTCGACGAAACGTTCTACGATCACCAGACCCGCCCCCTGCGCCCGATTATCAGTTCGGTCCCGATCTGCCGACGCGCGCACGATTGTCAATGATTTCCGTACTGAGCCATTTCGCGAATTTATCTCATCTTTACAAATAAATAATCCTACCTACCCAAATGATGTGTGATATGAATTTAGACTATTCGTGCCACTGTGTCCAGATGCCCTTGTCGGTAACTGCCACAATCACAATGGTCACTGGTCGTCACTTCCCCCAGTAGACACGGTTTTCTCCATACTCCTCAGCTATGAGAAAGCTGCACATGAACTCTTCTCATAACTTAGATATCTCTCCTCCGAAATATCTTTCCGCAGGCACCCTGCTGCTGAGTATGTTCCTCCAAGCCGCTGTCCACTCCCGAGATCAAAAATCTCCTCACGTTGTCTCAACGCTTTTGTTTACCACCCTCTGCTCATGCGCGACCCACGTCAATTTTCAGACTTCATGACATGCGCTCATATCGTCACTTGATGACGCATACTCCATATCTTATTTCCGTCTGCATTGATTAGTAGGCCTACGTCGAGAGAATGCATAATGAAATGTGACACCCACACCCTTCCCCTATAAAAAAGAAAAAAAAAGAAATGTGGACCAGATAAAGTGAGGTTTGCAAGGCTGTGGTTGCAACTTCCCACTTAGGCAAGACTGTGGTTGCCTCTTTCTACTTAGGCAAGACTGTGGTTGTCTCTTTCCACTTGGGCAAGACTGTGGTTGCCTCTTTCCACTTAGGCAAGACTGTGGTTGCCTCTTTCCACTTAGGCAAGACTGTGGTTGCCTCTTTCTACTTAGGCAAGACTGTGGTTGTCTCTTTCCACTTGGGCAAGACTGTGGTTGCCTCTTTCTACTTAGGCAAGACTGTGGTTGTCTCTTTCCACTTGGGCAAGACTGTGGTTGCCTCTTTCCACTTGGGCAAGACTGTGGTTGCCTCTTTCCACTTAGGCAAGACTGTGGTTGTCTCTTTCCACTTAGGCAAGACTGTGGTTGTCTCTTTCCACGTGGGCAAGACTGTGGTTGTCTCTTTCCACTTGGGCAAGACTGTGGTTGCCTCTTTCCACTTGGGCAAGACTGTGGTTGCCTCTTTCCATTTGAGCAAGACTGTGGTTGCCTCTTTCCATTTGAGCAAGACTGGTTGCCTCTTTCCACTTGGGCAAGACTGTGGTTGCCTCTTTCCACGTGGGCAAGACTGTGGTTGCCTCTTTCCACTTGGGCAAGACTGTGGTTGCCTCTTTCCATTTAAGCAAGACTGTGGTTGCCTCTTTCCACTTGGGCAAGACTGTGGTTGTCTCTTTCCACTTGGGCAAGACTGTGGTTGCCTCTTTCCACTTGGGCAAGACTGTGGTTGCCTCTTTCCACTTGGGCAAGACTGTGGTTGCCTCTTTCCATTTGGGCAAGACTGGTTGTCTCTTTCTACTTGGACAAGACTGTGGTTGCCTCTTTCCACTTGGGCAAGACTGTGGTTGCCTCTTTCCACTTGGGCAAGACTGTGGTTGCCTCTTTCCACTTGGGCAAGACTGTGGTTGCCTCTTTCCACTTGGGCAAGACTGTGGTTGCCTCTTTCCACTTGAGCATGACTGTGGTTGCCTCTTTCCACTTAGGCAAGACTGTGGTTGCCGCTTTCCAGTTGAGCAAGACTGTGATTGCCTCTTTCCACTTGGGCAAGGGTGTGGTTGCTCTTACTGGACTGCATGTATGAGTGTTTGTCAGAACTGGGAGCCAAGGGGAATGTTAAGTGTAGTGGAAAACTGGCTCTACATGGTAAAGCGTAGTAATCTGTCAGCATTTTGTTGCCAGTCAAAGTGGACTAAATTACAGGGAAAATCTGATAATTAATTACAAATACTGTACCATGACTCAACAAGTGCAATGTATTGGCGTTGCTAGGTGAGAGTGCCTCTTTAGCGGAAGCTGGCAAAATCAAATCAAACATAGAGTTGCTACAACACAGTCTAAGCGCTCACGGCAAAAGACAGCACACCTCATTCCTTTTTGGCACTTGGTTAGAGTGGTTGTGCCTACTGTAGCTCTCTGTTTGCTGGCTTACTGCGTTCGCCCGGTAGTTCGTTGTTGCTACTGCCGGCGGAGTTGAAAGTTTTCTCTATTTTGTCTGGTTTATTATCCTGTTATCCTATTACCGCAGCGGTTCGTCGAGTTCCACCCCGTCGCTGCGTGTCTCTACTTCATCGACCGTTCACGCTAGATAGGTCGGTTTACGGTCCCTTCTGTTGCTGTTAGCGCAGCTCCCGCTACGACCGGGGTTTCTTCCGTCCTCTCTTCTGCCGTCAATACTACCGCTTTGCTTCGTTGGCTTCGCTGTTTGTCCACTCCTGCGCCCCCTTCTTCGTTGTCTTCTGCCTTTCAGGTCAGTAGAAGTGGTGGTGGAGAGGTGGGGAGTGGTGGTAGTGAGGTGAGGGGTGGCTCCTTGGTCTTGCCAGAAGTGACCTTGGGGCCGTTTCTGGTCAAGGTTACGACCAGAAACATATAAGTGGTCGCCCTAGTTTAGGACCACATAATTTTTCCAGCGGGGACGCCCCGGCGCGGCCGGACAAGCTACCTGCTGAAGCCTTCCCTTCTGTTTCCTACGGGATTCAGATCGGGTCGGGACTTCTGGCTTATATAAGTGGTCGCCCTAGTTTAGGACCACATTAAAATGTCCAGCGGGGACGCCCCGGCACGGCCGGATAAGCTCCCTGCCGAAGCCTTCCCTTCCGTTTCCTGCGGGATTCAGACCGGGTCGGGCCTTCGGGCTAATGTCAAGCTTGGGACATATAAAGCACTGCACGCAGTGTTACGTCCAGCTGCGACAGGGGGTGTGGCTTCCGGTTCGTCCGGTTTGTCCCTCACCTCCCCGGTCCAGCCCCCATTGCACTCCACTTCCGCTTGCGGTCGTGGGGCGGGGGCTCTGGTTTCCGGTACAGGGGGTACGGTACACCCGTCACCTTCTTCCTTTTCCGGTTTGGATTCTCCCTCCCATCCTCCTTTGTACTCCACTTCCGCTTGCGGTCGTGGGGCGGGGGCTTTGGTTTCCGGATCGGGGGGTACGGTTTGCCCGTGGCCCCCTTCAGTTTCCGGTTTGGGTCAAGCATTCCCTGTTCACCCTTCGACCTCTGTCACTTCCGGTTTCGGTTGTGGGTCGGGGGTACTGGTTTCCGGTGCTGTTGGTTCGGTTTTTTCGTTACCTTCCTCCGGATCACATGCGAACGCCGCTTTGCCTTTGTGTGCGCCGACTTCTGGTGGGGGTGGGGCACTCTTGGTTCCTCCTACCCTAGTTCCTGATTTCTCGGGTGCTGGGGCGTTATATCCGGCCCTTAACCCTGATGCTCTTTTTCAAGAGGCGGTTCAGCACGCTGCGGCGTTTTGTCCTCAGGTGGTGAAGGTGGTTTCGGTGCCCATACCACACTTCCATTCCTTCTTCGGCGGGACTCTTGCTTCTGCCGAGTCTGATGAGGCTTCCCTTGTTTTCAGGGAGTCGCCTAGTGTTAAATTTTTTGTGGATTGGGCCTTTTCTACGGCTAGAGGCCTTAAAGCGGGCGAGGCCTCTTCTGCTTCGTTGGATGAAGTGCCTCAGTTCCCTAGAGCTTCCGCTGTGGGCTCTTTTTTGAGTTCGTCCTCTTTGACCGGTGTTCCCGGGAAGTTCCTCTCTCGGACTTTTCTCCCGAAGTCATCGCTCCCGGTTTCCCAGGATGATCTTGCTCTTTTTAGGGGCCTCAAGCCTTCGCCTCCTTCATCGATCCCTGTTCCAGTCGGTGGTCTGGCACAGATAAAGGAGGCTATTGTTAGGTCCCTTGAGTATACTTCTCTCGCTGACGCGCTATCTGCTGCGCTGTCTTCTGCTTTTCTTTCTGGGCACGTATTCTGCGACGAGGGTTCGTTGTTTTCGGTGAGAACCTTGTTGCAGGCCCTCTGTACCTCCATCGTTCTGGGTTGCGAGTCGCAGGCTATTGCCTATGTCAACCTGCTTCTTGCGCGTCGTGACGCCTTTCTTCAGTCAGCGTCTCCATTGCCTCCGCTCTTGTCCTCCTCGCTTCGAGTGGGACCCTTGGTACCCCACTCTCTGTTTGGTCCTTACGTTCGCACGGCTGTTCGTGAGGAGTCGGAGCGGTCCCAGTCGGATGGTTTCGCCTTCTGGGGTCGGGCCACCCCTTCGGCCCCGCCTTTCTTTCCTGACATGGGTCGAGGTCGCTCGGTCCGTGGTCGCTCTTCTCGGGGTGGGCAGTGTGGTACTTCCTCTTCCCGTGGTAGGGTTGAGGTAGGCCGTAGGCGTTTATGCAGTGGCGCGTTTTCCTTCAGTCCTGTCCCTGCCTGTCCACCCCTATGTGTTCTAACCCTCCGGGCAGGTGGCTTGGCTCGTCAGTTTCATGCTTGGCTCGGCCTCCCCTCTGCAAGCAGTTGGGTTCTAGAGGTGATTCGGTCGGGGTTTAAACTTCAGTGGGGTTCCTTTCGGCCCCCTCTTCGTCGCTCCCCGCCTTTGTTTCGCCCCCTGTCTCCTCCTGAGGCTCAGGCTATTCTCGGTGCGGAGGTAATAGCCCTTCTCCAGAAGGGCGCTATAGAGGAGGTCCTTTGCCCTCACTCACCGGGGTTTTACGACCGCCTCTTCGTTGTCCCGAAGGCTTCCGGCGGTTGGCGCCCGGTGCTCGATCTTTCCTCGTTGAACAAGTTTCTTCGCCGCATTCGTTTCCGCATGGAAACTCCAGCTGCGGTGCGTATGTCTCTGCGCCCGGGGGATTGGGCTACCTCTATCGATCTTTCTGACGCCTATTTCCATGTGTCTATTCATCCTCTTCACAGGCGTTGGATGCGTTTCGTCCGGAGAGATCGGGTTTTTCATTTCAAAGCCCTTCCCTTTGGTTTGTCTCTCAGTCCTTGGGTTTTCACAAGGATTGTCAAAGAACTCGCTGCCGTAGTCCGCGGACTCGGGGTGCGGTTCTCTGCTTATCTTGATGACTGGTTGGTCAAGGCTAGTTCTCACGATCTCTGTCTTGTGCACACCAGGCTCGTTCTCCTTTGGACTCGGCGCTTGGGGTTCTCTGTGAACCCTCTCAAGTCTGAGTTGTCTCCATCTCAGGTTTTCAACTACCTGGGGATGTCGTTCGACACTCGCGATTGGTCGGTCCGCCCTTTGGCTCGTCGGGTGCAGAAGCTTCAGTCCCTTCTGCTACTTTTGGAGAGTCAGGATTTCGTTTCAGCCAGATTTATGGTCTCTCTTTTGGGGTCGTTTGAGTCTATGGTTCCTCTGGTTCCCCTCGCGGGAGTTCGCAAGCGGCCGATTCAACGTTGGCTTTCTTCCCGTTGGAGTCAGTCCAGCGGTTCCTGGGACGCTCTTTTTCCGGTCACGGAGGACCTTCGCGCTTCTCTGCTTCCTTGGAGGAATGTTGAGTGGCTTTCTTCGGGGGTTCCTATCTCCCCTCCGCTTCCGGTGGCCGAAATCTTCACGGATGCGTCTTTGGTCGGTTGGGGTGCGCATACTGGCAGCCTTTCAGCTCACGGTTTTTGGTCTCAGGACCAGCTGTTTTGGCATATCAGTCGCCTGGAGATGGAAGCCGTTTGCCTGGCTCTTCATCGTTTTCTTCCCTCCCTGCCTCAGGGCCTCTTGCTCGTTCGCTCCGACAGTACCACTGTGGTTTCTCTCATCAACCACTTCGGGGGTACCCATTCCCCTGCTCTCTCCATGATGGTGGAGAGCCTCCTTTTGTGGTTAGCTGATTTCGGTTGTACGCTTGTGGCCAAGCATGTCAGCGGCTCTGTCAATGTCTTGGCCGATCTTCTGAGTCGCTTTCATTGTGTGGTCCACACGGAATGGACGCTGTCCCACTCTGTTCTTCAACCAGTTTGGGCGGAGTGGTTTAAACCTCTGATTGATCTTTTTGCCACTCGTTACTCTTCCAGGCTACCCCTGTTTGTGTCGCCGGTCACAGATTGCCTGGCTTGGGCGGTGGACGCGTTGTCCATTTCTTGGGAGGGGTTGGTGGCTTATGCCTTCCCGCCATTCCCCCTCCTTCCGCGGGTTCTCAGGAAAGCTGAGGAGTAGTCCCCTTCTCTCATTCTCGTGGCTCCCTTTTGGCCAGCTCAGCCCTGGTTCACCGATCTCCTTCGTCTTTCCCAGGGGCGGTGCATTCCTCTCGCTCTCGGGGCGCGATCGCTTCTGCAGCCTCGATCCAGGATTCCACACGGCAATCCAAGCGTTCTCCGTCTTCACGCTTGGCTGTTGTCCGGCCTTCTATAGGGGCTTTCTGGGCTTCAGGAGACCTCGGCCGGTCCCAGCTTGCATCCTGTTTCTGTCCTGCCATACTCGAGAGGATGGCTTCTTGGAGTCGGTTCTGTGGTCATGGCCCTACAGTCCCGGTCCTCTTCTCCAGCCTGTTCACGGTAAGATTGTTTCAGATAAAGTTGCTTCCCTCCGTCCTTTTCGTGCTAATCTGCACTTGTTGAGTCATGGTACAGTATGTGTAATTAATATTAACATTTTATCTCTAAATTTATTATTAATAAGCATACTTACCATGACTCAACAAGTGCAATGTATTGGCGTTGCTAGGTGAGAGTGCCTCTTTAGCGGAAGCTGGCAAAATCAAATCAAACATAGAGTTGCTTCCCTTGCACTAAACCGTCCCGTGCACCACGTGCTACAACACAGTCTAAGCGCTCACGGCAAAAGTCAGCACACCTCATTCCTTATTTGGAACTGCGGGGAGGTGGGAGGGATATTAAATTGAGTCATGGTAAGTATGCTTATTAATAATAAATTTAGAGATAAAATTTTAATTTTTGAAGTCTGTTTCTATGCAATTATCACTTTTTTTTCAACCGTGCTAAGGCTCCAATTGTTTGTTCTTTGCCTTTTGTGGATAAAGATTGGTTGTATTCCATTCAGATATCGGATAATAACCTCTCTATCCTATTATATCCTACTCCATCCTAGGTCTGTTCAGTTATTTAAGCTTCACTGCAATTGATAGCTTAATTGAACAGTTTTTATCCACCTGTCCGTGATGTCGTCAGATTGTGTGGTGTTGTCATCAGTTACTGCACTTCCTGTTTGATTAGATATCTTACTTTTTTTAGATTGACAGGTTGTCAGGCTTTGTCTTTTCTTTTTCGTATTTTATTTCCTTTATTAATGAGTTGGTGTTGCCCCAGTTTAAGCTTGAACTTTCATCTCCTCAATCCATTTGCCCCATCATGATTATATCTGTGACATTTTAGAGTTAGTTTGCTAGTTGTGTCCAAGGTTGGAATGTTTCTTTCCACTTTTCTTTACCAATACCAGATACAGCACTTTGCTATTTAATGCTAATACATTTTTACAAACTCTTTTTACAAACAGTGGGGTGCTCTTTTTGTAGATTGGAAACTGGAATTTACAGACTTCTTGATTTTACTCAGTATTTTCAAATTAAATTTTTTTCGGGACAAACAGCATGTGAGTTGTATGGCAGGGGGGCTTGTAATTTACTGCACTTTGGTGAATTTACGCTATTGAAAAAATATTTCCGCCAAGAAAAGAATGGTTTTCCACTGGAAAAAAAGTTTAACATCGATTTTCCTCCAATGAGAAATATTTTGTGCGCATCCTTAAGTCTAACGGAAACACGGAACTGCGCATGTCTGAATCGTAGCCGGTAAAATGGATGCAAGACACATTGCTCAGCGTGGCGATGCAGTTGATGATAAAGGCGTGAAAAAGACATGGAGATGGGAAGGGATGGAAAAAGATGTGGGTGGTGAACGACTAGGACAATATTTGAGGAAGATCTCAAGAAATGGAACAACCTTTTGTACAGTGTGCCAGTCGGAAATGAAATAAAAGTAATGGAGAATTTGCTTTCTGAGGCTAAAAAAGCTAAGCAGTCTCATGCAGCAGTGAGGCAACCTTCAGTCAGTGTTGATGATGCATATTCTGTGAAGCCAGTGTGCATCTTTCAACCTTCAGTCAGTGTTGCTGATGCACAATCTGTGAAACCTGTCTGCAGCACCCAGCATTCAGTCAGTGTTTGTAAAGCACCTCATAAACTTGTTCATAGAAACTGCGGCCACAAACAAACCAATCTCTCCAAATTCTTCAACAGTATCAACTAAACCATTTCCAGTGAAAACACTGTTTCAAGACCTGGGTTGTGCATCAAAATGTTTGAAGATGTTTTAACTAAATTTGGACTTTACTGGTGAATCCTACCCTATCCTATCCCATTATTCATAGATCGTTGGTGCACCACAGATGATTGCTTAACCATCTTTCGGTCCTCAGAAACCCTCATGGCTTTGCTCAGTGTCAAGCCAATCCCAGTGTTTCCCACAGCTTTTTTTTCAGAGAGTCCTTGGGACTCTCTGGTGCAAAATTTCAAGAGTCCCCTTACAAAATTTGAGAGTCCCCTTACAATTCCTACATTTACCTTGATTTTGATTACCAACATCACGGACACACAAATACACCTCAAAGTCAAACAAAGCTTAGTTTTCAATGCAATTTTATTGAAAATTATGAATAGCCATAAAACAAGCAACACAACAAAAGGCATACTGTTCTGATAAATGTTACAAAGGGATCCATCATTGACTAGAGGAACCTTAAAATCACATAAAGTCATACGACAATTTACACACATCAATCTGCATGTACTGACAAATTGTCTCTGTAAAAGCAGTTAGTGGTAGAGGGGACTAAGTCGATGACCAGAAGAAAAAAAAAAGAGACACAAAAATCTGTTAAACTGCGTGTTACAGACAAGATCATCATTGCCTAGTCTAGGGAGAACTGAAAATGATGATTCAACATCCAACGAGTGCATCGTCTTCCGCATTTCTGCAGGTTATCGTTTACCGTAGCCATGTGTCGAGCGACATGTTTCAGCTTTTCGGAAGCAAACAAAAAGGCTGCGCATGCGTGTCAGCGCGGTCAGTGGGTAGGGGAGATCACCGCGCTTACTCGGCTCGGGCGCACGATAGCTCAGAGGTGCCAGGATACATAACGGCAGTAAAAAAAAACAAAAAAACGTTACGTCCCTTGTGACGCGCCAGTTTTTTTTTAATGCGTCCTTTTTCAGTTTTTGTGCGTCTCTGACGCACACATGTGCATTTTGGGAAACACTGCAATCCATTCTTGAATGTTGTCCTCCCACCTTTTTTTCTGTCTCTTTGCACCGTACTTTGCAAGATGGTCTTTGCAAGGCCTGATGCTCTGGTGACGTGGCCATACCATTGGAGTTTCCGTTTATTCACCATTGTGAGAATGTCATCGTGTTGTTCAATGACTTGTGTGATGGTATGTTGGACTTTGTCGTTGATGATGTGCTGGGTATAGGAAATGCCCAGAAGTCTTCTATAGCACCTCGTCTCCATGGTTTGTATTCTTCATTATAGGTGTGCTGTGAGGGTCAATGTTGCGCAAGTGTATAGGAAGATGGAGATGGCAAGGGAGCACAGCAGCCTTACCTTGGAATGTAAGTTGATGGTCCTTGTCAGGGCAGCAGTTGTTTGTGCGATCTTGGAGAGGACTTCCTGTCGGGACCCACTGTCTGATACAATGGCTCCTAAATATTTGAAGCTATGCACTATGTTGAGGGATTGGCCTTGGACTTTGATGTCCGTGGTGGTGCCATTGCTGTTGTTGATCATCCAGGCATGCCTTTTCATACGGAATTTCCGTATTTTTTCCGGAAATTTGAAGAACTCTGCCAGCGCTATGGAAAATACGAATACTTGTTTCACGGTCTGGAAATAAATAAAAACAACATTGAGAGAAAAAAAATCAAACTCGTTGGCCTATGGTAATGAACCGCGTGACCTTTTTCTGAAGACAGCCGAACCCGGTTTAATGCCGCAATGTGCAGTCGCAATAGAGACACGTGGCATCAAAGTTTCCGGTAGAGGCACCGAAGTTTGGCGAACCAGTTTTTGCTCAGTCGCAGTGAAGATCAGTGCTCGTGATGACACAGAATTCAAAAAATGGTGTCCAAACAAATGGCTAAGCAAAGTAATTGTGAATCTGAATCTTCAAAGAAACGGCGCAAGGGGCAGACATATCTTGCCTCGTATTTAGAAAAGTGTCCTTTCATTATTCGCGGCAGCACTGACTCAGAAGTATGATTTGTGCCAACCAGTTTGGCATATCCGCCGGAGATATGAACGACATTAAGCGGCACATGGAAGGCCCACAGCATATAAAAAATTATGAGGCTTTGGAGAAAAAAATGAAGATTGTGGCAGCAAATCAATCTATCACTGGATTCTTCGCATAATAACAAAAAGGATGAGTGGAAAAACAATAGGTAGTAAAAGTAAGTACGGAAATCGTAATAGTAATACTGAAATGTGAAAAAGCTAATACTGAAACTTCAAATTGATGGTAGGCATGCCTGGTCATGATTTTGGTCTTCTTTGCACTTATTTCCATACCATAGGCTCTGGAGGTGGTGTCAAGCCTCTGTACCAGCTGTTCATGTTCTTGTTTCTCTCCAGCCAATCCACCAATGTCATCTGCAAAACGGAGGTTGGAGATTGATCTACCCCCTATGCTGACTGTGCCTTGGTGATCTGCAAGGGCATCTGACATGATGCGCTCTAGGAAGATGTTGAAGAGTGTTGGAGAGAATAGGCATCCTTGACGCACGCTGATTGTTGTTCTGAACCAGTTCCTGATGGCGCTGTTGTGGAGGACTGTACTGGTAGCCTTGTCATACAGGCTTTTGATGACTTCAATAATTTTAGGGCTGATGTTGTACACTCTCGTGGTTGCCCACAGAGCTGCATGCCAGACTCGGTCAAAGGCTTTTTTTTAAAAGTCTACAAACACATAATAAAGATGTTGTTGGGGCTGTAAGTATTTCTATCACATTATTCTGAGGTTGAAAATCTGTTCAGTGGTACTTCGCCCTGCCCTGAATCCTGCTTGTTCTTCAGCTATGATTTATTCAGATTGGTGTTTTAACCTGTTGATTATTATTTTCAGGAGGACATTGGTGGGATGGCTGATGAGGCCGATGGTGCGATAGTTTTCACACTCCTGATGGTTACTTTTTTTGGGAAGAGTGATGACTTCCCACCCTGCCAGATATTGTTACAGATAATGGTGAGGGCATCAATTATCGATTCTCCTCCTGCTTGAAGAAATTCTGCGGGTATGTTGTCCTTTCCCGCTGACTTCCCTTTCTTTAGCAATTGCACTGCTGACTCAACTTCTTCTTGGAGAGTTGGGAGGACTTCTTCTTCATTTTGGGGACATGCTAGAATTGATGGGTCTCCGTTTGGTGTGTGGTTGTAAAGGTCAGAGCAGTACTCTATCTATCCAAGACTTCTTGTTCTTAAGTTCTGTAAGGCATATGCCAGACTTGCTTCGGATCATGGAGACCTTGGGCTGTTTAACATTTTTGTCAGCTACTTCACCATCTGGTAGGCCTTTTGCTGTTGTTCTTGTTCATATTGTTTTCTATTTCCTGGCATTAATTTTCTCTCCATTTCTCCTTTGCTGGGTGGCTGCCTTTTCGGATGTCATTGTTGATTTTTCGGTAGGCATAAGCTCTGTTTAAGTTTTTTTTCTTTTTCATCTCTCTTCGTTTTTCACACAGGTACAAAAGTTTAGGTGTGATCCATGGTTTTTTTCTTTGGGTGGTGCTTTTCAAGGATCTTTGTGGTGGCATCTGTCACAGCTGAGTTGAAGGTGGTGGTAATAATGTTGACATCTAATTCACCAGCTCCCAAAATGAGCAGTGGTGCAAATTTTCCTCCAATTTTGGCTTGGAATATTTCTGCCACCTCCGGGTCTTGCAGTTTGTCTAGGTCAAACTTCAGTCTGGCGCACTTTGCTGTGTTTACTTTCTTCAGGTGGAGCTGGAAAGACATCATCATGAGATCGTGGTCACTTCTGATGTCTGCTCCTGGAAAAGTGCATGTCCTGCCAATGTTACCACTTAATCTGAAGCGTTTCTTGACCATGATGTAGTCAATCTGATTGTGATGCTCCCCATTTGGATTCTGCCAAGTCCATCATCTGAAATTTTTGTGGAGACCAAGTATGTTTGCCAGTATCAGATTGTTGTATCTGGCAAACTCCAAGAGTCTCAGACCCCTGTCATTTGTCTCGTTGTTGCAGTGGGGTCCACATGTGCCTCCCCAGTTGTGGTACACATCTTGGCCAACCTTGGCATTCCAGTCGCCTTGCCCTATGACCATGTCCTTCTTCGGCACTTTGTCAAGGACAGCCTGCAGATGTTCATAGAAATCCTCGACCTCGCTGTCGTCATAGTCTGATGTTGGGACTTAGGCCTGAATGATGGTGATGTTGAAAAGGGCTGCTCTCAGACGGATGGTAATGAGTCTTCTGGAGGCTGCGCGGCAACCCATGACAGTGGCTAGAATGTCTTGTGGACCAAGAATCCAACGCCATGTTCGTACATGTCATCCCTCCCACTGAAATAAAGCTTGTGGCCTTTGTCGGCCGTAGTTTCTAGGCCTTTCCAGCGCAGTTCGCTGATACCTAAAATGTTCCATCAATAGTGGTCCAGCTCATGGGCCAGTTATTGTCTCTCGTGCGGATCTTGCTAAGTTGTCCATCAGTACTTATCACCTCCATCCTGGTGGCCAATGGAAAGCGCGGTCCTAGGAGACCCAGGCAATGACCGATCCGGTATGGAGTGAGTGGTTCTTTTCATCATATGGCAAGAAAGACCTGGCAGGGCCCAATCCTCTCCACGGCTGAAATCCACGAGTACAGTGTGGCTCGCCTTGGCTCCGAGGATGTGGTTGTTGAACCTATAGTAACATGAGGTTCCTCCATCCTGGCTGGTGACTTCTGTGTAGATGACTTTCGTCCAGTGATGCCATGCTGACATCACCCCTGTTAGTTGCCTCTTACAACATGCCGAGAAAGGTTGCCGAATCCACTGGTGAAAAGTGACTGTCAGCTGAACATCCGTGTGTGTTTATGCAGGCTATTTAAAACTTCACTGTTTGTAAGCAAGCTAATCTTTCCTTTACTTTGTTATATGTTTTTGTTTTGGCTTATCAAAAATGCACGATTAAAATGCAACAATTCATATTCGGCAGGGAAGAAGGGTGGAGCACTTTCTCTACCCGCGCCAATGGCAGTCTTTGGACCCCTGGCTCATTTTCTCTTTTTCAACTCCAGACCGTTACAAACCCTGGTATGGACTTCGCTTGTCTAGCTTTTATGGTGATTTGGGGTAGCAATGAATGGCAGCATTGCATTGGCATGTTTCAGATACAGCCATGTGGCCTACAAACTGGTGCTGAACTCCAGAGGCCTGTTTTGCACTGGGGAACCGTCTTCTAGAGAAGCCTCAGGAGATGCCAATGCTGCCAACCACAGGGCCTCTACCAACAAAGACAAACCCGCACCAGAATCGGGCAGTGAAAGCCCCCTCAAAGAAGGAGCCATAGTTGCCGGCACCCCTACTACTAAAGGTGACAAAGACAAGAAGTCAGCCTCTGCTACTGCCACAAAGGCAGCCTCTGAGGCAGCCCCATCCACTCCCATCAAGGCAGCATGCAGCAGCGGAGGTATTACAGATGGCCAGGTAGACCTGCAGAAGCCTCTCAACTCCCCCTCCAGCAACCCTCCCACCTCACCGAAAAAGAGTCCCCCCAACGGTGATAGCAGGCCGCAAGGATGGAGAACCCTGGATGAGAAGTTTCAATCGTCAATGGATGACATCACGGCTCTGGTTATTCCTCTGGACAAGGCCTATGAATACACGAGACTCCAGTTCGGCCTCTCTAAAAGACCCTAGTCAGCATGAGACAGCCTTCATAGGTAAACAAGCGGCAGCAAGTTGATATTAAAGGGACCTTAAAATAAGCCTCAAATTTTATCAGTTTTGTGTGCATCAATATGTATTGTGACTGGGACTTAACCCTCAATTTTTATAACGTTTTGAACACGTCACCACTTTTTACTGTGACTTTAGGTTACGTTAAATGGTGACTTTTAACTGTTAACCTTGACTTGAACTCTTTGGGTGAGCAGCGACTTTTTTTTATTAATGTTTCGTTAACTTAAAAGCCTACATTTTGACTGCTTTATTCACCGTTGAGGTTGCTTGAAATTTTTGATTGCTTGATGTGCCTTAGTATTACTGTGACTTACAAGCCTGAATTTGGGCTTTTGTTTTGTTTGACTGTTACGTATGTGCCTTTACTGTCAGTTTACCAGTATGTATTGCAGTTCAGCACAAGAGAGGACTTACAGATATAGATCTTTATTTTGTGTGCAATGAAATTAGTCAGTATTAGGAAGAAGAAATATGTAGTGGGTGTACTAACATTTTTGTTATATAAAGTTACAAAATATTATTTTAAAAAATTAAGCTACATGTGTTGCACATTATTGATGCATTTAAAAAGTCAAATTGCACGTGTTATTCTGAATTTTAAAAAAAAAAAAAAACAAACAAAGAAAACACCAACCTAATTTAAAATAAAAAACCAGAGGCTCAAGTTTGTTGTTAACATTGCAAAATGCCCCTTCAATAATTTTCTATTTAAGTCAAATGGAACCTTTTTGGTATTACAGTAAAATATTACAAAATTATTGGAGTCCTAATCAACATGTACATGTGACAAGAGGCACTAATAACTTGTTGTTGAATGTGAATGCTGTAGCTCTTGTGTATCGCTCACTTATCCATACCATTGTAGCATGTTCGGTGCATTGCACAGAATTACATACAATAAAAAGCAACTTAAAAAAAAAAAGTTACAAAAAATGACACGACTTAGTAACTGAACAAGATATGTCATGAAATGCTTCTTGATAAGATTCCCTACTCCTTGAAGAGCTGCAGAGAATCAGCTTTACACTGTACGGTTGCTCTGCCCCAAAATCTTATTATAGTATAAACAGTGAATAGTTTGAAACTAAACTAAAAACAAAACAAAACAAAACAAAAAAAGGAACTACAATACAAAACTTGGACTAACTTTCATTCGACAGCACTGACAACCAACATCACAACAGAGGAGCCATTCTTTTAGGTTCAGTTCTGCGGTTTCTTTCGGTCCTTTTTTTTTTTGAGAAGGGAGGGGGGAGGGGAGGAGGGGGGGGGGGACCATTTGCTCAAACTCGGTAACAACCTAGATCTAAAAGAGGGAAAAATTAGATCTTAAAAAAAACCCAACTGAAAGCCTATTCAATTCCTAATTATTAATTCTAACACAAATGTTAAAAAATTGTTTTGTTTTATTAATTGTAATGAAACTGAAGTTTTTTTCAACCACCCCCAAAGCCCACAATCAAGAGTCCTGGCCTTAAACTTTAAGTTAAAGGGCGATAATACTAATAGAAAGAAGCAAAACTAAAGGTACAGGAGCTTTAGTTACTTCCCTTGTACCACAATAGTTTGGATCTTTGGAATGATAATGCTCCAATTTCTCCTTTCACACTTTTCTTTTTTAAAATAAATATTTGGCCTCAAGATTCCTTGGAGTCTGTGTATTTGACTCTCTGTTCCCAAATCGAGATTATTTTATTCCTACCACATACATACCCATGGGGGTGCCGGGGGTTTGAGTATAAATAGTATCCCCACTTTCGGGAAATTTAGTGCTTTAAATTCCCACTGTCGCTTGCTTTCTACTTTGTTCTTTCTCATTCCTACTCTGTTCTATCAATCTACTATACTATCTTCTTCTTCACTAGACCAGTCACCGACCTTTTTTCTTGAAAACTCTTCTGGGTCAAAAATCCTCATTTGTGTTTGAGGTCTGCCAGGTGGTCACTGGGACTTCCTATGATGTTATTATTTGTCAATGTAGGCATTTTATATGTATGTGTTTTGTTGATAATTTATAATGATGTTTATATTCTATTTTTGTTTTTGTAAACGGGGGTTTGATAAATTAGAATGTAGCCTCAGCGTCTCCTGCGTGGGATGTCTTTATTGTAAAGTGACCGGCTGGTGGAGTGCCTTCAGTGTTGTCACTGGGGTTGTTTTGGCAGATCTTTTGTGCGGATCGGGGGTGAGTCCTCTTTCGGCGAAGTTGTGGTCTTGATTTTGTGGTTTTGATTCCGCTATACTGGTCCTGATTTGGCTCGAAAGAGTCCACTGGACCTAAAGCAATAATCATGTAATGTAATGTAATGTAATATAATGTGATGTAACCACATACATGTTTGGACTTGCTTGGGTACAGCAGTGCAAGTCCATACAGTACTCCTTATTTTCACATTGTCAGTATTGATTCGGTGTGTCTGCAATATTTGCGTATGTTATTGGTCTGTTTAAATTTTTTTTTCCAAAATTGGTTTGTTTTGTAGGCCTTGTAGTTTTGTAGGCCTTAGGACTTGTAATGATTTTTGTATAGACCTTGTATGTTTTTTAGGCTTCAGGACGTGTAATGATGTTTTGTAGGCCTCGGGATGTATAATGATGTTTTGTAGGTCTTGAATGTTTTGGAGGCCTTAGGACTTGTAATGATGTTTTGTAGGCCTTTTGTGTTGCTTTTTTTTGTAGGCCTTTTATGTTTTTATTTTTGTAGGTCTTACATGTATGGCCTTGTATGATGTTCTGTAAGCGTTTTGTATGGCGCACGAGCCCTGGCGGTTACTCAGATCTGTCTCTGTGGTCTTTTCCACACAGTTTTCTGATAGATACTCCATATGAGATTATTTATAAGTTGTCCCAACTGAACGTTGTTATCCTTATTAGCCATGCTTACAAATTTCATTAACTATACAGCACGCATCTTACCTGAGCCTGATGAAGCCTACTGCTTGTTCAGTTTCTGCAGTCTATGGAGAGAGGGCCCACACCATAGAAATGGCATGAATTTGCTTGAACTTTCACGGTTATTGGTCTCTTATTCCTAGCAGGCGTGTATCAGAAGAAAAAGAAATGTACAGTGGACTGGTTCATCACGTGTGCCATGCATGCAGCGTGTGAAGACAGGCCTAATCGTAGTTTAAAGAGGCGGAATAAGGGAGTAAACCACAACAGACTCGACCTCGCTGTGTGGAACTACACAGTTGAACTCTTCTTGCCTGTAATATTTTTGTGTACATACATAATGATGAGGTTTTGCTTCTTCACAGGGTTTTTGTACTCAGCTCTGCATAGTAGTAGTAGTAGTAGTAGTAGTAGGAGTAGCAGTAGCAGCAGCAGCAGCAGCAGCAGCAGTAGCAGCAGCAGTAGCAGCAGTAGCAGTAGTAGTAGTAGTGGTAGTAGTAGTAGTATTAGCAGCAGCAGCAGCAGCAGCAGTAGTAGTAGTAGTAGTAGTAGTAGTAGTAGTAGTAGTAGTAGTAGTAGTGTGAAGACAGTCTTCATTGTAGTTGGCCGAGACTGAATAAAATAGTAAGCCACAACAGTCATGAAGCTTTTGCTAATGTCCTTTCATCATAGCTAAAAAAAAAAAATCTCTTTAAATATTGGTAATTCATCCCACTGATTTTTAAAAGAGTTTATGTTAGGTGTCCTTTTTTAAAAAAGAAACTGGTTAATCATTCCAAAAGGTAGCTACTTTGTTAAAAAAACAAAACTTCTGCAGGTTAATATTGCAGTGCTGTACAAAGATTTTTTCCCCTTAGAATTATGGGTTCTGTCACAAAATAATGCTGCAAAAGTGTCATTCCAACTTAGGTTATCAATGCCATTATCAATTTTAAAAACTTGGATGAAGTTTCCACGTATTCTACTCTCACTTAAGGAGTGCAGTCCAAAATATCAAAGTCTGTCTGAGTAAGTAATATTTTTACATTCTTTAACCAGCTTTGTTGCTCATCTCTGTACCCTTTCAAGTGCAACTGATTGTCTCTTTAAACCTGGGTACCATACAATGTTTGCATATTATAAATGTGGTCACACTAGTGATTAATACAGTTTACTAAAACCATCCTTATCCAAGTAGGTCATCATTTTGGTTTTCTCTGCACTTATTTCCATTCCAAAGGCTCTGGAGGTGGTGTCAAGCCTCTGCACCAGCTGTTCAAGTTCTTGTTCCTCTCCAGCCAATCCATCAATGTCATCCACAAAATGGAGCTTGGAGATTGCTCTGCCCCCTATACTGACTGTGCCTTCATGATCTGCAAGGGCATCTGACATGATGCGCTCCAGAAAGATGTTGGAGAATGTTGGGGAGAGTAGGCATCCTTGACTCACGCTGATTGTTGTTCTGAACCAGTTCCTGATGGCGCTGTTGTGGAGGACTGTACTGGTAGGCTTGTAATATAGGCTTTTTATGACTTCAATAATTTTAGCGCTTATGTTGTACACACTCATGGTTGCCCACAGAGCTGCATGCCAGACTCGGTCAAATGCTTTATTGAAGTCTACAAAGTCCTGACATAGATGTTGCTGGTGCTGTAGGTATTTCTCGCAGATTATTCTAAGGTTGAAAATCTGTTCAGTGGTATTTCGCCATGCCCTGAATCCTGCTTGTTCTTCAACAATGATTTGTTAACCTTAGAGTTTCAACCTGTTAGATATTATTTTCAGGAGGACTTTGCTGGGATGGCTGATGACGCTGAGGGTGCAGTAATTTTGACACTCCTGAAGAAGAGTTATGACAAGCGACTGGGTCCATGTTCTAGGCTCTCTGCCCCACTCTGCCAGATCTTGTTACGGGAGTGTCAATCATCGCTTCTCCTCCTGCTTGAAGCAGTTCTGCGGGTATGTTGTCCACTCCTCCTGACTTCCCTTTCTTCAGCAATTGCACTGCTGCTTCAACTTCTTGGAGAATTGGAGGATTTCTTCTTGTTCTCTGTTCTGGGGACATGCTAGAACTTCAATGGGTCTCCGTTTGGTGTGTGGTTGTAAAGGTCAGAGCATTACTCTGTCCATCTATCCAAAACTTCTTGTTCTTCAAAAAGGCACAAGCCAGACTTGCTTTCGATAGCAGAGACTGTGAGCTGTTTAACACTTGTCATCTGCTTCACAGTCTAGAAGACCTTTTTGCTGTTATTCTTGGTCAGATCGTTCTCAATTTCCTGGCATTGGTCTTCTATCCATTTGTTGTGCACATGCCTTTCTTTGAATGGTTTAATTACTTTATGGCTCTGTTATGAATGCACATTTTCTTCCTTATATTTCTCTACATTCAAATGCAAATCCCATGTGTCGGATCGCTCTTGCAAGCGATCCAAATCAAGCTGCAACACGTCTTTATTGTTTGATTCAGGAAAGTCCAGGGATTACTGAAACTTGGTGTGCATGTGTGTTTGAGCATGTGTGCGTGTGTGCTTGCAATGTGATTGTCTGTTGACTTCTTATTGGGCTTTCTTAGCTTAATTTATGCATGTGTAAATGTGTGTTTTTTTTTTTTTGTCTTACTCTTTTGAAGTTTGAGAGCAAGCTTTCTGGAAGAAACACATTTACCATTCATATTTATGAATCCTTTAGATGCGCTGCTGAAAGGAAATTGTGTTGTTGTTGTGTGCATGCATGATTTGGGGCTGTCTGATGGAGACTTTTGAGCAGCGAGGGTCAATGTTTGGTTTTACATTGTTGATATTATTGTGATTACAGTTGCATAAATGCATATTGTAGAGTATACAGTTGTCATGACTTACAGCTGCTGAATGGTCGTGTTTTGTCAGATTCAGTGCTCACTTATGTTTTTCTGTTATCAATTTATTTTATTTGTATATGTAGTTTATTTTTCAATAGTAAATATAACAGTTTTGAAGCATAGGTTTAAAAATGCAGTATTTGATGTAGCGTTTCACATGAAAAAAACCCACAAAAACATCTGGAATGAAAGCAAATGTTTAGACGTGAAAGTTACTACTAGTCACCATGATGGATTTGTTGCAAACAGTTATGTTGTTAATTCAAAAGTCATTGGTAAACTGATTATAGAATATTAATCTAGGTATAATGTAAACTGTAAAGCTTAAAATTGATAAACTTGCTTGATGATCACTTAATACAGACTTGCAAGATTAGAAAATGTGTACCTAGACAATGTCACCCAATACTACTACTACTGCTACCTCTACTATTACTACCATTAATAATAATAAAGGTGTTTATTTAGCACTTTTTCTTTTTCTGCCATTTCGTCAAGGTTGGGTGTAGATGAAACTTCCAACGTTCACTCATTGACTGAACCACTGATTATATTACAGAGTGACTATTGTGTTTGTTCTGCACCTGCTAAGCCTTGTGTTTCAAAATATTTGTGTGTTTTTGTTTTTGTTTTGCGGATTCATTGTTGTTTTATTTTGTCAAAGCTGTAGTCACCAAATCCTGTGTTCTTGGTAGCGGTGCTAACCTTACCCAATAATGGATACTCAACGCTACTTCCCCCTGCAGTTGAACACTTGGGCAAGACACACCTGTAGGCCTATTGCTACTCCTTATGGAGAACTTACATTCCAGTGTTCATTTATTTATTTTCCTACGATTGTTACACAAGTTTTATATTATATTCGTGCATTCGTGGAACATTGTGATAGTTTTAATTTTCAAGAGGGGTTCTGTTTCGTTTCGCGAAAGTGAGAAACTTCAAAAGCTGATTTTTTTAAAATTAAATTTTAATACGTGTACCAAGATAAGTAGTGTATGTGTTTTAGCATTGATGTGCAAGTCCAGCTTCCACAGTCTTGGCGTTTGTCAGGATGAACTTGTAACTTTGTTTTGAATACGTACGTATAATTGATTATATGGTGTAATTTCATGATCTCCTTCCCCTTATCACCTCCGATCTCCTGAATTATAATAACACAAAGGACAAATCTTTTAGATCATGAAAGCCATTGACCGTTTTTTAAAGTGTTTTTTTTTTTCATTTTCATGATGTTATTTTTAATGTTTTATGGCTGTCAGCTAATTTTAGTGGCAAACGTATTGACAGCGGTTTGATCCACAGACTAGGAAAAGAAGGCTGAAAAATTAAAGGCAAAAAGCAAACAGTCAGAAAGATGGCAAAAACGTCATCAGTTGTTCGTTGACTTTCACAGCTTAGCCTGTTGAGAACATGACCTGAATGCAAGAGATGTCCTTCACTTCAGAATGGGAGTATAAACTTGAAGTCTAGACTGTATATGCAGTTATTCCATCGCAAGGACTTTCAAAAGATCCTGACGCTGGCGTCCTAGACGGATGGGCGAGTGCCAGACAGGCCATCACATCCAGCAAGCACTAGGTCCCCTTCCCATATCCTTCTTCCCCCTTCCTAAGCTTGCGGTCAGTTGTGTGGGTGGTTGGACGATGTGCCTAAGACAGAAAGTTGGCACATCAACTTGGGTTCTGCACCTTGGGCAGCTCTTGAGCTGAAAACAGCCCTGTATGAGGACGTCGGTATCAAATAAATAAATAAAATAATCTAGTGACGCTAGAATACATGGATCCTGATGCTTACTTAAATCACTGAAATAGGTCTACCATATCTTGAGTTTCAAAACGGGGTTCACTTTTTTTGAAAGGTAAGGAGAGGTCTTGGGGGGGTATAGGATCTTGTCTACTTTCTTTGTTGTTTTTAGTTTTAAACTCTTTAATTTATTGGTTCCTTTCCCCATAGCCCACTGGATCTCCTTAAAATATATAACAATAGATATGTTGCTTTGAGCAATCTTAGCAAATACTTTGGCAGAATGTACTATAAAATGATCAAGATATTGTTATCCAAATACTCTTTCTACTATTATTTTGTTATCATCTCATTACCTCTGATCAAGTTGTACAGAATACTAATGTGTATTGAAATAGGTTTTTCATACTGATATTGTTGCTTCAGTAAAATAATTCATTGTACTTTTATTTTTAAAAACCAAAATTATATTATTGATGCCCTTAAAGGTATTTTTTGCTTGAATAAAAACAATGAATGAGAAAACTTGGTCATGTTTGTTTTGTGTAATAATCTATAAATGATCTCCTTCGATTATATATAAATATTAAATACTGGTGTTGTATTATAGTCTGTAAATTTACCTCCCTTTCAGTGCTTAAAATTGATAGCATGTCAATGTAACAGCAGAATGAGTCAAACAATATTTGATAAAACGTAAACATAGAGAGAACTAATACCAAACAAACAAACAAAAAAAAAACAACTGCTTATTATACATTCTCTCCTCAAAAGAAGGTTATAGGGAAAGAGGGTAATGTGAAACCAATAAATGCATTGTAAAACTAAGAACAGTGTACACATAAAACATGCACTTTACAAAGAGAACACACCGTGAAAACAACTTTTTGTTTTCTCATTTATATATAAAAACGAACAGAATGAAACATAATTGCTACAACTAATCATAAAAAGTTGCATTCAGTTTCTTCATTCCACACCTGAACACTAACTAGCTGCACGTCTTCCCAATGAACACAAAAGCTTTCTTGCCAAAGCCATTTTTCCCAAACACGTAACATAAGCAATTGAACAAAAACTCACAATATTAAATTAACAGAAACCAAGAGGTCAATGGCAGGGTACAAACTAAATATACTGGGCCAAAGCTGTATCAACTGTCCATTAAAAAATACCCCCCACCCCCCTCCTACCCCTTCCTTCCCCACAGATCTTAAGTGCTGCTTTCAGTATCTCCTCAATGTTGCTAGCAAAAGCAGTACCACTGCTATAAAATAAGTCTCACTAAAAACATAAAATGTCAATAATTGCATGTAGAGCTATTTAAAAAATAATCAAAACCAATTTTACATAGACAAATAACATAAAATATCCCATCTTACTCATTTTCTTGGTTTATATTCTAAACTTCCATCAAGTTAAATTTGTTGTCTGCTGTGTACAGGAAATGGCACAAAACAACTTCATATCAAAATAAAGTATCATCTTGGCTCAAGCTGATTTTGATTTTGTTGTCTTGAATTGCACGATCCTTTATGTCCGTAGACATGCTTGTTGTGCGAGTTCATAGCCCTTGGTCTATATAATTTAACTTCTCAAAGCTTTCATGAACATGTTTTGTTATTACTACATGTATTACTGTATTAGCCAATGCCATGAATTTGATGGTATACTTTCATTATTCAGACCACAGCACTAAAAACTGGTCTGCCACGCTCCATCAGGAGTCACTCCCAAGTGCAACATTTCAAATACTAACACATTAATTTGACCTTTGACGCAAACTTTCAGGACAACGCAAACTTTCAGGACCACCTTTATTCACAGCAGTTCTGCTTTTCATTCATACAATACATTTCCAAAGTTTTCAATCCATTTTCCTCCACTGACCAAATTCATAAGAGCCTGTAAGTATTGTGCACTGTTCATTTCTTCATTATATGCTGTCAGGAGGCAAACCACACAACCGCCCCACAATTTGCATTCACACTCCACACCAAAATGAGTTATCATGTGCACCCACTTAGCTGTTGATATTTTTGTTATGCAGCTTGAGATCCAATGAAGCTGTTTTAGATGCTGCACAAGCACACAACGAGACGACCTTTCAATCCAATCCACTGTCCATTTGCTTAGCGCATAAGGTCATCACTCGCACAGTAAAAACTCAACAAACACTGTGCTTTGCATACAGCATTGCCGAGCCTTTCAAGGCCTGCTCCCTTTGCAGTCTAGGACTACAGACTGTGTGAAGTCTACTGCAGATACGCTCACAACGTTTTAAGTCACTTGGTCTCTTCAGCACTGGCATGACCCACTTCCCTATCTCTCTACACACACCAGAGAGAAAAGGGGGAAGGTGCTGACTGACTCATGCACGGTCCAAGAGTACAAGAAACAAGATTTTATTTATCCAAATGCATTTACGGTAGGAAAAATGTTTTTGGACTATGCGCAAATATAACTAGAAGGGCATAGCTCCATGCTCCTTGCGAATATCTTGAAAAAATGGTATACTCAAATTGCTATGCATGCGAGTCAAAAACATCCATTCATCCAAATGATCACACGAGTAAGCCTCATCCGAGACTGCACAGAGAGTTAGGCTTTAAAGTCTTGGCCAGTTATGTGTGCAGTGGTCCCTGTTTTACGTGCCGTCACATCGAAGATGTTCAGTCATCCACGCAAGGTAACCAGAAAGCCTGCAACAAAAGATATCCTTTATTTTAGGTGATCTCTTCATTGTATTTCATCATCCTTACATAGCGCTTTTCCCGCTAAACAGCTGCTCAAGGCGCCGGGATCTAACTCCAGCCATCCAAAGCACCCACCTGCTGCCTTAGGACTATGTCCAGGCACTAGGACAACTGAGCCCAATCCTGGGTGAGAGCCCTAGTGAATGCTGGGTGTTTTTGTGTAGCTTGGCATTCCACCTGTATAGGACATGAGTACAAACCAAGAAATCCCTGGCAATACAGGTATAGTAGTACAGCGGGTCCTCTCTCTGAACATCACAAAACGAGCTACATGATTATCAATAAAATAATGACGTCTAAAACATTACGTGATTATTGCTTTAGGTCTAGCGGACTCTTCTGAGCCAAATCAGGACCAGTATAGCCGAATCAGGACCACAAAATCAAGACCACAACTTCGCTGAAAGAGGACTTGCCCATGATCCGCATAAAAGATCTGCCGAAACAACCCTAGTGGCAACACTGAAGGCACTCCACCAGCCGGTCACTTTACAATACAGACATCCCACGCAGGGGAAGCTGAGGCTATACTCTAATTTATCGAACCCCTGTTTACAAAAACAAAATAGAATATAAACATCATTATAAAATATCAACAAAACATCTACATATAAAATGCCTACATTGCCAAATAATAACATCATAGGAAGCCCCAGTGACCACCTGGCAGAAAGCGTCCAATATTTCCAAGCTGATCCAACAGACCTCACACACAAATGAGGAGTTTTGTCCCAGAAGAGTTTACAAGAAAAAAGGTAGGTGACTGGTTTAGCAAAGAAGAAGATATTATAGTAGATTGATATAACAGAGTAGGAATGAGAAAGAACAAAGGAGAAAGACAGCGACAGTGGGAATTTAAAGCACTAAATTTCCAGATATTATTTATACTGAAACCCCCGGCATCCCCACTGAGGGAAATACGTCTAAAAGCCAAGGTTAAGATCAAGTCTATCAGGATACTTGGAAGAATGCAAAGCTGGGAGCACGCAGTATAGGACGCAAGGCCAAACCCTCTGTTTCAAACTCCAGCTATTCCTTACAGTTACACAAACCCCACCCTCCTTAGTCCCCTCTCTCTCTCTCTCCCACCCATCTTTCTCTATGAAATCACACCGCAGTTAATATTAAATAATAAATTTTTTCCTCGTTGCAGCAGTGTGCAAACATCCATGCAATGTCAGTCAGAGCATAGAGGAAGCAGATATACATGACTGAACACTACCATGTATGCAGGTTATGACTCCAGCCATTTTGAGGATTTGACTGGGTTCAACAGCCTAACAACTTTGCAATTCTCACCAACACGTTTTCGTTCATCGTACTTTGCCATCTTTTTAAAACTGGCAATGGTTATAAATACGACACAAGCATAAATGCTGACAGGAAAAAAAAATTGTGTTTTAAAAGTTAAAACAACTGAATCAAACATAATGCAGAACTGACCATGTTTGAGCAAGCAGTGGCCATCATCATGTACTTTGGGTTGAACTGAATATTCTGGATGGGACCAGGGTGGTCACTAGTTAGAATGGCAATCTTGGCCCCAGTCTCAGTGCTCCAGCAGTGGACCTTGCCATCTGTTGACCCTGAAATTTATACGCTAAAAAGTTATTAAAAGCAGAATAAAACTGAAATTGTTCCAGGTATAATACATATTTTGGAGTACTACACTACCAAATACATTTTTAAGTGTCCAAAGAAACAAAATTCTGTTGAGATAAAAGTCCTTAAAATCAACAAAATGTAATACAGGAATAATAATAATAATAATAATAATAATAATAATAATAATAATAATACGGGATGCAATCACAAACTTTTTCTTCAATGGAACTCAAAGCGCAGTGATCTGAAAAGACCACTATTACAGAAGTCGAAAACAGAAATCATTTCTTATTTTTGAAAAGTTTAGAGTGACTGCATCCAATATTATAGAAGGGAGGAGGAAACCGGAGAAATCCCTCGGTGCCCTGAAAAGTCTCGTACTAAAAGTCAGGCAAGTTCGTCTCATGCTGGGTTCAAACCTGTGACCTGTGGCATAGGAAACTAGGTCACTATCAACTGAGCTACCTAGAACCTGAGTATGCTGCGAAACACCAGTCTGCATTCTGGCTTTGAGCTACCTTCATCAATAATTTGCCCGACAGTGTTCTTGTAGCATGCGCAAGTCACCTGGCAATAAGGGATCCGCTATCCGTAATCAAAAAGAAAAACAACAGCAAAAGCGAAGAAGACAGAGAGAAACTTACCGCAGAATACGAACTGTGAGTCCGGTGAGAAACAAGCCTCCAGCGGTATCCCTCGGTTATTCTGGAAACCCTATTCACAAACAAAGGCGGAGAATAATTTCAAGACACTGAAAACATCATTCATGATTACATTTTTTACACTGAAACGCCACACGTATGAAACGGTGATTTTGACACACAACCTAACAAAGTGGGGGCCACGAGTGACTTGAGTTAGATCCTGTATCGGCCAGCACCTAGAGCAACTCTTGAGTTGGAAAGGTGCTAGATAAGAATAATTACATAAATAAATACAGTTAAACAGACAGCTTACTAAGAACGTATGGAGCGGCGTTCCATGGAAGGCATCAATCAGCCTGAGCACAGAGCCGTTTGTGGAGATGAGGATGAGTTTGCCATCAGGGCTGAACTTCAACCCTGTCCAGTCACACTCCTTGTCTTGTGGCAGTTTGAATGTCGCAAATGGACCCTGAAAAAACCAGGCAGCATATCTGACGTAGACAGAGGACAGTTCATTACATCTCTAGATTACACTGAAAAGGTTCACACAGGAAAATCATGGCATCTATAGTGCAATACTGAAAAGATTCGCACAGATTCTGCATCAGCATAAATTGACCGAGTGTTACTTGTGAACAAACTGAACAGTACTTGACATTTTCAGGGGTGGTGGTAAGATTTTCAGTATGCAGGAATTCAGAATAATTGCTTTTGGAAAGCAATAATATACCATAAATGCAAAATTGGGCAGTAAGTGCAAACCCTCGACTGAATTGCAATCTCACTAGGAACACCAAGTATGGTATCATTAGCAAGTGCAATTGTTCTAAAAATATCACCCCCATAGCTAAAGTTCTAATATATGTATAACTGAATTCAATTCAATTCAATAGTTTATTTAATGTGTTTTTACAGAATGCGATATTAGGCACACTCACAAAATTACCACTATTTGTTTACATTTGCTTTTTTAATAAACTATTTCCTAAACAGGCGAATCATATAGTACATTTTCTATATATCGCTGAAATTAAAATCAAATAATTCAAATTGCCTACCTCGAAATAAAATCAAATATTATCACTGCTTGTGGTAAGCACTTTGCTTACCTTATCAAAAGATCTGAGATCGTACAACTTGACGCATTCAGAGTTTATCCCGGCACCAAAGATCAAACCTTCAGGGTCAAAGGCAGCCACTGGACGTCCTGTTAAATGCATTAGACCCTGGGACAACACAAATACCACTGCTGAAGTCAAAAGCAAAAAGGTAAGGACAATTTGCACAGTGTGTCTTTAACATTAACAAATAAATAAATAAGTAATAATATGCAATGAGTCAGTCCTTTCAGCAAAACATTCAAATACTTATCATTTGTGACAGCTTATGGTTTTTTAATGCTGAAGAGCTGCTGCAGAAAATCTTAAACTTTACAGTTTACGTTTTTCCGTCTCTCTCTTTTTCCTCCCCCTCTCTCTCTTTCTGTGTCTCATCAACATACCTGACAGTTTTGTGAGCGCAAATCCCAGAGTCTGATGGTCTTGTCCATCGATCCAGAAATGAAGGTGTCATCAATGGGCGACATGCATAGGGTTACCACCCTGAAAAATAAAACCAATATGATGCAATACCATTGCTTCCACCGATTGAAATGGATGAAACAAATCTGCAAAGTCATATTTAATGTGCCTGCAGGTGTGTGTGTGCGTGTGTGTGTGTGAAAGTGTGTGTCAGCACATGAAAACTTCACACCTGAAAGTGGGCTCTGCTCACAAAGGCAGATCTTCAAATGGTGACATATCACTATATGCATCAGACATAGTTATCACACAAGAACTAAAACATTTGATTTGCTATCAATGACCAAGTCAAGAAACTTCCGCAATAAACCAAGTCTATTATTATTATTATTACGATTTTAGATTTTAGTTTTACTATTTTGATTATCATTCAGGGATATCTTTCAATGGTCGTTTTGCACAGACATATACAAAATGTATCCTGTCTCAAGAACACAGATCGTCTATAATACATACACCAAATTGTGCAGTTAGTGATGACTCCTGTTATTATCATTATTGGCAATGCAGGTAGTGTTAAAAGTATATTTAAAAAAACAACAGACATGTACTACCAACAATTAACATTTCCAAAATCATAATTCTAATGAAGTTAGTTTGAGTAAGGTACCAAGTACTCACTTTTTGGTGTGACCTGGGAAATAACGAATGTACTTGTTGTCGTGCAGAGACAGATATCTAATGGTATCTGAAAATCAAATGGTTAAGAAACACATTGAAGAACAGTTAAAGAAATATTAACGTGAAAAACGAAAATGTATTATCTTCATTTGAGCTATACTGAAGGGCAAGAAAAAAATGTTCAAGTTGAACCACAAACAAAAATGAAGGAATCAAAATTGATCTGATATTTGGTAATAGTTCATAATAGTGTGGAGCTCTATGAATGTTCTGAATGTTCTTGTCAAGTATGTAAAAGAAAAAAAAGAAGATTCAAGATCACTTTATTATCTCAAACACAAGAAATTAAGACTTGATTAGCTGATGAATTAAAACAAAACCACATGCAACTAAAACAATATACACAACATTTGTTCCTTCACATGTAAGAATATAAATTACAAACAGGAAGGAAGAAAGAAAGAAAGAAAGAAGAAGTTATTCAGTCTTTGTTTATAAGGTACAGTGGATTGCAAAGAGCCGAATAAGGACCACAACTTGGTTTAAAGAGAGCTCACAACTGATCTGTATAAAAGATCTTCTGAAACAACCCTAGTGGTAACACTGAAGGCATTCACACACCAGCTCAATTCCTATGTGAGCAGCACTTTTCAGTGCCTCCGCGTTTTGCATGCTGTGGGCTATTTATACCTTGCCTGCACCCCCCTTCCAGTGAAAGGAAGCATCGGTGAAGCTATTTATAGCTAGCCTTGCTGACTCAACCTCAAAATCCGAAAAGCTTTGGTTGAGCCGCTGTGTTCCACCAGTCGGTCACTTTACAATAAACTTATAAAGGCATCCCATGCAAGGGACGCTGAGGCTGTAATCTAGCGAACTCGCGTTTACAAACAGAAAATAGAATATAAACATCATTATAAAATATTAACAAAACACATACATATAAAATGCCTACATTGCTAAATAATAATGCCATAGAAAGCCCTAGTGACCATTAGGCAGAAAGCATTCATTTTATATCCCCAAACACTGAAACAGACCCCACACACAAATGAGTTTTGGGAGAATTTTCAAGAAAAAAGGTAGTGATTGGTCTAGCGAAGAAGATAGTAGATTGATAGGACAGAGCAGGAATGAGAAAGAACAAAGGAGAAAGACAGCGACAGTGGGAATTTAAAGCACTAAATTTGAAGAAGAAAAATAAGAGAATGTAGAAACAGCAATGCAGAAGAAGAACAGCAAGAAGAAAAACAAGGACAACAATATATCAAATACAATGAGTCAAGCCCTGCAGATGTGAACAAACAATGCATACCATCAACTTTGGTGGAGCAATGAAGGGCTGTGTTGGCTGCGTGAGTGTACCGAATCAAATCCACTCCATATTTTTTACTGTTCAGAGTTCGTTTGGGTCTGCCACAGAACAAATCACAAATAAAATTTCAAACTGAATTATTATTAATTAACAAAAATACACCCTCTGTAGAAAAAGATTTGTCACGGAACACGGATGATAACGCCAAAAAGGAATTACATTACATGGTTATTGCTTTAGGTCCAGCGGACTCTTCCGAGCCAAATCAGGACCAGAGAAGTGAAAGAGGACTCATCCCTGATCCGCATAAAAGATCTGCCGAAACAACCTTAGTGGTAACACTGAAGGAAATCTATCAGCCGGTCATTTTACAATAAAGACATCCCATGCAGAGGACGCTGAATAAAAAAGGTAGGCGACTGGTCTAGCGAAGAAGAAGATAGTATAGTAGATTGATAGAACAGAGTAGGAATTAGAAAGAACAAAGGAGAAAGACAGTGACAGTGGGAATTTAAAGCACTATATTTCCAGAAAAAGGGGATACTATTTATACTGAAACCCCCGGAACCCCCACGGGGGGACAAAGGAATTCAAAAACAAGGATATATAACATGAATCTCCTTAGGCATAAAAAAAGTTAAGCATCACATAGATTGGATCACATTTAAAAATTTATGCATGTTCAGGGTTCATAAAGATTTATGAGTCAAGATTCCCATGACTTTTCCATGCCAAAATTGTATTTTTTCAGGACAGGTGAAACGTCCAACACACACCTACACTAACACAAACAAAACAAGAACTAGAAGGGCAAAGACTATTTTTTTGCAAGGCCTAAATTGACCTTGACCTTCAAGATCAACGCAAAAACATGAACTATTATATATTATGAAAGGTCAATCTATCATCTCTAAATGCAACAAGTTTGCACTTTATATCCCTCATATTTTAGAGTCAAAGTCACTTCAAAGTACCTATACTGACTTTGGACAGCTCCAGTGACCTTGACGTGATGTTGACCAAATGTGCATAGGATGTGTGTCTCAATGATATATTTCATGCATCAAAGAATCATAAGTTCAATATTAACAACTTAGAAAAACAAAGTGAAATATTGACCTTGAAATGAAGTCATTCATTTACTGATCATTTATGAGTTCTCATTGATATAAACCATCTTACAAAGTTTGACTGTGAAAGTTGAAATAGGTTCTGCACTTGCAAGTTTTGCATGTTCAGACACCGGACGGCAAAAGGTGGACATATGGAGGGACATATTTTTTGTTTTTATATGTAATTTTGGGACTATTTAGGACTTATCTTGCACAAATTAAGAAAAATCTGGGAATTTGTTTTGGGGTGAGTACAAAGACTCACATTGCAATGCATGTGAGTCAAAAACTTTCCACAAATACCTCAAGGGCATTCATTTTATTTTTTGCTGTAGTTTTACATGTTAATGTTTTTGAGTTTGGCAGCAAGGCATGTATTTCGCAAGATCCAGCCAAAGTGGAAGCACTGATTAACATGCTATAGTGGTAGAATTGAGGAGGATGTTAGGTATGATTCACTTTTTTGGTCATTACTTGCCCAACCAGTCAACAGTGTTGCAGCCAGTGAAACAGCTACTAGAGAAAAAAAGAGAGTGGACATGTGTTACACTCGTGTTTTTTTTGTTTTTTTTCAGTAGTTGAATCCTGATAAGTGTAACTCAGATTCGTTTATCCACGCAACCTGTTCACTCAGCAACAAGGCAGGAGTCGTCGAATGAAGTTTTCCAACTTTATTCAGCGTACATCAACAACTGCATACAATCGCTCAATCGCTTTTTCCACTTTTTCAAACACAGTGCATCACCTTTATAGTTTTTCTATAATCTAGAGAACGTTCAAACATTCCAGCGTGACGCAATTACAACCAATCAGAATAAAATTCGTCATCAAAACTATGCACTGTCTTACGTCATATAACTTACAATCATCTTGTAGCCATTACTAGATTTATCCATACGCTTCGATCGATAGTAAACAAGCAACCCTAGAAAATTCTCTAATAATATCGACCAACGAAAATTATCAACATTATACAAAGCTTCTTCTAACAACAACACAAATCAGATCAAAGGTAAATACACTCTAATATCGCATGCTTTGCAAAACAAAACGATCGGATCTATCGTGCGCGTCTCACATGCACTATCATGCGAGTCTCAAACGTAACAACATGTGTCAGTCACATGTCAAGTCTATGGCAGAGGTCAAGAAAATTAAGTCATCACCTACACTTGCGTTCTACGATCCAGCAAAATCGACAGTTGTGAGCCCAGATGCAAACAGTTATAATAAAATTGGAGGTGTCTTACTCCAACAGCATGCAGAAGGCATGAAAGCTGTTGCATACTGTACACATACTTTGACTCCTACCGAACACAAATATGCACAGATAGAGAAGGAATATCTGGCAGCAGTCTGCTCATGCGAGACGTTCCGCCGGTATCTGCTAAAACTTCCCAGCTTCAAGTTCGAGGATGATCACAAGCCTCTTGTGCCCATCATCAACTATAAGCATATAAAATTTACAAGATACCCCAGTCCACTGTCAAAGGATGCTCATGCGACTCATGAGTTTAAACATCATCGCAGAGTCGAGAGTGGCGTGTCCCTCAATCCACAGTCAATCACCGCACAAGCTGACAACTAGAGTTGTACCTAGACAGTGTTGATCTGTCTTGGTTATGCGCTGCTTCAGACAAGCGTCAATAAAAACTAGCAGAAGAGACAAGAAAAGACAAAGAGATGCAAACAGCACTTAGCTATGTGCAGAAAGGATGGCCAAAGTATGCATCATCACCAAAGTTTACTAATATGAAGGAACCGCATTGCCATCCCAACAACTCTACGAGAAGACGTTCTTTCCAGAATTCATGATGCCATTGGCATTAATGGTCATCTCGGAATTACAAAATGCTGAGAGAGAGCCAACATGGCAGTATGATGGCCAGGAATAAAATACCACATCAAGAAAATGATCGCCGCATGCAAGCATTGCCAAGAGAATCAGCCAACTCAGAGAAAAGAACGACTCATTGCCACAGAATTACCTCAGCATCTGTTTCAGAAGTGTGCAGAAGACCTGTCTGAATTGAAAGGAGCATCGTATTTGATCGTGGTCGATTATTGTTCCAGGTACTTGGAGATTGCACACTTGAACAACATCACTTCGGGAAAAATCATTGGCCGAAGGCAAAACATGTTCATGCATCAGGGTGTCCCATAAACTTTGGTTACTGACAATGGAAGACAGTTCACATCCCAAAAGTTTGCCAAGAACTGGAATTTTCAAAATGTGACAACAAGCCTATATTACCTGCAAGCCAATGGTGAAGAGGAAAGAGCTGTCCAAACAGCCAAGAAGATTCTGTTGCATCCAGAGCCCTTGTTAGCACTGCTGATCTACAGAGACATACCGATAGCAGCCACAGGCTACAGCCCTGCACAACTTGCTAGTGGAAGAAGACTGAGAACTACTCTTCCTGCCATCCTTGATCCCAAGTTGTATGATAAGGGTACAGTCCACATCGCGAAAGCCAGGCGAAACTGTCCTACAACTGTCCTACAAAAAGCCGACGGTGAGAACATATGGGAAGACCCAGGCGTGATTGAAAAGCAATGTGCGCCAAGATCATACATTGTACAAACACCTAAGGGCAAGTTCCGCCGAAATAGGCATCACCTGAAGTAGTTCCAGATCCAGAATGCCAAGACAGTACTCAGTCACCCATTGTTCAATGTCCTTGATCCTATAGGCTCCACTCTAACCCCAGAGTCATGCCGCGACCCAAGTCCAAAGGTACTGTCCAGTACTAGTCCAGGGGCAACGTTCAGAGAACATCCAAGTCAACCACAGCCAGATATTAGTAGTGATTCTACAACTGCGCCTACAGTTACCGGCAGTGGCAGAAACCTGATCGTTATGGTTACAGTGTTTGAAGATAGGTTGCAGAAAACGAAGTTGACAGTTGGCGTTTATTGAAATTATTTTGTTTGTGTTGGAAAATGAGAATTCTGAACATTATATAAAATTGAAATGTTGCTAATCAAGACTATTTCTACCCTCTTTAGGTTATAAGAAAAGGACTCTAAAGAATAATTTACCAAATCACTTCGTTTGGTTTAAACTATAAATTCAAAGAGGGGAGATGTTGTAATTGTATTAATAAATATCTTCGGTAATGTCAGTCACAACAGATCATCTGTAATTATGACGCAGGTGGTTACATGAGCAGACTTCGGGGGCTGAGCGGCAGCATCGTGCCATCACAAACTTTTGTTCCGGCATCTATTATTATTATTAAATTAGTTTATGAAGATTATGCAGTCTTCTGTCACCACTTTGAAGCAAAGAACACAAAAACAGTCTGCCAAGGGATGTTGTCACAATTAGTACCACAAATGCATTTTAAAACGGCCTTCATACATTTTTGTCTTCTTGCTGTAGACTTGTAGACTATCACATTTATCCACAGGCTGTGAAGTCTCGTCTTTCGTAGGCCTCAATGACATACTATACATACTATATATGTATGTAGGAGTAGGTATTATGGATGCAAGGGAAGGTAACTCTTCCGAGCGGATCGGGATTTCCGGGAAACCTGGCTCTAATTTTGTGCTTCAGATTACGGTCTCAAACGGCTATGTACAGAAGTTGTTTCTAAAACAAATGACCAATAACGAAAAGACACTGGCGCAGCCCAGCAACTACTTTTTCCAAAGGTGCATTTACAACTTCTTAAAATTTTAACAGCAAAAAATTAACTTTTTGAGCGTAAAGCCTTTCAAATTATAAAAAATTCAAGACCAAACGACGAATGGTTACGCTCCGTCCGAGTCGCCACCATGTTGTTTTCATTCGTTGTCACGGCTTCGCACACACGCATTCAGATTAGAACTCATTCGTTTCACATTAAGTTATGAAGATAAATGTCAACTCCAGTCTTCGTTTTGCATAATTAATTCTCCAGTGAGTTAGGCCTACTATTAGTAGTTATTCTTGTACATCAGCATAGCAGTAGTAATAGTTACTAGGTCTGTAAGTGGGTTAATGTCCATTGATTGTCTACAGGTCCCAAGTTATAACTCTTAAAGTAACACAATTTAGGCTTTTAATGTATTATTTTTTGTGTTGTATTTTACTCCATAACTCCCAAAAAGATCTTCATATTGTCGAACAATTAATTAATAAGAACTATGAATATTTATGAAAACATCATTATTTTCGTATATTCTGCTAAAAGTTTTAGTAAAACTGGCAAAACGTTTTGTTTTCTGAGCATACTAGAGGGTTCTGCATTTTGTTTTGTAAATACATTGCCTTTTTATGCGCTTTGTATTAATTTTAGACACTTGAGCCACTTTTGGGAAAAACGCCTTATTATTTTTGTGTGAGGGTTACCCACTTTGAACAGTTAAACGAATGCCTTAATATTGACATATTTTAACAATTAATTTTTTTTAATTCTTCTAAAGGTCTGTACTATCAGTGTTCCCGATTACGCACAGTAGTGCGTCAATTACGCACAAAATATGAAAAATGACGCAGGAAAATTTGCATGCGTGCGTCCTGTGGACGCACACATTTTTTTGGAATCGCTGAAGTCATAAATACGACCAACGAGTGGCGAACTAATTCACGGCATAATCAGAATCAGAACCCAACTGAGACTGCCATTGCAGACGATTAAAGATTGTGTCGGGAGTTGTCGTCCTTAAAAATCGCATGCGCATGCATTGTAAACTTCCTCCAAGCAATACATTCACTGAACAAAAGAAATCTTCGTTAATCCATTTTTTGATTCTATCATACACGATCATGTCACTTCTGACTTGGTTGACTGGGCCCAAAACCCGTTCATCCACCGATTTGTGGACTCTCAAAATTTGCACAAGGACTCTTAAAATTTTATACCTGGGAGTCCCAAGGACTCTCATTTTTTGTGTGTGGAGGGAACACTGACTATAGCCTATAATAAAAACAAAATAAAACATCCTGAACCAAAATAAAATTTTCGTCTGTAATACCTAGTGTAGTAGTGGGAGTATGAGTTTATAAAGACGAAAGAAAAGACTTCAGAGCTTGTAGATTCCTTATCCCGCCTCCCTTCGCCTTTGGTAGACAAAATTCATCAGACAACTGACGCCTGAAAGCCTGCCAGTGTGACAAATAACAAGTGTGCCCATAAATGCACGCCTGTCTAGAGGGCATCAGCCGTCAGGCATAATAATCACTAAGTAATAGTGCTATACTATACTATTTGATTTAATAATCACTAGCTAAGTAATAGTGCTATACTTATACTATAGCCTACTATTACTTACGTTCCGGCGAGGCAGTCGTAAATGACGATAGAATCATCGTCGCTGCTAGAAATCATTGTTTCTCCATTTGCCGAAAAATGTATACTACTAACTCTGTCAGTGTTTTCTCTAAATATCTTTGCTACTCTAAATCCTCGAACTGTTTCATCTATGAGCTTCATGTTGACTTGCCAAACTTCTCTTGTGAAGACGGTATACTCTTCGCGAACTTCCGGTGGAATTATAGTTGCGCAGCGAATAGAATCGCAGAAAGGTTCAACTACTTAAGTTAATTTTCTATTGTTTTGGAAATTGTTTTCTTCTTTTGGATATATAACGTTTTCAGATGTTTTATTCCATTATTGAAATGGGTTATAGGTTAGTGCGTAGAAAATGAAGTGTATAGGACATCTTGACGTCACATCCGCCAAGGAAAAAAAAGGTCTTTGTTGGGGAGAAACCAAAACACACTTTTCATCATACCGCTGTGGTAAGTTTCTTCCACATTTCCTTATGAATGACCAATCTTTGATCATTTGTTTATGCTAAGCAATATATCAAATGGCGATATTTCAATATTAAGCCTTTAGTGTTTGTTTTATTGTTTATTATTATTACATCTTATGACGCGACTCAAACCTGTCATTGACTGAGTCATTTAATAATAGGTGGTAGTCACATACTGACATAGTCGGTGCTTTCCGTTCAGTGACCACAGCAATTGCACCCAGTGTTTTCACTTTTGGTGGCCGATTTCTATTTTTAGTAAATTGTAGTAATAATAATTTTCTGCGTAGACACACATCGAGGTACTGTACATGTATTCAAGGCAAGCTGATTTTGTTTATAAATTTTATTTAACTACTAAACTAGTTATAATTATTTTTTGTTCACTTTCTTTAGGAACACACCTGGAAATCAGTGGAATTCGAGCATATCCTGTAAAGGAGAAGACTCATTCATTTGAGCATTCCATTGGTTGTCATGTCGGACGTGAGTCAAATTTTTTTTTTTTTGCTTCCTGCGCTCAACACTGTAGAAATATCAGTTTTGATAGCACAGTGTATACTTTCAGATTCAGATTGTGTAATGGTAGCCATTTTTGGTTTATGAAATTATATAATTGTATAATAGGCTTGCTTTGTGTGTGGGCTTTATGTCATTTGCAAGGGGTTGCGAGAGGGAGGAGAAGGGCTCAGGCAGGGGGAAGAAAAAAAGTGCCAATATCAGTAGTTACAGAGGAAGGTTTTCAGGTGCTTCTTGAAAGCCTTCTTCGAGCAGACTCTCACTGTGATTGTGGTACCAGTTTTTTTTTCACAGCTGTGGTACTGAATATTAAAATGATCTGGCACCTATGGTATTTTTTTGTGCCTGTCCATGCTAGCAACTTGAAGGTTTTGCCTTTTGTTGGGCTAGCGACCTTATTTCATTGTGGATGAATCCTATAATGTTAGATAAGGCAGGGCTGAGATTTAGCAAGCCAGACTAAGGAGCCAGCCGGGCTCCTAACCTGGGAAGTTGAAGTTGCCAAAATATTTCTCAGGTTGCCAGACCAATTGATTGAAAGCACGGTCATTTTTTAAAAACTGTATAGCTATTGCAGCTAATAAACAAGATAAATTTCAACAACAACACTGTTTCATTTTTTAAAACAAGCACTGTATAATTTATTCATCATCGACATCCTCCTCCTCAATGTTCCAAAACTTGAAGGAGCTTGGGTGTGCCTTCTTCAGCTGTTTTTTTTCTTCTTCGGTCTTTTTTTTTTTTTTGCTGGAGGCTCCGAGACACCGCTTAAAAAGCGCCACATCGTTCGAGATTGACAAAAGACTGAGAATGGGGAATATCGAAAGTATGACAAGTCTCGCGTGACTCATCAAGGAAGTCAGAGACTCGTTCAGATACACGCAAGGAAGCAAGAAGGCTAGGATCTCGCAGGGCAGTAGCGTTTTGCGGCGAGGGAAAGAAAAAAGTCTCGCGAGAAAAGGCTATTTTTACTTCGCAAATCCCTCGCTTTGCTAGCGTTACCTAACTTCCTAGCATGCATCGGAACGGGTCTCCGGTGCTGACTGCAGAAGCGGTTGGCGCGTGTTTTGTTTTACATTGCAAATCAAAAGTCCGTGTACAGGTACAGAATCTCTACCACTGGCGGTATTTTCAAGTCGCCAGCCGGGCGAATGATACCCCAAATCGAGCTCGCCACACACTATTTTTAGGGGCCATTGGTGAGTTGGCGAACGTAAAAGCTCAGCCCTGTAAGGAAGGGAAGGTAGGAAGGGTGAAAGGCCTTTTGACCCGCTTTGAAATATTCTTAACGATTTATTACTTTTTCAAAATCGAAATGAGGCAATGCTCTTATAGTAATTAGGAAAGAATAATACTCAAACGTTCTCCATGTTATTGCAGGTTGATAAGCCGGAAAAGGACATGATGAAGCGGCAATTGTCAGACCCAGCCTCGGACATGAGTGACGATGACATGGATGATGACGATGAATATGTCAATTACTATCTGGACAACACGGATGACCTTGACATTGACAAGCCCAAGAAGACTGACGATCCGGAATATTTTGAGTACACCATGCTGAAGACTGAGGACGCTGAGAGGCATCTGAATGAAGAAGTGGCTGCTCTGTGTTCGGCTGTGAAGGTGTGTATTGGTGGCAGTGGCTTTGAGGGTGAAACAAGCTGCCAAGCCTTTTCATGTGTGTATCTGCTTAGAAAGAATACTGACTGGTTTATGCTTCAAAATGGTGACATAGTCAAAATACAGGGTTTTGTTTCTTTTTTAATTTATTTATTTTTTTTTGTTTGAATATTTATTTGTTTACTTTATGTATATTTTAATGTATTGACAGAGTGGCTTGGGGATGGAACAGGTCATCAAGCCTTTATATCACTGCCTGGTAAAAAGGATACTATTGCTGTCATCAAGCATTATGATTGAGTTACGATTTCCAAACATTTAATTTTAATTGTCATTATTTGTAAATTAATTCTCTCTCTCTCTCTCTCTCTCTCTCTCTCTCTCTCTCTCTCTCTCTCTCTCTCTCTCTCTCTCTCTCTCTCTCTCTCTCTCTCTCTCTCTCCCTTTGTAGTTACGATTTCCAAACAGTTAATTTTATTGTTATTATTTGTGAATTAATTATCTCTCTCTCTCTCTCTCTCTCTCTCTCTCTCTCTCTCTCTCTCTCTCTCTCTCTCTCTTTCTCTCTCTCTCCACTCCTTGTCTCCCTTTCCTACCCTTGCTTCCTTTGCTCCCTGTTGTTGTTTACTTGTTTTGATGGTGGTGTTTTCTTGTTTTCATGGTTGTTTTTACTTGTTTTCATTGTGGTGTAGTCTTGTTATCATGGTGGTGTTGACTTATTTTCATGGTGATGGTGTTTACTTGTTTCCATGGTGGCGTGTAATTATTTTCATGGTGGTATTTACTTGTTTTCATGGTGGTGTTGGCTTGTTTTCATGGTGGTTTTGACTTGTTTTCATGCATGGTGGTGGTGCTGACTTGTTATCAGGTGTTTTTTTTTAACTTGTCTTCATAGTGATGGTGCTGACTTGTTTTCATGGTGGTGTTGACTTGTTTTCAGGTGTTTTTTTTTACTTGTCTTCATAGTGATGGTGCTGACTTGTTTTCATGGTGGTGTTGGTGTTTTGTTCACTGTTGGTTTATTGTTCTTTACCTATTAATTTTTCTTGAAAAACACCTAGACGCACGTGCATACGTGTGACGAACACACACACCTACAAATGACGTACACATATTCTGACACTGCTATTGCCACGTGACCTTTGACCCCAGCAGAAAGTGGTCAAGAAGGTTGCTGGCAGTGGCAAGAGACCACGTTTGTGTTCAAAGGTTTCCCCGTCGATGGCCAAAATGCTGCTGCACGTCTGCGAGTGGAAGCTCGACGTCATCATTCAGGGGTATGTTTATTTTTATTTATTTCATTTTTATTTTGTTGCATTGTTTCCCCCTCCCCCCCCCCTCCGCATCAGCTCAAAGAGCTTCTCAAGATGCTGGCTTTCCAGGTCCACCAGCGTGCACAAAATAATAAGCGAAGGCACGATGGAATCCAAGGCATGAAGTTGAACACTTTCTGCAAAGCTAGCACAATGCCATGAACACAGGTGCTAATTTCCAGTTAAATTTTTTTGCCATGATTCGCTAATATAGCACTGCAACTGTAGTTCAAAGTTGTTTCCATTCTTATATTAGATGGGAGACACTGAGATGATTTTTGTTGTAATATTTTACTACATTGTGATGCTAGGTAGTTACGCTTCATAAGGTTTTGCAGCAGTGCGCTAATATAGCGCTGCAATCTGCAAAGTTGTATCAGCTCTTGTATTTGAGGGATGTACTGAGGTCGTTTTGATTTTAATTTTTTTGTCGCTGTATTAAGTATGAAGTCATCAAAAGCCTGTATGACGAGGCTACCAGTGCAGTCCTCCATTACAGCGTCATCGGGAACTGGTTCAGAACAACAATCGGTGTGCGCCAAGGATGCATACTCTCCAACACTCTTCAACATCTTCCTAGAGCACATCCTGTCAGATGTCCTTGCAGATCACAAAGGCACAGTCAGCATAGGGGGTAGAGCAATCTCCAATCTTCGTTTTGCGGATTGGCTGGAGAGGAACAAGAACTTGAACAGCTGGTACAGAGGCTTGACACCACCTCCAGAGCTTATGGAATGGAAATAAGTGCAGAGAAGACCAAAATGATGACCAATGGCATCAACACGGACATCAAAGTCCAAGGCCAATCCCTCAACACAGTGCATAGCTTCAAACATTTAGGAGCCATTGTATCAGACAATGGGTCCTGACAGGAAGTCCTCTCCAGGATCGCGCAAACAACTGCTGCCCTGACAAGGTTGAAGCCCATTTGGAAAGACAGGACCATCAGTCTACATTCCAAAGTAAGACTGCTGCGCTCCCTTGTCATCTCCATCTTCCTATATGCTTGCGAAGCATGGACCCTCACAGCAGATCTCCAACGAAGAATACAAAGCATGGAGATGAGGTGCTGCAGAAGACTTCTGGGCATTTCCTATACCCAACACATCACCAACGACGAAGTCCGACAGACCATCACACAAGCCATTGGACAACACGATGACCTGCTCACAGTGGTGAAGAAACGGAAATTCCGATGGTATGGCCACGTCACCAGATCATCAGGCCTTGCAAAGACCATTCTGCAAGGCACAGTGCAAGGAGGTAGAAGAAAAGGGAGACCGAAAAAGAGGTGGGAAGACAACATTCGAGAATGGACTAGTTTGACACTGAGCGAAGCCATCAGGACTGCTGAGGACAGAGAAAGATGGAGTATGCTGGTTAAACGATCATCTGTGGTACCCCTACGACCTTCGGGTTACGGGACAGGATAGGATAGGATAGTTTTAAGCTTGGCTCTAGTTAGTCAATACTTCTTAAGCTGATGCAGGTGTGCCGTGTTTGGTGGTGCACAGGTATCAACAAGACCAAGAGAAGCTGATGGTGGAGCTGAACATACAGTGTGCCAAAGACAAGAGAGAAGTGAGTGACTTTAACCCTTTTTCAGCCAGGCTGCTCTCATATTGCCTAATGACAAAAAGGCAGCTCAAGAGAGGCAACTCCACATATTGCATCACCCCACAAAATTTTTTTTTTTTTTTTTAATAATCTAAAGTAACAAATATTGAACTAAACTAATGTTATTAAATTCAAGATACATTTTTCTTTCAAGGGATGCGTGATTTGTTTTGAGTGTGTTGCACATAAATCCTGAATAAAATCCAAACATGAGAAAAACAAAAGAAATATGAAAGAACACGGTGGCACAGTATTATTGACTACAAATCAATGTGCCCACATCACTCAAATCATTCTCCTATGCTTCGAAATCAATATCCAATTCGCTTTCCTTGTTTAGATCAATTTGCACAAGATTGTCTTCATTGAATTCCTCAAAAACAGTGCCCGAATCATCACTGTCCAAAATGGCTGCTAGTATAATCTCCTCCCTCGTTCCTCGAAATATTGTCACAAAGATTATCGATGTTCACAAATTCGCAGTGCACATTTTTCAAAACAATTTCCATGTTTTGCATACCACCGGAAAGAACTGGAAATCTCGTACACGAGAACGATTTGCAAGACGTTGCTATTTATAGATATAACAATGGAAGCAGCCTAACTGAGCACGTTTTTTGGGTGTTTTGGTGGTAGACAATGGGCGACTTGCCTAAAAATAGCATCGGGTGACATGCGTGGTCTTGACAGATAAAGGGTTAACACTGTGCTTTTTTCATTTTTCCGAGTACTGATGTGCTCTGTATTGGCCATATTGAGAAAGATGTGTTGTATTAAACCTCAGAAATAGCCTAGGCCGAGTCTCATTCTCATGAGATTTGATAGAAACGACTTCCTGTCATCTGCATGTGGTTTTCTCAACAACTAGCGATCTTTTTTGAAAGATCACAAGCTCAGTACTTTCAGGTAATGTTCGCTGAAAGTCGCGTTTGAGGGTTGGTCGTAAATAAATGAGAAGACAAGTAAAATAGGAAAACGATCCGTCAGTGAAAATTTAGTCATAACAGAGGGGGAGTCGTAAAAAAGGGGGGTCACATTTAAGAGGTTCCACAATATGACAAGGAGACCAGCAACAATACCATCAATGACAGTTGTATCGAAGATAACGATTATGATTATGATGGTAATGAGGACGATGTTAATCACAACAATAATTTTTTACTGATGAGAGTTGTATTAAACGATAACGACAATGATGTGGATGATGATAATAAGAATACTGATAACAAGGGTTATGATGATGATGATGATGATGATGATGATGATGGCAATAACAATGTTGCTGTGTACAGGACGTGCTGGTGGGAAGCCACCCATTGTGTTCGGTGTGTGTGGAGCACTACCCCAGAGACAAGTTTTTAGGTCTGTCCTGCGGCCACATGTTCTGTGCTGGCTGCTGGGAGATGCACTTCCGCTACCAGATAGAGCAAGGCATCACCATGGGTAAGACTTCAGATTTGTTCAATTTTTTTCCTGACAGGCATGCCTACCCGTACTGAATATCCGTATTTTTTCCGGAAATTTGACAAACTTAGGCCCAACATAGGTGGACATGAAGTTTTTGTACTCGCAGCTATGTGAGAAAGTTCTAGATGTTTATTCAAAAATAAAAATTTCCCAGATGAACACTTCAAATTTTATTAACTTGTTCGACAATGTGGAGATCTGGATTGCCCCACATTTGTGGGCATTTGATTTTGTTTATAACTCACATACTTGCAGATGTATTCATCCCAAAGAAATCAGAATAATCCAAAAATGATGTTCTTAACAAAATGTTACATATTCCCATCCATCTGCCCATCAGCATCTGTTTAGGAAAAACTTTAATATTGGTTGTTACTGTCCACAAATGCAGGGTCCCTTGGAGGCCACCGCCATGATTGTTTACACCATTGCCTAGAAATGGCTGCTAGCAATAACAGTTATTTTAATCTAGCAGTATAAAAAGCAAAACCAAAAAAACACTAAAAACAAAAAAAAAAAAAAAAAAAAAAAACAGTTTAAGGGCCGCAACCTTGACCTGACTTTTGTTTGGCCTTGTCCTGTTATTTGACCTTAACCTGTTGTGTGACATTGGCAGGCATAGAGTGCATGGGCCAAAAGTGCAAGATTCTGGTGCCTGAGGATTTCCTGTATGGCATCTTGACGGACCCTAAGTTACGTGACCGCTTTTCCAAGCTCTGTTTTATGGATCTCATCAAGGTCAGTTTGTTCACCTTAGCTCAATATGTCATGGAGAATTAACGACTATGATGATGACTTGTTATTGGTTCATTGTATCTATCATCATTGTGTTCATTATATTTATCATTGTTATTTGCATTATCGACAGATCTCTATGTGTTGTTTTACACCTTGACTCACGGTTAATTTCAAGAAATGTATTAGTGTTAGTATTTAATGTATTATTAATATATAGTGAGAGTTGTGGCTGAATGGTCTAAGGCGGGACTAACTTGCCATGTCCACAGGCCATAAACCAATACCACCTGACAAGTGTGGGATCGATGCCACCTCTGGATGTTACGTTTTTCCGAATATTATTTACTTTTGACTCGGGCAACGTTTCGGGGATTTTCTCCGGGTATTCGAGTTTGCTCACCCAGCAAAATTTTTTAAAACTAATATTAGGTAGGTTGGGTTTTGGCGCACCACGACTACGCCTTCTTCAGGGGAGTCGGCCCACAATTTCCTGATAAAAAGGGAAAATGAAGTGTCAAAAATACAAAATCAAATCAAAGTCATTATTATTATCATTGCTGGAGGGTTGGGATAAGAAGGGAACCCCTTGTGAGTTTTTGTTGGTAGAGTGGGATGTGAGATGAGATGAGTAAGATTGGAGGTGAAGATGGAAGAAAACAGGACGACATGGATATAAGGCGATGTTGTTATGTTGCAATGGTTTGCTATTGATTCAAAGCAATCCTCCAAATACGAAAATCTCTCATCAGTGGGATGAGAGGTTCACAAATGATTCCAAAAACACAAAACGGTTGCACAAACCATAATAAGCTTAGCAAAAATGTGTCGGCTCACAACAAATACCATCAAAAAGTGATAAAATACTAGTGAACGCATTTCAAATAAGCATAAATATGCGCAGACTCAAATCACGTAAAACTAACAATTACAACAAAATAACAAGGGAAATAACTCAATTTAATAATTTTTTCTTTACCATACATGATTACGTCCCATTATAAAACCAATTATGCTACTATTCAATAATCTTGTCCATCTGCTATTATTCGCCATACATTGACACACACACTTACAAACATATATATGCATAAAAATGACTCTGCCACAGTAGGTGTTGTTGCACATTATTATTATTATTATTATTATTTTTATTGTGCTCCAGGGTCATCCCAAGCTTCGGTTTTGCCCTGGCCCAAATTGCTCGGTGATCATACATGCCAAAGATCCACGTGCCAAGAAAGTGGAATGCTCTGCCTGCAAATCTGTATACTGGTAAGACAGCGTGGTCACACCACCCAGCAAGCGTATAGTGTAGTTTTAAATGTGGGAGGACAATATTAGAGAATGGATTGGCTTGACACTGAGCGAAGCCATGAGGGCTGCTGAGGACAGAGAAAGATGGAGTACGCTGGTTAAACGATCATCTGTGGTGCCTCAACGACCTTCGAGTTAAGGGATAAGATAGGATAGATAGAAAACATCTGAGATGTACACAGCAGCTCAACCAAAGCTTTTCAGATTTTGAGGTTAGGTCAGCCAGGCTAGCTATAAATAGCTTCGCCGATGCTTCCTTTTACTGGAAGGGGGGTGCAGGCAAGCTATAAATAGCCCGCAGCATGCGAAATGCGGAGGCACTGAAAAGTGCTGCTCACGTAGGAATTGAGCTGGTGTGTGTAATACTACATAGATGCCATCCTCCAAGAGGTAAATGTATGATTGGAGGGATCTATCTTTTCTGTTTCTGTGGGTTTTATATGGTGAAATTGAGCTCGAGATGCTAAAGGCTATTGCACCGTTATAAACTCTTCAGTTTACCAAAGCTGGACTTGTTGAAAAACAAGTGATTGGTTTAAAGTAAACGTGGCTGAAGTAATGAAAGCGTGTTGGGTGAAATATGGCAGTAATTTTGACTGATGCACGAATCCTCCATTTGCTTAATTACCTGGAAGATTGTATTTGGAGACAGTCAGTGCCACTTTATAACAATTGTTTTTTTACTCGCATGCATAGCAATGTGAGTCTATATACTCTCCTTCCCCACTTCCTACCTCCACCCATCTCCCAAAAAAAGGTAATAGAAAAAAATGCCTGTCTGTTCGTCTGTCTGTCCACGGTCCGCCATCTGCCCGGGCAAACACTTTAGATTGGCTAAATACTAAAGACCTATTTCAACTGTCACAACCAAGCTTGATAAGATGTGTATACCCATGAGACCTCATAAATGATAAGTGAATGAATGCCATCATTTCAAGGTCAAGGTCACAAGGTCATCAACTATAAGTAAACAAATAACCATTTTTCACAAAATTACAAAATTTTCTAGGTTATTAATAGTGAACTTATGAGTCTTGATGCATGATAGATATCAATGAGACACACAAATTTTGCAAATTGTGGTCAATCTCACTCTAAGGTTAAGGTCACTGGAGCTGTCCAAAGTCAGTTTGTATAGGTACTTTGAAGTGACATTGACCACTAAACTATCGGCGATATCAAGTCCAAACTTGTTGAATTTAGAGATAATAGATTGATCTTTCATATTTCCGTTTTTGCATTGATCTTAAAGGTCAAGGTCATTTTAGACCTTGCAAAAACATAAAAAAATAGGTCATCATACAGTGGAATGGCTGCTTATTTAACCTACAGAATGCAACAACTTTGGGTTATTTGATCAGAAATGCATGAGAGATCACTTGAGGTTCAAGGTCATCCCAAGGTCAATATCACTGAAGGCCAAGGTTATCCCAAGGTCACCTTTTGGGGGACATAATACAACTTTTGCTGTACTTTATTTGATAGTACATTAGTGTATTTGGAGCAAGAGGTCAATGTCATCTCAAGGTCAAGAGCATGGAAAGATCAAAGTCAGCATTTCTTTGCATTTTTATGCCACCATTTCAATTTGTTTTTTCTGGGCACTAATTTTCATGTTAAATATTGGAAGTTTTATAAGGAGCGTGCGAGTCATACGGGCTTTACCCTTCTAGTTATTTTTGTCCGTGAATCGTGTGTTTCAGTTTCCGCTGCGGAATTGAGTACCATGCGCCAACAGACTGCGATGTGATAAAAAAGTGGCTAACCAAGTGCGCTGACGACTCTGAAACTGCAAACTACATTAGCGCTCACACTAAAGACGTGAGTGCTCAACCTTTTTTTTCTCAGATTTAGCGTGTGCATGGTTTAGTAGACTCATCATCATTGATTCTTGTCATCATCATCATCATTATCATCTTCATCATACAGATTGCTCACCTTGGTGGATAAATAAAAATAAGAACACAACTCATATGGGCATCTTTGCCTCAACTTGCTCTTTTTATATTTCAAGACTTTTCTGGAAATACTTTGAAATAGATAGGAATCAGAAGGAGCTAGGCTGCGCTGTACGGATTTATCCGTGCTTGGGTTAGAATGAGTTCATGAAGATTTATCTTGCTGTTCCACCTCCTAATGTGTGGTGTACTTTGTGCAGTGTCCCAAATGCCACGTGTGTATTGAAAAAAACGGAGGATGCAATCATATGGTAAGCTCTTGATTTTTATTTTTTCTCTCTTTCTCCATTCTCTGGTTTGTTTGGGACAAGGAGATTGCTCACGTTTGTGTGCGTTAACATAGCATCAGCCGCAAGGGCGACTTGACGTTGGGTGTGATGCTGTGACAGGGGTGAGATTTAACCCAGGAGACTAACTAGCCCGCCGGGCTAGGTAGTAAATAAAGTGAGGTAGCCCGCATGGTTTTTAGGCAGCCCGACAATCGTTCACTTCAATACTGCTGCATGAGCTGGAGTCTGTTGATCACGTTGAGGGTGCTTGCCTCTCAGGATGATCGGGTGAGTCTTGTAGCTACGGGGTTCGGACGTGGTGAGGTAGATTCTAGAAATAAAGTTCCACATTTTCGGATCAACAACCGTCACCTTGACAATACACGTAATTTGTAACGAGTGTCTTTTTCACAAACAAAGCAGTCAGCGTGCTTGGCGCGAAAGGGAAGTAGGCAAAGGAAAATAACGCTCGCGTATGCTTCATACTCGTAGATGACGAACAGTGACCTAAAAACGCTCTCGCTTCGGACCGAGCTTCTAAAAGTCTGCAAGTACATGTAGTAGTACTATCATTTTTTTTATTAGGTCGCCAGGCGGGCTGGCTCAATTATAAAGTGAGGTCACACGAGCCGGTTTTAAGTCGCCTCGGGCGACCGCTAAATCTCACTCCTGTGTGATATTGTTGTGGTTTTAGTTAGGTGGTTTAATTTAAGAGTGACAGTATGTACAGCAGAGGGTGCTAGATTTATGACTGTAGTCCTGATAAGATTTGCCTGCTTACCAACACTGAGGGCAATTTCCATGTGCAATGTTCTGGTGTCATTTGGCTGAATACATTCAAAATCCTGTGTTTTGGGAAGGGATATGGGTTTATGTGTATGTAGGGGGGAGGGGTTATGCTTGTCTGTGTGGCTTTCAGAGAAAGAGAATCAATATGGGTGTCAAGAGAGAAAGAATGTATATGTTTTGGGTGTGGAGAGAGAAAGGCAAAGAGGGGTGGGGGTGTATGTGCTTCAGTGACTTGTGAAGTTTGCCAGATATAATTATGCTGCGTTGGTGCGAAATGTACTTTGTTATTATGACCTTCGCTCACCTTTTTTCTCTCTGTGGGGTATGTGCTCTTTATATATTCATTTATTATTATTATTAATATTATTATTAGTATGATGATGATGATTCTAATTATTATGTATTATTATTATTATTATTTATTTGTAGTATTAGTATTAGTAGCATTTTAACTATTATTTGAAACTGTTACACTGACGCGGGTTTTGTTTGGTATTATTTCCAGCAATGCTCCAAGTGCAAGTTTGATTTCTGCTGGATGTGTTTGGGAGGTGAGTCGTGATATTGTATAATTTTTAACCAGTCAAAGGATGGGTTGCTGATTCTTAAAAACTAATGACGACAGAGGTGTTGTAAAAACAAAAAAAAATATAAATAAAAGAAGAAATGGCATCCTGTAAAGTCCAAAAGATGGCAGGCTGGAATGATTCCATTGTTACCAAGGGCGGTAAGGGGGCCACTGAATTGTCTGGGGACAGGGGTGGTGGTTACATATGATGCTCCAAACTGAACCCTTGAGCTGCCTTGGCCAGCACCTTGAGCAGCTCTCTGTACAGTTTAAGAACTATTCAATTCATTTTTGTTATTTTTGGGACCATATAGTGTGGGCTGCTTTTTTTGTTTTTTTTATTAGACTGGAAAGCTCATGGCAGCGAGTACTATGAGTGCAGTCGGTACAAAGAGAACCCCAACATTGCCAACGAGTCTGTCTTGGTGCAGGCAAGGGAAGCCCTGAAAAAGTACCTTTTCTACTTTGAACGGGTAAGCCGTCCTCTTTGTGTGGTTTTATAATGGGAGTGCTTGCGTTCAAAAGTTACAAAACTTACAAAACAAATATGTACATTAAGCAAAGGAATGCTAATTCCGACCCCCCCCCCCCCCCTAAAAAAAAAACAAGACAAAACGACCCGATGCAAGTTTTCTAGCTAAGCTCTTCTACAGGCGGACAAACTACATGAGACAACAAAACAATTCTTCCCAACTGAACTCCAAAAAAGTTAGAGAGAGGCGCAGAGAGTCAGAATTGTGCACTTGTACTCTCTTAGACGAGAGGGGACAGGGTTAAGAGAGGGAAGCAAAAAGAAAGATTCAAATGCATTGCTTACATGATCTTGTTTGGGCTTTAAACGATTTTGGTATTGAGATATCCCAACCTATCCTATCCTATAACTCGAAGGTTTAGATGATCATTTAAAAGCCTACTCCATCTTTCTCTGTCCTCAGCAACCCTCATGGCTTTGCTCAGTGTCAAGCCAGTCCATTCTCGAATGTTGTCCTCCCACCCCTTCTTCTATCTCCCCCTTCTGGTCCTTGCACAGTGCCTTGCAAGGCCTGATACTCTGGTGATGTGGCCATACCATTGGAGTTTCCGTTTCTTTAACACTGTGTGCAAGTCATCATATTGTCCAGTGGCTTCGCCTTGTGTGATGGTCTGTCGGTCTTTGTCGTTCGTGATGTGCTGGATATAGGAAATGCCCAGAAATTTTCTGTAGCACCTCATCCCCATTCTGTGTATTCTTCATTGTAGGTTTAATGTGAGGGTCCATGTTTCACAAGAGTATAGGAAGATATTGAGATATAATTCACAAAAAGAAAGGCAAGATTACACATATCAGTGGGGCAAGTAGAACAATTAAGTAGATAAAGGGGAGGCATTTTGGTAAAAAAAAAAACGCTGACAAAATGTCGCTGTACGTCATCCAGATAAAATAAAGTGTGAGAGGAGATCAACTGGTGTTGAAATGTCACCCGATAGATCCCAACCTTTAATAAGGTTTAGGACAGAGCCACTGTAGTGTACAGATGAAGATTGTCTGCACAGCAACACTTAAAACCATAATTTTCACAGTGCCACTCTGTTACTAGTGTGCACTATGGGTTTGAAAACCTGTCTCAGTTGTCATCTGCCAAACTCATGCTCACAGTGGTGAACAAACGGAAACTCCCATGGTATGGCTATGTCACCAGAGCATCAGGCCTTGCCAAGGAACGGTGCAAGGAGGCAGAAGAAAGAGGGAGACAGAAAAAGAGGTGGGAAGACAACATTCGAGAATACACTGGTTTGACACTGAGCGAAGCCATGAGGGCTGCTGAAGACAGAGAAAGATGGAGTATGTTGGTTAAATGAACGTCTGTGGTGCCCCAGCGACTTTTGAGTTACGGGATAGGATAGGACAGGATATAGGTTAGCTATTTTTTAGCCATCCTGACTAGACAGTTGTTTATACTCTGGGAGCGTCTTCAGACATCATCCAGTCTGAAATTTCATGTGAGGATGTATGTTGGTTACAGATCGCACCGCTTTGAGTCTGATTTAGGTATAAAGCATGTATAGCATACATTATTATTATTATTATTATTATTATTATTATTATTATTACTTTTATTGTTATTATTATTATTATTATTATTATTAATTATTATACAGTGGGAGAACCACGCTAAGAGTCTTCAGCTGGAAGAGCAGACGCTGCAGAAGATCACGGCCAGGATCAACGTGAAAGTGATGGAGAACCAGGGCACCTGGATTGACTGGCAGTACCTGCAGAACGGCGCTGCTCTTCTCAAAAAGGTCAGAAGGAGTTATACTATGTAGCTTGAGTTGCAGGCATTCCCACCGTTGCAGTCTGTCCACAGCGCCCTGAGCGTGTCTTACAAGCATGGAGCGGTACCCTCTACCAGCTGACGGTGGATTGCATTGGGTGTCTTTATTTGGTTTGTGTGCACGCAAGGTCTCTTATCTCAGATTTTTTTTGGTCAGTGTTGTTGTACATTGATATCTAAGCACTTTTTGTTTCTTCTGTGAAAATTGCACGGATCTGCTGCATTTAGAAAAGGTTCCGATTTCTATTGGTCAACAAAAGTTCTTTTTACGGTATCAAGCTCTGTACAAAAGTGCCCTTGTCATGCTCTGTACAACAGTGCCCTTGTCATGCTCTGTTGTTACGTTTGCGTCGCGCACGATAGTACGTATGGGACGCGCATGATAGATCGATCGATTTGGTTTGCAAAGCATTTAATAATACAATAATACAAAGTGATTGTATGTAGTTGTTGATGTATGCTTAATAAAGTTGGAAACATTCATACGACGACTCCTGCCTTGTTGCTGAGTGAACAGGTTGCGTGGATAAACGAATCTGGGTTACACTTATCAGGATTCAAGCATCGGGGCTGAATCAACTACTGATAAAAACCAACAACGAATGTAACATTTTGGGGGCCAAGCTTGCGATCTAGGCCATAGCCAAGGATTCAACTGCTGCAACAAGCGAGTCAATGAGTCAATGTTGCGATAAGCAGTCATTGAGGGTAGCCGCCAATGAGTTGCGTTGGAAGGGGGGGGGGGGGGGGGGGGACCAAAATACTGGGACTACATCCACGATAGATTCGGGTTGACTGCAAGGGCGTGTAGTTGTAGCCGAAGAGTTGCTTCATGAGCGAACAACAGACCGGGACTACATGGCTGCCGCAAGATTACTTCGAGGGACAGTCTCGGAGCTACATCGCCAGTATTACATAGAACGATGAGCAGACATCGTGTCTACTTCAGTACAGGAGCGTATACATCAACGCGCATTGGAAATCATGGAGTGACTGTCCTAAGAGACTCAGGCTGCAGTGGGGTCATAGTCAGAGAAGATCTAATCGCTAAAGAACAGTTCACTGGCGATTCAAAATGGACACTTATAGCCAACAGCAAATGTGTGAAAGCGCCAGTTGCAAAGATTCAAGTCACCACCCCTTTCTACATAGGCGAAGTAGAAGCGGTTTGCCTGAAGAAGCCGCTATACGATTTGATGATCGGGAATATTGACAGAGCGAGACGACCCGACGACTCCAATTCAGAATGGAGTCCTGCCTCAACCCAACGCGTCGAAGTTGTGGAGGAGGATCCATTGCCATTTCCCGATGGAGACCTTACAGTGTTGGTGGACATGTTCAGCAGACTTGGAGTGCCTGAAGAAATCCTGACAGACCTCGGGACACAGCCATCCGATGTGCAACGGGCTCGTTGAAAAGTTCATTGCTACGCTGAAGTCCACCCTGAAGAAACTGTAGCGAGCAGCCCAGACAATGGCATCGCTACATCAACGCCTTACTTTTCGCCTACAGAGAAGTACCGCAGGAGTCCACCAGCTTTTCTCCGTTCGAGCTGCTGTACGGAAGAATCATGCGAGGGCCGATGCACATCCTGAAAGAACTGTGGACGAAGGAAGTAGACCAGAGGTGAAGAACAGTTACCAGTACGTGTTTTAGCTACGGGAGAAGCTGGAGCAGACTCTCGAGATAGCCAGAGAAAATCTGAAGAAGTCCCAGGACTGTAAAACGTGGAAAGGCTGCCAGACTGTACATGCAGCAACAGCAGCTGTGATCGACGACAGCTTTGACAGCGAGGAACTGTTGGAACTTGAAGACTTCCACAGCAAAGAAGGCATCGATGATGTTAAGCTAGGATCAAACCTGATGGAGGGTCAAAAGTTGGAGTTCAAGGACCTTATGGGCGAGTTTCCCCATAGCTTCAGTGATGACTCTGGTCGAACATGAAGTCCACCTTACTTCAAATATTCCCGTTCGATCCAAACCCTTCCCAATCCCTTTCAAGGCCCGTGAATCCTTGAAAAAGGACATCGATGAGATGCTGAAGATGGGCATCATCAGGGAGTCCATTTCCCCCTAGGCGTCCCCTGTCATGGTCGTGAAGAAAAAGGACGGAAGCAACAGAGTATGCATCGACTACAGGAAGGTTAACAAGATCACCGTCTTCGACCCTGTGCCGATGCCTACTGCAGCAGACCTCTTCCGCCAATTATCGGGGAGTAAAATCTTCTCAAAGATTGACCTCAGCAAGGGTTATTGGCAAGTCCCCGTGCGTCAACAGGACATACCAAAGACTGCTTTTATAACTCCTGATGGGATGTACAAATGCCTGAGGATGCCTTTTGACATGGTCAACAGTGGTGCTACCCTGAAGAGAGGAATGAGGAAGATGCTTAAAGGGATGGACAACGTCTTGTGTTACTGGGATGACCTGCTAGTCCACACCCACACCTGGGAAGAGCATGTGCAGACCTTGAGGGACCTGTTTCACCGTCTAACAGAAGCTAACCTGACCGTGAGACCCAGCAAGTGCATTCTGGGAACCGACAACGTCGACTTCGTCGGACATCAGACGGAAGAAGGAGACAACGGAGGATGCACTGACTCCAGAAAAGCCCACGTGATCATCGTCTTTGACCCTGGGCCGATGACACCTGTAACGGACGAGGGCGTCATTTCCTTACAGATGGAAAACAGTGACTCTGTGTGAATGAACTGAGAACATTGACAGTATCCAGACAGACTGAAATAAGTTTTAATTTTGGACTTTGTTTGTTCGTTGCGTCTCGTTGTTGAAAGAAATTAAGTAAATTTCTTCTTGAGTGGGGGGTTGACTTCATCGGACATTCGATGGAAGAAGGGAGCAATAGAGAATGCACTGACTCCAGGACAGCCCACGAGATCACTGTCTTTAACCCTGGGCCGATGACAACCGTAACGGATGAGGGCGTCGTTTCCTTGCGGATGAAAGAACATTGACTCTGTGTGGATGAACTCAGAACATTGACAGTATCCAGACAGACTGAAATACGTTTTAATTCTGGAATTTGTTTGTGCATTGCGTCTCAACGTTGTTGAAAGAAATTAAGTAAATTTCTTCTTGTTTAAGGGGTTATGTTACGTTTGCAATGCGCACGATAGTACGTATGAGACGCGCACGATAGATCCGATCGCTTTGTTTTGTAAAGCATTCATTAACAGAGTGTATTAACCTTTGATTTGACTTTGCGTTGTTGTTAGAAGAAGCTTGATATAATGTTGATAATTTTCATTGGTCGATATTATTGGAGAATTTTCTAGGATTGCTTGTCTACTATTGATCAAAGCGTCTAGATAGGTCTACTGGTAGCTGAGAGCTTCTCCGGCCCTAATGAAAGTTGTATGACGTAAGACAGTGATGGCGAATTTCATTGTGATTGGTTATAATTGTGTCACACTGGAATGTTCGAATGTTCTCTGGAGTATAGAGAGACTATATAATTGATGCACTGTGTCTAAAAAGTTGAGAGTTGAAAAAGTTGAGAAAGTGGAAAAAGCGATTGTATGCAGTTGTTGATGTATGCTGATTAAAGTTAGAAAACTTCATACGATGACTCCTGCCTTGTTGCTGAGTGAACAGGTTGCGTGGATAAACGAATCTGGGTTACACTTATCAGGATTCAAGCATCGGGGCTGAATCAGCTACTGATAAAAACCAACGAGTGTAACATCTGTACAAAAGTACCCTTATCATGCTCTGTACAAAAGTGCCTTTATCATGCTCTTTACAACAGTGCCTTTATCATGCTCTGTACAACAATGCCATTATCGTGCTCTCTACAACAGTGCCCTTATGCTCCAAACAACAGTGCCCTTATCATGCTCTGTGCAAAGTACCCTTATCATGCTCTGTTACAACAGTGCCCTTTATCATGCTCTGTACAACAGTGCCCTTATCATGCTCTTTCCATCAGTGCCCTTATCATGCTCTGTACAACAGTACCGTTGCAAATTTCTAGGCACATTGTACACAATGCTCTAAACCTGAGGCAGCTACCTGATTGCAAGCGTGCTGTGGACGTTCGTGCCAGTGTGCTAGCTACCTCAGAGGGCAAGCGTGCTGTGGACGTTCGTGCCAGTGTGCTAGCTGGCATGATGATAGCGGAGAAGACAATGTGCGTTCCTGTCATCATTTTTGATTTGGGTAGCAGCATTTCTAAACTTTGCTTTATTCAGTTTATGTGTTTAGTTAGCTAGATAATCAATATTTATGTTGTGATTTTTTTGGTTATTCTGAATGAATACGTTTTTAAAATATTATTTATTATGTGGAGAGAGACAGTGTTTGAGATTCTCCTATTTATAGTATTTTACGTGTGTTGGTTCCCTTCCTTTTTTTAACCTGTTTAGAAGGTTCTAGAATTCTGAGGCTTAATTTATATTTGTATAAAATCTTTGAAGTGTAAACGTGTCTTTTGGTAAATATTGTCGGACTGATTCTTATAGAACATTTTATTTTATTTTTTTTATTTTTGTACTCCTCTTTCTAGCGCTAAACATTTTGCTAGACGTGTATCTGCTAAAGCTTTGAGTTGACTGGAGTTAGATCCTGTATCTGCTAAAGCTTTGAGCTGACTGGAGTTAGATCCTGTATCTGCTAAAGCCTTGAGCTGACTGGAGTTAGATCCTGTATCTGCTAAAGCTTTGAGCTGACTGGAGTTAGATCCTGTATCTGCTAAAGCTTTGAGCTGACTGGAGTTAGATCCTGTATCTGCTAAAGCTTTGAGTTGACTGGAGTTAGATCCTGTATCTGCTAAAGCTTTGAGCTGACTGGAGTTAGGTCCTGTATCTGCTAGAGCCCTGAGCTGACTGGAGTTAGATCCTGTATCTGCTAGAGCCCTGAGCTGACTGGAGTTAGATCCTGTATCTGCTAAAGCCCTGAGCTGACTGGAGTTAGATCCTGTATCTGCTAAAGCTTTGAGCTGACTGGAGTTAGATCCTGTATCTGCTAAAGCTTTGAGTTGACTGGAGTTAGATCCTGTATCTGCTAGAGCCCTGAGCTGACTGGAGTTAGATCCTGTATCTGCTAAAGCTTTGAGCGGACTGGAGTTAGATCATGTATCTGCTAAAGCTTTGAGCTGTCTGGAGTTAGATCCTGCATCTGCTAAAGCTTTGAGCTGACTGGAGTTAGATCCTGTATCTGCTAAAGCTTTGAGCTGACTGGAGTTAGATCCTGTATCTGCTAGAGCCCTGAGCTGACTGGAGTTAGATCCTGTATCTGCTAGAGCCCTGAGCTGACTGGAGTTAGATCCTGTATCTGCTAAAGCTTTGAGCTGGCTGGAGTTAGATCCTGTATCTGCTAAAGCTTTGAGCTGGGTATATAAGAAGGATGGAATAAAAATTGTAAAATGATGTAACATTGGTTTTTTTCAGTGTCGCTACACTCTGCAGTACACCTACCCCTATGCCTACTACATGGAGAAGGGCAGCCGCAAGCAACTGGTAAGGCTCAGTGTCTTCTTAACCTTCAGATGCCCAGTTATCCGATACTTTATTTGCGATCCGATTCTCTAAATGTATCCTTAAGTCAAGGGTAACGGAAATCCTGAAAGGGTTGACGACATCAAAATATCCGTTTTCACGTTTTGGTATTACTTCATTCTTTTATGCTTAGTCCAAACACAGAGGCAATAAGCAAGTAGAACGGATCCACGATAGCAAAAAGAAAGTGGATCTTCAATAGCATAGCGGTAGCAGTAGTAGCGTACAGCACATGTATCATAGATAGAAGGTAGCAGTAGTAGCGTACAGCCCATGTATCATAGATAAAAGGTAGCAGTAGTAGCGTACAACCCATGTATCATAAATAAAAGGTAGCAGTAGTAGCGTACAGCCCATGTATCATAGATAAAAGGTAGCAGTAGTAGCGTACAACCCATGTATCATAAATAAAAGGTAGCAGTAGTAGTGTACAGCCCATGTATCATAGATAGAAGGTAGCAGTAGTAGCGTACAGTCCATGTATCATAGATAGAAGGTAGCAGTAGTAGCGTACAGCCCATGTATCATAGATAAAAGGTAGCAGTAGTAGCGTACAACCCATGTATCATAAATAAAAGGTAGCAGTAGTAGTGTACAGCCCATGTATCATAGATAGAAGGTAGCAGTAGTAGCGTACAGTCCATGTATCATAGATAGAAGGTAGCAGTAGTAGCGTACAGCCCATGTATCATAGATAAAAGGTAGCAGTAGTAGCGTACAACCCATGTATCATAAATAAAAGGTAGCAGTAGTAGCGTACAGTCCATGTATCATAGATAGAAGGTAGCAGTAGTAGCGTACAGCCCATGTATCATAGATAAAAGGTAGCAGTAGTAGCGTACAACCCATGTATCATAGATAAAAGGTAGCAGTAGTAGTGTACAGCCCATGTATCATAGATAGAAGGTAGCAGTAGTAGCGTACAGCCCATGTATCATAGATAGAAGGTAGCAGTAGTAGTGTACAGCCCATGTATCATAGATAGAAGGTAGCAGTAGTAGCATACAGCCCATGTATCATAGATAGAAGGTAGCAGTAGTAGTGTACAGCCCATGTATCATAGATAGAAGGTAGCAGTAGTAGCGTACATATCCATGTATCATAGATAAAAGGTAGCAGTAGTAGCATACAGCCCATGTATCATAGATAAAAGGTAGCAGTAATAGTGTACAGCCCATGTATCATAGATAGAAGGTAGCAGTAGTAACATACAGCCCATGTATCATAGATAGAAGGTAGCAGTAGTAGCATACAGCCCATGTATCATAGATAGAAGGTAGCAGTAGTAGTGTACAACCCATGTATCATAGATAGAAGGTAGCAGTAGTAGTGTACAGCCCATGTATCATAGATAAAAGGTAGCAGTAGTAGTGTACAGCCCATGTATCGTAGATAAAAGGTAGCAGTAGTAGCGTACAGTCCATGTATCATAGATAGAAGGTAGCAGTAGTAGCGTACAGCCCATGTATCATAGATAGAAGGTAGCAGTAGTAGTGTACAGCCCATGTATCATAGATAGAAGGTAGCAGTAGTAGCGTACAGTCCATGTATCATAGATAGAAGGTAGCAGTAGTAGCGTACAGCCCATGTATCATAGATAAAAGGTAGCAGTAGTAGTGTACAGCCCATGTATCATAGATAGAAGGTAGCAGTAGTAGTGTACAGCCCATGTATCATAGATAGAAGTGTGGGTAGCAGTAGTAGTGTACAGCCCATGTATCATAGATAGAAGGTAGCAGTAGTAGCGTACAGCCCATGTATCATAGATAGAAGGTAGCAGTAGTAGTGTACAACCCATGTATCATAGATAGAAGGTAGCAGTAGTAACATACAGCCCATGTATCATAGATAGAAGGTAGCAGTAGTAGTGTACAGCCCATGTATCATAGATAGAAGGTAGCAGTAGTAACATACAGCCCATGTATCATAGATAGAAGGTAGCAGTAGTAGCGTACAGCCCATGTATCATAGATAGAAGGTAGCAGTAGTAACATACAGCCCATGTATCATAGATAGAAGTGTGGGTAGCAGTAGTAGTGTACAGTCCATGTATCATAGATAGAAGGTAGCAGTAGTAGCGTACAGCCCATGTATCATAGATAGAAGGTAGCAGTAGTAGTGTACAGCCCATGTATCATAGATAGAAGGTAGCAGTAGTAGTGTACAGCCCATGTATCATAGATAGAAGGTAGCAGTAGTAGTGTACAGCCCATGTATCATAGATAGAAGTGTGGGTAGCAGTAGTAGTGTACAGCCCATGTATCATAGATAGAAGGTAGCAGTAGTAGTGTACAGCCCATGTATCATAGATAGAAGGGAGCAGTAGTAGCGTACAGCCCATGTCAGGGTGGAGAATTCTCCGCGAATCCGCGGATTTCCGCGGAAGGCATTTGCATTTCCGAGAAAAAAAAATTGAGTTCCGAGTGTGAGAAGCTGAGGGCTACCCTTTACTGGGCATAGCGGCCAAAAGCGGCCGAAGGTCTAAACAGGCAAAACGTCCAAAAGCGTCCGTATCAACCATGTGGTTATATTCTCGCGTTGTTTGAAAGATTGCGAGACTTCCGGCAATTGACTTCCGGTTAAATTCTGTTGTGAAAACATTCGACAGTCGACTGCATTTCCACAAGTTTTCTCTGTGATGCGTTCGTTTTTTCGATTTTTTTTTCAAATTTTTCTGTGTGTGTGTCTAAAATGGATGGTTTGGATTCTTCGACTGATGAAGAAGAGTTTACAGGCTTCCATTTATCAGACATTAAAGTGAGAGAAATGGACTTGGGAGTCGGAGGAAGAGATCGGTACTGACATTAGACAATTAGTGTCAGTAGTGTGCATGCATACGATCTTTCAGACTGGCATGAAAATGGAAAGAAGAGGAGGGGCTTGTTTGGACTTTTTAAAACTTTTTTATTGTATACACATGGAGTAATCAAAAACAAGACATGACAAGAGAAGTATAAAAAGGTAGATAATCAAAAGAGATTTATTTCTGTTCATTTTGCACTAATACCTAAGATGTAGTGTTTTTACTAACGTACCCCTAAATATCTATAAAATTATAAAAATTCTTGCCTGTTTACAGCTAAAAAATAGACAACCGTGTGCCCAGTAAAATTTGAAATGTGGAGTTTGTGTGTAACAGTGGTGGACCTCAAACTTTGTTAGGCCTACAAATCAAGATTCTTAACTTTTTTGAAAGACATGTGCATAAAACATTCTTTTTTTTTTGGTTGCTGTTGTTTCTATTCATGTTTACTTTGTGCTTTTTGCTTTCAGGAGAGGCCCTAAATTACTTTCAAAATAGCATAAATTCATTTTCTTCCAGGGGGCGAATACCGGGGCTTGGCCCCTGGGCCCCGGCCGGATTTCAGAGATTTCTTGATTCAGTTGTTCTCCACCCTGCCATGTATCATAGATAGAAGGTAGCAGTAGTAGCATACAGCCCATGTATCATAGATAAAAGGTAGCAGTAGTAGCGTACAGCCCATGTATCATAGATAGAAGGTAGCAGTAGTAGCGTACATCCCATGTATCATAGATAGAAGGTAGCAGTAGTAGTGTACAGCCCATGTATCATAGATAAAAGGTAGCAGTAGTAGTGTACAACCCATGTATCATAAATAAAAGGTAGCAGTAGTAGTGTACAGCCCATGTATCATAAATAAAAGGTAGCAGTAGTAGTGTACAACCCATGTATCATAAATAAAAGGTAGCAGTAGTAGTGTACAGCCCATGTATCATAGATAAAAGGTAGCAGTAGTAGTGTACAACCCATGTATCATAAATAAAAGGTAGCAGTAGTAGTGTACAGCCCATGTATCATAAATAAAAGGTAGCAGTAGTAGTGTACAACCCATGTATCATAAATAAAAGGTAGCAGTAGTAGTGTACAGCCCATGTATCATAAATAAAAGGTAGCAGTAGTAGTGTACAACCCATGTATCATAAATAAAAGGTAGCAGTAGTAGTGTACAGCCCATGTATCATAAATAAAAGGTAGCAGTAGTAGCATACAGCCCAGGCTCAAACAGTTTTTCTGCTGTTGTTTTTTTTTCCCAGAAATGTTTTTGGCTGTTGATTACTGGTTTGATTTCTTATGGTGAGTATTGATTGATTTCCCTAATGATTGTTGTTGGTTGATATTTTGTGTTCGTAGTTCGAGTACCAGCAGGCCCAGTTGGAAAAAGAAGTGGAAGACCTCTCCTGGAAAGTAGAACATGCCGAGATCACGGACAGAGGGGTATGTTTTGTTTGATTGTGTTTTAGTATTTTAAATTTTTTAAATTTATTTAACCTTTTAATTATTGACGGGAAGAAGGAAATTCAGTAACAGCCATGCATTAACCTGGTGAATTTCTCATAGTGCCTAATTAGGATTATATCAGAGACACTGTTGTTCAACTGCATTCCCATTATTTAGAAAAAAGAACTGCTGCCTGTGTTGTACATAAACCCTTTTGTCTCCCTTTAAGGAACTCGTTCCCAAAAGTAGTTATCCACACTGTGCACATAACGAAAAAAAAATCATAGACCATTTGAATTACCTATATGTTATACATGTATATAACATGGATATATATGATTGGAAATGTTATCATGTGTATCTTCTAGCCTTGTGGTAAGCTGAATAGTAATGATATCTATGTTTTGCTCACTTGCCATCAAAATATGTTTGTAAAAGTTCCCCCCCCCCCCCCCCCCCCCAAAAAAAAAAAAAAAAAAAAGCAGTCTTGAGGAATAAAAAAAAAAGTGCTCACCAAGAGATGCTGCTGCTTTATTTTATTGTTTTGCTGCAGTTGTCTATGTTAATACAGTCGTGACCACTGTCCTCACTTCATTTTGCCACAAAACAAACAATAATCATGTAAACTTGTCTGGAAGAAAAAAGACAAACGAACTCTTCTTTTCACTAACTACCAACTAAACCATGAACAATACATGATCTAAGGGAAGGAACTTTTGTTGGAAAATGGTTAAACTTTAGGGAATGATTACTCTACTGTACAATCTATCTCGGTACAGAAATAAATGTCCTCCACAGCTCAAGCTGAGGAGCGTCATGGCAAGAAGTCAGAGCTTGGGCTGTGGAACGTCAACAACGAGTTAACCGTTTGTAGTTGTGTGGGTGTCTTGTGTGATCTATGTTTTTTAATGGACCATTTACTGCAAGCTTGGGGACTGATGACTGGTGATGCTACCAGCAGTGCAATCTATTGTTAACCCAAGTCTTAGTGTGTGAGACTGTGGAGGCACACAACTACACACAAAGTTTCTGTGTTTTGGACCTCTGACTCTTTAGTTTGCAGAGACAAAGGGAAGGTTGACACTAATGCTAATGGAAGCTTACAGTGTTATTCTCTTGCCTTGATAATATAATTATAGGCACTAATTGCCTACCTTATTAATAATTGCATGCATATCAGACCCAAATCGTTGAAAGTTTGCTAAAGATAGGATGCAGAACAGGCCTCGCAGCCTAAAAAAATGTCCTTACTTATACTACTACATTTTTTTCTTTCTATTTCTTCAAAATATATATTTTAATCAAGGGAGGCAGCTGATTCAACTGGTAGTTGGTGAAGGAATTCTTATATTTAAAAAGAAATCTGACATTGTATATACAAAAGCATTTTATTGATTATTTATGCTTATGGATTGTGTGTGCACGCGTGCGTCTGTATGTGTATGTATGTGTTTGTGCAGGATCTGGAGAACTACATGGTCATGGCGGAGAAAAAACGACAGACACTGCTGAAGGACTTTTTAGAAGTTTGATTCTCGCTCCCACTTAGCCTGACTTATTGGATTATTTCCCCCTGTTCTACAAGCTTTGAACTTACTCATTTCACTCTCATACTCAAAAAACTTCCATTGCTTAGTGAACTCATTTGGGGGAAATATGTATCCTGTATTGGGTTTGTCCATAAAATGTTTGGGTCGTTTTGAAAAGAAGTGATTAAAAAAACTTGTTTATTGCAATGAAATCAAAGAAGAACTGCACGAAATATTAATTGCAGTTAATTCATACCTGGTTTGAAGATTAAAATTCTGCTGCAAAAACAACATGCTGTGTTTTTAACAAATAAGTATACAGATAAAAAAGAAGGATTGTTTTATTTTGCAATGAAATTGTTAACCCAGAGCACATTTTTTACTGTGAGATCTGTAGGAGATTTTAGATTGGGACATCAAAATAGTTGCTGAACGGTGCAGCTGACCTTTCATGATGATTTATATGTTCACGTTAGCTTTGAGCATGGCGAGCGAATATAGGTGTTGTCAATGACAGTGTTGATGAGTGGTTAGAGTGATTGTTAAGGATGATTTGAGTGGTAGAGATTGTTGAATGGTTTACGTCATGTGTGTATTAGCACCTTGAGCATATATTGACTTGGAGTTGGGCACTAAACAAGAGGCAGTTGACATGGATTTGTGGAGTGAAGGTGAGTGTTGAATGCCTAAGACATGTTTTGCCCAGTGAGTGTTAGAGTGGAACAAATATTGCAATTTGGTTTTGGTGACATAGGGGTGAAAGTTCGTGTTATGGTTTTGATTCAGAATGATTCAAGAAGTTGTGTAGTCGGTAGATGTTCGTGTGTGGCTCCAGAAGAATTTTTTCATAAATTTGGTGTATGGGGTTAAATTACCCAAGATTTAGAGTCATTAGAGTTTACGACCGTGGTTAATATTTAGGTAGCGTATGAAAATGATGCGTTGGATGTATGAAGATGAAATGCTAAGCTGGATTGTGACAGATTCCAATGACTTAAGATTCTGTGTTGATTATGTGTATTTTGTTTTTTTGAAATCTTCAATAAATTTGATTTTGTGGCTTGGAGTCTACTGAAATAAATAGTTCTTTTTTAAGGTGAATATTTGTGTGCAGTCTGTTGTTTTGTATTTATGTATGTAATTGTGTAACTTTCACGTCCATTGTGATTGTACAATTGTGAAATGTTTGCAAATGTCAGTTTTATTTAAGAATTCAAATGATCTTTTTATTATTGATTTATGTATAACTAGTCTGCTTCTGTTAGTTTTTTAAGGTGACTGATAAGCAGTCTGAGGGAGAGAGAAGCCTTTGTGTTTAAACATGTTCTGTAATAGTAGGTATTGTAACACATTGTGTTTGAGAAAATTTTTTTGGCATTATTAAATGTCACAGAAAGTTATGCTTGAGATGAAAAGTTGTATCCATTTCTTATTGAACCTGCTTTGATTAGTGTTTAAAAATTGTGTGTGTGCGTGTGTGTTTGACTGTGTGTTCATGTGTGTGCGTGTGAAAACTTGTCACATGATGGTGTTAACACTTGTGTGAACGAATTTATTTTTGTTTGTTCACTAGTGCTTGACAAGTTTATTCTGTGAACATCACCTAAAGTTTATGTTGGAGGTAAACATCACTTGAAGTTTATGTTGGAGGTAAACATCACTTGAAGTTTATGTTGGAGGTGAACATCACTTGAAGTTTATGTTGGAGGTGAACATCACACAAAGTTTATGTTGGAGGTAAACATCACTTGAAGTTTATGTTGGAGGTGAACAGTTGTGGGAATTTCTTGTTAGACTACCGAGACAAATGCTTCACAATGTTTGGAGTATTGGAATGTCTTAACAGTTGCGTGAATTAAAAACTCTTTTAGAGAGAAAATATTTTTTTATCATTTAGCATCTCGTAAAATGTAGACATTATTGTGTGTACAAAAGAAATTTCGAAGAGATCACATTGGAAAAATTGTTTGGTAAAGCCAAGAGGAAAAAAATAACAAAAAATAACAGCCGTCTTTATGATACCAGTTCTTTGAATCGTGTATATACCCTGGGAAAACATGACAAACTAAACCAAACGCAGGCTGGTGGTAGTGCTCCTGAAGGATTGGAGATATAAAATGGTTCTTCCAAAGGCTGTGACTAAATGGAACTGTACAGTCAAGCTTTACTTAGTGTGGATTGGCTCCATCAGCATGTCTCCAAGGAGCGGAGCTGCTCATTATTACAAGGGGGTCATTCGAATGGGATTGGATTGATATTATGAAGGCCATGTTTGTTGCAAAAGTAAATTAAGAACATTTGAAGTGCATGTGCCATTTCGCCGAAGGGAAATATTACTGCCATATCTTACTGAATGAAACAAATTGTTCATATCTATATATCTATATATATATATATATATATATATATATATATATATATATATATATATATATATATATATATATATATATATATATATATATATATATATATAAACTCGAACCCCTCAGGGCGCTATCCGCTGCTACAGTTGAGTAATAGTAAGATACTGTAGTAGTATTTACGGGCGGTGATGTGTTGAACATGAGATTGTTGTTATCATTATACGTTTGGTCAGACTGCTTGTTACGTTGTTATTGTTGTTATTATTGTATGTGTTGAATTGATCGCTTTTTTTGTGTAGAGTGTATCATGGATGGATGTATACTGTGTTTTGTAAATATCGATTTTGACAACTTTGTCTGCTGGATACTGTGGCCTAAAAGGTAGCGAAACAATTTTTTTTTTAAAAGAAACAATTTGTAAAGAAAGAAAATAAATTAGAAATTAAAATGTTAATGTTTTATTGGGGAATTTCCCCCCTCAAATTGTAATGTTTTGTTTAAATTTGAGAAAGCACCGCCCAAAGAAGAAACTGTGGATCACACCTGAACATTTGTATCTATTTGACAAATGAGGAGAGATGAAAAAGAAAAAGAACACATCACAGGACTGATGCCTACCGAAAAATAAACAGTGACACTCAAAAGGGGTGATCTTCAGGAGTGTGAAAACTACCGCACCATCCACCTCATCAGCCATCCCAGCAAAGTCCTTCTGACAGGAATACTCAACAGGTTGATACTCCAAGCTGAACAAATCATAGCTGAAGAACAAGCAGGATTCAGGCAGGGCGAAGTACCACTGAACAGATTTTCAACCTCAGAATTATCTGCGAGAAATACCTACGGCACCAACAACATCTATATCATATGTTTGTAGACTTCAAGAAAACATTTGAGCGAGTCTGGCGTTTAGCTCTGTAGGCAACCATGAGAGTACAACATCAGCCCTAACATTATTGAAGTCACCAAAAGCCTATATGACAAAACTACCAGTGCAGTCAGTCCTCCACAACAGCGCCATCAGAAGCTGGTTCAGAACAACAATCGGTGTGCGTCAGGGATGCCTACTCTCTCCAACACTCTTCAACATCTTTCTAGAGCGCATCATGTCAGATGCCCTTAAAGATCACAAAGACAGTCAGCATATGTGGTAGAGCAATCTCCAACCTCCGTTCTGCGGATAACATGGATTGGCTGGAGAGGAACAAGAACTTGAACAGCTGGTACAGAGGCTTGAAACCACCTCCAGAGCCTTTGGAATGGAAATAAGTGCAGGTAAAGGTAAAGGTAGTCCCATAGCCTTGTGGCCGTAGGGGAGCGTGATGTTGGAGATCACACTTATCTTGGGTCAGCGTAATGAGGGTGATGCCCATCTCTCTCCCTCGCTGCTTTACCCTCCCCACCCTTAAGAGTTGAGTCAACTGAGGGCGTTGTTGTTTGTCGCTTCACGGTTTGCGGTCACCCATCCAAGTGCTAACCGCACTGGACGGTGCTTAACTTGCGACACAGTAGCGAGTGCTCCAACCACTGCGCTATCCGACACCCCAAAAAGTGCAGAGAAGACCAAAATGATGACCAACAACACCAATGATATCAACATGGCCATCAAAGTCCAAGGCCAATCCCTCAACACAGTGCATAGCTTCAAATATTTAGGAGCCGTTGTATCTAATCAGTCAATGCGTCCCGAAAGGAAGTCCTCTCCAGGATCGCACAAACAGCTGTGCCCTGACAAGGTTGAAGCCCATTTGGAAAGACTATTTGTATAACGCCACTCAAACTTCACCATTTCAAAAAAATTATAGTAGGCTAGGTTTATAGATAGAGAGATTTGCATACATGACTGGAGGAAACCAGGTGCTATGACTGAAACCAGATCTGTAAGGTTTTTATGCTTGAAACATTTGTGGTGTAGTAGACATTACACACCGGAATGTTATTCAGTGAGGGGCATGAGGGAAAAATTGTGCGCAGCTGACGTTGAATAAGTGAAGATGAACGTTTTTAATAGTTGTTGTGGATATTGTACAATTTCTTCTTCCATTTCACTTTGCCTTTTTCTTGGGTCATTGTAATTGTTAACGAATTATTTCAAATAAAATAAAAATTGTGTTGCCCTGCAGCAATTTTTGATATTACAATAACAATAAACCATCTTGCCGTTGGTCATCTTTCTTCGTATAAGTGTAATCATTCTACACTGTTCACATTTGTTCTTTTTTTTTTTCTTCTCAAGATGTTCATGTTTTAATGATTGTTATTTTATTATTTGTTACTATGATCACTATTTGTGTTTTATATATTACTGCTAGATATATTTGGAAAAGTTGAGATTTGTTCATTATTTTTCTTTTTTCTTTTAAAAATCACTACGGTTATTAGTACTTAAATTAATCCGCCTGACCGTTTGCAAGTTATCGCCCCCTGGGAAACAATTTTTGTTGTTTTTGATTATTACGTTATTGCATTTTTATTTTGGGGTATCTCCCCATGGGAGTGGCGGGGGGTTTCAGTATAAATAGTATCCCCACTTTCTGGAAATGTAGTGCTTTCAATTCCCACTGTCCCTGTCTTTCTCCTCTGTTCTTTCTCATTCCTACTTTGTTCTATCAATCTACTATACTATCTTCTTCCTCGCTAGACCAGTAACCCCCGTTGGGGTGCCGGGGGTTTCAGTATAAATAGTATCCCCACTTTCTGGAAATTTAGTGCTTTAAATTCCCGCTGTCGCTGTCTTTCTCATTTGCTCTTTCTCATTCCTGCTCTGTTCTATCAATCTGCTATACTATCGTCTTCTTCGCTAGACCAGTCTCCTACCTTTTTTCTTGAAAACTCTTCCGGGACAAGACTCCTTATTTGTGTATGAGGTCTGTTGGATCAGCTTGGGAATATTGGACGCTTTCTGCCGGGTGGTCACTAGGGCTTCCTATGATGTTATTATTTAGCAATGTAGGCATTTTATATGTATGTGTTTTGTTGATAATTTATAATGATGTTTGTATTCTATTTTGTTTTTGCAAAAAACGGGGGTTCTATAAGTTGGGGTGAAGCCTCAGCCGTCCCCTGCGTGGGATGTCTTTATTGTAAAGTGACTGGCTGGTGGAGAGCTTTCGGTTTTACCACTAGGGCTGTTTTGGCAGATCTTTTATGCGGATTGGGGGGTTGTCCGGTCCTGATTTGGCTCGGAAGAGTCCGCTGGACCTAAAACAACAATAATGTAATATAATGTAATGTAATGCTAGACCAGTCACCTACCTTTTTTCTTGAAAACTCTTCTGGGACAAAACTGCTCATTTGTGTGTGAGGTCTGTTGGATCAGCTTGGAAATATTGGACGTTTTCTGCCAGGTGGTCACTGGGGCTTCCTATGATGTTATTATTTGGCAATGTAGGCATTTTATATTTATGTGTTTTTTTGATATTTTATAATGATGTTTGTATTCTATTTTGTTTTTGTAAATGGGGGCTCGATAAATTAGAGTATAGCCTCAGCGTCCCCTGCGTGGGATGTCTTTATTGTAAAGTGACCGCTTGGTGGAGTGCCTTCAGTGTTACCACTAGGGTTGTTTCAGCAGATCTTTTATGCTGATCAGGGGTGAGTCATCTTTCAGCAAAGTTGTGGTCTTGATTTTGTGGTCCTGATTCGGCTCTTTGCAGTCCGCTGGACCCTGGAAGAATGAATAACTATCTAACTATTTCTGGGTAACAATATTATTTTCTAAGTTTCTTTTTTTTAATGTGTTGGTTTTTTATTTGTGATGGTTGTAATTCGCGCGATGGAATTGTACTCGTTGGTTTGAAAAGGGAGTGAAAGAGCGGTGCACAAATACTATTAGACTGCAGGTCTGTCCTTAATTTTTCAGGGATTGGGGCATGGAAGTTACAGCTGAGGTGAATAGAGATAGAGCTCAATGATTTGCTAGAGGTCACAGTTCGCCCGAGGTCTGATACTAATGGCATCACACTCTCATACTTTACTCTATAATGACGTCATGTTCAGATGGCTGATTTTTGTTGTGCAACAGTCAGGGACAGATACTGGTCTTTAATTTGTTCATTTTGAACGGCTCAACTATGTTTGAATAATAATTTTGCTAAAAGCTATTCTGCGACTTCCTAACAACTTGTCAGCAAATACCAAAAAGAATTGTCAGTGACTTCCCTCTCTCTCTCTCTCCCCCCTCCCCCCTTTCTCTCTTTCTGTTTCCTCTCACTGCCCCCGTTCCCTCTTTCCAGTGATTTTTATTTTGTTTCGTGTATTTTGCTTCATACTTTGAGCAATTTCTGGTTGAAAGGCTAGAGTAAATTTGTTTGAAGAAAAGACCGAAATAAGAGAAAGAGCTTAACATTTGATTGTTCTTTTGGTAACCAATTGGTCGCCACTGGGCATCTTGATTTTAAAGAAAAATTGGATAAGAATTTGATGATGAAAGTTGAGTCTTGCTCTTCTGGCTACCAATAAAATAGATTTTATTCATCTAATTTTTTGGGCAGTTGGGCGATGTTCTGCAACAAAAATAATTATTTATTTTTATGTCTCAAAAATGGAAAAAAACTATAGACCTGCATCTCTTGACAGATTGCCGTGCTGAGAGTGACAGCTCTCGGCTGATTTGTTGCCCCAAAATTCCCCATCTGAACTGTGTTTATGCCATGTTTATCGAGATCTGTGGCTCCTCAGCGATAAATGGAATTGTTTTGACTCAATTAGTGCATTGGAAGAACTGTATATGATAGTGCAGTCAGTGTTATCGCGGTATGTTTGCAGTGATTTACGTTATTCTCTTGGTGAATGAATGATGGTGTTTCTACTGATCATTATCGTTGAATGGAGTTTTTTGTTTTTGGTTGAATTTGTCCGATACATTAAATGCAAATGAGTAAACCAAACTTTCGTTGTTTTGTGCTTATTTGTTTTATAAGTGTGTTTGTGTGCGTGCCTGTGTGTGTGTGGGTACATGGCGTCTTGTTGTTTTTTTGTGTTTTTTTTTAAATAAAATAATTGGGGAGGGTGGTTAAAGTGGGGAGTTTGGAGGATGGTTGTTAATGTGTGAATGTTCTCCTTCTTGGTGTTGAGGCCCTATGATCAATGTGTGGATCATTCAGGCTCTTATAAATGTTTGAGGGGGTTTGCAGCTATAGTCTAAGGGTGTGATTTCTTTTTTTTCTGTTATGCTTCTTCAAAGTACATAAAACTCCTCATTGCATACAACCAATACTTGTGTGTGGGTGAAGAAAGAAGCAGTAAGCATTCTAGTTAGCCTTACCATTCATGGCTACACAAGCTTCTTTTTGTTTTTTTCTAAACTTTTCTAATTTGACAATTATAACAATGAATTAACATGTTGTAGATGATCAAGCGCCTGTGTTTCCCCAATCCCCCCCACTCCACCCTTACAGCATTATAAATTTAAAAAAGCATTTAATCGACTGTTAATGACAACTTTATTCAAACTGCATTAGTGCAGTTCTCTTTCACCTTCACTTCAAGGTGATTAAAAAAAAAGTCTGTGACATTTTCAAGGTGACATTATCAGTGTCATTGGGAAAAAGATTCACAGGCTTGAGGAGTTTGAACCTGAAAAGCACAATCAGATGGTGAGAGTTTTTGTGTGGTTGTTGGTTTTGTCTATTAGACAAACTATAGGTAGCAGAAAGCGCTTGGTGGAACAGAATTCATGGTCGGCAGTGCAGATTTGTTTTAAAACTTATGATTTAAAAAAAAAAAAATTAATGGGTGTTTCTTCTAGACGGTATTTCCAATTTAGAGTCTAGAGTTGTGTACCTTTTAAATGGCCAAAACAAACTTCGTGAAACAAGCATTTAAGAATCACCGAACAAGCCACCAGAAATTCAGCAACTTTGAAAAGAAGTCGACTAAAAGAATCTTACTAAAGGTTTGTATAATTCTGAATACACAACTGGTTTTAGTTTATTGATAGTTTTTGAGCTGCAATAAAGAAGACGAAGATGCCGGTATTGCTGAAACTCTTTAGTCTCTAGTAGCACTAGCAGACGTAACAAGTAACAACTAACCTTTTTGCAATTGTTCTGGATTTTTCACAGAGATGGTGATTCAAATTGCATTTTATTCCAACCAATTTGCAACAGTGGCTGGTATTAGAACAGCGTTAACCCAGAGCAAGAGGTATAGGACCCAGTTCAGCTCTGAAAATCTACGAATATTGACCCACACAAACGTGGATACCACATATGTGATACAGTGACATGGTCGTAGGCCTACGCATTAAGCGATTTTGACAAGACCTCTTTCTGTAAACTAAACACGTAGAAATTATAGGAAGATTATCGGTATATTTGTGCAGGTTGAAAAGCATGCTAAATCAATAAGCATGGAAGAAGGAAATGTATCAAAGACTACACAAGAGAATGGAGCTGGACAACAAAGTCTGTAAGTGACCCAATTTTTATCTTTAAAGACTGTTACTGTTACTGTTAGTGTTAGCATTCACAGCTCAATAACGATGAATAGACCCCCCCTTCCCCCTTACACCCCCCTCTCTCCCATGCCCATCCCTCCCATCTTGGCTTTATTTTGAGATTTCTGCCTTGTTGAGATTTGTACTGGTTTAAAAGAGAATACAGTGGAACCTCCGGTATCTGGCTCTCTGGTATACGACTCCCTCCGTTATGTGACCTGAAAACGTCTGACGGATTCACTTCCAATAATAAATGACCTCTGGTATGCGACAACCTCGTTTATGCGACCAGCGACCGTGTCTTAAGCCCTTTATACGACCGTCTTAGGGCAATTTAAAAGAGATATCCGTTAATTTGCTGTCTGTACCTTTCGTTTTTTTCTCTCATGTTAGTGTACGCCTGCTGTTGTCTGCTATTTCCGGTTCGCAAATAAGGGACATTACTCGCCTACACTGGCTGTCAAAATGGCGTCGCGCAAGAGGAACGTTTTGAGTTTGGCAGAGAGAATGAAAGTGATTGAAAGAAGTGAAAATGGGGAGAGTTGTTTGTCTATTGCAAGAAGTTTAGACATTGGGAAGACCCAAATTCAGCTCATCATAAAGGATAAGGAATCTGTGAAACTACGATGGGAGAGTGGAGAAAGTGGAGAAAATGGAAACATCGAAACCGAGAGCTTCTGCACTGACAGACTTGGATGAACGCGTCTGGCAGTGGTTCGACTGTTTTCTATTTTTGAAGTTGTTTGAATAAAAGACAAAGCTAAAAATGAAACATGTTTTACAGTTTCCTTTGTCAGAGAATACATGCTGGTGAGTGTGAAAATTATGACTACATACCCCTCCGAGCCTGACCACCCCCTACCCCCACCCCACCCCTTGTTTCCGGTTTAAGACCACCTCTATTATAAGACCGTTTTTTCTCAGATTTTGGACGGTCGTATACCGGAGGTTCCACTGTATTGCCATTATTGGTGTCCAGATGATTACAATTAAAAAAAAAAAAAAAAAAAAAAAAAAGTCGGTCAATTTAATTTCACATAAGAAACAAGCCCACTGAACAGTGCAAGGCTTACATCTAAACCCTTAAAAATGGACAAGACTGAACTTTTGTTTAGACAGTAAAGACAGAACATTTGTTTAGACAGTAAATTCTAGCAAATTGGCTTTGCTGTATTTCTCACACGGGATACACTTATGTCAGGAACTTTCTAGACTTTTTAGGTCACAGAGGGTTTTCTCTGGGTATTCCAGCTGCCTCACCCCACCCCACCCCCACTCCTTTCACCCCCCTCTAATATAATGGTATTGGATGCAGTCTGTCTGACATTTCAATAATTAAATTTGATTTCCTTTCTGTCTTCTAATACAGTAATAGCGACTTGCTTTGCACCACATAAATGTTTGAGTGATAAATGTGTGTGTGTTGTGTAGGACTAGGAGTGTAACATGTGAGAGTGTGTGTTGGTAACTGATCAATGCTCTTTAAATCTGATTTAGGAATAAGGCGGGTATAGCATCAATTATTTATTTATTTATTTATTTTCTGCCTACAGTGTGTTTTAGTGTTATAATGCAATTTTTTGGGAGAGGGAGAACGAAGAGGCATATTTCGGTATAGTAGAACGTTCGCCTGGCACACCGATGACCCAGTTTCTAAGCCCGTGGTGAGCGAAATAAAAGTGGCTATTTTTCATTGTCCATTTTAGCGGTATGATTGCTATTGTGGTTCAGTGTAGATTTAGGTCCCTACCCCTTGTTCCCTGGGATGGTTATCCTCGTCTGCCATATCGCCAATGGTGGGTGTAGACGTTAAACCTCAATGTTCTTTCATTCAAAATAATAACTATCATATTATTATGATTATTACTATAGGAGGCACTGTGGTCTAATGGTAGTGCTTCGGCTTGCGGATCGGAAGGTCCCGGGTTCGAGCCCTGGCCGGGCCATTGTGTTGTGTCCCTGGGAAAGACACTTTACTCCTGTTTTCCTACTCCTTCGGATGAGAGTATAAACCGAGGTCTAGTCTGTGTCGCATACATTCCATCATAACGGACTTTAAAGATCCTGACGCTCATGTCCTAGACGGGTGAGTGCCGGTGACAAGAAAACACCCAGCATGCACCTAGGTCCTTCTCCCCCATCCCTGGCTGCCCAGGATTGTGCTCAGTTGCCCGGGCGTCAGACCATGCGCCCAAAGGCTGCGGGTGGGCGTCTCGGGCGGATTGAGTTAGATCCTGTATCGGCCAGCGCCTTGAGCAGCTCTTGAGCTGGAAAAGCGCTATATAAGAACGATTAAATAAAATAAATAAATAATTATTATATATTATTTTCTGTCTTTTTTCCCATTTTTTGAAGTTTTAGGTTTTTAGTTTTTGTTTGTTTGTTTGTTGATTATTTGTTCCAGCAGTACAGGGTTTGTGTACGATGAGAAGCTGTTTCGGCACCGCAACACTTGGAATGAGGACTACACAGAACGGCCTGAGAGAATCAAAGTCTGCTATGAGCGCATGCAACAGCTAGGGCTGGTGGAGCGCTGTGTCAATATTCCTGTAATTATTTATTTATTTTTTAAATATACAGGGAAGTTGATTTTTATGCTGTAACGTTTTAAATATATTTTTAAAAAAAATACACTGAAGAACTTTTGTAAATAAATGGCAGACTTTTGGAATATTTCAATTATCAAAACATATTTTGTCCCACTTATTTGGTTTTATTTTCCTTTTTGTTTTGCTGATAGGGGAGACTAGGTAGGTTCAAGGTAATTGAAATAGTTATTAACTAAATTAATTACTATAATTAAGTATTAGTGGTACTGCTGTCCAGTCCTCCCCTGATACCAAAGTTGTTCAGTTAACACACAGAAGGATCATTCCGAAAGACTGCTATATAAATAATGAGGACATTCCACTTGAGGCTTTTTCAATTTTGACTGCTAGCATCCCTTTTCCCCCTCAGTTCTATTTGTCTGTTGGGCTGTAAGCTTAATGACAATAAACATTTAAAGTCTTGTTGGTCTAGTTTATTTTAACATGAATTATGGTACATGCTGTGTCCTAGGTCAGACCGGCCACCGATGAGGAGGTGGGGCTTTGTCACAGTAAGGAGCACATTGAGCGGCTGAAGGAAACCAAGTTTATGACGTTCCAGCAGCATCAGGAGTTCTCGCAGAAATGTGACTTTATGTTCTTTGATCAGGTGAATAATAATAAATCATATAGCGGAATTAGAATCTGAAATCGATGTTGTCCTACAAACAACATTGAGGAAATTTTTTGGGGCATTATACAACGATCATAACATCAAACACCATTCGCATGCATGTGCAAAACAGTCGGCACAAAAAAAAAACCTCAAACATCCGCAAGCTTTATAAAAAAAAAAAATTAAAAAAAAAGCAACAGGGAGCATCCGAACATCACTATCACACCAGCTCAATGACTATGTGAGCAGCATTGTTTAGTGCCTCCACATTTTGCTGGCTGCGGCTATTTATAGCTTAATTGTCTGCACCCTCTCATCCAGTGAAAGGAAAGGTAGCATCGGCGAAGCTATTTATAGCTAGCCTGGCTGACCTAACCTCAAAACTAAAAAGCTTTGGTTGAGTCGGTGTGCTATACAGGCCTATCATTCACACCAAGTATTGTTCAGTTTCGTTGGCTGCACATTCCAGGCTACCTGGCGGTTCTAAGATCTCAGCAACACACATCTCGCACTCCCATGATGGGCTGTTCTCATCACTGTGAGAGGAAATCAGAGATGGGCACCTCTGTAAAGGATCACAGTACATTTTGCTTTGAGCAAATGCAGTACCGTTTACATAAGTTGTCAGCCATTTTCAACAAGGCGTTACTGTTCAACCGCCTCACCCTGTGTATTCACTCCTTTGATGTCATTGTGTGTGCAGCATACCCCCGTTGGGGTGCCGGGGGGTTTCAGTATAAATAGTATCCCCACTTTCTGGAAATTTAGTGCTTTAAATTCCCACTGTCGCTGTCTTTCTCATTTGTTCTTTCTCATTCCTGCTCTGTTCTATCAATCTGCTATACTTTCTTCTTCTTCGCTAGACCAGTCACCTACCTTTTTTCTTGAAAACTTTTCCGGGACAAGACTCCTTATTTGTGTGTGAGGTCTGTTGGATCAGCTTGGGAATATTGGACGCTTTCTGCCAGGGCTTCCTATGATGTTATTATTTAGCAATGTAGGCATTTTATATGTATGTGTTTTGTTGATAATTTATAATGATGTTTGTATTTTATTTTGTTTTTGTAAACGGGGGTTCGATAAATTAGAGTGCAGCCTCAGCGTTCCCTGCGTGGGATGTCTTTATTGTAAAGTGACTGGCTGGTGGAGGGCATTCAGTTTTCCCACTAGGGTTGTTTCAGCAGATCTTTTATGCGGATCGGGGGTTGTCCGGTCCTGATTTGGCTCGGAAGAGTCCGCTGGACCTAAAGCAACAATTATGTAATGTAATGTGTGCAGCATGTGGAGGAGAATGCAAGGCTGGCAGTAGGAGGTTGCATTGATCTGGTCGACAGCGTTGTCACTGGAAAGGTAAATATACACTTTTTGTTTCTTTTCTGCGAGAGACTATTTCTAGACCTCTTGAGCGATCGAGCAATAAAATAGAAAAGTCCAGTCCACAAATCTTCATTGTCCCCAAAGTAGAATTTGTGCAGCACATTGACTGCCCGACACAAGTCTACAGACGCATTCTTTACATCATCAACCACAAAAATTAACAAACTTTAGATTTTAAAAGTTTAAGAAATCGTCTGCACCTAGACGTTTTGATTTGCTTTACTTTTGGATCACTTCCCTTTTCTCTCTGTCTCACCCCCCACCCACCCTACTCCCTCCCCTTCTGCATGCACAATGAGCATGTCTTTGGATGTGGCGGATCGCGCTGTACAAGAGATTAACATCAATGTTAAATGAATGGTTAACTGTGCTTTGCAAGATGAAAGTCAGGTGTTATTTGTGTTTACTAGATTGTGTTCTATTTCCTCGAAGACTTATTTTTAAAAAATATAATACTCAGAGCTTATTCTAGGGCGCGGGATCACGCACAAAAAGTTTTTTTCCCGCAAAGAAATTCGATGAGCGCGTTCGCAATCCCGCGGAGATTGGAAATATCCTGCTACATGTCTTGATCGAAGCGGGCTTTACTGTGACGTTTCTGTCGTCTGCTAAAGCGTAGCGGAAACTGGAGTTAAACGGAAGTTGCTCTCTTGTATATGCGATGTGTCTCAAATTTTCATTGGCCGATGCTATTCTTTTTGACCAATCACCTTTCTTCTGAGTGTGGCATCGATGAACCTGACCGGGGAGGAACTGGTTTACAATCAGAATCAGAATGGCTTCGAAAAAGCGCACGCTTTTCGACTTCGAATTCCGTGGAGGAACTGTGAAGAAAACAGTCATACTGTTTTCCCATGACTGATCTTCTAAAATAGCAGAGCTTTTATGCAACAGTTGTGAAAGCAAGATTACAGATACCAGTTTGTGATATATTTTGTCTGCGATTTGTATGTACTTACTGTTTGGAGAGAATGCGACACTTGACTGTTTCACAGTTTATTTATTTATTTATTTATTTATTTAATCGTTCTTATATAGCGTTTTTTCAGCTCAAGAGCTGCTCAAGGCGCTGGCCGATACAGGACAGTTTATCCGGGAACATCACGGGAGAAAACAGATATGGATATTTGTTTGTGTGTACACCCTATATATGCCGAGAAGACGCCCCCACTGTTTTGGTCAGAGGGGGGCCTAATCCCCCCCTTTTTTTCAAGGAAGGAGGGCCTGCCCCCACTTCTTCAAAATCCTAGAATAAGCTCTGATACTAATTATGTTCATTGTACTTATTCATATTTAGTAATAATTGCCAATGAATGGTAATGATGATTGATGGTGATTGTACATTACATTACATGGTTATTGCTTTAGGTCCAGCGGACTCTTCCAAGACAAATCAGGACCATGGTGAAAGTGATGATTATAATGATTGATGGTGATGATTGATGGTGATGGTGATAGTGATAATAATGATTGATGGTGATGATTGATGGTGATAATTGATGATGATAGTGAGGAGGAGGAGCAGGATAACGGAGGCTGATGAAAGTTTTGGGTGTTACATGCCATTTAATTTGTTTTTAATCTGCAGGTTCAGAATGGAATGGCAGTCATAAGGTATTGTACAATTATATCAATAACAACTCTAACGGTTAAAATAATAAATAATAATAATTCCGTGTGTATTTTGCAGAAATAAGCCACAATCTGCTCATATTGGATACACCGTAACAAGTTAAAGAGCGAGTTTTGGAAGGGAGATAATCATATCAGAGTGTCCCCCTTATGTAGATGACACCACTGGTTGGGATGTAAACAAGAGGGAGGTTGAACGACATTTGGGCAGGAGATAGCCCTGTTAGTTTATACTGATGTTGCCGGCTCCAATGTGAGGGATAACTGCCACTGAGTCAAACCATTTTTAGATTCAGCATAAGTATTGATCTATAATTCATGTTGTCATAGTTGTAAGTACGTTCAAGTAACTGTAAACATTTGTTAAGTTCCAAATTGTTGCTTGGTTTTTTATTTTATTTTTTAAAATCTTTTTAATGTCCTATGGGGTTTAATATATTTTGGAAGTTCATGTGGGTTTTAATATGTTTTGCAACTTCACATGGGTTTTCATACGTTTTTGTAGGCCACCAGGTCATCATGCCCAAGAGGAGGAGTTTTGTGGGTACTGCTATTTCAACAACGTAGCAGTAGCCGCCAAAGTAGCCATCAACAAGCACCAACTGAAAAAGTAAGATTCCATATTTAACTCATTAACACCAACGGGGGATCCCCATTTTACAGCTTTGCATTGACTGCCTGCAAAGGGGGAATCCTTGGCGAGCGAGCACTTTCGGTTTGGTCAGTACTACTATACCGAGTAACCTCCCTTACAGGAAATTAGCAAGGGAAACAACTCTAGTTAGATCGTTCTTGCGCTAGCAACGATGTGAAGTTATTTATTTGAGTTTTTGGGGTGTTAAAATGGAGAAAAAAAAACCCACAATGGATGAGGCACGTAATGTGCTGTCACACCAGCTCAATGCCTATGTGAGCAGCACTCTTTGGTTCCCCCACATTTTGCTGGCTGCGGGCTATTTATAGCTGGCCTGGCTGAACTAACCTCAAAACCTAAAAGCTTTGGTTGAGTCAGTGTGCTGTTAATGAACCCCGATAGTGAGTAGGATAAAGTGTCTGAAAGCGATAACGACAGTTCGGATTATGAATCAGAAAATGTGCTTGGAAGCAGTGAAAGTAGGAAGGAGTATTTCGATCTGTCTCTGTAGGGAGGTCAATGGAAGTTGCGTCGTGACCCAAGCTACGCCATCACCATGTAAACGTGGTACAGGCTTGCATACCACACATTCGTTAACCGTATTCATACGCTATTTAGCCTTGAAGTAAGGTCGTCTGGTCAGCTCCCTAAAAACACAAGCATGTTAAAAAAAGAAAAAAAAAAGAAAAAGTTTTTAGATTTTATTATGATTAAAAGAAACACAGTTTAGTTACGTCCCTTATCGAGGTGGCGCATGCGCAGCACATATCTTTGGCCCCAAAGTGAGGCTGACCAAATTTGCATAGTATGTGTTTCTCATTAATACCTATCATGCCTCAAGGAATCAAAAGTTCAATATTAATAACCTAGAAAAAAAGTGAAATTTTGTTAAAATTTGTCATTTTAATTTCGACTAACATTTGATGACCCTGTGACCTTGACCTTGAAGTGACGTCATTCATTCAATGATCATTTATGAGGAATGTTGAACTATAACTCTTTCCCTACTTGACTCATCTACTATTAATTGGTACCATTGTTTTTGTCTTTAAAAACCCTTTCCAATAATATATATAATTATATTGATAGAAAACTAAAATGGCCTGACCTTGCTAATCTCTGGCATTTTCAATGCCCAGTTCCAGCACTTTTCATCAACCAGGTGTTCAGGGGGAAAAGTGAAAAAATAAACGAAATAACAGCTCAATATATTTTCCCAAACATATAATTATTTACTTGTATAGAATTAAGAAACAAATATCAGTCTTCACACAACATTTTGCAAAAGATAGATTAAAAATCATGCACAAATTAATGTTTTCAAGATTTTTTTTAAAAATTATCCAATCCTATCCTATCCTATTCCTTCACTTATATGTCTTTGGGGCACCACAGATGATCGTTTAACCCCAGCGTACTCCATTTTTCTCTGCCCTTAGCAACCCTCATGGTTTCGCTCAGTGTCTAGCCAATCCATTCTCGAATGCTGTCCTCCCACCTCTTTTTCTGTCTCCCTCTTCTTCTACCTCCTTGCACCATGCATTGCAGGGTGGTCTTTACAAGGGCTGATGCTCTGGTGACGTGGCCATACATCTGAGTTTACGTTTCTTCACCACTGTGAGCATGTCATCATGTTGTCCAATGGCTTGTGTGATAGTCTGTTGGACTTCGTCGTTGGTGATGTGCTTGGTATAGAAAATGCCCAGAAGTCTTCTGTAGAACCTCAGATCATCTCCATGCTTTGTATTCTTCTTTGCAGGTCTGCTGTGAGGATCCATGTTTCGCAAGTGTATAGGAAGATGGAGATGACAAGGGAGCGCAGCAATCTTACCTTGGAGTGTAGATTGATGGTCCTGTGTTTCCAAATGGGATTCAACCTTGTCAGGGCAAGAGTATTTTGTGCAAACCTGGAGAGGACTTCTTGTTGGGGACCCATTGTTTGATACAATGGCTCCAAAATATTTGAAACTCTGCACTGTGTTGAGGGATTGGCCTTGGATTTTGATATCCATGTTGATGCCATTGGTGTTGTTGGTCATCATTTTGGTCTTCTTTGCACTTATTTACATTCCAGAGGCTCTGGAGGTGGCTTCAAGCCTCTGTACCAACTGTTAAAGTTCTTGTTCCTCCCCAGCCAATCCATCAATGTCATCCGCGCAACGGAGGTTAGAGACTGCTCTACCCCCTTTGCTGACTGTGCGTTCTAGGAAGATGTTGAAGAGTGTTGGAGAGAGTAGGCATCCTTGAAGCACGCTATTTGTTGTTCTGAACCAGTTCCAGATTGCGCTGTTTTGTGGATGACTGCACTGGTAGCCTTGTCATACAGGCTTTTGATGACTTCAATAATGTTAGGAACTGATGTTGTACACTCTCATGGTTGCCCACAGAGCTGCATGCCTCTACAAACACATGATATAGATGTTGTTGGTGCTGTAGGTATTTCTCGCAGAGTATTCTGAGGTTGAAAATCTGTTCAGTGGTACTTTGCCCTGCCCTGAATCCTGCTTGTTCTTCAGCTATGATTTGTTCAGCTTGGGGTTTCAATCTGTTCAGTATTATTTTCAGGAGGACCTTGCTGGGATAGCTGATGGTGTGGTTATTTTCACACTCCTGAAGGTTACCCTTTTTTTGAAGAGTGATGACAAGCGACTGGGTCCATGATGTATGGCACTCCACACTCTGCCAGATCTTGTTACAGATAATGGTGAGGGCGTCAATCATTGCTTTTCCTTCTGCTTGAAGCAATTCTGCGGGTATGTTGTCCACTCACGCTGACTTCCCCTTCTTCAGCAGTTGCACTGCTGCCTCAACTTCTTCTCGGAGAATTGGGAGGATTTTTCTTCTCCTGTGTTCTGAGGACATGCTAGAACTGATGGGTCTCTGTTTGGTGTGTGGTTGTAAATGTCAGAGCAGTACTCTGTCCATCTATCCAAGACTTCTTGTTCTTCTGTAAGGCATGTGCCAGACTTGCTTTGGATCATGGAGACCTTGGGCTGTTTAACACTTGTGAGCCGCTTCACAGTCTGGTAGGCCTTCTTGCTGTTGTTCTTGTTCAGACTGTTCTCTATTTCCTGGCATTGATCTTCTATCCAGTTCTCTTTTTCTGTACGCATGCCTTTTCGGATATAATTGTTGATTTTTCCATAGGCATCAGCTCCCTGTGAGGTGTTCTTTTTCTTTTTAATCTCTCTTTGTTTATCACACAGGTCCAAAAGTACAGGTGTGATCCATGGTTTCTTCTTTTGGCGGTATTTGCCAAGGATCTCAGTGTCAATGCTGAGTTGAAGGTGGTGGTCATGGCATTAACATCTACTTCACCAGCTCCCAAAATGAGCAATGGTGCAAATTTTCCTCCAATTGTGGTTTGAAATATTTCTGTCACCTCCGGGTCTTGCAGTTTGTCCAGGTCGAACTTCAGTCTAGTGCACTTTGCTTTGTTTATTCTCTTCAAGTGGAGCCGGAAAGACATCACGAGGTCGTGGTCACTCCGATGTTTGCTCCTGGAAAAGTACATGCCCTGCCAATGTTGACGCCTGATCTGCACCGTTTCTTGATCATGATGTAGTAAATCTGGTTGTGACGCTTCCGCTGGAGACCAAGCATGTTTGCCAGTATCAGATTGTTTTATTTGGCAAACTCCAAGAGTCTCAGACCTTTGTCATTTGTCTCGCTGTTGCAGTGGGGTCCACATGCATCTCCCTAGAGGTGGTACGCATCGCGGTCAACCTTGGCATTCCAGTTGCCTTGCACTATGACTATGTCCTTCTTCGACACTTGATCAAGGACAGCCTGCAGATGTTCATAGAAATACTCGACTTTGCTGTCATCATAGTCTGATGTTGGGGCATAGGCCTGGATGATGGTGATGTTTAAATGGACTGCTCTCAGAAGGATGGTCATGAGTCTACTGGAGACTGGGCGGCAGCCCATGACAGTTGCTAGAATGTCTTTTTTGGACCAAGAATCCAACGCCGTGTTCATGCTTGTCATCTCTCCCGCTGAAATAAAGCTTGTGGCGTTGGTCAGTCGTTTTTTAACCTAGGCCTTTCCAGTGCAGTTCGCTGACACCTAGAATGTTCCATCGATAGTGATCCAGCTAATGATCCAGTTCTGTTAATTTTACCTCCGCAGTTAGGGTCCTAACATTCCAGGTTCCTATGATGATGTTGTCTCTCGTGCGGATCTTGCTAAATTGTCCATCAGTAACACACTTATCACTGCTGTCCTGGTGGCCAACGGAAGGCGCGGACTCGGGCAACGACCGATCCGGTATGGAGTGAGTGGTTCTTTTCATCATACTGTGTGTCTTGGGCAAGGAAGAACTGGCGGGGCCGAATCCTCTCCAGGCTGTTAGCTACAGCCGAAATCCACGAGTACAGTGTGGCTCGCCTTGGCCCCGAGCACGTGGTTGTTGAACCTATTGTAGCGTGAGGTTCCTCCGCCCTGGCCAGTAATCAACGTTACCCACTTTTTTCTGGGGTTTGCTAAATTATCTTGGGCGGGAGAAAGCACTATTGCATAGCTTATTTTGCAAGAAACGAGTTAAAATATTGGTGCATTGTAAAGGTAGCAGAGGTAGCGTCAAATTAACACAAAAATAATGGTTGCTATGATGGGGTAAACAGGCCTTGAACAATGATGAGTGGTTCTGATTCGGCCCTTTGCAGTCCGCTGGACCTATAAACAATGACTAACTAACTAACAAAATGTCGATAGACTCGGACCTTTCTGAGAAATTTTCTTCACAGGGCTAAGATGGAGATAAAGGAATGCATTCCATCGCACAAACCAGCACTAGATCCTTTCTAATCTATCCCCTTGGGCCCAGGGCTGTGCTCAGAGGCGGTTTTGGCCAGCACCTTGAGCAGCCCATGAGCTGGCAAAGACCTACAAAAGAACAAGAAATAATAATAAAAGAGAAGATATTGTCTGACAGAGTTTTTGATTCCTTTTTTTAACCTGACCTAAGATCAGATGTATGAGTATTTGACATTACAAACTGACATATTATTCCACAATCAGAACTGTACAACTTAATGAACTAACCTAGAACCTTCCCACTGACTTCCTGCATTGTAGCCTTGTATGGTAGGCTGGTTTATGTGTTGTAAAGTAATGGTGTTTTTTTTTTTTAAATACGTAATATGCATTCCATTGTTTATATTGTTTTTTATTTTATATTTGCGTCTCTTCCTTTTGTACAGAGTGTTAATTTTGGACTGGGATGTACACCATGGACAGGGCACTCAGTTTATGTTCTATGATGATCCCAGGTAAGGTGTTTGAATTCCTCAGTTGTTGTATGTAGGTTGTTATGATTGAGACACTCCTTTGATTTCAAGTGGTTATTATATTGAGGTATGAAGCATGCGATAATAGTGTTTATTTATTTTTTTATCTATGCCATTGCTGGGAGGGAGAGGGGTGAGAGGGGGGATGCCTTATGTAATGTCTATTTGTGTTTTTTTTAAAATAGAAGATTCTATATAGAGAGATTTATGCAGTGCGTAACTCTGGTGATGAGTTTGAGTTTGATTGGCTGATTGTGTCATTCAAGAATGTTTCGCATTTTTTTAGTGTGTTGATAAGCTTGATATACATAGCGCGCTGCCTGTTTGTGGAGTGGTGTTTTGGAAAGAGACTTTGTGTGCAGTTGTTGATGCTGTTTGCTGAATAATATTAGAAAACCTCATAACAACGACTCCAGCCTTGTTGCTGAGTGAACGGGTTGCATGGATAACGAGTTCGAGTTACAAAAGATTACAAGCATCGGGGCTGAACTGACCATTGCTGTGTAACATTGACCCTCTGTGCAATTTGACAGGAATAATCGCAATGAGTTTATTTTCAACACATTTTTAGGTGAGGGAAAGAAAAGGGAAGAGAGGAAAAGATTTGGGATCCAGGATCCAACAGTGATTTACTATGTTGGTGCTGATTTTGTTCTTGTTTTTAATTTGTTTTGGGGTTAATGTTTTTTGTATACGTGTGTGTGCTTTTTTTTAATTTTTAGGGTGATGTTCGTGTCGATACACACATACGACCATGGAATTGAGTGGCCTCACTTGCGAGAGTCAGACTACGATTACACCGGGGCTGGGGCTGGAAAGGGCTACAACATCAACGTTCCTCTCTTTGGGGTAAGAGGAGTAGGAGTAGTAGTTAGTATAGTTGTTGTTGATTGATTGATGATGGATGATGATGATGGTGGGTGATGGTAATATGTTGATTGATTGATGATGGATGATGATGATGGTGGGTGATGTTATGATGATTGATTGATTGATGATGGATGATGATGATGATGGTGGGTGATGATGATTGATTGATTGATAATGGATGATGATGGTGGGTGATGGTGATATGATTGATGATGGATGATGATGGTGGGTGATGGTATGATGATTTGATGATGGATGATGATGATGGTGGGTGATGGTGATATATTGATTGATTGATGATGGATGATGACGATGGTGGGTGATGGTAATATGTTGATTGATTGATGATGGATGATGATGATGGTGGGTGATGATGGTATGATGATTGATGATGGATGATGATGGTGATTTGATGATTGATTGATGATGGATGATGATGATGGTGGGTGATGATGATATGATGATTGATTGATTGATGATGGTGGGTGATGTTATGATGATTGATTGATTGGTTGTTGTTGATGTTGATATGGTGGCGGGGATATCAGATCATGCTTACATAAGTAACGGGGTTGATAAGCATTCTCAATTTAGATGTCTACACAGATACACTCAGCAAGCTCCAGGTCCCTTCTTCCTCAAACCCTGGTCGCTCTGGATTGTGCTCAGTCATCTGGGTGTCAGACTAAGTGCCTGAAGGTTGCAAATGGGTGCCTTCGGTGGCTTTAGTTAGATCCTGTTTGGCCCACGCTTTGGAGCACCTTTTGAGCAACGGGGTTGATAAGCATTCCTCTTACTAGCGGCATACATATACATTTAGTCTTTGTTTGAATTGAACAAAGAGCATTCAACCCTTTACAGTGTTCACGTTTGGATAGAATGTCTATGTGCCAGCTGGTGCTCTGCATGGTAAATCAAAGGGACATTGGAAGATTAGTATGGGCCAAAAAGACAACCCAGACATTTCAAACTCATTGTAACATGGTCATGATCGATTCAGCCCCAATGCTTCAATTTGTTTGTAACTATTCCTATTCATATTTCCTATTTTATCCCATAACTCGAAGGCCCTTGGGGCACCACAGATGATCATTTAAAGTCTACTTGCGGGAGCCCTAAATTTTCTTACAAAGAAACTTCAAAAAGTTCAAAATTCAGCAGCATGCTTGATTTTAAGATCACAAAGACGCCAACATATTACGCCCTTCTCAAAGAACTCCATTGGCTCAAAGTGTCTGCAAGGATACAATACAAGGTAGCATGCATGTGCTACAATGCACTATCAAACAACACCCCTTGGTATCTGTCAGACCTCCTCCATATCTACACACCTTCAAGATCTCTCTGCTCCGGTAATGACACCATGAAACTAAAACCTCAAGCATTTAAAAACAAATCATGTGGTGGGAGATCATTTTCTTTTCAAGGACCATTGATAAGGAATAGCCTCCCAGCCGATGTATGCCATGCGACATCCTACAACTCTTTTAAGAAAAAGTTGAAGACATACCTTTTTACTACCACATACTACTGAACCGCATTATTATTTTTTCTTTAAATTGCTGCTATTTGTGTGTGTGTCTGTGCGATACACATGGTGTGTGTGGGTGTGTTTGGGTGCGCTTTGATCTCTGTGAGGAAAAGCGCCTTATAATTAAATTAATAATAATAATAATAACCAGCGTACTCCATCTTCCTCTGTCCTCAGCAACCCTTATGGCCTCGCTCAGTGTCAAGCCAGTCCATTCTCGAATGTTGTCCTCCCATCTCTTTTTCTTTCTCCCTCTTCTTCTGCCTCCTTACCTTGCAGGATGGTCTTTGCAAGGCTGGATGCCCTGGTGACGTGGCCATAACATCGGAGTTTCGTTGTTTTTTTCACCACTGTGAGCATGTCATCGTGTTGTCCAATGGCTTGTGAACTCCAGTTTGTTATCCAGGCATCTTGTTCACTCAGCAACAAAGCAGGAGTCATCGTTGTAAAGTTTTTCCATTTTATTTGGCAAAAGATGCAAACAACATCAACAACTGCATACAAAATCTCTTTCAGGAAAACACCCTCCAGACACAGACAGCGCTTCCTTATATAGTCTTATCAACAATGTGGGAAAATGCAGAGAGTTTGAGAATGACACAATCAACGATCAATCAAAATAAAACTCGTCACCAGAATTATGCACTGTCTTACATCATAGAATGTTCTATTTGTTGCTAGATCCATCTCAAATCTTCGATCAAGTATAAAGAAATAATTCTAGAAAGTTCTCAATACTGCATGCAACAGTATGGCCCGACAAAGACATTCATTATGCAAAGCTTTTCTAGCAACAGCACAGGACCGAATCAAACAAAGGTAATTGATCTGTATCTTTACATGCTTTTGCAAAACAAAATGTTCATAACTATTGTGCCTGTCTCAATCGTAACATTCGTAACCATTTTAAAGTGCTTTCAAAAGTACTGAGTAACAGATGGAAACAGCATGTTCATCATGCAGGGGTGAATGCGAGTTACCCTTGGTTAGATTTAGCAGACTATATAACAGTGAAGAGCATGCTGTTTATTGTGATGGTAGGGAAAGGGCTGGGCCAACTGACGCCTGGGTTTGTCATTCCAGACCTTTGCCCCATTTGGCGCAAAGTGCGCTCCAGAAGTGAACACGGAATTTAGCCGCTCTCTGAAGGGTTGACATTTATTACAAAATGTTGTGGTTCAGTATAATACAGTGCAAATACAACTTGATTGTCTCATGAAGTACTTGAGACTTGCCTTCATTGGACCGTGGGTGCCAAATTTTGTGTGTGAAACTGCGTGCAATCTTCACCCATCCCAACAATGAAGATATAGAGGCACAAAGCTGAAAGCACTTGCACCTACCCTTGTGTCTCAAACAGGTACTGCCTGGCAGTAATGCTGCCATCCCCATCGGCCACATCGCCAACGACAGTTGTGGAAGTTAAACTGTAACGTTCATTCACTATCACATGTTACTATGAAGTATTGTTGAGGTAAAGCGGTATCATTTTCAGTCAGGGATGTAGGATGCTGAAGTATGTTGTGCCTCAGTTCATTCACTACCACATGTCACTATGACGTATTGTTGAGGTAAAGCGGTATCATTTTCAGTCAGGGATGTAGGATGCTGAAATATGTTGTGCCTCAGTTCATTCACTACCACATGTCACTATGACGTATTGTTGAGGGTAAGGTGATAGCATTTCCATGAAGGGATGTATGTTGCTGAAATATGTTGTGCCTCAGCAGCTGTACAATACTCAGCATAGTTTGCGTTTTGGTTTGTTGGTTTACAGCTGGGAATGGACAACAGCGACTACCTCTCTGTGTTCTTCAACATCATTCTTCCTTTAGCTTATGAGGTAAGTTTTTAAGAAGAAAAAAAAAGACAATCACTAATGACTGTAAAAACTGATTCTTTGGTATTTGTTTATATGGAAAAATACTACATAAATTGTTAATTTGGTGGATTCTTTCAGCACACTTGATAAGATTTTTTGATTTTAAAATATTTTTTTAAAATGTGAAAAGCTAGACATATGAATTTTATGTGTCTGGAATGGTCTGATTGCTACGCAAATGAATGGATGTCATTTTCCTCTGCAATTTTACCTTGGAAAAAAAAAAGTGTTAAAATAAAACTCAAAAGTTGAATTTGAACTTGATGCTACTGATAATGGTAGTCACTGGGATAGCACATTCGGCATTCGCTCCATGCTATTCTAGAATGCTCCGTGCACTCCCAGTGAGAAGTAAAGATGGACACAATAATAGCCCACTGCGGTAGCTCAGAACGCTCGCCTGAAGCATTGATGACTTGGGTTCGAATCCCGCGGTTAAAGTGGCCAGTTTTCACTGTCCACATTTGCAGTATGATTGCTCTGGTGGTTCAGTGTACTCCCCTTCACTGGGATGTTGTGGTCTGCCATATTGCCGATGGTAGGTGTGGACGTTAAACTTCAGTGTTCGTTCAAAATAATTTTTAAAAAATATGTTATATAAAATATAGTTAGGACACATTGCTGTGCTGTTCCTGTTATTTATTCTCCCACTCATGCATGTATTTTGAATAATTATATTGATTGATGGATTGGAATCAGTTTCAGCCAGAGCTGGTACTGGTGTCGGCCGGCTTTGACGCAGCAGTTGGATGCCCTGAGGTAAAACTTCCTACTTTACTGTATTATACATAATCTACGGTTTGACTTTTAAGAGGCTTCCAGTATCCTAAACTTCAAATTTAACAAGAGAAGATGAGACGGAGAGCTGCGAGCCACAGAAGATCAAACCCAAGGTGGTCTTTCCACTACTCCTCCTTCGGATGAGAGTATAAACCGAGGTCGGGTCTGTGCGCTCCCGCGCTCCCTTGCACCAACTTGACAGATCCTGGCGCTCTATGTCCTAGATGGCTACACAGATACACACAGCAAGCACCAGGTCCCTTCTTCCTCAAACCCTGGTCGCCCTTGTGTTGAGCTCAGTCATCTGGCTGTCAGACTAAGTGCCTGAAGGCTGCAAATGGGTGCCTTCAGTGGCTTGAGTTAGGTCCTGTTTGGCCCACGCTTTGGAGCACCTTTTGAGTTGGAAAAGTGTGCTATAAAACGGAGTAAATAAATATATCAATAATAATTTGCTACTATAAAAGCTTCTTCAGGAGTGACAAGTCGACTGAAGCCAAGTTTGGATGTTGTTGGCCTGCGGTTGTATTTTTAGTTTTTGTTTGGAGTGACTGGTTCATTGTTGGTTTCCTATTTGATGTGAATTTTATTTTATTTTTGTTTTGAGTTCGCGTTACATCGTTTCTTTGTTATTTTATGTTATTTTATACTATATTCTTTTTCTGTATTCTATTGTTTTGTTTTCTAAATTAATGTTAGTGTTAATTTATTTCACTTTCTTTTTACGTTAGTCTGTTTTATTTTACGTTAATTCTGTTTTATTTTATGTTAGTCTGTTTTATTTTATGTTAGTTTGGTTTAATTTTATGTTAGATTGTTTTATTTTATGTTTTGTTTGGTTTATTTTATGTTAGTTTGTTTTATTTGTTGCTTTTTTTTTAATTTTTAATTTGTCTGTTTTATTGTATGTTAGTCTGTTTTGTTTTATGTTTAGTCTGTTTTATTTTATGTTAGTCTGTTTTATTTTATGTTTGTTTTATTTTATGCATTTCTTATGTTAGTCTGTTTTACTTTTATTGTTTGTTTTTTGTTTGTTTGTTTTTTGTATTTTTTTTTGGTGGGGTGGGGGGGGGGGGGGGGGGGGAGTGTCAGGAGAGGAGAAAGGGGGTTATATTTGTGTTGTTTGTGAGTTGAGAGTGTGCACAACACGTAATAGAGTGTGTTGGTACAGATGATTGTGCTTTGAACTGTGCTGTGGCATAGCATGTGTACGGCCTCCAGTGTTAGTGTTGTTGCTACTTTGCAAGTGCGTTGACAGGGAGAGATGAACGTAGCCCCGGCCTGTTACGCCCACTTTGTCAACTTGCTCCGACCCCTAGCTGGTGGAAAACTGGCGTTACTGTTGGAGGTATTTTCACTTCTTTCTCCATCTCTCCCTTATGTAGTGCTGCCTCGTGCAAAATGATTGCTGGAAGCATTTTTCTCAGGGCTTTCTTTGGGATTAACAGTTAACACAACGTGCATAAGAAAGCAAAATGAGCTAATTGTATAATGCAATAATAATAATAATAAGAATAACAACAATAATAATAACTAAATAATAATAATAAATATTAAAGATTGCAGTAACACATTGAGATCATAGCAATCAGTTTGACATTAGTGTTGTTGTGAGCTTATAGATTGAACTTGTTAGAATTTTTGCTATTAAGATCTTGAATGTTCAGTTTGATGGTTGTGTGTTGTGCATGTGATTTTGTAAGCGTGCGTTTGTTTTGTTTATTTTGCAGGGGGGCTACTGCATGCAGACGCTAGCAGAGAGTGCTGCGCTGTCACTGCGTGCTTTACTCAATGATCCTACTCCAAACATCGACCCCATCACTAAACCTAGGCCAAGGTCTCGCACCGACTCAACCAAAGCTTTTAGGTTTTAAAGCTAGTTCAGCCAGGCTAGCTATAAATAGCTTCGCCGGTGCTCTTCTTTCCTAATCCTTTCACTGGAAGGGAGGGTGTAGGCAAGCTATAAATAGCCCGCAGCCAGCAAAATGTGGGGGAAACCTAAGAGTGCTGCTCACATAGGCATTGAGCTGGTGTGGTCTGCCAGCATTGTTGACATCTTGATTTCATTATCTTAGCTGACATTTAAACGTCTGGGCGACTTCCAGTGTGACCACTATTTCGGTTATTTCATAGAGATACATTCTATGCCTCTGCAGCACCAGCGCATGCAGGAATTCATGGATTCTCTGCTTGAAGGTACAGATGAAATTCAATAGCAATAGTCGACCTACCTGCAGCTTCCTCACACAGGCCGCTGGTTACCGAAGTGGGAAACTTTTCACAGGATTATTTCCCCTGTCCAAAATGTTGCTCATGATTTTTTATTTGAACATTGACTGATCTGTTGTTTTCCTTTTCTCTGTATTATCATTATTTATTTGACATTTGTCTTGTCGCTTCAGCAAACAATATTTTTAACGCAACCAAAACTTCTGGAATACAAACAGAACTGCAAAACTCAAAGCCTCCATTCAGTTTTCAAATAGAATTGTCAGTGTTGCCTTGCCTTATACTTTAATGGTCCAGGGGATAATTGTCTGTGGAATACGTTTATTCACTCTTTACAGAGAGGGGGAACCTTAGTTGTTGAGAGCGAAGCCTGTGACAGCTTTGTTGTGTTCTGTTAACAGTGTGGTGGAGAGCATGCTCAACGTGATCAAGGTGCATCGAGGTTTTCACAAAAGCCTAGCATACCAGGACACACTGGAGCAAGAGCAGACCACCCATACCTGGCAGTCGTATGCGCCTCCTCCGTAAGAGTGTTTTAATTTTTGACTCAACATGCGTGCAGAAATGTGAGTCTATGTATTCATCTTCCCTCCCTACTCTCCCTCACCCCCTCCCCCCCCCCCACCTAGAAAGTTGAATTTTTTTTTGGTGACTCTCAGCCAGTGATAGGAGATGAGCACTGTCCCTCATTGAGCTGTCCCAGAGGGAAAGGGAGGTCTCTAATGACAGAAAGGTTATGCGTACCTCCTTTACCCTTTTAGTGACGGATTCTTTTTTTTGTTCTTGGGTTGGGCAGGAGCAATCAGTACATTGGTTTATTTGATTGAGTGACTGATTGATGTATGAATGGATGGATTTGTTAATATGTTGCCAAGACACACCGGATCAGTTAAGTTAAAATGACAGGTTTCCTTCATGTGTTTGATTTGCAGCATTAGCTGTATATGTCAGTTCTATGTATTCTGCATTTGCACATTTGCAATTTGCTATTAAGGAATAGTATTAATAGTAGTAGTACAATACATAATAATATTAATAATAATAATAATAATAATAATAATAATAATAATAATAGTTGTAAAAAACAACTTTTTTCTTAAGTGCGTTTCTCCAACCAACGCCCTAAAGTCAAGTCCCTAAAGAATCTAGAACTAACCTATAATATTTTGCGAAGTTTGACTGATGACATGTGTGATCCTGACTGGTAACCTTCTCATGACCTTGACGGATGAAACATTGGGTGACCTTGTCTTGAACTTCAGGTCATCAGCTAGGGGCCTGCGCACTCAGCACAACCAGCCAGTTCTGTTCCCGCTGGTCCAGGCCTGTTATAACTCCATCGACCCTGAGGTCAAGGCCGCCATCAAAGAAAACATTGAACGGCTGGAGAGAGACACCATCATCTCCACTACCACGCACCGGTCTGTACAGAACAAACATTGGTTACATTAATTCTTCTTAATATAGCGTATTTTATGATTTAACAGAGCCTCTCGAGATGTTGCTGAAATCAAGAGCTATCTCAAGATGGCCAGAATGCCAACTTGCAGCATCTAGGGCACTGTCAAACACTTAAAACAACTGAGCCACCACGACGGACCTAGGTGTAGGCCTGTTTATTTGAATCTGTCACCTGCTCTTTAGACAGAATGGCAGGGTCCTTTAACATGTTTCTATGACAACATGGCAGGAGGGGGAGGAGAGTATAAAAAAAGGGATGCTGTCTTTCCTGTTATCACTTAAGTTAGCTTTTCATGATGATAGTTGTTATTGATAATGATAGTTTTCTTTTTTGTGCAGATTTGGACTGATCCGGTATCCAAATCCCAAGAATGGAAAGTACGTAGCTGTGTATGTGTGTGCACATGCATGCATGTGTTTGTATGCATGTGCATATGTGTGTGAGTGTGTCTGTTCTTTTATATACATGTATGTGTTATCTTTTAATGCAATATTTAAAATGAAATAAAAATACCAGAGATAATATTAACTTGCAATCTCTAAAGTGTTTTGATAGTGGGTATGGGTTAAAACCATTCTTTTACTGACAATAGACTGTCACATAAATTGCAGTTTCTCCATATACATATATACATAGGCCTTATATATATATATATATATATATAGAGAGAGAGAGAGAGAGAGAGAGAGAGAGAGAGAGAGAGAGAGAAAGAGAGAAAGAGAGAGATGATTATATATATATATATATATATATATATATATATATATATATATATATATATATATATATATATATATATATATATATATATATATATATATATATATATATATATATAATTTCAATTGACAGAAGAGAAACAACTGCGGCATCCTCACCACCAACAACAACTCCACCACCATCACCACCACCAGCATCATCACCATCACCCCTTGCAACAACACCACTATGCAGCAGACGTGATAGCGATTGTGGTTGCTGCGAGCACGAGTCGAGAGACGCTGCCCAGCGCTGTAGATCTGCCTGCGCCTGCTTCAAGCAGTCAGCCAGCTCTGGGCCTTCTGCCTTCTCCGCTGCAGTGTCCAACATTCTTTCTGATACAGTCAGTGGACTCTCTGTATGCCTTTTTTTTTTTTTTTTTTTTTGGGTGGGTGGGTGGGTGGGTAGAAGGTGGGGGGTGGGTGGGTAGGAGGTGGGGGGTGGGTGGGTTCAGGAGGTGAAAGGGGAAGAATCATTGTATTTTTATTCCCTCTTTCCATCCCACACCCATCATCGTGTCACCCCCACTATCTAAAGTGCCTTGAATAGGAAATGTTATATTATTTTAACATTGTTATATAGTACTATTGTTGTTGTTGATGTTGTTTAGAGAAAGAGCTTCTCAAGATGCTGCCAGAAGCAGTCTAGAACAGAAGCAAGACTTCAGTGGCCGGATATTTATTCAGTTATTGTAAACTAAAATTGTTACTATCCAATCTAGTTTATTTATTTGTTTGCTGGGTTTATTAAGCTTTCAAAGATTATTATTATTTTTATTTGTATTTATTTGTTTATTATTATTTTAAAATGTATTTATTCATTTTATTTAATTATTAAGAAAAATTGTTTTTATTTTATTGTTTTATTTTGTTAGCATGCTTGTTACTTTTTTTTTTATTGCAGGTGCGGTGCTTCATGCTTTTACCCAGGTCAGTCAACTTTACTCATTTGTTTGCGAAGGGTTTGTGAAGAGGAGAATAAATTAGGGATATTATTTTTTTTTTATGCGCAAGAGCAATTTTATATACAGACGGCATTGTTTTCTCTTTTTGTCTTTTCCTCCCAAATGCTACTTTTACCTGCAAAGTTCAAGCTTTTACTTGATTCGTATTGTTATTGTTGTTGTTGTCGCTGTTGTTGTTGTTGCTGTTGTTGCAATTGTTGTTGTTGTTATGCCCAATTACCAGTGGTATGATGGTGTGTGTTGTGTTACGCTGTTCAGATGTTGTGCAGTGTTTCAGGGAGTGCCAACACAACGAAGGAGGAGGAGGAGGTGAAGTTTCAGGATTTCATCCAGTCCCTCCCTACCTGCCTCCACTGTGACTTCAACATAGACAGGTAGACAATCCGTTCAGTTGATTTTTTGATCTGATTTGAACATTTTGGGGTAGGGGAAAGGGGAGCGCTTGGTGGTGAAAGCGACAGCAAACCAGCTGTGCATTGAATGTTAAGCAATAGCACTGCAGGCTGTGGCTTGAAATGCCCTGCTGGATGTTGTGGAGTGCCCACAGAATAACATCACCCTGATAAGCAGGCAAACGCACTCTACACCTTCGGATGAGAGTTTCATACACCGAGGTCTAGCCTGTGCACGCATGCATTCCATAACACAGGTTTTAGAGATCCTGACGCTCATGTCCTATACAGGGTGAGTGCCAGCCACACAAATGCATCCAACAGGCACTAGGTCCCTTGGTGGCCCAGTTGTCTGGGGTGTTAGACGGTGAGCCTCAGGGGCAGCTAGTGGATGTCTCAGTCAGGCCAGTGTCGGCCAGCACCTTGAGCAGCTCTTGAGCTGGAAAAACGGCGGTGTAAGAACAACGGAAGAAGAAAAAGAAGAAGAAGACATCCTACGTGCAAGTCTACACTCAATGCCTGCGTTCCCTTGTTTCAGAAGCCTGTTCCTGAACATTTCCACCACGGGCCAGTCTGTCGTTACAGTCAGGGACAGATCCAGAAAGGGAAGGTGAGACATTCATGTAGACTGGAGTCTGTTGTTTTCACAAACCAGTCTGTCATTTGTGACCCTCCACCACGGGATGAGTCGTATTGCGCCTCAGTCCATTCCGAGAAATCACTGAAAATAGGTGGAGGGGGTGTGGGTTGTCTGTTTGGAGATTTTAGTTGTTGCTGATTCTTTAATCATTTATCCACATGTTTCCGTTGGAATTTTGCTAAAATTCACTTCTAAAAGTATTATAAATGTGTTTTAAAAGCACCACCTATCCCGTTTTGGTGAGAAAATCTTGCCCAAACCACTTCTTTTGAACAACCTGTCCTCCCTATGCTTTTCGAGCCGACCCGATGTACAATGCACCGATTGAAAGGTCTTTGTCTCAGCTTTTAAACTATGTAGAATACGATTGGTTGATTCGAAATAGAAAGCTAAAACGATAGGCTAAAAATAATAGTTCTCCGGGAATGCCCCTGTAAACAAATCGTCACCATGTAGGGGAAGCTCGCTCCACGATTGGCTAATATCTGCGCGTGACGTCAACCAACCAACCAGCAGGAAGGTAATTAAAATTTTGCAACATGGCTGCTCGTGGCGTCTCCAAAGCTTTCGTCGCAAAAGCGTTGAATTCGGCCAGAGATGCTAATATTACGGACCAAAAAGATTCAGAAGAATTATAAAGTCTGATAAGAGAGTATTTTACATCTCTAGAATTGGAAGATACCGGTGATTTAAGCGAGGACGAGGAGAAAAGTGATGATGAAGTGAGTGGTGGTGTCGAAAGTGATTGTGATGGTGTAGGCCTAGAACACGAAGAGGAAACTAGTGACACAGACAGTGATTATTTGCACCTTTAATTTTAACCTTTATTTAATCTTTTTTTTAACTTGCACTAACATTGTCTGTCAGCCAGTTTATATTATAAGAAACTTTAAAGATTGTCTGCATTGACAAAATTTGAAATTATTTTAAACTTATTTACTTGCAATTTACTTGCACGTTGCATGCGTTCTGAATCTCATTGTACATAGATCGGTCTGTTAAAATGCATCATTTAATTTTATTTTTATTTTTTGGGGTATCAGAAACTTAAAGCTTTATCTGCTTGGAAAAGAACTAAAATTGTATGTCTCTTGGTAAACATTAATTTAGGATAATTTCATGGTGGCTTGTGATTAAAATCACCCCCCACCCCCTCTCCCCCCGCCTCCTGAAAAAATTAAACAATTTTTAGACCACATACTTTTTTATTTTATGTTGCTATTTCATACAAATTGTTGACATTTGCTCATTTGTAATGATTTTAATATTGTTATGAATAAAATCACTATAGTAGTAGCAATCGGCCTGAATAAAAATGTTAACTAAGTAAAACATACATTTTAACATGTATTTTAAAAAGGTGTACAAATTAAAGTACTTCATACTTTGAAATGAAAATCTGTGTGTGTGTTGCTAATGCTGTGCTAGATTACTGTGCCAAATTTCATTAAGATCCATGCATTGTTGCTAAGGACATTACTGTCTTAAAGTTTGTAAACACAAATTTCGAGATTTCTCAGAATCGCGTTTTTGAGGGGGGGCAAAGTAAAAAGCATGTAGCTCCGAGACTATTCGTCAGATTTTCAAACGTTTTTTTCCATTGAAATTGGCATTCAAAATACTTTAAGATAGCACAAATAACTCAAAATGACCCTGGGGCACAATAAGACTCAAACCGTGGTGGAGGGTCACATTTTGGTAGTTAGCCAGGGGGTCTGTAAGCCAGTATGGTTTCTATCTTTCATCATCAGTATTCTCCTTTAGTGGAAGTGCAATGGTGTGACCTGGTACAACCGAGTTCCTGTGATGTCTGATGCAGATCTCTAGTGTTCTGTGTGGGCGCCATTCCTGATAACCAAGATGATGGGTCGGACAAGCCAAACGCTTTCCACATCAATATTCCCCTCGGCCCAGCTCAGCTTCAGGACAGTGACATCATTGCTGTTACTCAACAAATCATCTTACCGCTCAGTTATGAAGTAAGTTTTTTTTGTTTATTTGTTTTTTTTTAATTGATTATTTCTATTTTATATTTTTAGATCCAGCGGGCTAGTTCATTTTTACATATTAAAATATTTAAAAATTTTAATGAAAATTTGCAAAAACTATTCCATAAATGTAAGTTTTTTCGTCACAAACAAGTGTGTGGATCATCCACCCTTGGATCCACACCAAAGTTGTGTACTCGTGTCCTCGAAGTCAGGGCATTCACAGTACTATTACTACTACGATGACTCAACAACAACAATGACGAAGAAAAAGACTATCTAGAAAACTGTTAACGTCACATGGGAAACATTGTGAGCCATTATTTGGGAGAAAAGTCTTTGAGAGGAAGCCATGGGTCAGTCTGGAGTGAATTAATAATAATAATAACAATAATAATAATAATTATAAATTGCATGTATACAGCGCATTTTTCATTAGAATAACAACTCAATGCACTTACACACATCATTCATACCCATCATCACAACATTCGCACTACATCATGTCCAGCGTCATTCAGAAAGTATTATTAATGTTCTTACTATTTACACAGAAAACACCTTGCGGAACAAGTGCGTTTTTAAGCAGCTCTTGAAGGAAACGAGGTCTGTACAATGTCTTAAACAGGCAGGCAGCTCATTCCAAACCTTGGGTGCCTGAAAACCAAAAGACTGCTCGCCAATTGTTTTAAGCTAACGTTTGGGCGTTTTCAAAAGTTTTTCATCTGATGAGCACAAAGAACGAGTTGTAGTGTAGGTAGTGAGTACCTCAGACAGATATGGTGGAAGTGACTGGTCAAAGTGGTCAAAATTAATCACAGTCTTGTTTGCGTTTTTGTGGTTTAAGTTTACATTTTGCTGTTGCCCTGGTTGTAATGTTTTGAATTGATTTGCTTGTAAAAATAGCCTACGATGACAAAATCTGACCACATCATTCCACTTCTTCGCTCACTCCACTGGCTTTCCATACTGCAAAGAATTCTTTACAAAATCTGTCTTTTCTGTTACAAGTGTCTCCATGGCTTCGCCCCTTCATACTTCTCCGATGATATCCAACGCTACTCTCCCTCTCGCAACTTGCGCTCTTTTTCCAACACACTCCTTCTCAGGATACCCCGCCACAAACTGTTCTCTGCTGGTTCTAGATCTTTTTCCGTCTTTGGATCAACTGCCTGGAATTCATTACCACTTTCTCTCCGCTGCATACTGAATATCAACACCTTCAAAAACAAGCCTTAAAGCTAATTTTTTCTCTAAAGTCTTCTCCTGATCTGTTCTGTCTTCAAACTGTTTTTTCTGTTTTGCCTCATTGTGTGGAGTGTGTGTATGTGTGTTTGTGCATGTGTGGGGAATCACTTTGTTTATTATTGCCTCTGCCCCAGTCCACTTTGATTTGGCCTGCTCTCAGTCATTTATGTATATGTATTGTACTCGCATTTAATGTGTGTCAATGCATGACGGTGCGCTTTGAACTGTTTCTTACTAGGAAAAGAGCCTTATAAATATCATTATTATTATTATTATTATTATTATTATTATTATTATTATTATTATTATGTGATGTTGCATGTGTTGCAGTTTTGCCCAGATGTGGTGGTGATGTGCGTGGGATCCCTGACTTCAGGCTTACCAGTGAGTGACAGTTTAAGAACCAGTGTTTAAAGCTAATGCTGTATCATGCTCACATCTTATAAGTACTACTTACGTTAACACTTTCTGTACTTTGCTACGCTGTTTGCCTAGCCCCAGCGCTGGACGCTTTCACACCGACGTACACATACGAGTATCTCTACTTTGGAAAGTGGCAGTGTGTAGTGGCAGTGTGTAGGCAGTGTGTAGGCAGTGTGTAGGCTCAACATAGTACACCAAACTAAGGTGGAGAAACCTCTTGTATTTTCATTTTACAGTACTCTTGCAACATTCGTCTAGCATTGACTACTGTTGGTTCAAAGAGAGCGGGCTTCTCACATGGCTGGGGATGCTGAAATTGTTACTAGTGGACAAAGTGGTGAAGAAGAAAGTGGCGAAGATGATGCGTATTTCCAGCACTGTAGGTACACGCTACACTAACACTGTTTTCCACAACAATCGGGGGGGAAGGTCTATTAATGAATTGTTGCCTCCCTTACCTCCTCACACTGCTAGGAGCTTTCAAATAAGATGGTAAAATGTTGAAGTAGTAAAAAGGTCAGTAGAATGTTACGAAATTGTCACCAGTCCATGTCCACAAATGAAGAATGGAATTATAATAAAATATTTTGAAATAATTGGTGCTTTTTTTTGTTGGTGCTGTTGTTGTTGTTGTTTATTTTGTTTGAAAGAACACATTTGGAAATGAATTAATTTGAAAAGCATTTGAACTGCCCAGGATGCTTATTTGACTGTGTTCTTCCATAAAAAAAAAAAGCGATACATTATTGTATTTTGTTGCTTTGTTTTGTCCCCCTGTGGGGGTGCTGAGGGTTTCAGTATAAATAGTATCCCCACTTTCTGGAAATTTAGTGCTTTAAATTCCCACTGTCGCTGTCTTTTTTCCTTATTTCTTTCTCATTCCTACTCTGTTCTAACAATCTACTATACTATCTTCTTCTTTGCTAGACCAGTCACCTACTTTTTTTCTTGAAAACTCTTCTATTTTGTTTTTGTAAATGGGGGTTCGATAAATTACAGTATAGCCTCAGCGTCCCCTGCGTGGGATGTCTTTATTGTAAAGTGACCGGCTGGTGGAGTGCCTTCAGTGTTACCACTAGGGTTGTTTTAGCAGATCTTTTATGCGGATCAGGGGCGAGTCCTCTTTTAGCGAAGTTGTCTTGATTTTGTGGTCCTGATTCGGCTCTTTGCAGTCCGCTGGACCCTGTAAGCAATGAATAACTAACTAACTTCTAGGACAAAACTCCTCATTAGTGTGTGAGATCTGTTGGATCAGCTTGGGAATATTGGAAACTTTGTGCAAATTGGTCACTGGGGCTTCCTATGAGGTTATTATTTGGCAATGTAGGCATTTTATATGTATGTGTTTTGTTGATATTTTATAATGATGTTTGTATTCTATTTTGTTTTTGTAATTGGGGGTTCGATAAATTAGAGTATAGCCTCAGCGTCCCCTGAGTGGGATGTCTTTATTGTAAAGTGACCGGCTGGTGGAGTGCCTTCAGTGTTACTACTAGGGTTGTTTTGGCAGATTTTTCATGCGGGTCCAGGGGTAAGTTTTCAGCGAAATTGTTGTCTTGATTTTGTGGTCCTGATTCGGCTCTTTGCAGTCCGCTGGACCCTGTAAGCAATGAATAACTAACTAACCAGCTTTGTTTTAATATAATAATAATAATAATAACGGATTTTTATATAGCGGGTACTCCAGCCTATGACCAGACTCACCACGCTTTACATAGTCATTACATATAAATACATGCACTCGATGTAACATCACTTTTGCTACAATACACCAAAAGACGGGACAGTAAAGGTACAGACTATTTACAACTATGTACATAAATTACAAAAAAGACAAAAATATACTATTTACAACTATGTACAAAAATGACAAAAAAGACAGAAAATAGAATAGCAAAAACCTATTCACAGCTATTTATATGCCTGGTTAGGCCCAGGAAGAAAAACAGTATAAATATTTACAGCCGTATATACACTTACGGATCAGACATAGACAAAAGATGAGAGAATGGCAGCGGGATACAAATCAATCTGAATAATGCAGTTTGAAGAGGTGGGTTTTGAGGGCCTTTTTGAATGCTTGTGTTGATTGTATGTTGCCGATATGGGAGGGAAGGGAATTCCACTGCTTAGGTGCGAAGTAAGCGAATGCACGTTGGCCGTATGTCTTAGTGCGGGTGACGGGAACCTTGAGTGTGCGAGTGTCAGCAGAAGATGTTTTATGCCCACATTAAAAATTATATTGTTATTATTATTATTGGTGGTTACTCTTCACTGTTTCAGGGTGAAGATGCCTCGGCAAAAGTGGGCTGGCTGAGTCATGTGCTGACTGTGATGCAAGGGTTGGCAAGGGGTCGCATGATCCTGTTGCTGTCCGTAAGTATTTTCTCTATTGCTGGGTCTTAAACTCGATGCAGGAAGATGGGAATCTGAATCTGTTTTCATGGGTTTTAAGTTTGTAATCGTTCAAACATGGCCAAAAAAAAAGTATATTTGGATGAAGTTAAATCCTTCAAAAGTTTTACACTAATGCAGTCCCTGCCACTGTGCAGGGTGGAGAGGGGGATAGGGACATCACTGTCGACCAACATTGAGCGAAACTTGTTTGGGAGATAATCCTATGAAAGTTTACTCTAATGTAACCAGCTCCACTGTGTGGGATGGCAGCAGTTAGATTAACCATTACACCCATCCACAAACCTTTGGTACTCAGGTTCTTCAAGATGCATTCTTCTGTCCGGAAATATTGCTGCCTATGCCTGGCTGTTTCTTAATTAGTGAGGGTTGGGGATAGTTTTTATTGTCAAAGGTAGATGTCAGATGTCAGGTTGAGTTGACATTATTTTGGTATTCCTCTCCCCCCTCACCTCACCCACACAGCCTACAGTGGTTGCGGAGCAGAGAGGGATAGCAGTGGAGTGTGCCAAAGCAATGAAGGGTGGTCCTTGTCCAGTGCTGAAGTCCTGTGTACCACAGATCAGGTACCCTTCTTCTCTCTACTCTTCTTTTTCTTTCCACCCATTCTTTGTGCATTTCTTCTTCTTCGTTCTTCTTCTTCTCATTCTGTAAGCCTGTTTCCTTCTTATTTATTTGCTATATAATCATTCTGGTATATTTATATAATTCTTTTTCATTTGAAACAGTGACTCAGTATAGGAAAGTACATTTCCTTGTGAGGAAAACGGTCCTGTCGCAGTAGAGATGCAAACTTGAGTAAGCCTCCCTCTCAAATGCTAGGCAAATGTTTCTGTTGTTTTGGTGAAACTATTCTTAGCAGGCTGAAGCACAAGGATTGTGGAAAATAAGCTGTTCTGAGCATTGTCAAAGCATGTTGTTCATTGCATTTCGCAGCACCTCAGACATGATCAGAAGCATCCAAGACCAGTGCCAAGGTGACTGGAAGACTTTAGCTCTGAGAGGTAAGACCATTGGTCTCCTAACTTTAATTTATATGAATCTTTTCATTGCCACACCCATCTAATACGCTGGTGCAACTATTTGCCAAGGGTATTTAGCTCACAGAGGGTAATTTATCAGAAGAAAAATAAATCTAGCAAAAGAACTACCCACTCACTCGAAAGTATATGCAACTTATGAACTTCCTCAAAGGATATATATGAACAAGGGAGACTAAACATTCTGTAGGTTGTGGTTGTTTCATCTGTGAAAGTGGGATTGGATGGGATCACAGTCTCAAGTATTTTTTTTATTTAAACTGATATATTGTGACTGCTCTCGTTACTGTGAAATGAAATCGGGGACCAGCAGTTAACGGTTACGCCTGTAAGGATGGCGATACATTGTGCTTGGTGCCAGTGCAGCACTACTTACAAAGTCATCAGCAGTTTTCAACAGGGAGTTACTGTTCAATCATGTCATCTCTCATTGGTGCAAAAAGCTGTCTTTCCCCTCTGCACATCACATTAACAGGGTTGCCAACCACTACGGAATTTCCGTAGTTTACTCCGGAAATGAATACGCGGCTACGGAGCTACGCAAATCGAAAATTTACTACGGAAAGTCAATTTTCGACGATAGTATTACAGTTTTAACGAGTTTTATTGAGCGTATGTGCCTCCCGTAGCACCTCAAGATCACGGTCATTCGGTTTACGTGCACGGTGTAAAAGATCACGCTCCCAGTGCATGTTAGGAAATTTGACCAAGCACCGTGAAGTGGTTTTGCTAACGGCCAATCGGTTCACAAAACCTCGACCTTTCTGTGACACTTTCGTTTCCGGGTCACGTTCTACAGCGCGAGAAGAAAAGTTTGTGTGTGGCGTATTTTGAATCCATGATGCCAAAAAGAAAGAAAACTAGAGATGAAAGCCCAGAAAAAAAGAAGAGGACAGCAAATCAAGAGTACAGGAAAGAGCAAAATTTCCGTGCCTCACTGCGCCATTGAGATCAAATCACAGCGTAAATTGTACAGCGTGCTTGGCAGATTTTAGCATTCAACATGGCGGCTTCACAGGCTGTGAAGTCCGTAGGCCTTGCCTCCATTACATACTATACATAGTATGCAATTGAGGCGAGGCCTACTGACTTCACAGCCTGTGGGCGGCTTCCACGTTGTGATGCGACACGTGAATGGCAACCGTCACAAAAGTCGTTGCCCTGATCCAGAAAAGTTAGTCCCTGTTCAGTCGGTAGCCACCAGTTTGGGCCTTGCTAAAGACTAGACATGTTCCCAGAGAGAGAATAGAGCAAGTTCAATAAATGTGGAGTATTGTATGAAGCGTTTCATCTTTCCTTGCAACTGCGCTTGTTTAGTAGTGTGTGTGTGTGTGTGTGTGTATGCATGTCTTCTTTAAAAAAAAATGCGACGACGTATTGCTACTGAAAATGTCATAAAACTACTGAAATTCAGAATTTTTACTACTGAAAACTTTTTGGGGGGTTGGCAACTCTGCATTAACTGCAAAATTCTGACTATGGCGCTGATGGATCTTATCCAGACAAGGGTCATATTTTTGTGACATGGAATGTGTTGGACTGATGCAATGCGGCGCAGTCAAGAGGTTAATAATCCACGCTGGATGTGAAGCCACAGCGGTCTAAGTGGAAGCAAAAATGACGACTTGCAGCTCCTATGGCACTTGAGAGTAAAGCTGTACAAACTGTATGTACAGACGTTCTTACTTATCTGCTTATAAAAGAAGTCTAAAAAGCACAGGAGTGTCTTCGTGAAAGTGTGTGGACAATGCCACTCTATTCTCAGTGTACTCGTAATTTGTGTGTATTGCATTTTGTTTCAGAAAAACTGCCTGTTGTCCCACCGCCGTAGCTCAGGTGGTAGAGCATTCGCCTGCCACACCGAGTGACCCAGGTTCGAATCCCGTGGTGGCCGAAATAAAAAGTGGCGATTTTTCACTGTCCATTTTAGCAGTATGATTGCTCTGGTGGTTCAGTGTTGATTTAGGTCCCTACCCCTGGTTCCCTGGGATGGTTATCCCCGTGTGCCATATGGCTAATGGTGGGTGTAGACGTTAAACCTCAATGTTCATTCATATTCTGACTGCCTATGCCCCAAACTACGGGCTACTGAAATGAAGGAAAAATCCAAAGCTGGGTGTGTGTGAACAATAACAGCATAGGAAAGGGTTGTCTTGACCTACAGAGGCAGCATTGGAGTAATGAATGCATCCTGGACATATTTATTGTGAGATGTTGTTCCACATTGCGCATGTATTATATACCGTTCAATATGCATGCTGTGTTGAGATGCATGTTCCAAGTGCATGCTGTGTTTAGTTTATATCTGTTCCAAATTGTTGATGTTGTTACAGTTGTTCAAAATGAGCTTTCAAATACCAATGCAAAAGTAACAGTTATATTTATGTGCAGAATTAGTGTCATTTAAAAAAAAAAATTTTTTTAATTGCTGTTTACTTGAAAGTGTGTGCGCGTGCATAATCGGATAGTATTGTTTGTGTATGTGCAGAATACTGGTTGTAAGTAGGTATACAATGTGAGCATGTGTGTGTGTGCGTGTGTGTGTGTGTGTGTGTTGTTAGAGCAGACAGTGTGTGAAATTTGTGTTTTATAAAATAATTTATTATTATTTTCTTGTGAAGTGTCCATACCTAACCAGTATGAGATGTCGAGTCATAATCTTTTTTGAGATGGCCTTACGTGATCTTTGGGGCTTGTTTCAATACCAGATTTTATGGCGCACTCTTTTAAGTAGATGTATCATATTTTCCCCATCAGGCTTGTTTGTGAGATAAGTATTCATGTTCAGTATAAAACATAAATCTTTGTGAGATGATAATCTTATGCGATCTTTGAGACATGCTGTTACATATTCATTGTGAGATTTTATGGTGTACTCTTTTAGTGATATGTTCTAATATTATACTTTTTTTCCCCACAGAATTGTTGTGTCTGATATATATACATATTCAGTATGAGGCGTGATAGACATAAATCTTATGTGAAATGATCTTGCCTGACACAATCCTAGTGAAATGTATAAATGTTAAGTCATAATGTGTTTATCTTTTATGTTCTAACAATCTTTGAGGTGTTTGGACATAGTCTTTTATGAAATATTCTGGTATATTTTTGTAATCGTAATTTTTAACGTTATTTTGTTTGTGAGATGGTTTTTCAAAATATTTATGAAATGTACAACCATAAGTTAATATTGATAATAGTAATAATAATAATAATAATAATAATAATAATAATAATAATAATAATATTTTTTGTACAGCGCAAAATTGGACACGGTGTTTGTTCAAAGCGCTTTTCACATGCATTTGCTTGGACTAATGGCAAAAACACAAAGTCAGTGTAAATGAAACAACTCGCAACATTAGAACAACTCGTAAATGAAACAACTCGCGCGCACACACACATACACACACACCCACACCCACACCCACCCACACACACATATATATATATATATATATATATATATATATATATATATATATATATATATATATATATATATATATATATATATATATATATATATATACTCTTATACGCGCCGGAATGTGTCAACATTTTTCTTTGTGACGGAAAGAATGCTACTTAAGGGGAAGGGTTCGGGTAAGGGTTAGTTGCAGTTCTATCACTAGCCCTTGCCCTAACACTTTAGCTTCTTTCCGTCACAAAAACCCATTTGCCTTCTTGGATTCTTAAATTGTATGAAACCAAGTGAGGACGCTATCCGGCGTCAATAAACGGTTCGAAAATATTCCCAAACGGTTGGCAAAAGTCTCCTGACCTAGATACAACAAAGCGTGACCTAATTCGTCGCCTAGAGGGGACGAAAGTTCCTTTTTTCTCAAGTTTCTTTAAGTACTTTGCGGCCTCCCGTAATGTGGCAACTTGCGATGTTGACACTTTCCGGGAGGCAGTATCACAACTGCCGTTGTACTAACGGTTGTGCAGGTTGACACATTCCGGTAAATATGAGACTATATATATATATATATATATATATATATATATATATATATATATATATATATATATATATATATATATATATATATATATATATATATATATATATACACACACACACACACACACACACACACACACACACACACACACACACACACACACACATTCTCAATCTCATATATCGTATTCACCATTAAAAAAAATCACCTTGGGATATTGTTCCAATATAATATTGGCGAATTGTTCCATGTAATTTTTTTCCAAACATATATTCACCATTTAAAAAATCAACTTTGAATTATGTTCTAATGTAAAATACTTGTGAGAGACGTTCCAGCAGTCCCAGTAAGCTGTTCCAATATATTATTTGTGTGAAATGTTCCAATGTAATTTTGTGGAGAGGCATCTGTTGTATTCAAATGGATGTCTGCTGTGTCCTCAGGTTGTCCCCCTGCTTCTGGAATCACTGTGCAAAAGATTATAACCTACACGTAATGTTCACCAAGTTGAATGTGATTGCGCACCTCTTCAGGATAGTTTAAAAAAATGATAATGATAAGTCTTTAAAAAAAAAAAAAATTAAAAGTCTAGACACAAAGAGATGTTTATTTTAATATTATAACACATAATAACAATAATATCATATTATTTATTATGGTATTACAATTATATCAGTTACAATAAAGTTAAAAAATACTGGTGCTTTTTCTGTAGTAATAGAACTGAATTTAGTGGTGTACTACATAACTTTTCAAATTGCTTTATGGAAACAAATTACATTTGAAAAAAAAAAAGGTGGCCTGTACTAGTACAGACTCGAGTTGTTGTTGATTGGTTTGCATCCTGCGATTGTTGCAATAACTGTGTGTTTGTGTATCAAAAGTTTTTCTTTTGAGCTTATATCCAGACATCATAGGGTCAGTTAGACTTCATGATGGACTTGTTGAAAACTGGGCAATAAATTGCTGCCGGTGAATTTTGTTAGATGGTTTTTTTGGTTCAGACGTTGTTTGCATTTTGCATCAAAATGCTCTTTGTTAGCAGTTGTTTCGTTGTCCATAAACATTGTCTTTTTTTATGTACGTATTTATCTTGCAACGTGTATGTAGCATAATGGTTAAACTTGCGTCTTTGTTTTGTGTAAAGTATGTTATAAATACTTATCATTCACAAGTTGTGGTCCTGATTCAGCTCTGTACAGTTTGCTGGACCCCATACACAAGGACTAATATATTATTTACATTTCATATTCTTGTTTATTATCTGTGAGGTTAGTCCTGTATAGCAGTATTGGTTGTTCCGTTTCAGGTTTATGTTAATTTTTATAAGTATAACAGGAATTTTTGTTCAGGCTCATATTGTCCTTGTTATCGGGTCATATTTTTAAAAAACCAAAATGTAAACACATAAGATTTGTACTCTTGTTTTTCATACGCATTTTTTTATGAGATTTAATGAATGTGATGTATCAATACATTGTATCATGTTCAGGCTGGTACCATCACATCCATGGGGCCATATTGTTTGGACCAAACGTCAAATTTACACATAATGGTTATAGAGACCTTTTGCTGCTGTGCAGCTCCTACCACAAGCCCGGAGTACCACTTAACTTAAAGGCCTATGTAAGCAACTAATAATAATATCATCGTATTATAAACTGCTTACATAGGCCTACGAATTAAGTGCAGGCAGGCCTACCTGTACGGAATTTCCGTATTTTTTCAGGAAATTTACAATACTCGGCATGCGCTACGGAAAATACGGATACTTGTTTCACAGTCCGGAAATAAATAAAACCAACATTGGGAAAAAAAATTGAACTCGCTGGCCTGTGGTAATGCACAGCGTGACGCTTTTCCAAAGACAGCCGAACCCGGTTTAATGCCACAATGCGCAGTCGAGACACGTGGCATCGAAGTTTCCGGTAGAGGCACCGAAGTTTGCCGAACCAGTTTTTGAGCAGTCGCAGTGAAGATCGGTGCTTGTGAGACAGAATTTAAAACATGGCGTCCAAACGAATGGCTAAGCAAAGTGATTGTGAATCTGAATCTTCAAAGAAACGGCGCAAGGGGCAGACATATATTGCCTCGTATTCGGAAAAAGTGTCCTTTTGTTATTCGCAGCAGCACTGATTCAAAAGTACGATTTATGCCAACCAGTTTGGCATCTCCGCCGGTGGTATGAACGACATCAAGCGGCACGTGGAAGGACCACAGCATATCAGGAATTACGAGGCTTTGAAGGAGGAAAAGAAGATTGTGGCAGCAAATCAATCTATGATTCTTCAAATAATATCAAAAAGGATGAGTGCAAAAACAATAGGTTGTAAAAGTAAATACGGAAATCGTAATAGTAATACTGAAATTTGAAAAAGCTAATACTGAAACTTCAAATTGAGGGTAGGCATGCCTGTAAGTGCTGAGGGCCTTTGATGCTACAAAGCTTATAGGTGCAGTCTGGCCTCATCTTGCCTGTCCAAGGCTGTTATGCGCATACACCTTCACTAAGCCTATACTTGATAGCTCTCGGACACTTGGCTGACCTCAAGGTCGCCTGTTTAGTGGTAAGTGACCCATTGTTGGGAGCCCAAGAGGCAATTGTAAGAAGTACCCATTTATAGAACTTCCCCCTCAAACTCTTGAAAACCTATTGTTTTGGTCTTATAGCCGTGGTTGGCATGGTAGGAGAATGAATCATTAGATGGGCCACCTCTTACAAGATGGAGACGCTCGGTGTTACGTTGAAACTCGAACGAAAGTATGTCGGAAACGCGCACGATAGATCTAATCGTTTCGTTTTGCAAAGTATTCAATAATGGAGTTTATTTACCTTTGATTTGAGTTTGCATTGTTGTTAGGAGAGGCACCCCTTGGGGTCATGAGCAATCTTGCCACTGTAGATTGTTCTAACCTATAAAGGGTACAGTGAAAGCCCCAGTTGAAAACCTGTCTTGCCTTTGTAGGCATGACAAATTAACTGCGGCAACAGTTCCCCCCGTTGGAGTGCCGGGGGTTTCAGTATAAATAGTATCCCCACTTTCTGGAAATTTAGTGCTTTAAATTCCCACTGTCGCTGTCTTCCTCATTTGCTCTTTCCCATTCCCGATCTGTCCTACCACTCTGCTATACTATCTTCTTCTTCGCTAGATCAATGACCTACCTTTTTTCTTGAAAACTCTTCCTGGACAAGACTCCTTGTTTGTGTATGAGGTCTGTTGGATCAGCTTGGGAATGTTGGACGCTTTCTGCCGGGTGGTCACTAGGGCTTCCTATGAATGTACTATTTCGCACTATAGGCATTTTATATGTATGTTTTTTGTTGATGATTTATAATGATGTTTGTATTCTATTTTGTTTTTGTAATCGGGGAGTTCGCGTAGTTGAGGTCAACCCTTAGCCGTCCCTCGCGTGGGATGTCTTTATTGTAAAGTGACTGGCCGGTGGAGGGCATTCAATTTTCCCACTGGGGTTGTTTCAACAGATCTTTTATGCGGGTCGGGGGTTGTCCGGTCCTGATTTGGCTCGGAAGAGTCCGCTGGACCTAAAGCAATAATAAATCAATCAATCAATCAATCAGTTAGGAGAGGCTTTGTATAACGTTGATAATTTTCGTTAGTCGATATCATTGTAGAATTTTCTGGATCTGCGTGTTTACTCTCGATAGAAATTTCCCGATACATGTCGAAGCAAGAAGACGTTCTGGAAGGAGAAATAATAATGTATGACGTAAGTCAGTGATGACGATCTTTTATTCGATTGGTGGTAATGCGTCATTTCTACTTTGTTCGAAATTATTCGGGAAGAGAGAGAGAGAGGTTATAAAATTGTGTGCCGCACTGTTGTTGAGAGAGTTGCTGTTGATTGTTGTTGATATTGATTTGGAAAGTAAATTTGAGAGTGGAAAGACGATTGAGCGATTGTATGCAGTTGTTGATGTGTGCTGAATAAAAGTGGAAAACTTCATACGTCGACTTTGTGACTTGTATGCTGCTTGAGCGGGCTGCGTGGATAAACGAATCTGAGTTACACCCTATCAGGAATTCAGCATTGGGGCTGAATCAGATACTGATAAAGAAAAACACCATCATCAAACGGAGTGTAACACTCGGATTCGGGCGGGAAGGAAGACCCCGTTTATTCCGTACCAGTGCGCATATCCTAATACCATTAGGGTCAAGAAAAGGAGATACTACCACTGTACAAACATCGGTGGGGCGGGTCAGCGGTTGCTTCCCTTACACTAACACTATTATTAGTATTACTTTTCATTAAACCAATTATTCGTTCGTAACATGTATATTTGTCACTTGCGCGATTGAAGTGAGGGCTGCTTTTTCAGCTTCCAGTTGCTGTCAAGTTTTCCTTGTCGTTTGGCTGTTTAAATTACAAAGCTATATTGCTCTGTTGGGGATAATGTTTTTACATGTGTTTACTATAATGGTGGTGTCTTTCCCTTCATCCACTCACCACTTACCCCTCCCCTGCACCCGCTTTTGTGCTTTTTAATTTTTTTTTATTATTTTGTGTGTGCGTGTGTTTCCAGGCTTATCTGGAAATACTTTGAAATAGTTGGGGTACATCAGAACAAGCAAAATGTTGGTTGTTCTGTTGTCATATCTCAAGTATCACTGAATGGATTTTGACCAAACTTCATAGGAGCATAATCTAGGTTAGAGGCCTGCTTCCCGTGCCATCCATATTTGCTCAACCACAAAAGCCGAGGTCACTAAACATGTTTTGCTCAATATCTCCAAAACGGCTGAGGAGATTTTGCAGGGTTTTGGTATACAAGTACTTAGGATCTGGGGCCACCTTTAGCAGTAGTCCGGATGTTGGTGGGTTCGTCACTCCGAATTTCACTTCTTTTTTGTTGTTCAAACACTTTTTTGCCTTTTCTGAAGAGTAACTGAACCAAAATTAATCATTTTTACTTTGCAGATAACCCTGTGGGCAACCTGGTGGGTTTCTGTGTAAATAGTATCCCCACTTTGTTGAAATGTAGTGCTTTAAATTCCCACTGTTGCTGTCTTTTTCCTTTGTTCTTTCTCATTCCTACTCTGCTCTATTAACCTACTATCTTCTTCGCTAGACCAGTCACCTACCTTTTGTTCTTGAAAACTCTCCCAAAACTCCTCATTTGAGTATGGGGTCTGTTGGGTCAGCTTGGGGATATTGGACGCTTTCTGGCAAATGGTCACTAGGGCTTTCTATGATATTATTATTTAGCAATGTAGGCATTTTATATGTATGTGTTTTGTTAATATTTTATAGTGATGTTTGGTTTTTGTAAACAGGATTCGATAAATTAGAATTAAGCCTCAGCATCACCTGCATAGGATGCTTTTATTGTAAAGTGACTGCTGGTAGAGTGCTGATCAGTGTTACTACTAGGGTTGTCTCAGCAGATCGTTTATGAGGATCAGGGGTGAGTCTTCTTTTAGCCAAGTTGGGGTCTTGATTTTGTGGTCCTAATTCGGCTCTTCCACACGTGGACGTACCGGGGGTTTCAGTATAAATAGTATCCCCACTTTCTGGAAATTTAGTGCTTTAAATTCCCACTATTGCTGTCTTTCTCCTTTGTTCTTTCTCATTCCTACTCTGTTCTATCAATCTACTATACTATCTTCTTCTTTGCCAGACCAGTCACCTACCTTTTTTCTTGAAAACTATTCGGGAACCAAACTCCTCATTTGTATGTGAGGTCTGTTGGATCAGCTCCGGAATATTGGATGCTTTCTGCCAGGTGGTTTTGCTAGGGCTTCCTATAATGTTATTATGTAGCAATGTAGGCAATTTCTATGCAGATTAGGGGTGAGTCCTCTTTCAGCGAAGTTGTGGTCTTGATTTTTTGGTCCTGATTTGGCTCGGAAGAGTCCGCTGGACCCAATGCAATAACCATGTATAATGTAATGTAATGATTCAGCTCTTTGCAGGCTGCTGGACCCTGTAAGCAATGAATAACTAACTAACTGCTGGTAGAGTGCCTTCAGTGTTATGATTAGGTTTGTTTGAGCATACCTTTTCTATGAATCATGGCTGAGTCTTGTTTCAACCCAGTTGTGGTCCTGGTTCAGGTAATTGCCGTCCGCTGGGCTCTGTAAACAATGAATAACTAACTAACTTTGCGGATACTTGAACTACTGCTTAGCGTGTTTAATCATTCGTGTTTGTACTTTATCCAATGTCGCCATTTTTTAAAGCATTTTTTGCACTGTATATAAAAAGTGGATCATCCCATTCGGATAATTTTTGGTTTGCAAATAGTTCTGATCATGGCCCTGTTTTCCTTTGTTTCGTAAAGATAAAGCCACGTGACAACGCTGCCAAGAAATGTAAAAAAAAATTTTTAATACTTATTTTCCAGCTATGTGTGTGAATGTCTGGGAATACATTTGAATGGCTTGTCATCTTGTTTTTTTAATCAATTTTTTTTCTTTCTGTTTGTCGGTTTGCCTCTCTCTCTACCTCTCTCTCTGTCACTCTTTCTATCTCTCCCTCCCTTCCTCTCTCTCTCTCCATTTTCTATTACAAAAGACAAGTTGTATCAACCCATGTGTTTTGTAAGCTTTCTTGTGACATAAGGCAGCATTAATTAACCATATTTTACAATACCACGTATGCAGGGACAGATGGTTGTTTGGTTGCCTGTTTTATTTGGTATAGAATTGTTATTGTGGTTGTTTTATCTTCAACATAATTTCAGTCTGTCTGTTCATTTGATTATGAATTAATTTCTTTTGATTACTGACGTTTTCATGGATAGAAGTTGGTATATGAATATGGATTGGTAACCCCCGTTGGGTTGTGGTCTTGATTTTGTGATCCTGATTCGGCTCTTTGCAGTCCGCTGGACCCTGTAAGCAATGAATAACTAACTAACTAACTAACCCCCCCCCACCCCCCCACCCCGTTGGGGTGCTGGGGTTTTCTGTATAAAAAGTATGTCCATTTTGTGGAAATGTAGTGCTTGGAGTGCTTTAAATTCCCAATGTCGCTGTCTTTCTCATTCCTACTCTGTTCTATGAATCTACCATACTATCTTCTTCTTCGCTAAACCATCACCTACCTTTATTCTTGAAAATTCTTCTGGGACAAAACTCCTCATTTATGTGTGAGGTCTGTTCGATCAGCTTGGGAATATTGGATGCTTTCTGCCAGGTGGTCTCTGGAGCTTCCTATGATGTTATTATTTTGCAATGTAGGCATTTTATATGCGTATGTTTTGTTGATATTTTATAATGTTTGTATTCTATTTTGTTTTTGTAAACGGGGGTTCGATAAATTAAGAGTATAACCTCAGCGTCCCCTGCGTGGGATGCCTTTATTGTAAAGTGACCGGCTGGTGGAGTGCCTTCAGTGTTAACACTAGGGTTGTTTCGGCAGATCTTTTATGCGGATCAGGGGTGAGTCCTCTTTTAGTGAAGTTGTGATCTTGATTTTGTGGTTCTGATTCGGTTCTTTGCAGTCCGCTGGACCCTGTAACCAATGAATAACTAACTAACTTATTCTTTTAATAATAGAGGGGTACTGTACTCTTTAATACTTTAAAACTCTTATGCTTGCTTTATGTCTTTATATTCGTTGTGGCGGAATAAAGAATTTAGAATTGTACCTGGTTGTTTGTGAGTGGGAATGTGTGCACCTCTGTATCCAAATTTAGTGCTTTACATTCCCACTGTCACCGTCTTTCTCTTTGTTCTTTCTCATTCCAACTTTGTTCTATCAATCTACTATACTATCTTACTCTACTATACTATACTTACTCTACGATACTATACTATAAAACTCTTCTAATTACCCCCGTTGGGATGCCGGGGGTTTCAGTATAAATAGTATCCCCACTTTCTGGAAATTTAGTGCTTTAAATTCCCACTGTCGCTGTCTTTCTCATTTGCTCTTTCTCAGTCCTGCTCTGTTCTATCAATCTGCTATACTATCTTCTTCTTTGCTAGACCAGTCACCTACCTTTTTTCTTGAAAACTCTTCAGGAACAAGACTCCTTGTTTGTGTATGAGGTCTGTTGGATCAGCTTGGGAATATTGGACGCTTTCTGCCAGGTGGTCACTAGGACTTCCTATGATGTTATTATTTAGCAATGTAGGCATTTTATATGTATATGTTTTGGTGATAATTTATAATGATGTTTGTATTCTATTTTGTTTTTGTAAACTGGGGGTTCGATAAATTAGAGTGCAGCCTCAGCGTCCCCTGCGTGGGATGTCTTTATTGTAAAGTGACTGGCTGGTGGAGGGCATTCAGTTTTCCCATTAGAGTTGTTTCAGCAGATCTTTTATGCGGATTGGGGGTTGTCCGGTCCTGATTTGGCTCGGAAGAGTTCGCTGGCCCTAAAGCAACAATTATGTAATGTTCTAGGATAAAACTCCTCATTTGTATGTGAGGTGTGTTGGATCAGTTTGGAAATATTGGACGCTTTCTGCCAAATGGTCACTGGGGCTTCCTATCATTCCTATTATTTGGCAATGTAGGCATTTTATATGTATGTGTTTAGTTGATATTTTATAATGATGTTTGTATTCTATTTTGTTTTTGTAAACGGGGGTTTGATTAAAATTAGAGTATAGCCTCAGCGTCCCTTGCTGGTGGAGTGCCTTCAGTGTTACCACTAGGGTTGTTTCAGCAGATGTTTTATGCGGATCAAGGTACATAAGTTCTCTTTAAGCAAAGTTGTGGTCTTGATTTTGTGGTCCTGATCTGGCTGTTTGTAGTCCGCTGGACCCTGTAAGCAATGACTAACTAACTTCTGTATCCTTGCATGTGAGTCAGTGCATGTGTGTATCATGTTTGTGTGCATTTATGTCTGTGTGCATGTATTATGTCTGTGTGCATGTCATGGTGTGTATATAGAGTCACTAAATGTAGTCAATGAGCCTTAAAATGAAAAAGGAACGAAAGGGTTGTCAACCCCATTTGTAACGTTTCACTTTTATTGAATGACTTTGGTACATTTAGACACAATGACAGCCTAATAAATAACATGGCCAACCAGACATGCATAATAATAATAATAATAATGATAATAATAATAATAATAAAATAATAATAATTAAAACATAAAAACCTAAGCATCATATGAAACAAAACTTGCAAAAGTTCAAAGTCAACATCACCATCATCATCATAATCATCATGTTCATTAAAAAAAAAATGCATACACGATAAAAATACTAAAAACATACAAATATGTTTGGGAGCGCAGTTGGCTCATCGGTATATCAAAATCCACAGGCGCTTGTATCAGGACACGCGAGCGCCTATGCCTGTGACGCGTCTCCCTTTGGTTATCTATAATACACGCGAGCGCCTATGCCTGTGAGGCGTCTCCCTTTGTTTACCGACGCGTCACAGGCATAGGTTACCAAAGGGAGACGCGTCACAGGTATAGGCGCTCGCGTGTCCTGACACAGCGTTATAGATATCCAAAGGGAGACGCGTCACAGGCATAGGCGCTCGCGTGTCCTGATACAAGCGCCTGTGTGAAAATCGTAGGAAACATAAACATTTGTCTATTTGACATAAAAATGTGAATACAAACAATTCTTTGGGCGGTTGCAAAGCACAGATAATAATGCACAATGAAAAGATGAGTATCACAGTATTCCACAATGTTGATTTAAGGTAATATGTACATTAAAACTGACTCTTGTGTGACTGACTCTTTAAGGCTGCTTTTAGTCGATTGTGTCCCCTCAACGCTGCATTAAATTAGATGTAGTGATATGCTTGCATGGTTTTTTCTTCTTTGTTATAATTGATGCAATAATTTGATTGGCTCCATATTATTTGCTATAGCCAATGATCACATTGCATTGTATTTTACAATAACGTGATTGGCTTTGTTTTGAAACTTGGCTGTTGATAGGCTCTAAAACTTGACTCAACTGCCAATCAGATTTCATAATACAAAGACAGATGTAATCATGGGATTGGCTCTGATGAAAGTCTCCAACAATAAGTCACATTGGGTAAATCAAATAAAACAGTCACATGTCATTACATGCAGACCCCTATACACTTAATGTGTCTGGGGACGTAAATTTTTTACATGCAGACATTGACTTAACATCTCAATGTAAAGCACATGTGTTGTGCTGTCCTTGTGAAACTGTTTATTTAAGGCAAAACAAGCATTTTTCAATAAAATCAGCAAGCATAGACAAAACAGTATAATGTATGCATACAGCATTTAAAAACTAAAAATTTGATTGATATGCATTTGATTTTGCACTTATTTTTCATTACTGTACTTTTGACAAATTTCACAATTCATTATTCTGTTACAAATCTAGGAGATTACAAAAATTGAGCATTGGTAAACATTTTTATTTTCCCGAGTTTTTTCTTCTTCTTGGGAGGATAAATCTGTAAAATGAACAGTAAAATAAAATGACAATTAAATAAACTCTATACAGCTAAAAGTATACAAAATGTCTGCAATGGAGCTCTAGCTATTTAATACAATTTTTACCTCTGAATAATTACACTTGTAATTTTTTTTAAAAAGGGAAAGGAATATTCAAATAATAGCTAAATGCTGTGGCAATAAAAATGTACCAGACATTTTGTTCATTCCACTTGTAATAAAAAAGACGCAGGCAAGAAGAAGACAGGTATATAATACCACAATTTGTGCACTGTTGATATAATTATTACATACCATACATTGACATTAATTTGATGAAATAACGTATGTTTTACTACGACCAGAAATTTTAATAAAATGAAATAATGTACATAAATTACTACAACCAGACATTTGACTTAAAGTCACACACATATATATAAAATATAACAATAACATTCAAAGGCGAACAACGCATCACATGAAGGTAGAGAAAAGAATAATATTTTCAATTTTGTTTTTAATACAAGCCAATGACTATCCAGCTTTAGTATGTTGATTCATTTTGATTATGTTCTTATTACATTTTTTATAATAACTGACAAAACCATTATAAAGAGCGTTGCATTGTCATGGCACTCTAGAAACACTATGAACAAATAACACTCACTTCCACTCACAAAGATAGTGTTTTCCTTTACCAACATGTTTGGCTAACTTCAAAAGCGCTCATGAAATGGGAGTAAGCTTACATAATGATATGTAGTAATAGTAGCTATGTACTTTTGTATCTGTATTTTTATTGTCCTATGGTTTAATGTACTGTGCAGTCTTTCATTTCTGCCAGTGCTTGAGTAACAGTATGAGTGTCAGCACTTTGAGCAGACTTTTTAGTTTGGAATCGAGCTTTGGAAAATAAATTATTATTATTATTATTATTATTATTATTATTATTATTATTATTATTATTAGTAGTAGTAGTAGTAGTAGTAGTAGTAGTAGTAGTACTAAGTAGTAGTAGTAGTAGTAGTAGTAGTAGTAGTAGTAGTAGTAGTAGTAGTAGTAGTAGTAGTAGTAGTAGTAGTACTCGCAGTTAGTAGTAACAACATATATCTTTTATAAAGTGCATATCCAAAAAATAAGCTCCATGTTAGTTACCACAGTAGTAGCCTATGTCTGGGCAGCAATGTGGTCGAATATTCTGTTGAACAAATTCCCTCAACAAAATTTAACGTGAGCATGACTCATATCATTCATACAATATAAATATTTCAAATAACGTAGTACCTTGACAAAACATGAGCATGGTTTTGCATTTTGAACAACAAAGTGCATTAAATAGTTCATACTAAACAAAAGAACTTGTACTTTGCTACTATTGTCAACATCTCTCGCAGGAACAATATATACTTCAGGGGCTAGGTTTATGAACTTGGATCCTAGGAAGGAATAGGAAACATAAACCTCTGTCCTATCCTATCCTATCCCGTAACTCGGAGGTCGTAGGGGCACCACAGATGATCGTTTAACCAGTGTACTCCATCTTTCTCTGTCCTCAGCAACCCTGATGGCTTCGCTCAGTGTCAAACCAGTCCTTTCTCAAATGTTGTCCTCCCACCTCTTTTTTGTTTTTTTCCTCTTCTTCTACCTCCTTGCACTGTGCCTTGCAGGATGATCTTTGCAAGGCCTGATGATCTAGAGACGTGGCTATATCATCGGAGTTTCCGTTTCTTCACCACTGTGAGCAGGTTATCGTGTTGTCCAATGACTTGTGTGATGGTCTGTCAGACTTCGTTGTTGGTGATGTGCTGGGTATAGGAAATGCCCAGAAGTCTTCTGTAGCACCTCATCTCCATGCTTTGTATTCTTCGTTGTAGATCTGCTGTGGAGGGTCCATATGTAGGCTACATAAACCTCTGTTATACAAAAGGTCAGAGGTTAAGTCTCCTATTAATTTTGTTTCTTATTCCCGTCCATAAAACCGGCCCCCAACTGGCCGTATTCCCCCATCTCAGCCTACTAAAAGACAGCTAGGCTTATCTCCTCACTCTATACTCCAGGCAGCAAGTGTCGGCAGTCACATTAAGATACAGTCACTATAGGATACAAGCGTCCTCTCATTCTGGACCCTTGCTGCGGAGGATGGCAAGCTGTAGGCCCCTCAAGAACTGAGAACAGATTTGACGACCTTTGAAAGCTTTAAGAAGGTCTTTAGTGATCTCACTTACCCTCTCTCTACGTAGCACAGACTGGACCAGGCTTAAGTCGCCTCTCCCCCATCTTTGTCGCTAGGTCTATAGTCTACCTAAAAGGGGTGACGTAACCTAGTTGGACCTACAGTCTCCCTTTGTTTTTCAGTTCGGGACGGGGAAAGCGATTACCCCAATACTTCAAGAAAACCTGCTATTAATCTGTTTGTAACCAGTGGAAGAGATGATGGAGAGGCGGCGCAAACCTTGGTCAGTCTCTGCTGCTCAGCATGAGCTACCCTAGGCCCTCAAGAACTGAGCATATTTGACCACATCGATCTGTCAGCTTCAAAAACGTATTTGGTAATCCGAGTTACTGCTATTGACCGATTCTCGATTGTTGTTTGTAGATTATAGTCACACGACACTTTCGCATATAGGTGACTACTGGACCGATTTATACTGACACCAGCGGGCCAGTTGTTGGTAAAGGGTAAAATAATATGATCACACGTTGACCAATCCGGGATTCGAACCAGCGACCTTTCGGTTACTAGCAAGACGCTCTTACCAACTGAGCTACCCGGCCCCTCGATTCTCGATGGTACCACTTGTGTCCCTAATACCGCTCCTGCGTCAGGATGTTAAGTACTAGCCACGTGTGAGTTACTACTGTACTGTTTCAATTGACGCTCAGCGCAACTGCTCACAAACAGCAACCGACTGTTGCATATTATATATAAACGCAATGACTGCAATGCGATGATGTGACGCAAGAATATTTTCACAAAGAGGCAAGAACGATCTTGCAAGCAGACAAGTACGTGAGGTCACTGACTACAAGTTTACATCCTATTTTTTCCCACCATTGACCAGTTGGAAGGCAAGAATTTTGTGTTCTCTCCAGCAAAGTGAGGTCACAGCCACATGCTGGAATCATTAATGTTCCGCTCAGAGGGCAATTAAGTACATCATCTGACGTCATCAAAACAAGCTGTATACTTTGCAACCGCTGAACACGTTATCGTGTCAGGGTGTATAACTCAGAAAAGGACCAAGCAATCTGCTCACAACTTTTCCCTTGTGACCTCATTTTTCTCAGGGGAAAATGTGTGAGGTCATTCCATATATACACTTCAAACAGTAATTGATCAAAAACCGCAAGCAATTCCTGGGGATCAAATGGTATGAAACATGAAACTTTAGTTCTTATTATAATCTATATATATATTAGCACACTTTTACTTTTGACTGACTAGCTAGTTTTGACATCATGGATTTAGTGATGGAACCATAAGTAGTTGACATCATCGAGAACCTACGGTCTACATTGTTGACGTCATGACTAAGATCTAGTACAATTCTGACATCATCAAACTGTTATGATGACATCACTTTTTCCCCAAGTTGTTTTAGCTTGGATTTCAGTTGTGACGTCACAATCCTCAGAGAAGCAACATGAAATACCACAGTCACTTCCTCTTCTTCTCCTTCTTGGTTGAATTATTTATTGGGCTTTGGGTCAGTTTTGTCAATTTGTTTACACTTCATCTTGATGATACATTTTTATCATTCCTCGCGGAGTTTGGGAATTATATTTGACGTCACGCCATGTGGTTTTTTTGTTTTGTTTTTGTTGTTGACGACGTCATATTTTCCAGTCGTCATCATCGTCGTGTGGTACTTGGTAGAGAGAAAGACGCAGAGCACGCTGACGTTTCTCGACGCCTGATTGCACGGCTTGCAGCAAGTCAGGGTCCGCAGGCGACAGGGTGGCCTCTCTTGAACGTGACCTGCACAGCAAATCATCCAATGTATGAATGAATCAATCACTGAATCGGTCAAACAGTCAATCATAAAAAAAGACACGGCGTGTAAACAAATCAGTTAATGATATCAAAAACATCATCTTCATATTTATCTAACAATTTATTCTTTGTCTTCTTCTCTTACTCTTCCTATAGTTCCTTTTTCCTATTCTAACTCTTCACATCCTGTCAATTATTTGGATACACAAACCTGTTGCGGATGTAGCGCATAGAGCTGCCGTACTGGGAGGCTTGACCATGGCCTTGACCGTGACCGTGACCGTGACCTTGACTGTGAGTGGAGGAAGATCGATACCTGACTTCCGGGTGAACGAGGGTGTCCGCGGAGCGCCCTTTGACGGAATAGACGATGGTGTACCTCGGGCTCTGGTGAGATTGATGAGGATAATGCGGGGGTGGGGGTTGCCGGGTCAAAGGTCGACCTCGAGTCATGGTGTTATACACGGTGCCGCCGCCAGCAGGCCTGTGAGCAGGATGAGGCTGGCTGATTTGCCGGACTGTGTTGTTGTGACTGCCGCCGTTGCTGCCGTTGGTGACCTGGGCGTGAGACTGAGACAAGCCTGTGGACGGCATGGCCATCGTTCTGGGTCTGTGGAACAGATGGGAAAAGCTTTAATCAGAGGAAAAGGTGGAATAATGGGAGCATTAAGGAGATCTGGTTAGATGGTTACCCCCGTGGGGGTGCCGGGGTTTCAGTAGGCTATAAATAGTATCCCCACTTTCTGGAAATGTAGTGCTTTACATTCCCACTGTCGCTGTCTTTCTCATTTGTTCTTTCTCATTCCTACTCTGTTCTATCAATCTACTATACTATCTTCTTCTTCGCTATTCCAGCCACCTACCTTTTTTTCTTGAAAACTCTTCCGGGACAAAACTCATCATTTGAGTGTGGGGTCTGTTGGATCAGCTTGGAAATATTGGACGCTTTCTGCCAGGTGGTCACTGGGGCTTCCTATGATGTTATTATTTGGCAATGCAGGCATTTTATATGTATGTGTTTTGTTGGTATTTTATAATGATGTTTATATTCTATTTTGTTTTTGTAAACGGGGGTTCAATAAATTAGCCTCAGCGTGCCCTGTGTGGGATGTCTTTATTGTAAAGTAAACTGTTGCTGGTGGAGTGCCTTCAGTGTTACCACTAGGGTTGTTTCGGCAGATCTTTTATGCGGATCAGGGGCGAGTCCTCCTTCAGCGAAGTTGTGGTCTTGATTTTGTAGTCCTGATTCGGCTATACTGGTCCTGATTTGGAGCTGGACCTAAAGCAATAATCATGTAATGTAATGTTAGATGGTTCAACAATGAATTAATAATGTCCTTGCGTCATGGGTGGTTTGAATCAGGTTTTATCTATTTTCTTCAAGGACTTTTACCACATTCTAACCTTCACCAGTCATTAGGTACCAGTGCTATTCCTGCTTTGAATCAGGTCCTTATTTCGTCCAGCACCTTCAGATACTCTTTGACCCAATAAGTTTGCATTATAAGAACATTTTTAATAAGAAAAAATAACTTACTGAAAAATACTTTTTTTTGGTGGTGGTGGTGGGGGGGGGGGGGGAGGGGGAGGGGACTGACAGACTGTTAAAATGATGAGAGGAAGTGCAACTTTCATGTCAGTTTGTTGTTTTACACCAGTCAGTTAGTTGGTTGGTCAAACCAAAGAGCGTAATAAGCTCTTTGGTCAAACTATTCATTTAAGTTGGTTGGTGGGTCCATCGATCATCTAATGTTTCATTTTTGTTGGACGGATGCGCTTACCTGTACAGTTACCAAAATGTAAATGCTATAGATCCCATTGTTTGTGTTGTATTTTGTACGAATATAAGCCTTAATGATGAATTGATGGGAGCTGTAATGTCATGCAAAGTATGATGTTAAATATAGATTTCCTAAAAAGGACAACTTTTAGGACGTCAATTAAAAAACGGCGTAAATTATAATGACGATATCATTTTCAAGAGGGTAATCATTGAAACGTGTCCTATTTATCATTGACATTAAATATATAAAATATACTGATTGTTTAAAACGATCCGTAGAGTTCAAATTTAAGTTTTAACAAAGGTTTCATCACAATAGCTTGTGTTAAAAAAAAAAAAAATTAGGTTAAATAGTTATATTTATAATTACATATTTATAATTTAAGTATTTCTCAATTAATATAATTTTAAATACATTTCCCGCGCTGATTGGAATAAGCATGTATGTTGTCGTCTTGATTTCTTACCAATCCCTAAATCATAAATAAGCAATAACAATAGATTTTTGTTATGTAATTATGTTATTATATTAATTTTGTTCACGTTAATTTTAATTTTAAGTTAATCTGTATATAATTTAATATGTTGTCTAAAATCACAGATGTGAATAGACGTTAAATTAAATAAATAAATAGGAGCTGTATCTTTTTGCAAACTAAAACCATGCCGCCAATGTGGACAATCGTACAGTAAGCATCTCTTTCTGCTAATAAATGAGTAACACTTCCTTCCTTTATTTTAAAATCTGCTAATAATCTAAAGAGACTCTAGTTGCCACTATAAAAAAACTAAAAAGGAGTTGTACCTATAAATTCGTTGAACGCCATGCGGATGATGTTCTACTTGGCTAAACAGGTCAGGGCTAGTCTCGGCACGCCACACAGGGCCGGCGTACGTTTGGTGTTCCATCTGGCGATGTCTGGGCGTAGTCAAAATCCGATCTTCACTGCGGCTGCGCTCGTAGTTTTTCGGCGTGGAGGCGGCAAAAGTAAAGGTGTCGGTGTCCATAGGAGGACTGTGTTCCGCAGGAGAGGAAAAATCCAGCGGGGTAAACACGTCGTCACTGAGAAGACAAACAAAACGAAAAAAAAAAAGAAAAAAAAAAAAGAAAGAAAGATAAATTACATCATCGTAATTCTCGTGGTCATCGTAGTATAATCACTCATCAACAGCAGCAGTAAAAATGCCAAGCACCTCATTTAGACCTTTATGTTGTACGGCTTCTAAACTGGATGTCAGTCTGATTTATAAAACTTCTATGGTATTCAACGACCAAAAGGGGCACATTTTCAAAGTGGGGATAGGGGTGTGTAGCGATTCTAACCTGGAGGAAGATAGTGGTGAAGAGCCAGCGAGAATCTGCTGATGTTAATTAAGGGAGGCGCGGTGGCAGAGTGGTTAGAGCGTTGGCTTGCGGATCTGAAGGTCCCGAGTTCGATCGAGCCCAGGCCGGGGCATTGTGTTGTGTCCTTGGGAAAGACACTTTACTCCCGTTTCCTACTCCTTCGGATGAGAGTACAAACCGAGGTCTAGTCTGTGTCGCATGCATTCCATCATAACGGACTTTAAAGATCCTGACGCTCATGTCCTAGACGGGTGAGTGCCGGTGACAAGAACACACCCAGCATGTACCTTGGGTAAAGTGCTTCACTTGGGGCTGCTGTACTTTTGAAAATGAAAGTGCCCGATTTTCACCTCGGTGATAATACAGTTGTTACAATAAAATATTTAAAAAGAAAAAAATTATATAACAATAGTACAAACCTGATAGCCGTGCCTTTACGAGGCCGAAATTGATCTGGAACACGAACAAGAAAGTTAGGTCGTTATTACAGCAAATTGAATTTGTGTGCTGATATAAAAAAAAGGACAGTTCCAAAGAAGCCGTCGTCAATGTATAAACGGGAGGGGGGGGGGGGGGTGGTGGAGGTGGGGAGGGGAGGGGAGGTGGGGAGGGTGGGGGTTGGGGAAACAAGGAAAACGATCAAACCTTTTTAACACACATCAGTTCTGTACAGAGACAATCAAGGGGGACTAAATGGAGATAACCATTACATCACAATGTTAACAAAAAAAGAAATAAACCATTGTCTCCCTTGATTATTTATACTCTCTAACTACAACTGGGAGATAATAGTTTCAAGCTTTCACACCCGGGGGAAAAAAAAAGGAAAATTAATGATTAGATACGAGTACATTTATGAAGATAACAACAATAACAAACAGCAGCAACAAAACACCTGTTATACTGTACCATACATAGGCTTACACATCAGGAAGCACAGATCGACTGACTAACCTTTTGCATGTCTGCGCACGTACAACCGCACTCTCTTGCTGTCGGTCAGCGTGGCAATCTGTCCTTCTGTCAGTGCGTTGACAACCATTCCCTCTATCTGCAAACATCATTCCCCAAAACGATAGTGAACATTTATTTACAATCTTAATACTACCTACATGTTTTGAAATAACAACAACACACACAAAATATTACAAAAAATAAAATAAAATAAAATAAAATAACAAAAAAGAAAAGACAAAAAGAATGGTGACGGTTGATGATAGCGACGACGACGACGACAACAACAACAACAGTAGTAACAAGCAACGGAAAGGAGTAAGAAGCTGCAGAAATTAAAGGTGCAGATCATGTAATATATATGATTGCTCAATGAAAATCCTCCTCGTTCTCTTAATCAACACCACCACCACTACCACCACCACCAGTGTTTTTGTTTTATTGTCTCTTATACTTTTGATCATCTATCATCATGGGAGACAATCAGGCAGCTAATATTGTCATGATAATTGCTTCGCACGCATCATCATCATCATCATCATCATCATCATCATCATCATCATCATCATCATCATCATTATCATCGTCGTCGTCGTCATCATAATCATCATCAACATCGTCGTCATCATCATCGTCAATATCATAATCAATCAATCAATCAATTAATTATCATCATCGCCATTATCAATCATTATCATATGTCATCAGCCTAGTCGCCATCGTCGTCGACGTTTACCTCTAGAATGACGTCACCCTGCAATAGCCCTCCTTTGCTCGCTGCCGAGTTTTCCTCCACACTTTTTACTACAATGTCGCCCGTCTCAGGGTCTCTGTTGGACAGTAAATAGATCAAATATAATTATAATATTTTTTAAAAAAATGTGTATCGTAATAGCGTTATATTTTTTATCTTTTATATCCTCAATAAATGTTACGTCTACCCTTTGGAATTCTTTGCAGTGATCCATGCCGAGTGGGGTTTTTCCCCCCGGAAATAATGATTTCTTAATTCCATATTGTTTTAATACATTAATAACAAATAAGAAATCATTCTTCTAGATTCATATATATAAATCTACAATCTTTTTATCTCTGATATTCCATCGTTTGAATCACAAATGGTTTGAATATTTTAAGAACTGCAGTCTATCTATCTATCTATCTATCTATCTATCTATCTATCTATCTATCTATCTATCTATCTATCTATCTATCTATCTATCTATCTATCTATCTATCTATCTATCTATCTATCTATCTATCTATCTATCTATCTATCTATCTAATCTAATCTAATCTAATCTAATCTAATCTAATCTAATCTAATCTAATCTAATCTAATCTAATCTAATCTAATCTAATCTAATCTAATCTAATCTATCTATCTATCTATCTATCTATCTATCTATCTATCTATCTATATCTACATATATAATTATTTTTGTTCTGTTTTTATTTGGTTTTTGTTGTTGCTTTTTTTTTTAAATTAGCGCTAGCCTACATGGATTTGAGATTTCTGTATATGAATGTAGAATCCACGTAGGCTAGTAACTCTTCAATAAAAGCATCAACAAATAAAACAAAACAAACAAAACCCAACAAGATGGCAAGCCGTTCATATGTATTTCCAGACACTTACACACATAGCCCATAAATAAGTATTCTTCTTCTTCTGCCTACTCGCCCAAATGTCAAATTTCCTTCTGTACATGAGGACAATAAATAATCTCGTATCTCTTTTTCTCTTACTTTTTCTTTTTCTTCTCCCTTTTCTGTACAAACGTCTTCTTCTTCTTCTTCTTCTTCTTCTTCTTCTTCTTCTTCTTCTTCTTCTTCTTCTTCTTCTTCTTTCTTTCTTTCTTTCTTTCTTTCTTTCTTTCTTTCTTCTTACTCTCTTGCTGTACAAACCTGTTGACAGCACAACCCAGTTTGCCTGCGTTTTTGGGATAGACTAGGACTTCCAGATCTGTGTGGGTTCTGCCATTCTCCAGTACGCCTCCACTGCTACCTTGAGGTTTAGAGTCTGCGGCAACACACCATCATCGTCATCGTAGTCATCATCATGATCATCATGATCATCAATCATCATCATCATCATCTTCTTCTTCTTCTTCTACATCCTCCTCCTCCTCCTATTCTTGTTCCAGCTGCTCCTCCTCATCATCTCACCACTACAACCACCGCCATCACCTCCACCAACACAACCATCATTGCCACCAGCAGCACATCCACGTTGTTTCAACGTTGTCATCAAGTATATCAAGTTTTAAAACGTGTCAACTTGTCAAAACTCCCAACAACCCAAACCCAAACTTATAATCCGCTACTTCCATGACTTAGTGTACTACTTTTTCATGCACACACACACACTCGCACATACACACACACACGCACAGAGAAACACACACACACACGCACACACACTCGTGTAAAATGCCGTTGTTATGACTTTCATGAATCACCACATACGTTGTTTTGACATTTTTTGAAGCTAACCCTAACCCAAACCATAACTCTAACCCAAACCCTAAATATAACCCTAAGCCTAACATAGCCCTAACCCCGATGGAACACTGTTTTGACATCAAACTAACGGGGCCGTCAAAAGAACGTAGGTTGTGTATAAAGAGTTTGTATAAATAACGGCTTTCTACATCGCCACCCACCCACTCACCCACCCACCCATCCACACACACACACAAAGGCACGCGCGCGCGTGCGCGCATTTCCTCAAATACACATACACGCAAGGGCGCGCGCGTGCGCACACGTCCTCCCACTGACGCCCAAAGGCGGTTCCAAGTATGAGACAAACATCAGGTTGTTTAAATGTTTTATCATTCCAACGTGAAACAATGACAATGCTTAAAGGGACACACAGTGACCACGCTCTCTCGACAGGCCCTTTCACATTGACAGTGAATGTTACCCCACTGAACCAAAATGACATTGTAGCAACAAAAAAAACAAAACAAAATAAAACAAAGAACTAAATAAACCCCACCCGACTCTTTCCAAAGTCTTGTTATTTGTTAAATCTGTCAGTTCCGTAGTTTTGAGCCTGTTATTAACAACAACCGCTATCTACTTCTCTATCCTATCCTATCCTATCCCGTAACTCGGAGGTCGTAGGGGCACCACAGATGATCGTTTAACCAGAGTACTCCACCTTTCTGTAACCTTTGGATGTGAGTTATAGAAAAAAGTGCTGTGTTCAATAAGTCTCCACTATACTGACTGCAAGTGGAAAGATAATTAGCTGGTGGCACGTGCTGTAAAATTAACGATGGTCAGGGGGCATTGTCCGAGTTGTTCGGCTCGGAGCTCCTGCTGGGAATAGATTAATGCAGATGAATGATACGTGGTGTGTAGGTAGCAGTGGGTCTTTTATGTAAAAAGGGCAAGCTGGCGCTCTGTGACTCGGGGGATTGATTACGAACCTGGGGTGACGGTCTGATCAATGGTATGGTTGTTGTTTGTAGATTATAGTCGCACGACACTCTCGCATGTGGGTGACCGCTGGGCCGATTTATGATGGCACCAGCGGGCTAGTTGTTGGTAAAGGAAAGAATGGTGTGATCACACGTTGACCAATCCGGGACTCGAACCAGCGACCATGCGGTTGCTAGCCAGCCCCTTTATGCTGTGGAATCAGCACATTACCTTTTATGGATAGGACAATGTTTTGCGAATGGTTAGGATTGGTTAAAGAGAATTAAAGGATTAGGTGTATAAAACACCCAAACAATAGTTGCAAGAACACGAGAGCTCGAAGGAAGGAAAAAAGAGCACAAGCACGAGAGCTCGAGGGAAGGAGAAAAGAACACGAGGGAACGAGAGGGCGACACTCTGGCCCTGGTTTTCTGTTAGGACTTAGAGTAAAAGTAGATATTTTCAAGGAGAGGAAAGTGTGGTGACAGAACATTGAGGATGGGGTAAAGATCAACAAACTTGTTTTACTTTCTTTATATTGTTAGTTATAATGTATGTGCATGCGAGTTTGATATTTCTTGATTGTCATGTATTAAGTTAGATTATTAAAAAGGTACATAAAAGGGAAACAAGCTGTAGTTCAGTGTTGTTTCTTTGAGCGCAAGACAATGTCTTTGGACGACAGTGAGACTTGCTCTGTTTTGTGTGTCTTACATGCTGTGACTATGTTGAGTTAAGGCCCGGTCCCCGTACAGATAGGAAGTAGGTTAGTTAGTTAGGTTACCTCTCACAAGTTAACGCAAACAGGGACGAGTTACATTTCCCTGTCCTCAGCAACCCTGATTGTTTCGCTCTGTGTCAAACCAGTCCATTCTCGAATGTTGTCCTCCCACCTCTTTTTCGGCCTCCCTCTTCTTCTACCTCCTTGCATTGTGCCGTGCAGGATGGTCTTTGCAAGACCTGATGATCTGGTGACGTGACCATACCATCGGAGTTTCCGTTTTTTCACCTATGTGAGCAGGTCATCGTGTTGTCCAATGGCTTGTGTGATGGTCTGTCGGACTTCGTCTTTGGTGATGTGCTGGGTATTGGAAATGCCCAGAAGTCTTCTGTAGCACCTCATCTCCATGCTTTGTATAATTCTTCGTTGGAGATCTGCCGTGAGGGTCCATGTTTCGCAAGCATATCAGACAATGGGTACCGACAGGAAGTCCTCTCCAGGATCGCACAAACAACTGCTGCCCTGGCGAGGTTGAAGCCCGTTTGCAAAGACAGGATCATCAGTCTACATTTCAAGGTAAGGCTGCTGTGCTCCCTTGTCATCTACTTCTGTAGCGCTACAAATATCATCTAGTAGATCATAGAACCTATTGGTGTACCGTTAAACAGGGGGAAACACCTCCTGTCTGAACAGAAATGGAAACATATATATATATTGAGCTGCTCTGACAAGGTTGAAAGCCCATTTGAACAGACAGGACCATCAGTTTACATTCCAAGGTAAGACTGCTGCGCTCCCTTGTGATCTCCATCTTCCTATATGCTTGCGAAACATGGACCCTCACAGCAGATCTCCAACGAAGAATACAAAGCATGGAGATGAGGTACTACAGAAGACTGCTGGGCATTTTCTATACCCAGCACATCACCAACGACGAAGTCTGACAGACCATCACACAAGCTATTGAACAACACGACGACCTGCTCACAGTGGTGAAGAAACGGAAACTCCGATGGGATGGTATGGCCCCATCACCACAGCATCAGGCCTTGCAAAGACCATCCTGCAAGGCACGGTGCAAGGAGGCAGAAGAAGAGGGAGACAGCAAAAGAGGTGGGAGGACAACATTCGAGAATGGACTGGCTTGACACTGCACGAAGTCATGATTGTTTCTGAGGACAGGGAAAGATGGAGTACGCTGGTTAAACGATCATCTGTTGTGCCCCAACGATCTTCGAGTTACGGGATAGGATAGGATAGGATAGGATATACTGAATGGTTGAATGGAAGTTTGGTGCGACTTTCTTTTATGAATTTATGTTTTATTCTATGCTGACTGATTTTGTGTTGAGTGAGACTGTTGATGATTGTTGTACACTGCAAAATAATTGTCCTTGCTGCTTGTTGGGAAAATAAAGATTCTGATTTTCCATTCTACATTCAAACTTTAATGGTTGGTTTGAGCGAAATTGTTTAGTGTAGAATAACAAGGCGAATGTTAGGATACACCCGTCTGCGCCCCAAATAAACACATTCTGCGACTTTGAGCCCTTTAAACCAATGAATGCCGGCCTATGACCCTCAAACATCGTTCACTGTGATTCATCTTTAGTCCTCCCTACTTTGGGTGTATGCGCATTCTCTCGTATCTAGAGACTGGGGTATCTGTCTTCTCTGATAAATAGTATACAATATTAGGACTGAGCTATTTTCACTGATAAACTGCTCGAGGTGAAAGGAGAGAGAATGGGCCCCCGTATCGAAATGTATTAATAGCAGTAGTATTCATAGACTACGCTCACTTTTTTATTTTGGCGCCTGTGGGAAAGAATATACTATAGTTAGCAGTCTGGAGGGGTGTATTTAAGAGTGTTTGCGTTAAACATGGGTCAGAGGGGCCGGGTAGCTCAGTTGGTAGAGCGTCTTACTAGTAACCGAAAGGTACCTGGTTCGAATCCCGGATTGGCCAATGTGGGACCATATTATTTTCCCCTTACCATCAACTGGTTCGCTGGTGTCAGAATAATGTGACCAGTAGTCGCCTATACGCTTCGGTGTCGTGTGACTATAATCTACAATGACACATGGGTCATCATCTCATCATTCACCAAGTATTGCTTCTTGAGAGAGGGTGTTGTGTTGAACGCTCCCGATTTCCTCACTCGACGACCTTTTCCACTTGATGGCACCTTACTTTGCGCTGCTGCCTGTACCTTAGGGACAGCCTCTCTGCTTGCCGGTTGATGCTGTCCAAGCTAAACGTCTTGGTGGCGTGCACACCCTTCCCTCCTTGTGGACGACGACCGGCTGGGCCTCGCGCCCCTTGGTGAATATAATTTTCTTACCCCTAGAGACCGTCGTATCACCCCATAGGAGTGGTAAACATAACCTTTTGTGCTGGTCCCCTCCTAGTGGGTCTCACTTTTATTTGGAACTTTTTATCGTACTGAGTCCTGGACTCGTACATTGTTTTAGCTGGCCTGTTATTCTCGTTGTATTGAGGCCGGAACTCATATACAGACCTGTAGGCCCTTGTCGTTCTTAGCTTTTTACCCTGTTTTATAACTTTTTAGCTCGCATTTTTACCCGATCCAATCTCTTTATATTTTTACAACTAGTTTTCATTTTATTGGTCCTGAATCGGATTTTAACTTTTTGGCTGCCCGCGGAATTTTTTTTTTCTCTTCTCGGGGCTTTTGACTTTTATTGACGTCTTCCCCTTATGGCGAAGCCTGACTCGGGAATGCCGCGCCGCCGTGGCGTCGGTGCCCGGTGGGAGCAGCTAGAAGAGACACTCCTGTGATCAATGCCATACCTGATTCATCGATCACCGGTCCCAGCGTTGGTGCCCTGGAGCCCAGCGTGACGTTTGGTTTCGATGCGGGCGACCTGGTTGCCTCTGACGGAGTAGGACCGCATACTCCAAGCCGTAAGAGAGCTCAGGGGACTCTCACAGATTCCTCCACTGAGGAGATGACTGATGTGACGGAGGGTGATGCCGATCCCCCTTCGAGTGCGTTCTCGGATGCGGAAGTTCCAGAGGGGATCCTTCCACTTGCGGGTGCTGAACACCTGGTGTCAGCCCCCCTAGCTTACCTCAGCCGATCCCCGGAGGATCGAGATCAAAATTGAACTACGGCCAGTGTTCCCGATTACGCACAGTAGTGCGTCAATTACGCACAAAATATGAAAAATGACGCAGGAAAATTTGCATGTGTGCGTCCTGTGGACGCACATTTGTTTGGAATCGCTGATGTCATAAATACGACCAACGAGTGGCGAACTAATTCACGGCATAATCAGAATCAGAACCCAACTGAGACTGCCATTGCAGACGATTAAAGATTGTGTCGGGAGTTGTCGTCCTTAAATATCGCATGCGCGCGCATTGTAAACTTCCTCCAAGCAATACATTTACTGAACAAAAGAAATCTTCGTTAATCCATTCTTTGATTCTATCATACACGATCATGTCACTTCTGACTTGGTTGACTGGGCCCAAAACCCGTTCATCCACCGATTTGGGGACTCTCAAAATTTGCACAAGGACTCTTAAAATTTTATACCTGGGAGTCCCAAGGACTCTCATTTTTTGTGTGTGGAGGGAACACTGACGGCGCCGAAATCGGGGCAGGGTTCCGTCTAACCCTCTTCCCTTGCTAAATCATATAGCCTGTGTCGCTTTCCGGTCTCGGTCCGACGCTCGGGTGACACCGACCCTGTGACTCTGAAGTCGCAGGGTTGAAAGTTCTCCGAATTCTTGCAGGCCTAGTTGGTCCAATTGATCATGTGAGGCCGGTCGGTGACGGGTACTTGGTCAGCTGTAGATCTAAGGCTCAGCAGCAGAGGTTGGTCGGTCTGACTGATGTTGGTCCCTTGTCGGTGGTCTGTTCTATACCCTGCCCTGTAAGTTGTGGAGGGTGTTGTCCGGGATATTCCCTCCTCGATAGCGGAAGAGGACATTTTGTCCAAGTGTGAGGGTTCGGTCGATCCCGATGGCTCGGTTCGGATTTGCGTGGTAAAACGTGCGCAGCGCCTGTCCCGCGCCGATGGTCAGGCTTCTACTTCGGTCAGGGTCACTATTGAGGCGCCGGCCCTTCCCTCCGTTCTTTCGATCAACCGGAGGGAATTCCCGGTTCGCCCACATGTCGTTGCGGTGGTCCGCTGTTCTCAGTGCCAAAAGTTTGGGCACATAAAAAAATATTGCAGATCTGTCCAACTTGTTCCTCATGCGGTACCTCCGGTCACTCCGGAGCACAATGTAAAGCCGGCAAGCGTTTTTGCCTTAATTGCCAAGGCAATCACTCTGCCTCTAACAATAACTGCCCTGCCCCGAGGAAGCGCGTTCTCTGGAACCAGCTCAGGGCAGCTAAGTACATGCCTCGAGCCCAGGCTTTACACCTCGCCCGAAACCAATTGGAAGCGGACCCAGCGCGACCGCCGGTGCCTGTCAAACCTGCCTGGGGGGCTGTGAATGCTCCCGCCGCCCCTGCTGTGGCGCTTGATCCGCCACTGGCACCCCCTGCAGACCATCCTGGTCCGCCCCTCCACATGACACCTATTGCGACCAACGGGATTTCGAACCTTGTCGAGGCGCCGTCTGCGCCTGTTGCTGGCTGCAGCGACCCATGAGCTGACATGCACAAATTAGAAAACCTAGTCTAAAAACTTGCCCTTACCGTTGCTGGGTTACTGGACACTGTCCGCAGCCTGGCCGTTCGGAACCTGTCCACACCCAACCCATCTTTTCCTGAAGTTGGCTCTCAGACCGAGACCGTAGCCAGTGCTTCGAATCCTATGCGCACGAGTGACAGGATGTCTTACCTGTTCCGAGTTCCGTAGGCATTTGGAGGGGAGCATCGCCAAGTTTGCTTCCCGCTTTGATCCGAAGGACGCCGACCACGAACTGGCGTTGGTCCGTTGGAGTTTTGCCTCTGTTTTGACGGACGCCACGCTCAAGTCCCTGAATGTGTCGGTCATGAAGGAGTTTACCTCCATGGCCGCGCAGAAGCCTGCGGAGTCTTAGCTTATCCGTATACCCGCCGGGTACTCTTTGATCGAGAATTCACTTTTAACCCCTTTTTATCGCGTATTTAGTATTATTGTCGTGTACATACACTGTTATGTCTTAGCCATCTTTTTGGCACCATTTTTTTTGTCCTGTTTCTTCGTAGATCGTATTATTTTATATTAACCTATTTTACTCTTGGAAGTCGCCTATTTTGCTGGAAGTTTTTATTCCTCGTTAGCCCAGGCCTTACTTTTTTTTAAACTTTTACCGCGGGCTCCCATTTCCTTTCGGATTTTTGGTTGGCGGAGTGCGTGTTACCACTGTGGTTATTTAAGCAGATCTTTTATGCTAATCTGGGGCGGGTCCTCTTTCAGCCAAATTGTGGTCTTGATTTTGTAGGTCCTGATTGGGCACTTTGCAGTCCGCTGTACCCTGTAAGCAATGAATAACTAACTAACTAACTAACTGTTAAAAAGAAAAAGGGAATCAAAGGCGGTGTAAGTGAATGCAGAAGTGTGAAAATACTTTAACTGTTTTGCCCCAAAAGTGCCGCTAAACCCAATCTGAGGGTCAGAAACTAAGACTTTATTACACACAGCCTGATAAATAATTATGCTTGCTCAGTCTGCGCGGAGCCAAAGACAAAAGACGACTCTGACATCCAAACCCTATGTCTCCTCCCTAAACAATCGGCGCATTCGTTTTACCTTCTCGATGTGGCACGGGCTAACCCCGCAAACCAATAAAGTATAATCGGGTGGTGTCTCGAGCTAAACTATTCGGCTTTAAAGCGGGCAAAGATGGCGTCGGGGAAGAGCAACCAATCCGCAGCTGCAACAACAACCCACGTCGTCCATGTTGATGACCCGCTTCGCAATTGGTTTACGGATGCTGCCCAATCACGTGGCGGGTTAGCCCGCAGAAGTAGAAAAGAAAACGCATTGAAAGATTTAGCAAGGGTGAATACTCTCAGTCTTAGTGGGTTGACCTGTACAAAAGGACATCTTGCAAAAGTTTGATTGTGAATTCCCTGTTTTCCCAGTGTGGCGCTGTGTTTTTGTGGCTGCAATTCAAGAAACCCAGGAAATCAGCATGAACATTGAACATTGAAGTCTAACATCCACACTCACCGTTGGCGATGGGATGAGGGAGTGGGGATTTAAACCAACATTAGACTATGACGACAGCGAAGTCGAGGATCGAGAAGGTGGCGGGAGGGGGGGGGGGGGGAGGAAGAGAGGGGAGGGCAGAGCAGGACTACTTCATCGAAGATGTGACGTCACACCTGAATATTGAGCTGCCAGATCATACGATATGGTTAGACTCCACCGTCATTATATTTATGATTATGTTCGCAAAGACTATTAGAAAGATGCATGCGTTTTACATGATGTTGTGACGCCAGTTAAAAAAAACACCAAACACCCTAAAATAGAAGAAAGAAAATTAATTAGTACAAAAGTGACGTAATCAAAGTACCTGTAATGACGCTATCGGATTCGACCGTCATGATGATGTTCCAAGCGTTACGCATCATCGTCACGGCTTCTGCGTGAGTCAGGTGAGTGAAGTCAGTTCCGTTGACGTCAATGATGCGATCCCCGACTTTTAGACCCTGAACCACAACAGCAGCAAACTCTGAACTCCATTCCCACTATTTTAGACGACACAACTACCACCTCAAACGTTTCGTCTCCCTTGAAAATAGTCTCTCCTCTCGCAGCCCCTCTTGACTATAAACACCACAACCTAGGTAAGGCACTTTGCAACAGCAATGTTAGGCCGTGGCTGATGAGGACAACGATGACGACTACGACGTCGATGATATTGCTGCTAGTGTAACAGCTACATTGATTATCATGATGATGATGAAGATGATGACGATGATAATAATAATAGGCTTAATAATAATAATAATAATAATAATAATAATAATAATAATAATAATAATAATAATAATAATAATAATCATAATAATAATAATAATAATAATAATAATAATAATAATAATAATAATAATAATAATAATAATAATAATTATTATTATTATTATTAGTAGTAGTAGTAGTAGTATAGTAGTAGTAGTAGTAGTAGTAGTAGTTCTACTACTACTATTATTATTATTATTATTATTATTATTATTATTATTATTATTATTATTATTATTATTATTATTATTATTATTATTATTATAGCCTAATAACTTGCCTCTAGTTCTGCCTGCGAGCCTTCCTCGATGACGTAAACCACGATGGGCGTGCCGTACTCTTTCCCGCCTTTAATCCCCACCCCAAGGCTCCCGTCGTTGCGTCGGGCGAGCAGTATCCTCTTGTGCTGGACGACAGTTCTGGGCGGGAGCGTGACCGTGCTCTCCCTTGGGGCGGACTCAGGGACAGGCTGGCGTTTCCTGAAAGCTAGGTTCTGGAAGGAGCCCGAGAGAATCTTGAGCGGGCCTGACCCGAAGAGGCGTTGTTTCTGTAGAAGGGCAGAACAGGAAAATACGACTTCAAAACGGACACACGTTAACGTTCTATAAATATCGAGGGCGTTTTGGGGATGGGAGTGGCGGTATATTTATGAGTTAGGAAGTATTCACAAAAATTTCTACATGAGTTGAAAGGGATTAATTTAGCCTATTTAACTCAATAACCACATCAAAAGCGCACACAAGCCATATAGGACTAGAGGAGTAGTCTAGTAGCTGTGCAGGACAACTTGTTTTCAATTGTCGATTGATACAAAAAAAATATTTATTTTTTTTTTCTCACAGGAATCGACTTCCTGTAATGACAGTTCACTTTCACCGGGGACGACGCAGCGGTTCGTTAAAAAATCCATCCATTCTTTAACCAACAAAACCACCCCCCCCCCCCCCAAAAAAAAAAAAAAAATAATAATAATAAAAAATAAAAATGAAATAAATTAAAACAAAATGGGCAAGTGCCTTTTCCACTTGATCTGAAACATGAATGGTACTTGTTTGGGGTACCGCGTGTTCGTCCCTTTCGGTGTTCATCCTAACGCATTCTACAGCTAACATGGCTGAGTTATATGACGTAAGATAGTGCGTAACTCCGGGGACGAGTTTTATGTTGACTGGATGATTATGTCATTCTGGAACGTTCCGTGTTTTTTTCTAGTTTTCGTGGGAGGCTCTATATAAGTAGCGCGCCGTCTGCTTGAGTGATTCGCTGGTTCGAATCCCGGATTGGTCAACGTGTGATCACATTATTTTCCCCTTTACCAACAACTGGCCCGCTGGTGTCAGTATAAATCGGTCCAGTAGTCACCTATATGCGAAAGTGTCGTGTGACTATAATCTACAAACAACAACAACAACAACAGCTTGAGTGACCCCTATATGCGATTGTGTCCGGGGACGTTAATCTACCAAACTTGAGTGAGTCGTCCCCCATATGCGAAAGTGTCAGGGGACGTTAATCTACACAACCAGCCAGGCTCGAGTGAAGGTTTTTGGAAAGAGCTCGACTGCAGTGGTTGATGCTGTTTGCTGAATAGGCCTAAAGGGAAAACCTCATAACAACAACTCCCTCAGGTTGCGTGCATAACGAATTCGAGTTACACAAGAATCAAGCATCCCCGTGTAAAACAAGTGCATATGATGTAGCAAGCTAACGGCTTGGGTGGCTTAAGGTAATAGATACATGAACCAGATAGATAGTGGACACGCAAGCGCCTAGGCCTGTGACGCGTCTTCTTAGATAACCAAAGGGAGACGTGGACACGTGAGCGCCTATGCCTGTGACGCGTCTCCCTAGATAGCCAAATGGAGACGTGGACACGTGAGCGCCTATGCCTACGACGCCTCTCCTTTTGGTTATCTGACGCGTCACAGGACTAGTTGCTGGCGTGATAACCAAAGGGAGACGAGTCATAGGCATAGGCGCTCGCGTGAGATAACCAAAGGAAGAGGCCTCATAGGCATAGCCGCTCCCGAGTCCAGATAAAAGCGCCGGGTAGCTCAGATGGTAAGAGCGTCTTGCTAGTAACCGAAAGGTCGCTGGTTCGAATCCCGGATTGGTCAACGTGTGATCATATTATTTTCCCCTTTACCAACAACTGGTCCGCTGGTGTCAGTATAAATCGGTCCAGTAGTCACCTATATGCGAAAGTGTCGTGTGACTATAATCTACAAACAACAGCAGTTAGATAGGGGCCGGGTAGCTCAGTTGGTAAGAGCGTCTTGCTAGTAACCGAAAGGTCGCTGGTTCGAATCCCGGCTTGGTCAATGTGTGATCATATTATAAATCGGTCCAGTAGTCATCTATATGCGTACCCCCGTTGGGGTGCCGGGGGTTTCAGTATAAATAGTATCCCCACTTTCTGGAAATTTAGTGCTTAAAATTCCCACTGTCGCTGTCTTTCTCATTTGCTCTTTCTCATTCCTGCTCTGTTCTATCAATCTGCTATACTATCGTCTTCTTCGCTAGACCAGTCTCCTACCTTTTTTCTTGAAAACTCTTCCGGGAAAAGACTCCTTATTTGTGTATGAGGTCTGTTGGATCAGCTGGGGAATATTGGACGCTTTCTGCCAGGTGGTCACTAGGGCTTCCTATGATGTTATTATTTAGCAATGTAGGCATTTTATATGTATGTGTTTTGTTGATAATTTATAATGATGTTTGTATTCTATTTTGTTTTTGTAAACAGGGGTTCGATAAGTTGGGGTGAAGCCTCAGCCGTCCCCTGCGTGGGATGTCTTTATTGTAAAGTGACTGGCTGGTGGAGAGCTTTCGGTTTTACCACTAGGGTTGTTTCGGCAGATCTTTTATGCGGATTGGGGGTTGTCCGGTCCTGATTTGGCTCGGAAGAGTCCACTGGACCTAAAGCAACAATAATGTAATGTAATCTATATGCGAAAAGTGTCGTGTGACTATAATCTACAAACAACAACAACAGCAGTTAGATCTAGAGTTGGGCAGGCACTTTTGAGCAGCGGTTGGTGTTAGTACTTAGAAATAAACATTACATTACATTACATCCATAGTTATTGCTTTAGGTCCAGCGGACTCTTCCGAGCCAAATCAGGACCAAAAGATCAGACCACAACTTCGCTGAAAGAGACCTCACCCCTGATCGGCATAAAAAATTTGCCGAAACAACCCTAGTGGTAACAATGAACGCACTACACCAGCCGGTCACTTTACAATAAAGACATCCCACGCAGGGGACGTTGAGGCTATACTCTAATTTATCGAACCCTCGTTTACAAAAACAAAATAGAATACAAACATCATAATAACATATCAACAAAACACGTACATAGAAAATGCCTATATTGCTAAATAATAACATCATATGAAGCCCCATTGACCACCTGGCAGAAAGCGTCCAATATTCCCAAGCTGATCTAACAGACCTCGCACACAAATGAGGAGTTTTGTTCCCGAAGAGTTTTCAAGAAAAAAAAGTAGGTGACTGGTCTAGCGAAGAAGAAGATAGTACAGTAGATTGATAAAACAGAGTAGGAATGAGAAAGAACAGGAGAATGACAGCGACAGTGGGAATTTCAAGCACTAAATTTCCAGAAAGTGGGGATACTATTTATACTGACACCCCCGGCACCCCAACGAGGGGGAGGGGGGGGGGAAGGGGTAGAAATAAAAATACAGCAGTGTGCTGAATGATGTTCACACCTTGGCAGTTGCGGGCTTCTGTGTCTGGGGCTGGAGCTTGGGGGTGGGGCGCGGAGGGCGCCGGAGTGTGGAGGCGGCGGAATCGCAAGGCGTAGTTTCTTCCCGACTCGACACGCTCTCTCTCCGCCCGTTGACGTCATCGTGCTCGCTGTAGAAGCCGCTCTCCGCCCCTCCGTGCATTGACGTCGTGTCCTGGCCGTTCGTCTGTACAATGACGTCACAATTAAGGAGTATGACGTCATTAAAAAAACAACAACCTACGACTTGAAATGCGTAAGCGTAACCTTACATCCTAAACAATCAGCACTTCTTCAATGATATACAAGTGTTTACGAACACAGATTTAAACCCTTCGGGCCTCCTACCCTCACGCAAAGATCAAAATACAATATTGCATGCACATCCAAATATACAGTTTAAAAATAATGTGCATGCATTAACTCATACAGCCATGCTCCCTTCCTCATAGCATGCATTTTTCACACAATGAACACTTATGTACTCTATATGATGTCACAGAAACCTAACACAATTTAAAGAACCTTTTTGGAAGACAAAACATCCATTCAACGTAAAATCGACCAATTTCAAATAGGTCTAAAACTACAGATCTATGTTCTTTTCTAGATCTATGTGTTAACACAATTAATATATAATTATATATATTTCAAATGTTTCTATTATTATTTGGGTAGCACTTATTTAAGCCTTGTGCTTTTGTGCGCCCTGATGTTTTGCATTGTATTAATATCTGGTTTGTTTGTTGAATAAATTTATGTTAAAACAAATGTTTCTCGAGGAGTTACAGGAATTACAAAACAAAGGTCCATTTTATAGAATAAAGAGTGCTTTGACTTGTTTAGGCTTGTTTTGACTTGCCTTGCCTTGCACTCTCATGGTTACCTTTCCATATCCGTTGTGGAAGTTCTTGGTGGCCACCATATATTGTCCAGAGGCGTCCTGCTTTATGATCTTTGATCCGTCCGTCACAGGCTGGGGGTCGAAGTAGCGCAGGAACGTGTGGTACTTGGGGAACTGGAGAGTGCACAGCTTCTGGAAATCTCTGGAATTTGAAAAGAAACGTGGATTTGAATTTGAATTTGGATTTGAATACGTCCTCTTTGAATTATAAAAAAAGGTACAAAATGTAGTAGTACTAGAAGTAAATGAGATGTTCTTTCTTTCATTCTTTCTTTCTTTCTTTCTTTCTTTCTTTCTTTCTTTCTTTCTTTCCAGTACTTTATATATTATAATTTTTTAAAAATATAAATTCATGAATTAATTTGTTTTGGGGGGAGAGGAACAAGAACTTGAATAGCTGGTACAGAGGCTTGACACCACCTCCAGAGCCTATGAAATGGAAATAAGTGCAGAGAAGACCAAAATAATGACCAACAACACCAATGGCATCAACATGGACATCAAAGTCCAAGGCCCATCCCTCAACACAGTGCATAGCTTCAAATATTTAGGACCCATTGTATCAGACAATTATGCGTCCCGACAGGAAGTCCTCTCCAGAATCGCACAAACAACTGCTGCCCTGGCGAGGTTGAAGCCAATTTGGAAAGACAGGACCATCAGTCTACATTCCAAGGTAAGACTGCTGCGCTCCCTTGTCATCTCCATCTTCCTATACGCTTGCGAAACATGGACCCTCACAGCAGATCTACAACAAAGAAGAATACAAAGCATGGAGATGAGGTGCTACAGAAGACTGCTGGGCATTTCCTATACCCAGCACATCACCAACGACGAAGTCCGACAGACCATCACAAAAGCCATTGGACAACACTATGACCTGCTCACAGTGGTGAAAAAACGGAAACTCCGATGGTAAGGCCACGTCACCAGATCATCAGGTCTTGCAAAGACCATCCTGCAAGGCACAGTGCAAGGAGGTAGAAGAAGAGGGAGACCGAAAAAGAGGTGGGAGGACAACATTCGAGAATGGACTGGTATGACCCTGAGCGAAACCATCAGGATTGCTGAGGACAGAGAAAGATGGAGTAGGCTGGTTAAACGATCATCTGTGGTGCCCCTACGACCTCCGAGTTATGGGATAGGATAGGATAGAATATAAATATAAAAAAACACTTTTGTAATTAATTTATTTGCAAAGTGATATAGTACAAGTAGCCTAGCAAATGATACATTTTGCGTACCACCCAAAGTCTGAAGAAGAACAAGAACAAGAACAAGAAGAACAACAAGAACAACAAGAACAACATCAACAATTACAAAGTGGTTTCTTAACAACTCTCGATGATAACAAAAAGAATACATAAATATAATAAAATGAGATAACTAGATGGATGGATGAATGGATAGAAAGATGGATGGATGGATGCATGGATGGATAAATGCATGGGTGGGTGGGTGTTTAAGTTGGTAGATAACATTACATTACATTATTATTGCTTTAGGTCCAGCGGACTCTTCCGAGCCAAATCAGGACCGGACAACCCCCGATCCGCATAAAAGATCTGCTGAAACAACCCTAGTGGTAAAACTGAAAGCTCTCCACCAGCCAGTCACTTTACAATAAAGACATCCCACGCAGGGGACGGCTGAGGCTTCACCCCAACTTATCGAACCCCCGTTTACAAAAACAAAATAGAATACAAACATCATTATAAAGTATCAACAAAACACATACATATAAAATGCCTACATTGCTAAATAATAACATCATAGGAAGCCCTAGTGACCACCTGGCAGAAAGCGTCCAATATTCCCCAGCTGATCCAACAGACCTCATACACAAATAAGGAGTCTTATCCCGGAAGAGTTTTCAAGAAAAAAGGTAGGAGACTGGGCTAGCGAAGAAGACGATAGTATAGCAGATTGATAGAACAGAGCAGGAATTAGAAAGAGCAAATGAGAAAGACAGCGACAGTGGGAATTTAAAGCACTAAATTTCCAGAAAGTGGGGATACTATTTATACTGAAACCCCCGGCACCCCAACGGGGGTAGTTGGTAGATAGATAGATAGATGAATAGAAGATGGATAGATAGATTACATACAGTACATACATTACATACATAAGCCTACGTACAGAGAGAGAGAGAGAGAGAGAGAGAGAGAGAGAGATAAGATAAGATAAGATAAGATAACATTTTTATTTTGCAAGGGTAAAAGAGTAAGCGCTGGATGCGCTTTTTTACATCTTGCCCTTGGGGCTTGTAATAAGAACTATTAAATACAACAAATGAATGTTATAACATGAACATCATGGAACAATAACAAATAAACAATATCATCATGGAATAAATATGTAAAAAAAATTAAAATATTAAATCATATCATTGTTGTTAATTTTAACAACAAATAACGTTTATTTAATTTTTAATGTGTTTTAAGAGACGTGTTCTAAATTATGTAATTTTATATTCTGGAGTGCGAAGATCGTCAGGAAAGTTATTCCACAGAATTGAACCAGAATAAGCTAGACTAGTTTTGAAAAGATCAATTCTTGGAAGTGGAACATTTAATTTTGTGGACGATCTGTTTTTTTGGGAAAAAAGAGAACAAAGATAGGAAGGTGCATTGCCAGAAAGGATCTTGTGCATGAAAACCCCTTTATTAAATTTAAGTCTGTTGGCAAGAGGTAGAATATTAATCCGTTTATAATCATCTGGAGATATTTTTTGTTTAAGAATGATTTGTTTAATTGCACGTTTGTGAACTCTAATTAAAGGCTTCATTGCATTGCCACTAGCAGAATCCCAAATAGTAGAGGAATAATCAATAAATGGTTGAATATGACCAGAATAAAAAAGTTTACGAGAATGTAAATTTAATAAATGTTTATATCTTGATAACTGATAAATCCTTTTATAAATGGTTTTACTAATATTTAAAATATGATTGATCCAGGACAAATTATTGTCTAAAGTTATACCAAGAAGTTTATGAAATTGTACTTCATCAATTGTTTTATTGCAAATTTTTAATGGACGAAGCTTTATAGATAAATTTTGTCTTTTTTGTCTTGTTGTTATTAGCATGGATTTCATTTTGTCTGGATTGAGGGCCATGTGGTTGGATTCAGTCCATTCTTGTAGTTCAATAGCCCCTTGTTGTAAGGAGGAGCACAGATGATTCAAGTCTGTATTTTGAGAGTGTAATGTAGTGTCATCAGCAAAGAGTTCACAAGAAGTAGAAATATGAAGGGGGAGATCCTTTATGTAGATAGAAAATAACAAAGGTCCTAAAATAGATCCTTGTGGTACTCCAGCTTTAACAATTTCAAATTGTGATTTTTTGTTATTTATATAAACACACTGCTCTCTGTCAGAAATAAATGATTTTAGAAATTCAAGCGATTTAGAATGAATGCTATTTAATTGTAATTTACGTAGAAGAAGGTCATGATCTATTACACCAAAAGCTTTTGCAAAGTCAACAAATAATGTTCCAGACAATTTTCCCTGATTAATATTATTTAGCCATTGTTCTATCATAGATGTAAGAGCCGTGTGACAAGAATGTTTAGCTCTAAAACCTGATTGATTTTTATGTAAGAGGCTGTTTTTAGTGAAATGATCAAGAATATTATTATTTAAGTGCTTTTCAAGAGGCTTAGAGAGAGTAGAAAGAATCGAAATAGGTCTATAGTTCGATGGGTCAGTGCTATCACCATTCTTAAAAAGGGGTATAACTTTAGCTTTTTTAAACATTTTAGGAAAATATGATCTGGCTATGCATAAGTTGTATATATACTTAAAGTGTTAGTAATGAATGACGCGGACAATTTTAATATTTTACTATCCAATTCATCAACACCTTTTGAGTTTGTTTGCTTAAGGTTTCTTAGTGCTTTATATACAAATTCCGTAGACAAATACGGAATATCTCTCTTGTTTTTAATATTCTTAGAGTGACAAAAGTCTGTTAATTTGTTTAGAGTGTTTTCTTTCGATTTGTCAATAGTAATAATTCTGTCAGACGTTTTAATAAAATGTAAATTCAGAGTATTAGGAGAAATATCTGTATTTACCTTTGATATACTTGATTTGTTTGTTAAGTGATGAATTGCTGTCCAAATCTTTTTAGAACTGTTTTTGGACGATATTAAATTTGTAATAAATGTTTTCATTTTCTTTCTTTTTAGTGAAGTTACTGCATTTCTTTGTTTCTTATATTCATATTCTTTACCGCTTTTCTTTAAATAATCTCTCAAATAAATGGCCTTTTCTAGTTCTATGTCTAGCCATGGCGGTTTAGTATAGTATTTAACTCTTTTGGTATAGATAGGAGCATGCATATTGTATATATTCATAAATGTATCATACCAGTATGATAAAGCATTTTCAGGGTCAGTAAAATTATAAACATTTGAGAGACCGCTGTTGCTGAGATCAAAGAGAAAATCATTTTCATTAAATTTTGAAAAAGATCTGTATGTTATTGTTTTATGTCCTGGTTTTGGAATTTTAGCTCCTTTCTTTTTCCAGGTTAAACAAACAGGATAATGATCACTGAGAGAGAGAGAGAGAGAGAGAGAGAGAGAGAGAGAGAGAGAGAGAGAGAGAGAGAGAGGGAGAGACAGAGACAGAGACAGAGAGACAGAGAGAGACAGAGAGACAGAGACAGAGAGAGAGAGACAGAGAGAGAGACTAAACTAAATCAAACTAACATAACATAACGTAAATTTAAAGTAAATAATTTAATAACAACATTCCATTCCCACCTTCTGAGTGGCTCAGAAAGCAGATGCTGTGCTAGTTCTACCAGCAGCATAAGTCGCTCGGTGTTGTTAATCAGGGGCCCCAGGGCCGTGCACAGTTGCGGTACGGAGCGCGTTATACGGAAGTGCTGCAGAGTCTGCTTAAAAACCCACAGCTCGTCCTCCGAGAGGAGCTGCTCCGCTAAATGTTTCAACACCATCTCGCCAGAGTCTGCACAGACAACAAAACTGGCGCGTAAAAGAAGTCGGTTATGTTCTTTTAAAATAAAATTTAAAAAATACAATTGCTCTGCAACATTCTTCATTTTCGCATTTTCGCAGGAGTCTGCACACAATAGAAGCACGTAAAAGAGCTCGGTTATGTTCTGAAAATGTACTGCTCTGAAAGATAATTCTGTTTCACCATTTCTCCAGTGTCTTTTTTTTTCCAACCACAGAAGACTAGGGAGACAAATAGAAAACGAAGAAAGAGGGGGCTGAGGCGAGGGGAGGGGGGGGGAAGGTAGAGAGAAAGAGAGAGACAGACAGGCAGACAGACAAATTAAAGTAGGGAGACGGACAGTCAGAGCAACAGCAAACCAAAACTTACTGGGTCCTGCACGTCCTGTGCTAGAGTCAAGCAAGCGCAGGGACGATACGGGCATAACGACGTCACCGTTGATGACGTTAGAACGAGAGTGGGCTGGCTCTGGGTCTCGCCAGGAGAGGCTTCTGCGCACAGCTTGCTTGAGAATCTGCAGCACACGGAACAGAAGGGTAAATGATTGTAACAAGAGGACAAGAAGAAAACGCGAGAACCTATGAAATGAAAACACGGCACTCGCGCCTTCAGGAAACTGTGCCCGCACAGTCGCTTGTATCTGGACACGCCAGCGCCTATGCCTGTGACGCGCCTCCCTTCTGGTTATCTATAAATAGGCATAGTCACTGGCGTGTCCAGATACAAGCGCTGTATGTTACATTACATTACATGATTGTTGCTTTAGGTCCAGCGGACTCTTCTGAGCCAAATCAGGACCGGACAACCCCTGATCCGCATAAAAGATCTGATGAAACAACCCTAGTGGTAAAACTGAAAGCTCTCCACCAGCCAGTCACTTTACAATAAAGACATCCCACGCAGGGGACGCTGAGGCTGTACTCTAATTTATCGAACACCCGTTTACAAAAACAAAATAGAATACAAACATCATTATAAATTATCGACAAAACACATACATAGAAAATGCCTACATTGCTAAATAATAACATCATAGGAAGCCCTAGTGACCACCTGGCAGAAAGCGTCCAATATTCCCAAGCTGATCCAACAGACCTCATACACAAATAAGGAGTCTTGTCCCAGAAGAGTTTTCAAGAAAAAAGGTAGATGACTGGTCTAGCGAAGAAGAAGAAGAAAGTATAGCAGATTGATAGAACAGAGCAGGAATGAGAAAGAGCAAATGAGAAAGACAGCGAAAGTGGGAACTAAATTTCCAGAAAGTGGGGATACTATTTATACTGAAACCCCCGGCACCCCAACGGGGGTGCGCTGTATGTGCCCATGTTTGATAGGCCGTGTGTGTGTGTATGCGTGCGTGTTTGTGTTTATGTGTGCGTGGTGCAGGTGTGTGTGGTGCGTAGCTTGATATCTGGTCTGATGTTTGCCTCCCTTGTGCTCTACTGAATTGTTCCCCTTTGCTGTGACGTGATGTGCAATATTTTAGCAACTTGTTTCGTTCGAATACTTCCTTGTGCAATAGTTACTGCATTCCTGAAATGGTATTTGTTTAAAAAATGAATTTACTAATAAGGAAATGTGATTTACGTTTTATTTTAATGATAGCATACCTGTGTTATGGGGTGTATGAGGTGTGCATGGGTAATAAAAAAAGAATAGAAAAAAAAGAATCTATATTGTTTTTAATGTAAGTATTAGTTTTTGAAGAATCGTCGTTTATATTAAAGGTTAAAAAAAGGTAAAGGTAGTCCCATAGCCTTGTGGCCGTAAGGGAGCGTGATATTGGAGATCACACTTATATTGGGCCAGCGTAATGAGGGTGATGTCCATCTCTCTCCCTCGCTGCTTTACCTTCCCCACCCTTAAGAGAGTAGGTACTCAGTCACAGTTGAGTCAACTGGGGGCGTTGTTACTTGTCGCTTCACGTTTTGCGTTACCCACTGGACGGTGCTTAGCTTGCGACACAGTAGCGAGTGCTCCAACCACTGCGCTATCGTTGTTTGGTAGCTTATAGTCACACGACACTTTCGCATATAGGTGACTACTGGACCGATTTATACTGACACCAGCGGGCCAGTTGTTGGTAAAGGGGAAAATAATATGATCACGCGTTGACCAATCCGGGATTCGAACCAGCGACCTTTCGGTTACTAGCAAGACGCTCTTACCAACTGTGCTACCCGGCCCCTTCACTGCGCTATCCGACACCCCTGTCGTTTATATTGCACGCTTGTATCTATTCAAAGGCGACCCAAATGGTTTGTACACGATCTCTTTGATGGCAATCAAGACTCGTTGAATTGTATTGATACTGCGCAACGCCTAGAATAGGACTTTTGCCTCTAGCGGGCGGGAACTAAGGTTATATAGGCAGTCCGCCCGAAAGCGACGCTGATTGCAATTTGCCTACAGCCTATGGTTGGTAAATCTCTGACGCTCGGCCAGCCTGCTTAATGAAAACTGGCCTATAGTTAAGGGATGCCTACTCTCGCTTGCAGGTCGTCAATATAATCTGTGATTCAGGCGGAATAATTTTACACGTGAGATATTAATAACTATATACATTATGTAGGAACTGAAACAGGTCTTTGTAATGTGTCAGATGCATTTACTGTTTTTAGAAAGAGCAGATGGTTTTTGGAGGAAAAAAGAAAGGTAAAAAAATTTGTGCTTGGTTTGTGGTTCATGGACGCAAGAGAGAGAGAGAGAGAGAGAGAGAGAGAGAGAGAGAGAGAGAGAGAGAGAGAGAGAGAGAGAGAGAGAGAGAGAGGAATGGACAGAGAGAAAGATAGGGAATTGAGAGAGAGAGAGAGAGAGAGAGAGAGAGAGAGAGAGAGAGAGAGAGAGAGAGAGAGAGGGATGGGCAGAGAGGCAGAGAGGGAAAGAAAGAGGTAGTGTTATTTTAGTTTTGCGATCGTAATGGTTTTCTGGTAAAAAGATGTAAGAATAAAAAGCAATGTAGCCTACTTTTATATATAAAGACGCTGCAGCGCTGATATATTCAGACACATTATATATGTAAATACGCTGAAATATTCAGGCACATTACGCTTCTTACAGACAGCTACTTCAACTTCAACAGAAAGAAATACAGCTTGACCGAGGCAGAGAAAGAGTGTCATACCGTAACAGATACTGAGGTAGACAAACACAAAATACAATTCCACAGATGGACAGACAGACTGACCGAGAAAGACAAATATAAGCACATTTCACAGATTAAGACAGATACTAAGAAAGATAGACAGGCAGACAAATGCTCAGCAGATGGAAAGACATAGAGACATTGAACAAGACAAACAAACAGTTGGGTCAGCAGTCACAAAGATTCGACAGTTACAGTGAAACAGAAACTTTGGCATTGGAGACAAGTGGTCTTCTTCTTTTGCACTACCGGCCACGCAAATAATCAACAAATCAATCAATAATTCAGTCAGTAAATCAATAAGTCCGACGAACCTCGTCCAAGTTGTCCTGAGCCAAAGATGCGGGCACTTTGATGTAACACAGTTGACGGGAGTGGGACCGTTTGCGGCTGCGGGCCTTCATTCTTCTCATTCTTAGTAGCACCTCAGCCGTCATTTTAAAAACTATTTAATTTTTAAATTAATAATAATATTCACAATACTGTTCCATTTGTTATTTTGTTACTTTAAAAAAAAGAAACATTGCATTAATGCTCACAGTATCAGCAGATGAAACCTATTTACCGTTCGCCTGTTCTTCATAAAACACACTTTTGACACAGGAAACACAATATTAACGTAGATGCCGAAAATGTCGAACCTTTATTTCGAAAAGTCCAGTTTTCACCTTTATTTGTATAGATGCTCACACTGTCGTGTGACTGTATTTTCAAAAAACAATAAGTTTTGTTACAACAATTACAATAGCACATCGATGTACTAAATGTCGACCGATAATGATAATAATTATTAATGTCGAACGCGTGTACTTGAAAACCTACAGTTTTCTCTAGTACAGATGTTTCTGGCTAAATTTCCCACACTACCGTCGCTTTTACTGAGGATCAACGGTGATCAACCACTTCATCATTGATAAACGTTGCAAGCTGTCCGCTAATAGTTGAGCTTTTTATTCCTCTTGGACACTCTTCCACTCCGTTCAAGGCATCACAAATATCCTATCCTATCCTATCCTACCCCGTAATCGAAGGTCGTTGGGCAACCACAGATGATCGTTTAACCAGCGTACTCCATCTTTCTCTGTCCTCAGCAATCCTGATGGCTTCGCTCAGTGTCAAGCCAGTCCATTCTCGAATGTTGTCCTCCCACCTCTTTTTCCGTCTCCCTCTTCTTCTGCCTTTTTGCACTGTGCCTTGTAGGATAGTCTTTGCAATACCTGATGCTGGTTACGTGGCCATACCATCGGAGTTTCCGTTTCTTCCCCACTGTGACCATGTCATCGTGTTGTAAATGGCTTGTGTGATGATCTGTCGGACTTCGTCGTTGGTAATGTGCTGGGTATAGGAAATGCCCAGAAGTCTCCTTACACACGCCCCCCGCTGCCCCCCCCCCCACACACGCACACAAACAAACACACACAAACACACAAACAACCGTGTAAAAACGCCGTTGCTATCACTTTCATGAAAAGCCACATACGTTGTATTGACATTTATGAAATTTGTCAATTTTTTAAAGCTAACTCTAACCCTTAACCTAACCCTAAGCCTGATACAGCCCTAACCCTAACAGAACACTATTTTGACGTCAAAATAACGGGGCCGTCAAAAGAACGTACAGTAGGTAGAGTATAAAGAGTGTGTAGCAATAACGGCGTTTCTACATCGCCACACACGCACACACAAACACACACATACACACGCACACATATACACAAACATACATACATACACACACACTCACACACACCACACACACACATAAATCAAGTCACTTTGGTCGTCATTTCACCAAAGAAAATAAAAACGGCATCGTGATTTGAAGCGATTTTGGTCGACTGTTCACCAAATCTCTCTTATATAGCGCTTTTTCCAGCTGAAGAACTACTCAAGGCGCTTGGCCGATGCAAGATCTAACTCAAACCGCCCGAGGCGCTCACTAGCGGCCTTGTTCATCGTTAAGACATGCCAGTAACAGATGACTGAACCAAAAGACCGTAACTTTGCACTACTGCGGCGCCTGCACAAAACAGCTACGAATTTCTCCACATGCACTGTTGAAAGCCACGGTCGCACCTATGTTTGAACTTTATAAACACTGCACGCACTATATACACAATCCCACAATCCCGACATGCAGCAAGCAGGTTTTGAAAAAAACATTAAAAAGGCGAGAATCCCTTCCCTTCCCCACCCCAATCCCCTCCCTTTGTAATATAAAGAGACTGTATAGAACTGACTCAGCGAATGTAAGAAGCAAGATGGAAAGCTATTTAAAGGTATTTCCAGACATTCACAGACACACCTACACAAACATACAAACACATACACAGAACACAAACACACACACACACACACACAAACACACACACACATATTTGGAAAATACGAGAACTGGGTTTATTTAAGAATGCAGGAATAGGAAAGTGTTTCTTACGGAAAGGCGCAAAATTCATCTAAAAATGTAAGAATCTGAAGCAAAATAGCAAAATAGGCTTTTTTCGTCTAAAAAGTTGATGCAGTGCGTCCCCTGAGGTCGACTTTTCTTCAAAATTGGCTCGAAAAGTGGCTCGAATTTTCTTCGTCCCGGATAGAGCACTCTTTTGTACTTAAAACACTCTCATGCACTACAATTGCACTCCCATGTCCTAAAAGAGCACTCCCGTGTACTTAGAATAAAAGTGGGATCCTAAGAAAAAAAAAGAAGGCTCCTTACAAATGAACCCATTTGTAACTAAGAGAGGCAAGGTCTGACACACACACAGCCAAGCGTGTATTCATGGCAAATTGGGGTTTTGGACGAAATGTAGGCTTCGGAAAGCGTTTTTTTAAATTTTTGTAACAGAAAGAGCGCACAGTTCATCTAAAAATGTAAAAATTAGAGTTTAAAAATGGCTCTTTCCATCCAAAAAGTTTACCTATTTCGTCTCCTAACACTTTCCCTAACCATTTTACTTAAAATTTGTCCAGAAAACAGGCCGTCCTCGATAGAGCACTCCAATGTACTTAAAACAGTCCCATGCCCTACAAGAGCACTCCAATGTGCTAAAAGAGCACTCCCATGTACTTAGGAAAAAAAAGGTGCGCTGGATAAAAGTGAGGGGCTCGCTAAAAGCCACATTTTGTGCATAAAAAAAAATGCAAAGTTTAGCACCCCATTTGTCAATAAATACACGCCTCCCACCCCCACCCCACACACAAACCACAACAACAATAACAACAGCAACAACAACAACAAAAAACCCGAGGACTAAAACATGATTGCAACTAAACCTCAAATTCTACGACTAGAGCGGCAGAGATCAGTGGAGAGGCTAGTGGGTTCAACTACGCGCTGCGTGCCTTGCACTGACTCAACAGTCAGTGATTGTACAGAATTATTGACACGCGACTTTACATTTAAGGACATGCAGCGAATGTCGCACCCCTTTAAGTGTGAGGCTCATTATATTATTGCATGCTACAGAATGAATGCACTGTGGCGAGACCTGCCCACTTCAACAGTTGACAATCAACATTACTGTTCCCTCTTTTTTCTTCTCCAACGGATCTCCCTTTCTTTCATGCGACAGATGTTCCTACTCCTTCTGATGAGACCATACACCGCACGCAATTCCAATACACGGACTTTAAAAATCCTGACGCTGATGTCTGATTAATTTAATGGGTAATTGTAGATTATAGTCACACGACACCGGAGCGTATAGGCGACTACTGGTCACATTATTCTGACACCAGCGAACCTGTTGATGGTAAGGAGAAAATAATATGGTCAGACGTTGACCAATCCGGGATTCGAACTAGGTACCTTTCGGTTAGTGCTAGTAAGCCGCTCTACCAACTGAGCTACCCGGCCCCACGTTAATGTCTGAATACCAGCTACCTAGAACTATACCTAGCAAGCCCTAGTTTCTTCTTCCCTACTTTCGAGGTCCTCTAGGATTGAGGTTGCAAGTGGGCGTTGCGGGAGGCTTGAGTTAGATCCTGTCTCGGCCAGCGCCTTGAGCAGCTCTTGAGCTGAGAAAGCGTTAAATAAGGACAATAAAATAGATAAATAAGTAAATAAATACATTAATTAAAAGTTCTCTCTTTCAATCGACTGAATGAGAGGATGGCTCTATTATTAAATCTGTCCCCTGACGTCTCAGGCGGCTTGCCTCAGATCCTGATGTCTACCAGCATCTTCAGTAGCTCTTTGAGCAGGTTAGTGCACTATAGAAGAACAGTTCCGTTCTCTACTATAATTATTCACAACTTTCCGGCACCTCTCATTAAAACTCGTGGGTATCGCCATTATAAATCAAAACGAGGTTAGAGTGAAACAGAGTTCCGGTCTGGCTTGTTTTGCTTTTCTCAAAGCTTGATGCGTGACTTTTAAATATGGCAAATTGCCGAAAACGACGATTGTTAGAGCCAGAAAATGTATGCACAAACATGAATGGCTTTAACTTGAAATGAAAAGGACAGAGACAATTGAAAAACTGAGCAAGGGTAACTAAAGCTAAAAATACTTATTCTAGTTGCAATTCGCACAATATTCAGTCATATCAATCAGACTCTTATATTATAACGTCCCCCACAAGCACAAACGAGGAAGGTTTTTGTGAACAAGAAAACTTGCAGCAGGGAAGGCTACCTGTAATATTCAATTAGATGTCGAGAGGGATTCTCCGTACCCTACCAACATAACTTGTGTTTTCTCACCATGTTGTGCCAAAAACATGCCACCGAAAATCATGTTACATGAAAGACAAATGAACAAGCTTTTTGATAACGTGGGATCTGACTTCTTGCAAGGCAATAAAAAAATCAAAACCGAAAAAAAAAAATTCCATAGGAAACGAAGTCGCAAAAATGACTGAAGCATGAAATGGGGACGGGTTGTCTACTATCATTGTCGTTTTACACTTAACGAAATGCAGCTGAACGCAGGCAATGTACCTAAACTTATCAGAGAAACGTCAAACTTCCACATATTGTTTCAGAAAAGTAACTTCGCAGCTGCATATTTTGAAACTTGTTTATTTAAGCGTATTTGGACGTAACGTCAGGAGTCAAGATTCTGTTGTTGTTGTTTTTTCCCCTGCGTTATAATAAATACACTCGAAATGAAATTCATTTGCTGACATTAGACGAAAAAAAAAAAAAAAGTCTGTTTCCGATCACCCGACCGACCCTAGCTTTTGGGGCCGACCCTAGAAAAAAATAATTGGCAAAAAAAAGCTATTTAAAAAAATTAAATCAGTCTCAAAAACGATATTTTTTGTTTTTGTTTTTGTTTTGTTTTGCAATCCAAGAAAACCTATGGCACGACACCATGGGACAAAGATCTCTAAATGATTCATCATGTTCTGCCATAATTTTTTCATGCATTGGAGAAAGAACCACGCTTTCTCATGTGATTGAATATTTGGAAATAACTCACTCAAAACACGCGGAGAAAGAAACCGGAAGTATTTTTCACGGTAACGGAAAGAGTTACCCCTCTTAAATGAGGGGATTCCTGTTGGTGCATAGGATAGCAGAAAAGTGTGAATAAGCGCATGGACTTCACTGTAGGCTAAATGAACCTAATGCTAGCACTGCATTACCTGAACTAAACATCTGCGGCGTTAGTCGGATGGCAATCGAGCAGCGATAGAGTTAGTGCCTTCGGTTTGGTTGAATTAGATAGGCTTATCTATCTATCTATCTATCTATCTATCTATCTATCTATCTATCTATCTATCTATCTATCTATCTATCTATCTATCTATCTATCTATCTATCTATCTATCTATCTATCTATCTATCTATCTATCTATCTATCTATCTATCTATCTATCTATCTATCTATCTATCTATCTATCTATCTATCTATCTATCTATCTATCTATCTATCTATCTATCTATCTATCTATCTATCTATCTATCTATCTATCTATCTATCTATCTATCTATCTATCTATCTATCTATCTATCTATCTATCTATCTATCTATCTATCTATCTATCTATCTATCTATCTATCTATCTATCTATCTATCTATCTATCTATCTATCTATCTATCTATCTATCTATCTATCTATCTATCTATCTATCTATCTATCTATCTATCTATCTATCTATCTATCTATCTATCTATCTATCTATCTATCTATCTATCTATCTATCTATCTATCTATCTATCTATCTATCTATCTATCTATCTATCTATCTATCTATCTATCTATCTATCTATCTATCTATCTATCTATCTATCTATCTATCTATCTATCTATCTATCTATCTATCTATCTATCTATCTATCTATCTATCTATCTATCTATCTATCTATCTATCTTTTTTTTAAAGTGTCTTCATTGTTGTTATTCTAATCTAATACGGAGCATCGCGTTGGACGTAATAAGAAGTTAAGGACTGACACTAAATTCACAATTGAAGATCACCGTCGCACCAACGTTGAGGTTTACAAACACAGCACGCATTAGATAAATACACTCCAGATATGCAGCAGGCTTTACAACTTGAAAATCCAATCTGCAGAATGACTTCAAGTGCAGCAAGTCTAAAACTATAAAACTTTAAATTCTAATCTGCAGTTTGATGGCAAAAAAGTATAAACTTGAACATCCAATCTGCAGGGTGCAATATAGCGCCACAATAGAAAAATGGCAATTTTGTTTTTTCTTAGTACCAGCGGCGTGGACTTGCTTTTGCTTTGCTTTGCTTTCTATCCGACCATAGTGCTCTCCCTTTCAGTTTCTTCTCGTGAGAGACACGCAGAAGATTTGTGAACACTAACAGTGAAAATTGTAATGTAAAAATGTCCTCTTCCATTCTCTTTGTCCGAGTCTCGAAGAGAACTAATAAGAAAAGAAAGGCACACGTGTATTGGGGGAAAGAATGGGTATATTGAACCCCTTAAGGAACTTCTTCGATATTTTGGTGGAAAGTAGACAAAAGCCACAAAACATGAACGTCATTTAAAAGGTAGACATTAAACCTATGTGGCCTTAAACGATGAAAGCTGTGGTGTCAACGGTTTCTGTCTGGGACGGATTTTAAAAAAAATGTTGTGTAAGTCAAATTTAGATTCCCTTGCGGGTAAATTGAACTTAAACGAGGGGTAAATTGGACCTAGGTTCAATGTATGCGCACAAAGTGTAAACACCTATGAAAATATAAATTGTACCTGGGTCTTTCTCTATCACACACACATACACTCGCGCGCGCGCACACACACACACACACACCCACACACACACACACACAATCAATCAATCGAAGCAATTTTCTATTTTAAAAAAAAAGACGAAAGAAAACAAGTAAAGGAAAATTAAAGACTTTATTTACTTCAAGAAGGTCTTTTTATAAAACTTAAACAGTATGTTTATTTAGTAGTAAGCCGCTCATTTTTAAAAATAACTCTTCTGAAGCAGTGGTGCAAGTTCTCGCCAAGGTTCAAACTACACTCGCATCATTTTGTTATATAAGGAATGACCGCTACATGGTTTAGATTTGTGTGTGTGTGTGGGTGGGTGGGTGCGTGTGTGTGTGTGTGTGTGTGTGTGGGGGTGTGTGTGTGTGTGTGTGATATTTCTATAGCAGATCGGTTTACTAGTTAATAAACATATGGGTGTGTAGCTAACAAGTTGGACATGTTTTTGAACCTCAATGCCTTAACCGCGGTTATTATTTTGATTCATGCATTGCAATGGAAGTCTCGGAACTAGCTCCCGTTTGTTTACATCGCTACATATTGCATACATATATATATATATATGTACAGTAAGTCCTCGGGTTACGCCGGTCTCGACTTTCGTTGTTTCGTGGTTACGACGCTCCTCCCCATAAAAATATAATAAATAATATTACGCGTTGTTCCGTCTTACGTGGTTTAGCGAAGCGACGTAAACAAACGGGAGCTAGTTTCTGGCGAGCGGCGGAAGAATACGCTTTGTTTGTGGTTATACGGCGGGGAAGACGGCGTCGCTTCCTACGCTGGCGTCGCTTCATACGCTCAGTCACTGTACATACGCCATTTTGGTTGTTTACGCCGTCTATCTCTCTCACGTGTTTTATCGTTTTTTGCCCTTGGTTATGGCTCCCAAACGTAAGTCAGACTCTTGTGATGGTAGTGCATCAAAGAAAAGAAAGGCCATCACCATGGAAGTTAAAATGGACATTATAATATTAAAACTTTTTTATGTCATTAACAGTTACAGTACAGTATATAACACTGTACGTACAGTACAGGTATTTTTCTTTATGTTCCAACTTACGTTCCGACTTACGATGACATCGGGTTACGACGGGTCCAACGAACGGATCAACGTCGTAACTCGAGGACCCCTTGTAGATAGATAGATAGATAGATAGATAGATAGATAGATAGATAGATAGATAGATAGATAGATAGATAGATAGATAGATAGATAGATAGATAGATAGATAGATAGATAGATAGATAGATAGATAGATAGATAGATAGATAGATAGATAGATAGATAGATAGATAGATAGATAGATAGATAGATAGATAGATAGATAGATAGATAGATAGATAGATAGATAGATAGATAGATAGATAGATAGATAGATAGATAGATAGATAGATAGATAGATAGATAGATAGATAGATAGATAGATAGATAGATAGATAGATAGATAGATAGATAGATAGATAGATAGATAGATAGATAGATAGATAGATAGATAGATAGATAGATAGATTAAAAATCCGATTTTTGCAAGTCTGTGCAAAATTAGTGCTAAATAGTCCAAAAATGACATTACAAAAATTGTCGGTCTGTCTGTCCACCGTCTGTCTGTGCAAAACTTGCAAGTGGATATATTAGAACCTATTTCAACTATCACAACCAAATTTGGTGAGATGGTGTATATCCATGAGACCTCATACATGATCAGTGAATGAATGACTTCACTTCAAGATCAAAGTGACAGGGTCAACACACATTAGTAAAATATGACAATTTGTTTTAACAAAAGTTAACTTTTCCCACAGTTATTAATTTTGAACTTACGATTTTTTGAAGCGTGATAGATATTAATGAGACACACATACTATGCAAATTTGGCAACCCTCACTCCAAGGAAAAGGTCATTGTAACTGTCCAAAGTCAGTTAGCATAGGTACTTTGAATTGGCATTGACCCTAAGCTATGAGAGATATAAATTATTAGTCCAAACTTGTTGCATTTAAAAATGATAGACTGATCTTTCATATATGTTCCGTTTTAGCGTTGATCTTGAAGGTCAAGGTCATTTTAGGCCTTGCAAAAAACATTTTAAAAATAGGTCCTCATACAGTGTAATGGCTGTTAATTTAACCCATAGTATCAACAACATTGAGTTATTTGAACATACATGAGAGGTCGGGTGAAGACAAGGTCAAGGTCATCCTTAGTTCAAGTCAAAGTTCAATGTCATCTCAAGGTAAGGTAATTTCTTGGCATAATGCAACATTTGCTGTAGTTTATTTGATAGTACATGTGTGTATTTGGAGCCTCAAGTCAAGGTCATCTCAAGGTCACGAGCATAAAAAGATCAAAGTCGGTATTACTTTGCATCTCCTGAAGAAATTACAGACCCATCTGTATAAACTTTTAAATGTCTATAATAATGTTCATTTATATGTTCTCGGGCCTCTTTAGCAATTAAGTAAGGATGTTCACGTTTCTTAAAATTGGTATAATTAATATCATATTGTGCGCTTTCCATTCGCATATGGGATATGGAGTATTAATGATTTTTGGCGCAACGTGTTGTGGTAAAATATTTGCATCATTAAAATTATCCTGTGTATATGTTGAATTTGTTTGTAATGAAATTACATCTTTTTACATCTACGCTGTATGCCTAAGGCCATTCGTGCTACATAATATCCTTCTATTTACGTTTCAATTAAAACTGTGTGAGAGAGAGAGAGAGAGAGAGAGAGAGAGAGAGAGATGAGAGAGAGGGAGGGAGAGATAGAGAGAATCCAATCATGTACGTGCTTTATATTACATACATTATATAAGCACTATGCCAGGCCAGAAACCAATGGCGCCTGACAGGTGTGGGTTCGATCCTGCATCGGGGCGTTATGTTTCTCCGAATATTATTTACTTTCGACTCGGGCAACGTCTCGGGGGTTTTCTCCGGGTACTCCGATTTGCTCCCCCAGCAAAATTTCCAAAAATTTCCAAAAAATTTAAAGAATTTCTAAATTTCAAAAATCACAACTAATGTTAGGTAGGTTGGGTTTGGGCGCGCCACAGGCTGCGACTACGCCTTCCACAGGGGAGGCGGACAAGAATTTCACGATAAAAAGGGACAATAAAGCATTAAAATCTAAATCTAAAATGAGCTTTTTAACGTACCGTTGATTACACACACACAATAGTCCCTCCTAGCTATGAATGGGTAACCTACCCGGCTCCGTGTTAGAACTGGGGAAAGATAAACGCATGCGTGTGACAGGGGCGGACCAAGGTCAGAGCAGGCCTGAGGTAGATAGGTATCTAAAATATTTTTTTTTTCACTCAGAGGGGGGAGGAGAATAGTAGGGTGGCACGTGCTCCCAGTGCATCCCCATCTCATCCACTCCTCTGTGTGTGTGTGTGTGTGTGTGGGGGGGGGGGGTGTGTGTATGTGTGTGCCTATGTGTCTGGATGTTATTAAATAAATCATGACATAGGTAAATAAGACACTGTTGTTAGATAAATTAACGTCCCCGGACACATGAAGCGTATAAAGGACTTGCTGTTGTTGTTAAGACACTGTTGCTAAATTAGGAATTATTTAACTATACAACGCATTATTTAGCAGATTGTGTTAAATAATGTATTAGTTAGGAATGTTTCTAAATAATTATTTGTTTACCTATATAATGCATTATTAAGCTGAATTTGCTAAATAATATATTATTTAGACGATGTTGCTAAATAATGCATTATTTACGTAAGTCATTGTTTAGGAACAGCAAATTTCAATCCAGTATTGAGGGGATTCGCAGGTATTCGCAGATTAGAGTATTTTAATGTTTTAATGTCCAGTGGAAGGTTGTTTGTTGTTGTAGAAGGACTGAATGTTTTACCGCATCACCAAAACAAAATCCTATGTATTTTGAATTCATTGGGTAATAAAGTGTCTTGACTTGACTTGACTTGACTGACTTGACTTGTACATGGCGTGCACAGACGCTTGTATCTGGACACGCGAGCCCTATGCCTATTACGCGTCTACCTTTGAGATAACCAAAGGGAGCCGCGTCACAGGCATAGGCGCTCGTGGGCAAGGGGGGGGGGGGAAGGGAGAGAAGGTGAGGAGTGTGGATAACCGGAGAGAAAATATTATTTAATTTTTATTTCATTTGTATATTTTTAAAAAATAAATATTATTCTCAATGCCATTGCTATCTGTGATATGATGCAGAGTGTTGAGTGGGGATTGTGCCACCTATTGTGACCTAGTGTTAGTGTTTTCTTTCTACTTTTACAAATTTATTGTTCGTTTGGTGTGTTGCGAAGTGCTTTATGTTTTTTGCTTTGTTTTGTGTACTTATGTGCGGCCGCCATGGTAATTTAACCGTGTGAGGCAAATGAAGTCGTAGTGTATTGTATTGTAGTGTATTGTATTGTAGTGTATTGTATTGTAGTGTATTGTATTGTAGTGTATTGTAGTGTATTGTATTGTAGTGTATTGTATTGTAGTGTATTGTAGTGTAGTGTAGTGTAGTGTAGTGTAGTGTAGTGTAGTGTAGTGTAGTGTAGTGTAGTGTAGTGGAGTGTAGTGTAGTGGAGTGGAGTGGAGTGGAGTGGAGTGGAGTGAAGATAGAGAGAGAGAGAGAGAGAGAGAGAGAGAGAGAGAGAGAGAGAGAGAGAGAGATGTGCACGGCTCCAATAAGCTGTCCCAGAGAAAAGAGATATTCCAAACGCCTCTCTCTATCTCTGTCTATCTATCTCTCCCTCAACGACCGAAAGTTTACAGGAACACTTAAATTACCTTCTCGTTATTCTTAAGTTCAAGTCATGCACTTCCATAATAATATTATGGCCGTTTGCATATACATTTTTGCTCGTTAGCTCCACACTCGCACGAGCGCTCGCGTACACACCCAGACGCACACTCACACACTGTTACATTGAGACGCGCATTGTGGTGCGTGTGGGACGCGCACGATAGATTCGATCGTTTTGTTTTGCAAAGCATTCAATAACAGAATGTATTTACCTTTGATTTTATTTTGCGTTGCTGTTAGAAGAAGCTTTATATATCTGATCGATATTATTTGAGAATTTTCTAGAGTTGGTTGTTTATTATCGATCGAAGCGTGTGGATAAATCTAGTGGTAACTACGAGACGCTTCCATCCTAAAAAAAGGTTATATGACGTAAGACAGTGATGATGAAGTTTGTTTTGATAGGTTGTGGTGCGTCACGCTGGAGTATTCTAAATTTTTCTGGAGTATAGAGAGACTCTATATGTGCCGCACTGTTTCAAAAGATAAGTTGAAAGTTAAAAAGTTACAGAGAGAAAGTGAAAAGTGATTGAGCGATTGTATGCAGTTGTTGATGTACGCTGAATAAAGTTGGGAAACTTCATACGACGACTTCTGCCTTGTTGTTGAGTTGACAGGTTGCGTGGATAAACGAATCTGAGTTATACTTATCAGGATTCAAGCATTGGGGCTGAATCAACTACTGATTAAAAACAAAACCAACATCGAGTGTAACACACACACACACAAACACAATATACAAGATGCTTTATTGTCTCCATATTTAGACAAGGACATTTGACATGTGGGCAACATGGCAGAAACACGATAAAAGTGACAAGGACAATATCATAGTCAATGAATCAAACATCAGCTCTACGAACATCGCCATTAATTCACATAAACATTGTCTAGCGTATCAGCGCTTTAAAAATGTAATATCAATGCGATAAGCCTAAAAATACCCTCCCCCCATCTTTCGTTTTCAAAGTAACCCCGTCTGTTGAATAACCAGTTTCTACGGTAAGAACTGTGGTACTAGTTTTCGCTCATCTTCCGTTCAAGTTTCAACATTTGACAGAGAATATTGTTGTGTTTTTTTTGTTGTTTTTTTCTGTTGCCTTGATAGGCTTCAAAATGTATCGTGTTGATTTTCCGTCTGCCAAACATCGTTTACCCCCGATTGCGTATTAAAACTATTGTAATAATTGTTGTCGAATAGGCTTAAGTCGTTTTGACCGAGAGAGGAAAAAAAAAGAAGACAAAACTGCCAAATGAAAGTTGGGTAGAGAGATAATGTTGGTCAACTCTGTGTGTGTATGTGTGTGTGTGTGAGTGTGCGTGTGTATGTGTGTGTGTGTGTGTGAGCAAGTCCGATCCAGCTGACTACAGACATAAGAAGACGTAAGGCCAGGCGATGGGCCGTTACCAGCGTTTGCCGTCACTGTGAAATAACATCAGAAACTATCAACACAATCCTATTACTGTAAGGATCCCAAACGTTTTGCTCCACGCAAAAGCAGCACTACGTATACGTACATAAGTTATCAGCAATGTTTCAATAAGAATTTACTTTTCAACCAACCATTTCATTTAGCTTAGTCTTCAGTGGATCGGGTTTCGCACACCACAAAAGCTTTAGTTACCCTTCGTAGCTCTCAACCTGCCAACAATAATTATCACTTCTTTCAGTGACGTTAACACTAACATTGAACTGAAGAGACATTTGCACTAAACGTGTCCGTAGTTTAACGACAACATCTCAAGGATATTAGGCATTTATGACGTGGTCAGCTCATCACCTTCACGTCCGGGGGGAAACAAAAACTAGCATTTTATGGAGACAACACTTTACACAGACAGCTTGAGAGACAGTTTTAAGAGATTGTATTTGCTAACCCACAACTCTTTCATTTTGTTTTTCTAACTATTTATTTATTAACATACATCAAATAGGTCAAAGTACAAAATCTTCATCCTACCTTTTTAGTACAATTCCATCACCTAATGTGGAGGCAGAGAACAAAGAACACTGAGAGCTGAGACAGAGAGCGGTGGCGAGCTTCTCTCACTCGTGCACCATCTCATATATATAAAATGGGTATCCAGTCCATGAATAATAGCCCTAAGAAATCCATCCATTCATTGTTTACAACACCACTATCTACAAACCATATAAGCCTGTCCTCCGTCTGAGTAACATCAAGGCTGCCCTGTAAAAGAACAACAGCAGATTGAAAAGTTAGATGGGGGTTGTGGGGGTGGGAGAGAGGGTGAGGGGAAAGGATATGAGGGAAGGGTATGGGGTAAGGGGACTGAGTGACGATGAGAGGGCGGAGTGGGTGGGGGACAGCATCGAAGAGAAATAAATGACTTAGTGACAGAGAAGGGGTAGGGCAGAGTCGAGGCGGAGGGATAGATGTGGTGGTGGTGGTGGGGAGATGGGGTAGGGGTAGGAGGGAGGGCTATCAGATGCGGGTCGCTCTTCCTGTTTGACAAGTCTAACTCGGTAACCACCCAATTCCTATTATATACGTGTGGGTTTTGTTTTTTTAAATTTATATTTTTGTGTTTGTTTGATAATTATGCACCCGCCCATTACGCGTGTCCACCCGTGTTAAAACAAGCTTTTTAAACCTGCCCTGACTGCCGAGCGACCGAGCATCTGGGTCTCGTCTCTTTCCACTGGTGCAACAGAGAGGGGCCTCTTTCCACTGGGGTGCAACAGAAAAAGGGTCTCTTTCCACTGGGGTGCAACAGAAAGAGTCTCTTTCCGCTACCATGTACTAGCTATATTTGCTTGCTGAATATTTACAATTAGGCCGTTCGTGTTTGCATATATGTGTAAATGGTAACCACCATATATCCTTCTTTTTGGCTAAAAATAGCATATCACCTTTAGATTAAATGTATATTTAATTACGTTTTCGGAAATAACTCTCAGCTCGAAAGAACATCTGTGAGGAACAAAATGGCCTCTTTTCACATTGACAGACATAAAACAATCTCTAACCGCTATTTTCGACAAACAATATTTCCTTCCAGTAAAAGAAAATGTTTTTTTCCAGTGTGTAAAAAAAAACAACTTTCCATTTTGTTTCCTGAAGCTTTTTCTATTCAATATTTGTAAAAGGTTATTGAGCTAAATGCTTTCTTTAGAATTAAGCCCAGCAACAAATATTTCGGATGAGAGTGTAAACCGAGGTCTCGCCTGTGCACGCACACCTCCCATCCCATGGACTTTAAGATCCTGACGCTCATGTCCAAGACGGGGGAGAGCCGGCTACACAAATACGCCCCTGCTCCCCCATACCCAGTCCGCTAGGATGGTGCTCAGTTGTCTGAGCGTCCGACGATGCGCACAAGGGTTGCAAGTGAGCGCCTTGGACGTCTTGAATGAGATCCTGTATTGGCCAGCGCCTTGAGCAGCTCTTGAGCTAAGAAATGACGGACTAAATAACTAAATAATGGACTCGAAAGCTTGCTGCATCATTCAAACTCACACCACTTCCACCGCCGGGACATAGATAACCAGAATGAGCATCCATCATATTGAGAGCTGCACTCATTACATTACATTACATGATTATTGCTTTAGGTCCAGCGGACTCTTCCGAGCCAAATCAGGACCGGACAACCCCTGATCCGCATACAAGATCTGCTGAAACAACCCTAGTGGTAAAACTGAAAGCTCTCCACCAGCCAGTCACTTTACAATAAAGACATCCCACGCAGGGCCCGCTGAGGCTGTACTCTAATTTATTGAACCCCCGTTTACAAAATCAAAATAGAATACAAACATCATTATAAATTATCAACAAAACACATACATATAAAATGCCTACATTGCTAAATAATAACATCATAGGAAGCCCTAGTGACCACCTGGCAGAAAGCGTCCAATATTTCCAAGCTGATCCAACAGACCACACACAAATAAGGAGTCTTGTCCCGGAAGAGTTTTCAAGAAAAAAGGTAGGTGACTGGTCCAGCGAAGAAGAAGACAGTATAGCAGATTGATAGAACAGAGCAGGAATGAGAAAGAGCAAAATTAATGAGAAAGACAGCGATAGTGGGAATTTAAAGCACTAAATTTCCAGAAAGTGGGGATACTATTTATACTGAAACCCCCGGCACCCCAACGGGGGCAGAGCTGCGCTCTCTGAAGTACTAAGTGCATAGTGTGTCAACAGTTCCACCTGATTTGTGAACCACAAGCTAGGACTTGACCTTGTCTGGTAAATAAGCCAAGTTTTTTAATACACATCTTTACTGATGGGCATCCAACCATATCACGGTGCTACATAGGTGGGTGGGCGGATGGGGTACGGGAGAGGAGAGCAAAACACTGCGTGGAAAAAGGGGAGGGAGGAGAGAGAGAAGGAAGTAGTGAATGAAAGAGAAAGGAGAGAGTGAAAAGCAGAGAGAAAAAGACAGGCAGAGACAGCAAGAGAGAGCGGGAGAGATAGTGGTAAGGAGAGAGAGAGAGAGAGAGAGAGAAGAGAGAGAGAGGGAGAGGGAGAGATAGTGGTAAGGAGAGAGAGAGAGAGAGAGAGAGAGAGAAAGAGAGAGGGAGAGATAGTGGTAAGGAGAGAGAGGGAGATAAAGAGAGAGGGAGAGATATTGGTATGGAGAGAGAGGGAGAGAGAAAGAGAGAGAGGGAGGAAGGACAAAGGAGGGAGTGGGAGAAAGAGAGTGAAGGAGAGAAAAAAATAAAGAGTGAGAGAGAGAGGGGGAGGGAAGGAGAAAGGGAGGGAGGAAAGAAAGAGAGAGAAAGTGAAGGAGAGATAAATGGAGAAAGCGAGAGAGAGAGAGAGAGAGAGAGAGAGAGAGAGAGAGAGAGAGAGAGAGAGAGAGAGAGAAAAACTGAAACTGAAACTGAAAAACGTTTATTACATAAGGATAGTAGCTGTCATGAACTGGCTAGTTTTAACTCTGCCTGTTGACTATTTAGCCTTGTGTAGTCTTTGTAACAGTAGAGAGTCAGTATATTACACAGCAGCAATTAAGGTACACAGCAGGCCACACACGGCGAGCGAGCCACACACAGCGCAGTGACTCAGCACTTGAACTTTGAATCTGACCGTTTTAACCAATGAGAGCTCAGGCAAGCGGGTAGAGCAGTTCTGACTGTGTCAGATCCTAGCGCAGTTTGAATCAGTCGTGTGTGAGACGAGGAAGAGTCAACATCTCCATAGCTAGAGAAATCTCTTCACTCATAGACCAGGAAGCAGGACTTAGAATCTTAGAATTCTATCAAGCCACCACGGGCCTGAACTTGTCAAACAGGTAAATGAACACCCTTCTGTTTCATCGTGATATATTTATATTATTGTGGAAATTATGTTTGTGGAATTTGCTATGCATAAATGTGAATTGTTAATCCGAATTTGCGTGACCATGTGGAAAAGCCGAACACGTGGCGAAACACGACCGGTTGCGCCGCCATGTTGCATACCATACGGAACCACTGTTGTTTAACTTATATGTATGTTTGCAGACCAGTGGCTGTACCACTGAAGGTTTATAATATTATTAATTCTGTATGTGTATAGTTAGCCACGATTGATATTTATGTATGTATAGGAATTTAGAGTGAGATTCCAGTGGACCCTGGAAGTAGCAGAATGTTCGTCGCTTATGTATAGAGATGTGGAGCTATCACTGAGGGCTACTTTGGCTTTCAGTGAGACGCTCTGCACAAACCGATTATTCAGGGTTGTGCAGAATTTCGTCTCTTATATTACAGACGAGCAGGCGAGCTATCCTGTGCACCCCACTCCACAGAAACGACGAGTTGGTTGCGGAGCCTCTACCGCACAAGTCGGAAAGAGCTACCCGGAAAAACACCCTGTCAGACCCCACAGCGTGGCAAGGGAACCCAACTACACAACAACACAGGTGGACCAGAAGCTACCTCACAGAAGGACTTCGCACGCACCATCTAGCAGTTAAGTGTAACCCCAAAAGTGCACTTAAACTGATCGAAACAGGACCACAGTAGTCCAACTCTTCAGAAACTGTAAAACGGACCACAGTAGTCCAAATCTACATGATTTTAATAGCAAGTGCCCGAGGAAGAAATAACAGCTGCCTAGACTATCAGCGATCGAACTATTAGCAGTGACTGAGACTTTTTAAGTTAGATTAGTACTTAGAGAATCTTGTATAGAGTAGAAGAAATAAATGTGGCTTGACTACATATGATTCATAGCCGTGTGAAAGCTAGTGTGACAGTAATCTTTTACCATTTTATCTATCTATCTCTGTACCCCAACCTTAACACAGAACGAGCTAAACAAATAAATTTATTAAAGTAATTCATAGGGTGACTTACTAGCAGTTCCCACCGAATAAACGTGAGGGTCCATAATTCCATTGTGCAGAGCCCATAAACCCCACGTGACAGTAGCTTTAGGTCCAGAGGTCCTTTCTTCCAGCTAGTCCTTAACACATGCAAATATATAATAGATGGGAAGAGAGAGAGAGAGAGAGAGAAAGAGAGAGAGAGAGAGAGAGAGAGAGAGAGAGAGAGAGAGAGAGAGAGAGAGAGAGAGAGAGAGTACTGTAGATCAAGTCGATCCATTTTTGTTTTCGCGCTACATGGGAGATTATACTATGCTGTGAATGTTCTATACTAATTTCGCCAACGCCACGGTGTGCAATAACTGAATCTAATAAGTCGACCAGACATTCACTATACAAAACCATGCTTCAACCCGCAATACCGTTGTATCGCGCATTCATTTGCGTGTGCGTGTGTGTTTGTGTGTGTGTGTGAGGAGGTGTGTGTGTGTGTGTGTGTGTGTGTGGGTGTGTGTGTGTGTGTGTGTGAGAGAGAGTGCACGCCTACCACACTGAAAGCCGCCGTTGGACAATACGATACAAACATCATTGCATATAAACTCTGCAGTATCGGTAGCCCGGTTGCTCGGTGGGTTAACGAATTCTGCAATGTGTGACTGTGTGTCGGGAAGAGACACAGAGGTTAATCTTCTGCACGTGTCACAATGTTGTGTCCAGCAAGGCAAATATATACAGGGATATTGTTATTATTGTAGTCGTGCGTTTAAGAGAACATTCAGCAAAGGATATATAATAAGACGGAAGACAGAAAACATATTCGTTGTAAGGTTTACATCGGAAAAGTTGTTTACCGGACATGCGAAATACTAATACTTACTAATACTAATACTAATACTAATACTAATACTAATACTACTACTACTACTACTACTACTACTACTAATAATAACAACAACAACAACGACAACAACAACAACAAAGACGTTTCACGAGCAGACCCGCAACAACAACAGTAAAAAAACAAACAAAAAAACAACAAAGAACATTAATATGCAAACTGATTTAAAAAAAAAAAAAGCGAAAAAAGAAAGACCCACTCACATTGATGCACGTTTGACAAACAGACCTGGCACATTTGACAAACAGACCTGGCACATTTAACAAATAGACCTGGCACATTTGCACAGACGGAATGATGCACAAGCACTAAAGTACAATTAGCGCCTACTATCATGGCCAACAAGAACCCACTATCATGGCCAACAAGAACCCACTATCATGGACAACAAGAACCCACTATCATGGACGACAAGAACCCACTATCATGGACGACAAGAACCCACTATCATGGACAACAAGAACCCACTATCATGGCCAACAAGAACCCACTATCATGGACGACAAGAACCCACTATCATGGACGACAAGAACCCACTATCATGGACGACAAGAACCCACTATCATGGACAACAAGAACCTACTATCATGGACAACAGGAACCCACTATCATGGACAACAAGAACCTACTATCATGGACAACAGGAACCCACTATCATGGACAACAAGAACCCACTATCATGGCCAACAAGAACCCACTATCATGGACAACAAGAACCCACTATCATGGCCAACAAGAACCCACTATCATGGACGACAAGAACCCACTATCATGGACAACAAGAACCTACTATCATGGACAACAGGAACCCACTATCATGGACAACAAGAACCCACTATCATGCACGTTACCTAAACACGCTGGCACATTTGTTCAGACGGACGGAGGCAAGTTTGCACGCAGACAGACACATAACTTATTTATACACACACACAATCACTCCTGTCCACCTGCCAACACTTCGACACCTTTCCTCCTCTTCTTTTCACTCCCTCTACAAACGCGCACGCACGCACACACGCACACATACACGCACCCACACACACATACACACACCCATCTCATCCCCTACATATTCGCCAGCCAAAATAACTAATCTTGAAAACGCTTGTTCAAGCAATACAAACATCCCTAAAAAGCTGATGGAATTGAAGCCTGCCAGACTCGTAATACCATGTTTATACATTCTGTAGGCAAAAACCCTCCAAAGCAAACCACGCAGGTTACGGGGCCACTGCATGCTAAACACACAGACAAACCCGCTAACCAAATATTCCAGTCAGTTATAATACTGCATGCGTATTCGATAGTATGTTTCACATTCTCTCGGCAGAGACATTACAACGGACAAAGAGGATTTGATGGGGATACTGAATACTAAACGAACAGACCAACACACTAAACCAATTAACCATGATGCATGCATACACATTAGTACCATGTTTATACATGCTGTCGGCAGACACACTAAAATAACAAAGCGAATTAGGTGTGGATACTCTATACACAGAACACAAACACACTATACTAGAAAATCGTGGTGCGCTTTTTTTCTATTTTTTCGGGCGTAGACGCCACGTGACTGGGCTAAGCCGCCACGTGATCAGGCCATGTAGTGCGAAGCGGGATTTAAAACGATAGTGTTCTTTCTACTAAGTATGCAGTGTGTGTGTGTGTGTGTGGGTGTGTGTGTGTGTGTATTTGTGGTATATGTCTATGTCTCTCTCTCTCTCTCTCTCTCTCTCTCTCTCTCTCTCTCTCTCTCTCTGTCTCTGTCTCTCTCTCTGTCTCTCTCTCTTTCTCTCTCTCTTTTTCTGTGCTTATGTGTGTAAGTATGCGTGTGAATCTGTCTCTATCTGTCTTCCTGTCTTCCTGTCAGACTATGCCCTTCAGGAACAACAACAAACAAACAAACAAACAAACAACACAATAAAAATAAACTATTTTTAAAAATCCAATGTTACACTTTCACTTTTTGTCTTTGGCGTGGCTTGACAAAGCAAACCCCGCACACATCTTATGACTGATTACTGAAATAAACGAAAAAACATAAAATATACAGAAATCCATCAAAATATGATGCGGATGATATTTGTGTGCCTAGTCTATATCTATTCGGAGTCATTCACTCTGTCTGCATGGTAGTTTTTGTAAAGCGGTATTATATCGAGAGGACCATGACTGATCATTGACAGCGCAAGGAAATTCAGGTGTCCGTCAAAATAACAGGATGATGGAGAATGGATGCGCGTGTCAGTATCTCTCATACATGTGAGTCTGTATTTCTTACAGGCGTAACAAAAGGAGAAATCCCTTTATTGACTTTAAGGATATGACTCGAGAAAGAAAAAAAACAAACAGTGAATGATTGCCTGAATAAGAGAGATGGAAATGTATATGAATCCATCAAATATGTCGCAGTAGACGATGTTACTGTATATATAGCTGTAAGTGAGTCTTTCTGAGTGTGTACATTATTACTTAGTGCACATTCCGAAAAGCTCCACTGAAACCAGTCGAAAGCACCTAATCATCTCTTAGGTTATGATAATGTATGTGTCTCTCTGTCATACCTTTTTAAAACAATGTATTCAGAAACGTAGGCCTTTTATTTGAAGCTTCAATGTTGTCGAAATCAAGGATAAGAAAACTTGACATGAAACGTCTGAAAACAGAAAAAGATACGCAAGATGAAGCAGCTGTGCATCTCACTCATGTCGTAATAAAATAGCAAATGTATGCTGTCGAAAGACCCCACTTATTGACATCGAGGACCGGACATGTTAACTCGAGAAAACAAGACTGATTGACGAAAAGTCTGAACAAAAGAAGAACAATACAGGAATCCATAAACTATGATTTGGAAGACATTCGATAGACTATGTGTTCAAGATTAAAGATCCCCCCCCCTTTCTCCCCTATAAATTACAAGGAAATTTATAATGTGAGACGTGACAATTTCCAATTTAAAAAAAACTACAATTAAAACATGCCAAAATACAATAAAACATGTACATTATTATACCATATAAACACTAAATGTAGCACTGTGTGTGTGTGCGTGTGTGTGTGTGTGTGTGTGTGTGTGTGTGTGTGTCTCCTCCCCTCTCTCTCTTTCTCTCTCTCCCCTCTCCCTTCCTCTCTCCCTCTTTCTCTCTCCTCTTCCCCCCCCTCTTCCCTTTCTCTGACCTAAGCTTAACGGCACACAAATGCTGGATAGCTTAGTTCTCAAAATATGCACATGCATACGGGAATCGCTACCGACAACAATACAGAAAGGCATATAATAGCACGATTCTAACTATAGCAAAATGCATGACATCGTCCGACCTACATGCTCTGATGCACATTATTATGCTAGCTGACGCCCCGCCTTAGCTCAGTGGTAGTAATAGGCCGTTTGCCCGGCACACTAATGAGCTTGGTTCGAATCTCGCGGTGTGCCCTCACCCCCCTATCAATCCCCCTATCACCCCCCCCCTCCCTTACACCCCAAAAAGTTTTTTTTAAAAAAGTAGCCATTATTCATGTACTATTTCTTTATTATGAATGATTGAAGTAATGAATGAAATCGTTTGTGTATAGCGTATTTCCAGCTCAAGGGCTGTCCATCTTAGCAGTAGGATTGCTCAGTGTTGATTTTAGGTCTCTACCCTATCCGCCCTCCTCCCTCCCCCCCCCCCCTCCTCCCCCCTGTCGCTTCACTGGGATGGTTTAGTTCTTAGATACTGCTGTCCATAGCGGTAGTGGACGTTACAAACTTCGACGTATAATTTATTCAAGGTGTCGTTAATTAACTAGGACTACGCACAACTTACGAAAGATCGTGGAAAGTTCGGGAAGGTTAAAAAAAAAACTTTTGTTATCGAGGTTTTCAGATCCCGAACCTAGGTTGCTGAACCTTTTTGATCCCCCCCCCCCCCCCAAAAAAAAAAAAAAAAAAAAAAAAGAACAACAACAACAACAACAACACAACAACACAAAACCAACAAGGTTTAGGAACCTACTGTAGGTTCGGTATCTGAGAACCTCCAAACAAGTTTTTGAACCATCCCGAACCTTCCATAAACCTTCCAATTAGGACAGGCCATTGCGCACTTACTTATGTGGCCCATCTTTACGCGTTGGGTTTATCGAGAGAATCGGGGGTTTCTGTAAACATAGTATCTTTACTTTCTGGAAATTTAGTGCTTTAAATTCCCACTGTCGCTGTCTTTTCTCATTGTTCTTTCTCATTCCTACTTTGTTCTATCAATCTATTATCAGTGGTGTTCCTAGGATTAGAGGGCAATAGGACAAAATGTCCTAAATCATAAAACTAATCGGACATCATGTCCTGACTACATAAAAGCAATAGGACATTCAGATTGTGAAGCGAACCGATTAATGGTGCTTCTTTAAGATTGTTGCAGAGGAAGTATGGTGTCGGTTATTTCCCTTTCAAAAGTGTCGAGAGTTGCGGCCCTTTTGTTGTTCGACGGAATGTACTAAAGAGTGATAATAGTCTAGCATTGTCCACTATTCAAACTCGTTTTAACGGCTTTGACACTCCATTTTGTACAGATGTTTCTTGCAGTGACCGCTCTAGTCATAATACTATCGGACAATGACCGCTAATTTCGCAATAGAGTCGGACATTTGACGGGACACAGGTGTTTGCATTCGGTCATTTTCCAAACGAATCGGACCATGACCGATGTCCGAGGCCTCGGGACATCACTGTATTATGCTAGCTTCTTCTTTGCTAGACCATTCAGCTACCATTTTTCATGAAACTCTTCCGGGCCAAAACTCCTCATTTGTGTGTGAGGTCTGTTGGATCAGCTTGGGAATATTGGACGCTTTCTGCTAAATGGTCACTAGGGCTTCCTATATTATTATTTAGCAATGTAGGCATTTTATATGTATGTGTTTTGTTGATATTTTATAATGATGTTTGTATACTATTTTGTTTTTTGTAAACGGGGGTTCGATAAATTAGAGTACAGCCTCAGCGTCCCCTGCGTGGGATGTCTTTATTGTAAAGTGATTGGCTGGTGGAGTGCCTTCAGTGTTACCACTGAGGTTGTTTCAGCAGATCTTTTATACGGATCAGGGGCGAGTCCTCTTTCATTCAGGTTGTGGTGTTGATTTTGTAGTCCTGATTCGGCTCTTTGCAGTCCGCTGGACCCTTGTAAGCAATGAATAGCTAACTATAGAAGGAATTTTCGCAGTAGGACAAAAAATCCTATAGGAAGGTAGGCGAAAGATACAGGCTCCCGCGTGGCGTTTAATCCGCCATTTTATTTGGTCAGCCGAACGTTAAGGGGTCCAGAGAGTTATGGGAACCCATCCTTTTGTTTAAATGTAGATGGGATTAGCATTAATTTGCATACAGGTGCGTTTGATGAGGAGCGTGTTTGAACTATATATCTGTATTTATTTTTTTAACAACGCGTGGATGAATCGCTCTTGTATAGCGCTGTTATTTCAGTCCCGAGAGCTGCTCATGGCGCTTTGACCCTTTTGACACTTAATCTGCTGGTAACGAGTTCATCCAGAAGAAAAAGATAATGATGATGATGATGATGATGATGATGATGATGATGATGATGATGATGATGATGAAGATGATGATGATAATGATGATGATGATGATGATGAAGGCGGTCATGGCGATGGTGATGATTGCGGAAGCGGTCACGGTGATACTCTCTCTCTCTCTCTCTCTCTCTCTCTCTCTCTCTCTCTCTCTCTCTCTCTCTCTCTCGCCCCCTTCTCTCTCAAGTGACATGTTTAGTACAGGTAGAGCTGCATTTCAAAGAACTTCCCTTCATATAGGCTTTGTTGTCACGTTTTGATGGATCACTGCGCTATATGTTACTTCTACTGTCTACTCGCAAATTCTGAGCGTTCTCTCATCACTGGATCCCTCCTATATTGAACTTCAAAAGTGACTTAACGCGCTCCTATGACAGCTTACTAGCGCCAAAACCTGATAATTACAATATCATGGGATAGTTTTAATTCGCCTATGATATTTTTAATTATTAGGTTTTGGCGCTATTGACTGATTAACGGTGTGGATTACCGGTATCTCGAAAAGTTACATGGAACACGTATACATTTCCATTATCTCGTGATACTAGTAGGCCGTCATACGTTACGTCTGCCATGTCGCCAATATATTGGTTGTCACTGTTTCCCCCGTTGGGGTGCTGGGGGTTTCAGTATAAATAGTATCACCACTTTCTGGAAATTTAGTGCTTTAAATTCTCACTGTCGCTGTCTTTCTCATTTGATCTTCCTCATTCCTGTTCTGTTCTATCAATCTGCTATACTATCTTCTTCTTCGCTAGACCAGTCACCTACCTTTTTTCTTGAAAACTCTTCCGGGACAAGACTCCTCATTTGTGTGTGAGGTCTGCTGGATCAGCTTGGGAATATTGGACGCTTTCTGCCAGGTGGTCACTAGGGCTTCCTATGATGTTATTAATTAGCAATGTAGGCAATTTATATGTATGTGTTTTGTTGATAATTTATAATGATGTTTGTATTTTATTTTGTTTTTGTAAACGGGGGTTCGATAAATTAGAGTATAGCCTCAGCGTCCCCTGCCGCGTGCGTGGGATGTCTTTATTGTACAGTGACTGGCTGGTGGAGAGCCTTCAGTTTTACCACTAGGGTTGTTTCAGCAGATCTTGTACGCGGATCGGGGGTTGTCCGGTCCTGATTTGGCTCGGAAGAGTCCGTTACATTACATTACATGATTATTGCTTTAGGTCCAGCGGACTCTTCCGAGCCAAATCAGGACCAGGAAGAGTCCGTTGGACATAAAGCAATAATCATGTAATGTAATGTAAGGTAGTCACTGTTAATTGTTTCTGATGAGCGCTTAAAGTGGTTGAAAAGTAACTCCCTATTAAACAGGGCAGATAACTGTTGTAGATAGTAATGAATTTGCATGAAATAACTTGTATTGTGATCGTCATCGTGGTAGACTTTAATGGCTTATATTTGATTTTATCTCTATGTGACGAGGGCAGGCTATAATGGGTCGACGCCTGACAGTGTCTTCAGTCTTCTTATGTCATAGGTCTAATGTCAGCTAAGGTCGTTCCCCCCCTCCCCCTTCCCTCCCCTTCCCGTCGGGATGCCGTTTTTTTTTTAATAAATAGTATCCCCACTTTGTGGAAATTGAGTTCTTTAAACTACCACTGTTTATATCACTCTTATTTGTTCTTTCTCATTCCTAATCTGTTCTATCCATCTACTATCGTCTTCGCTAGACCAGTCACTTACCTTTTTTCTTGAAAACCCTCAAAAACTCCTCATTTGTGTATGGGTCTGTTGGATCAGTTTGGGGATATTGGACGCTTTCTGCCAAATGGTCACTAGGGCTTTCTATGGCATTATTATTTAGCAATGTAACATTTTATATGTATGTGTTTAATATTTTATAATGATGTTTATATTCTATTTTTGTGCTTGTAAACGTGGGTTCGATAAATTAGAGTACAGCATCAGCCTCCCCTGCATGAGATTCCTTTATTGTAAAGTGACCGGCTGGTGGAATACCTTCAGTGTTACCATTAGGGTTGTTTCAGCAGATCTTTTATAAGGATCGGGGGTGAGTCCTCTTTCAACCAAGTTATGGTCCTGATTTGGCTCTCTGCAGACCGCTGGACCCTATAAACAATGACTAACTAACTAACTAAGCTCGTTCAAGCTGTGTCAGGTAACGGGACATTTTGGGGCTGTTCTCGTCACTGTGAGATGAAATCAGTGAATCGGATTACGTTCCATCACTGTAAGGATAAAACTACGTTTAATTTGATACAAATGCAGTCTCATTTACGAAAGTTATAAACAATGTTTACTAAAGAGTTACTTTTCAACCATCCTGCATTCAATTCAATTCAAACAAATCTTTGTAACTTCTTAGAAGGAATTATGTCAGGCGTTAATTTAAATGCACGCAAGCAAGCATCCGATCGATCACATATACTCATCCATCCATCCATACACACCTACACGCACGCTGACAAACATGGGAATACAAGTATGGCGTACAGATTATGCTACTCGGACAAACACACGTACGTGTATTATAGTAGGCCTATGTTCAATGCAAATAATCTTGATGGTTAGGCCTATGGGAAATTCCCACTCTACTTCTACACTTCTACAATCCCAACATAAAGATGAGTCACATCACCCACATGTTAAACAAGTAAAACGAAATGAAAGGAATTAAAAGCTGTAGACATTTATTACGTAGGCTTATCTCATCTGCATTTAAAAAAGGGAAACCAAGAATTAAACGCGGGGATGGTCCATGGCAGTTTGTATATCCCCCCTCCATATCCCCCACGTGACATTCCCCCTCTCATATATCTTCCCTCTACCCCCCCCCCCCTAATCCCCCAAATCCCCACATCAAAGAAAGATAAATGAGAACTCAGCCCGGAACACATACACGTCGTATACAATAAAGATATGTAGTCTCGTTTTGTGACTGGTAAATGGACATTTTATAAATAAAAATTAAAATTGTGGAAAAAGTAGTCTATTCAGTAGGCCTAACAACAAGGTAGTAGGCCTAAGAAAGAAAGTGAAATTGGACCAGGCTATTGGTACCACAAATTCACCTCACACCCCCCCCCCCCCCCATCTCCCTTCTTATCCTCGCATCTCTTGCCCTCAATTCTCTTAAACTTCCCACATTAAAAAAGAGAAAAAGATGGACACGAGCTTGAGAAGAAACAAAAAAATTCAACCGATAAAATAATTAACGAAGAGATAAAGATTATCAAGTAGGTCTGTCTGCGTCTTCATGAAGGTATCTTTTAAAAGAGAGCGCGACAGCGCAAGGGGGTCCAGTGTATGACGGCCTACTAGCGCCAAAACCGAGAGTTACCATTATCACGAGATAATTAAAATTATCACGTGTTCTGTGTAATTTACAGAGATATCGGTAATCCGCAGTGTTAATTAATAATTATCAGTATTTGCCACGCTTTCCTAGCGCCCAAACCTGATAATTACAAATATCATGAGATAATTACAATTATCAAAAGATAATTACAATTATCAGGCGATAATTACAATTATCACTGAAAATTATAAATATCAAGATGAGCATGCGCGGTTCGATACGCGATGCGCATGCGCGGCAGAGGCACTGTTCCCAGCACGCCTGGGGTTTTGGCCCTAGTAAAGCGTGGCCAAAACAGAAAATTAGTAATTAACACTGTGAATTACCGGTATCTCTGTGAATTACACAGAACACGTGTTAATTACAATTATCACTGATACATATAAGTTTTGCAGGTTTTGACGCTAGTAAGCCGTCTTACCAGAATTAAGCATGAACACGTGAAAATTATCATTATCAAGTGAAATTTGTAATTATCATGTATCATTATCACCCTCCTTCCCTTCCTTCTCTCTCTCTCTTAAAAAAAATCCCCTAAATCCCCACATAAAAGATGAATAAGAGCATAACAATCGTCAGTGCATTAGACATTGAAAAAAAGGGATGTGTAAGTTTTAACTAAGCCTATCTTGCACTGGAAAAGGTTACCAAGCCTAAAAGCCAAGAGGAAGTGTGTGAGTATGTGGCCGGAAGTACTAGGGGAAGGGGGGGGGGAGGAGAGAGAGAGTGAAGAGGGAGGTTGGTTAAAGTACTCTCCCCTTCCTTCCCCTCGTTCCTAACAAAACAAAAGTCCTCTAAATCTTTTACATGCGAGATGGACATGGCCTTAAAAATTCAAATTCATGAAAAAAAAGAATAGGTTGAGTACGCTATCATATTATTCGCCTTATTCACGATTTGCGTGTTGATGTTATTATTATTATTATTATTATTATTTTTTAATGATGATCTTAACCATTTAGGCCTATCTGCACTTGGGAAAAAAATATGGTTTTCCAGAATGAAAATAGGGGTGTGTGTTGAGTTGTTTTTGTATGAATCATTGTGAATATTCATCGTAGCAAGGACGATAAAAACTGTGAAATAAACATATTATATGATCATAGCCATAACACGATCACAGCGAGTCAAACGTGCCGTGCGATCAAACTGCATTTTATATCATTTTCATTCATTTGGTTAATATTCACATCTCTTGTAGGCGAAGAAATAAATACATCTCCGACTTTGTACTGCTCCTGTCCATTTTTTTTAAAGCTTTAGATTACTTTTTTTCACATTAAAATAGATAACTGCTTGCTCAGAACCACTACATACATCATGTTTAAAGCTCTCGATGTTTTGTGTGCTTAATAGTAAATACATACCTACAACAACAAAAACATTATTTTCTTCTGAACAAGTTCAACTTTCTATACAAGCTATATAATTATTGTGTATGGTGATTTGTTTGATACAAGAACAAATTTAAAAAAAAAACATCCATACAAGAACAAATAAAAAAAACATTGTTTGTTTTCTTAAATAGTTTTTTATTTGAATACAAGTTACTGCAAGGTTTTTGTTTGTTTTTTTTTCTGATGAATTTCCTTTCACTAGTATAAACTGTTCTGGTTTTTGGAATTGTTACCTACGAGAACACAAAACATCGTTTTCGTCTCAGTAAATTCTTGTCACTAGTACAAATCGTTGTGTTTCGTTAACTCTTTCATACAAGAGCAAAAAACCTGTTTTTTTTTTAATGGAACATTCCTTTTCAATACCATGTACCAGCTATTGTGTTTTCTTCTGAAGAATTTCCTTTCACTAGTATAAAGGGCTGTGCTTTGTGAAATGTTTCCTACAACAACAACAACAATAACAACAAAAACTTTTATACAAGAACAGAATCTTTGCTTTCATACGAGGACAAAAATCATTGTTTTCACACAAGAGCAAACACATGGTATTACGAACAACAGTTTCCTCTTTCAATACACGCTGTAGCGGGTTATGAAGTGTTGGTAGCGGCATGCTAAAATGGTGTGCAGGTGTGTGGGAGGGTGTGTGGGTGTGCGTGGAAAAGAGAAACGTATGACGGCCTACTAGCGCCAAAACCGAGAGTTACCAGTATCACGAGATAATTGAAAGTAACACGTGGTCTGTGTAATTTACAGAGATATCGGTAATACACAGTGTTAATTAATAATTATCAGTATTTGCCACGCCTTTCTAGCGCCAAAACCTGATAATTACAAATATCATGATATAATTACCATAGGAAAATAACAATTATCAAGGGATAATTACCATTATCATTGAAAAATTACAATGATTTTCGCCTGATCATGTTTAATTTTCAGCTTGGGCTCTAGCAATCTGTCTGGAAATGGGCCAAAACTGAAAAGTGTAATTTTCACTGGATAATTACAATTTTTACGTGTTAATTGTAAATATGTCTTGATATTGGTAATTATCACATGATATTTGTAATTATCAGGTTTTGGCGCTAGTGAGCCGTCATAATGTGAATTACACAGAACACATGTCAATTACTATTATCACTGATACCTGTAAATGCACGTGTTGGCTCTAGTCAGCCGCCTTATTCAGAATTAAGCATGATTACGTAAAAATGGTAATTATGAAGTGAAAATTGTAATTAATATGTGATAATTACAATTTTTGGTTTTGGCGCATTTCAAGGCGGATTGCTAGAGCGAAAACTGAAAATTAAAGATGATTACGCGAAGATATTTATAATTTTTACACGATAATTGTAAGTATCCCCTAATAATTGTAATTATCCCATGATGTTTGTAATTATCAGGTTTTGGCGCTAGTAGGCCGTCATAGAAACGGTCAGAAAGTGAATTGTAATTATCCACTAAGCGCAGTCGTTGGACCGAAACGAAAACACTAACTAGGAACAATGTGTAGTTAACCAACCTTAGTAGCTCCTAGTGCACTTTGCGTTGTTCCACTCTTCTGACCAAAGACTATTGACGAGCTATTTTAGGGGAATGTGCACCCCCGTTGGGGTGCCGGGGGTTTCAGTATAAATAGTATCCCCACTTTTTGGAAATTTTGTGCTTTAAATTCCCACTGTCGCTGTCTTTCTCATTTGCTCTTTCTCATTCCTGCTCTTTTCTTTCAATCTGCTGTACTATCTTCTTCTTCGCTAGACCAGTCACGTACCTTTTTTTCTTGAAAACTCTTCCGGGACAAGTCTCCTTATTTGTGTATGAGGTCTGTTGGATCAGCTTGGGAATATTGGACGCTTTCTGCCAGGTGGTCACTAGGGCTTCCTATGACGTTATTATTTAGCAATGTAGGCATTTTATATGTATGTGTTTTGTTAATAATTTATAATGATAATTGTATTCTATTTTGTTTTTGTAAACGGGGGTTCGATAAATTATAGTGCAGCCTCAGCGTCCCCTGCGTGGGATGTCCTTATTGTAAAGTGACTGGCTGGTGGAGAGCTTTCAGTTTTACCACTAGGGTTGTTTCAGCAGATCTTTTATGCGGATCAGGGGTTGTCTGGTCCTGATTTGGCTCGGAAGAGTCCGCTGGACCTAAAGCAATAATAATGTAATGTAATGTAATGTAGTGGAATGTGCTGAGGTGGAAGAGAAGAGGGTGGGGAGGTGGACAGAGCGAACTCCATTAGCTTTGCGTTTTGACATTCACGTAGCCACCGTTATTTGTCGACTCCATTATTGTTGACGTTTTTGTTGTTGATTCTTGTGTGCGCAGGTTGAATAAACAAACTTAGTGTGGTCCCGTTTTATTTGTGATGTCAAGAGGAATTCATGTGCTATTTCGAGAAAGAATGACAACGGTTTAAAGAGTGTTTTTGTTGTTTTGTTTTTTTAAATTACAAGCTCCATAATCTTTCAACAGGGCCGATGGTTTAGGCCCCTTCTTCCCATGCCCGATCACCAAGGATTGTGCCCAGTCGTCTGGGCCTTAGACTATGCGCCCAAAGGCTGCAGGTGGGCGCCTCGGATGGCTTCAGTTAGATCCTGTATCGACCAGTGCCTTAAGCTCCTCTTGAGCTGGAAAAGCGCTATATATGATTGATGAAATAAATAAATAAATAAATAAATAAATACATGTAACAACGCGTTTAACATTGGATTAGCCTCGCTGCCGTAGGTCAGTGGTAGAGCGTCCGCCTGCTACAACGAAGACCCAAGTTGGAATTCCGTAGTTGGCGAGAGAAAAAGTGTCAAATTTTCCCTGTTCTTAGCAGTATAATTGCTCCGGTGGTTCAGTGGTAATTTAGGACCCCTCCCTCTCTTCTTTGGAATGGCTATCCCCGTCTGCCATATCGCCAATGGTGGGTGTGAGCGTCAAACTTAAATGTGCCCCTTTCATCCTGACATTGGATTGGGTCACACAGCCCCTGCAGTCTCTCAGCAAGGCCAGCGGGTTTAAGAAAATATTTTGACATTAGACTGGGTTATGCCGTTCTGTTAGTGTAATAGGTTTAGAAGAACTGTGACTGTTTGAGTCATACTACAAAGACACGGTCTAAATAAATGTCCATCAACAAGGTTATCCGTGGTTGGTTGGTAACTTATATAGCATTGGCATTTTTAGCGTCGAGGTGGACTGCTAGTCGTCAATGCTGAAGCTCATAGTGCCGAATGGAAGGGTGGACAGGGTTCGATCCACGCAGAGGGCATACTACTACTACTACTACTACTACTACTACTACTACTACTACTACTACTACTACTACTACTACTACTGGATGTTACCACGCGCTATTTCTTCAATGCTTCAAAGCGCGGCGATCTGAAGAGATCGCTATTACAACAGTCGGAAAAGAAATACATTTAAAATACTTCAACTTTAGGTATGGAGCTTATCAAGTCACCGAGAGGTTTCAAAGGGTACTCTAGTTTCCTCCCTCTCTTAATAATGCATGATGTTGGATGCAGTCAATCTAACTTTAAAACACACACACACACACGCACGCACACACACACTCACACACACACACACACACACCTACACACCCACAATCTCCAGCTAAATTGTGAATTCCTTTTTTCTTTTTTTGAATGAAGATTTTTTTTTAAAAATCTTCCTGAGGACTTCATTCAGGCGTGTTCTAATGGCTTTGGACAATCAGTCCCTTGATTTTTCACCCCACCCAGCTGATATACTGACGAGCTGCAGCCTGAGAACACAGCGAGGAATGGTCACTTGTATTTACGGCGCAATTCCACGCAAATGCCAGCCACCGGCATCACAGAAAAGATGAGGAGATTGATCTTTTATATCATTCCCTCATTCCAAGGAGGATAGCTTTCTAGCATCGCCTCGGGCGGCTTGAGTTAAACCCTATATAGGCCAGCGCCTTGAGCAGATCTTGAGCTGGAATAGTGCTATATAAAAATTAAAATAATAATAAATAATACAACCTTACAAGGATTATCACTAAGATGCTATCAATAAACGTCCCGGTCAAACTCTTTCAACGAGACAACCATGCACTACCTGCGTTTTACGAAATTTTCTTGTAATAGTATTATATACATCGAGTTAGTGTGGGTACTGTATTATTAGTCCGATGAAATGGGGATAAAAGGGGCTTGTAATAAGCTGTTGTTCACTCTCCTTTAAAAAAAAATCAATACAACCGAGTGGAAACACTCGAGCCTTATACATAAATTAGTTCAGTTACAGGGAATCGGTCATGCGTCAAAGGAACCCGGTTGTTGGAAGTCCCTTTAAAACCCTTCTTCACGCGACACGATGTCCAACGTCATTTTAGATTTTAATCACGTGTGAAAGGAGAAACAACTGGTGTTTAAATGTCACCCGAGACACCTCGGGCCGGGTAGCTCAGTTGGTAGAGCGTCTTACTAGTAAGCGAAAGGTACCTGGTTCGAATCCCGGATTGGCCAACGTGTGACCATATTATTTTCCCCTTACCATCAACTTACCATCAGACGGCAGCGGGTGCGGGTGGCGGGTGGCGGGGAGACTGGGGTCACGCTCTCGCCTGAGTTGACGACAAACACGGGCGCCCCCCAGGGGTGTGTGCTCAGCCCATTTTTGTACATTACCTACACAAACAGCTGCAAGTGCGAGGGTGATAAATGCTCTTGCTCCAAGTTCGCTGACGACTCTGCCATCCTCGGCCTGATGTCCGATGCTGAGTCGGAGACTACATATCAGGCCACTGTCAACAGGTTCGCCGCCTGGTGCTCAGAGCACCACCTGCAGCTCAACGTCATCAAGACCAAAGAGTTAGTTGTGGACCCGAGAAGGGACGCTCCGCCTGTACAGCCTGTCATTATCGGGCAGGAGCAGGTGGAGATAGTGGAGTCCTTCCGCTACCTCGGCCTCATCCTCGACTCTGCACTCAACTTCCAGGAGCAAGTCACTTCTGTCCAGAGGAAGTGTCAGCAGAGGCTGTATGTGCTGCGCCGACTGCGGTCTCTCGAACTGGACCCCCAGCTGCTCCTCAACCTCTATCGCTCCATCATAGAGCCCCTTCTCACATACTGCAGTAGTATATACCACCCCTTCCTCTCTGTCACTGAAAGAAACAAGTTGATGAAAATTTCAAACACGGCCTCAAAGATCATTGGCCTCCCCGTCCCCCTCATCTCTGAGATAACAGACAAAGCCCTGCTCCGCAAGGCGCATGCGGTCTTTGCTGACAGCTCCCACCCATTGCACGCGGAGTTTGAACTGCTCCCCTCGGGCAGGCGGTATCGCTCCATCAAATGCAAGAAGGCAAAGTACTCTCGCAGCTTTGTTCCCATGGCAGTGGGTAGACTGAATGCTGCCTCTGGCTCCGGCTGGTGCATCGGATGTTAACACTGCCCTACTGCACGCTCTAGCTAGAGTCAACTATACAGTCAAGCAATTACAATAATTATGTCTACGCTAATTAAATTGTCAATGTACTGTGCTGCTAACTTGCATAATTATATGTATATGCATATTTGTACGTGTGTGTGGTGTATGTGTGTGTATTTGGGTGGGTGTGCGTGTATGTGTGTATATATGTGTATGTATAGGTGTATGTGGGTGGGTATGTTTATATATGGGTGTGTGTGTGTGTGCGTGTATATGTGTGTATGTGTATGTGTGTATGTGTATATCTATAATATATATGTAGTATTAATACAATTTATTAACTTTGTCTCTTAGTTATGATAGCTGTAGAAATTGAATAGTGTTATTTTAATTTGTGCTAAACTGTATTAGTGTATTAGTACACATGTGATATGGTTTTGTGGTTGTAAGTTATGATAGGATGACGATGAGTATGTGGTGGGCATATGTGTTTTTATACAGTGCGTATCCTGGTGGCAAAACAAATTTTCCTCTTTGATGGAATAAAGAATATATTGACTTGACTTGACTTGAACTGGTTCGCTGGTGTCAGAATAATGCGACCAGTAGTCGCCTATAAGGTCCGGTGTCGTGTGACTATAATCTACAGTTACATTCTCAACCTTTTAAGGAGGGTTTGTTTCGGGCTGAGCAACGTTTCATAGTGTACATTTGAAGACTTTCTGCAGACTTGCACGCAATAAGTACGACTTGAGATTTCGGTCCGAGGGGAAGGGGAGGGGAGAGGGGAAGGGAGAGGGGAAGTGGAGGGGAAGGGGAGGGGAGAGGGGAATGGGAGGGAAGAGGGGAAGGGGAGAGGGGAAGGGGAAGGGAGAGGGGAAGGGGAGGGGATAGGGGAGAGGGGAAGGAGAGAAGAAAGGGGGAAGGCGGGAGATGAGGGGGTGGGAGGTGAGAGGAGAGTTGATGGTGGGTGTGAAGGTGGACTGGAAAGGAAGGAGGTAAGGTAAGATAAAATAAGATAAGACAACTTTATTATCTTTTACAAGAAATTACATTGTGGTGTACAATCACAATCAACAAGGAATAAACATCACAATAATAATAACAACAATCATAATGACAATGAGGATAAAAATGCACAGTCACATATGAATATAATTACACTTATGCATGCTAACATTAAACGACAGCAAATGTTAAATGAAATTATTTTGGTCAAACAAACACTCACACACACGCACGCACACACACACATGTCATTTATTAAGTAATGAGACAGCCTTTGGAATAAAACTGTTTTTCGTTCTGAGAGTTCTGACCCTTGGTGTTTGGTAGCGCCTACCAGAAGGCAGGAGCTGGAAGTGGTGCGCAAGCACATGAGTGCTATCCAGCACAAAGCAACTGGCTTTCCGCACAACACGTCTTTCATACAACACCTGCAGACTCTCTTGTTTCACTCCCACAACCCTCCCACAGACTTTCACCACTCGATCCAGCACACCTTTGTTTTTTACACACAAACTTCCATACCAGCAGATAAAAGAAAAGGTAAGAACGGACTCAATAAAAGAAGTTTAGTAAAAGGTCTGAAGGATGCGGCTACTGACTTGGAGATTTCGAAGTTTTTGAAGGCAGTAAATTCTAGAGTGACATTTTTTGTGGATGGCCTGTGTGTTTGCAGTGAAGTTCAGTTTCTCGTCAATGATGGTTCCCAGGTATTTGTATTGAGTGACTCTCTCGACTGTAACACCATCAATGACAAGGTCTGGAATGAGAGCGTTGTTTTTACGAAAGTCAATGACCAGTTCCTTAGTTTTCTTGACATTTAAGGTAGTTGAGGCGGGATAATTTCATAGAGGACTGAGGATAATTCGGTTTAAAACATTAACATGTATCCTCACTCCCTACCCTTCCCCCGAAAAAAAAAGAAAAAAAAAAGAAATTTCAAGAAGTATGATAAGATTAAGAAGATGCGATGCGGGAAAGATAGGGAGAGATGACGGAGTGGGGAGGTAGATACAGCTGAGGGGGGAGGGGAAATAAGACGGGGGCGAGAGAGAGATACAGAGAGAAAGAGAGAGAGAGAGAGGGAGAGAGAGAGAAAGAGTGAGTGTGAGTGTGAGTGTTGGTGTAATTCCGCTTATCAGGTTCTTTATCACACAAACTGCCAATAGAATTTCAGAGTGTGCATACACTATGTTTATAAAACTTTACATTCAAGGGGCTGAGAGTGGTGAGTAAGCTTAGTTGGATGAGGGGCAGAGACAGAGAGAGAGAGACAGACAGACAGACAGACAGAAATAGACAGACACACACAGACAATGACAGAGAGAGAGAGAGAGAGAGAGAGAGAGAAAGAAAGAGAGAAAGAGAGAAAAAGAAATAGAAAAAGAGAGAAAGAGAAAGAGAGAGAGAGAGAGAGAGAGAGAGAGAGAGAGAGAGAGAGAGAGAGAAAGAGAGAGAGGGAAGAATGAGAGTGGTAGAGATGGTGGGGGGGGGGGGGGAGAAAATGGGGGGGAAGGGGTGACCGAGGAACCTTGACAAATTCCCTTTAAACAATTCTCTACTTTGACTATTACACGGATTTTAATACATGCTTGCTCACAAGTACGACGTTTATACAACATTCTCTGTTACTAGGACGTTACATACAAACAGCGGATTTGCTTTCCCCAAAATAAA
>CM072514.1:77788941-77811441 GCA_036898135.1 Oncomelania hupensis | reverse complement strand
GATTGTCCCCTATACGCACTGTGTCCGTGGACGTTAATCTAACCACTGAACTGAACTGAGTGCGCGATGTTGGTTAGCTGAAATCAAAATTTTATTTCGCCAGGGTCCATGATTTGACGAAAGATAATTGCAAGATTTCGGCGAGTGTTTTTGGTAAACATACGAAGCTGTGAATATGTCGGTATATGCAGAATTCAATCATTAATCTTTGGGTGAAATTCTGTGTCGTATTTATGCGTTGAAGTGAAATTGAAAAAGAAATTTCCAGTGCACGTGGTAAAACGTTTGTTACCTACACGATTCCGTTCTGAACTATGACCAGTGTTTTAGATCACGTACATTTCGAGGTATTATACTTCGGTCACTTCCCTTCGTTCCATGTGTGCATGGCGCCGAGTTTTGACGTTTTTCTGTTGCACTGTGGCTTTGTTTCAATTCAACAATCATGCGGCCTCCATCAATACCAGCAAAGAAAGGGAAAGCAGAAGAAGCTGCGCCAGGGAATCAACAACAAATCGCCTTGCACTAAGTATGTTTTGAAGGTTTTGGAAGTAGTTGAAGGTAATAAAACTGGTCACCGTCTGATCAGCAGAGAAATCTGCCTGAAATCAATCCATCACTGAAGGCTTCTGTTTTGCAAGGAAACACTTCTACCAACGAGTCTGACCCTTGTGCTTCCACGTCGTCATCAACGACCGAGTCTGATTGTGTTTAAAACGTCGTCATCCAGCGCAAATGAGCAGGCTGTGTAAACGTTCCAAAGCAAATGGAAGATGGAATTCGCCTGGTTGGAAACTACGCCTGGTGGTTTCATGCAGTGTATTATTTGTATGGGAGTTTAGAATGTGTGTTAATTCAGTTCATGCTATGAATAGCATGTGATCAGTATGGAGCTGATTAATGTAACTGTTGTTCTATCTTTTTGTGCGATTTCAAAATGACAAATTAAAGTTATTGCAGCCTTACTTATGCATTTAACAAGCGTGAAGTGATGAACACAGCACACAATAAAAGACAGTTAAAAATTGTTACACATGTATTCACTAATTTTGTACTAATTTTGTGAAAAGAGCATCTCTCTCTATCTTTCTTTGTTGTTTGGGACACCAAACAGTAGGCATGTACATGAAACAATATTTTCATCTTGGATATTTCAAAATTGTATTAAGTCAAGAACAGTCTGTTTTGCTTCACAACACACTAGACACTGTCACAATATCATATGCATACAAATTAATGAAGCAAAAATAACAAAGTACTTGCGAATGGTTGTAGTACTACCCTTTACAAATCCAGCTGGAGGTATGCATACCCTTTACATTTTGACTCAAGAGGTATGAATACCCTCACATTCTTTAGGATCTAAAACAATGTATGACCGTGATAATGGGCTTCCTGTAGAAACACGGGATAGCTCAGTTGGTAGAGCTTCGAGCTCGTGTTACAAACGTTAAGGGTTCGGTTCCCAGTGGGCAGGGCAATAAACATTGGTTGTGAGCACTGCTAATAATAATGATTAACATTTTCACATTGCGCACTTCCTCACTAGAGTTCATTACAACAACAACAACAACAAAAAACAAAAACAAAAAAACATGTGGCAAAGTCTGATGGTTGTTTTAATGAATAGTTTTCCATTCTCCGGTCATTTCAAGTTCACCGTGACTGGGAAAGCACCGTACCATATTATCGATTTTTTTTGGCGGTGGGCCGGGGGAATAAGCTGTGTTCCGTCGTTGGTCCAGCTTCTAGTTCTCTTCCCAACCCTTGTCTGTCGCCTCTTTCGACAGGCTCCATGCATGGTAGTCTGGCAGAGCTAGAGACTCCTACAATACAATACGACTTTATTTGTCTGACACGGAGCAGTTACAATGGCGACAGCATATAAGCATTTACAAATGTAACATGTACAGGAACCAAATGCATTTACCAACACACAACACGAACAGTAACAATAAAGTTTTTAAAATAGAAGTAAAACACTAACACTAGATCACGCTAGGTGGCACGATTGCCCATTATATCATTTAAAAAAAAGTGACAGCAATGCACATCACTCAAACAGGTGGTGTAAAGGCAGGGAAATCGCTATTAGAATACGGAAGAAAATCTAATTTTTATTTTTGAAATTTTTATATTGACTGCATCCTGTACCATTATTGAAGGGAGGGAGGAAACCGGAGTGCCCGGAGAAAACCCTCGGTGACCTCAATAGTCTCGTACCTAAGTCACATACGTTCGCCCCTTGCGGGAATCGAACCCGCGACCTTCGGCATAGGAAACCGGCGACTTATCCACTGCGCCACGAGGCCACCCCAACCAAACCAAGCGGGATACTTTTTTTTAAAACACATGAAGATTGTTTTGTTGTTGTTTTTCTTTCTCCCCAAGACTTCATTCAGGCGTCTTCCGGTGCTTTGTAAAATCAGTCCCTTGAGTTCCACTAAGCTCAACGATATACTGACGAGCTGAGAACACAGTCAAATGGCCATCTGTATCTATGTAACAAATCCACTAATGCAACAGAGGAAAGGGAGACAGAGCTTTCCTATTATTCCCTCATTCTACGGACAATGGCATCTACTACAGATTACATTACAATACATGATTATTGCTTTAGGTCCAGCGGACTCTTCCACCCCCGTTGGGGTGCCGGGGATTTCAGTATAAATAGTATCCCCACTTTCTGGAAATTGAGTGCTTTAAGTTCCCACTGTCGCTGTCTTTCTCATTTGCTCTTTCTCATTCCTGCTCTGTTCTATCAATCTGCTATACTATCTTCTTCTTAGCTAGACCAGTCACCTACCTTTTTTCTTGAAAACTCTTCCGGGACAAGACTCCTTATTTGTGTATGAGGTCTGTTGGATCAGCTTGGGAATATTGGACGCTTTCTGCCATGTGGTCACTAAGGCTACCTATGATGTTATTATTTAGCAATGTAGGCATTTTATATGTATGTGTTTTGTTAATAATTTATAATGATGTTTGTATTCTATTTTGTTTTTGTAAACGGGGGTTCGATAAATTAGAATACAGCCTCAGCGTCCCATGCGTGGGATGTCTTTATTGTAAAGTTACTGGCTGGTGGAGAGCTTTCAGTTTTACCACTAGGGTTGTTTCAGAAGATCTTTTATGCGGATCGGGGGTTGTCCGGTCCGATTTGGCTCGGAAGAGTCCGCTGGACCTAAAGCAATAATCATGTAATGTAAAGCGGACTCTTCCGAGCCAAATCAGGACCGGACAACCCCTGATCCGCAGTTTTACAAAAACAAAATAGAATACAAACATCATTATAAATTATCAACATACTACAGATTATATCCAAGATACTATCAATTAAAAAAAAAACAACAACCACAACAACAATACCTCCAGTCTCAACTCTTTAGGCGAGACGTCCTTTATCACTTGTTTACGACACACACGTTTTTGTTTCCAAAGTGGATGATGATTGGACAGGATAGATGGAAGGACGACGGTCTTTATTTTGTCAGTGGAGAATGCTGACCTCACAGTGTTCGGTGATGATGCTGCCGGAGGTGTTTTTTTTTGTTTGACCTTCTATGTCAATATACCCATTATGCCTGAAGCCAGCATTTAGCACAGCCGGTTTATGTGTGTGTGTGTGTGTGTGTTTGAGAGAGAGAGAGAGAGTGTGTGTGTGTGTTTGTGTGTGTTTTGTTTTGTTAATGAGGGTAGCTTTTGGAATGGAGTAGGTAAGAGGCGAGGAGTTAGAAGGGGAGGGAGAGAGGGGGGAAGGGAGGGCGGGTAAAGGCAGGGATTATGGTGGTTTAGATCAGTCGAACGATTAGTCTTTTGCTTGTTGTACATGGCAGACCACGTCCTTCCCGACGATGCTATCGGATAATGTTTTCTGTTGATCAATATGCACATAATATCTGCCAGCCAGGGTTCGGTCGCCTATAGTTGTAATTGAATGGTACTACCACCACGGTCTCCAGAGTATCAGAGAACTATCACCACTAAGCATGATTAATAAGTGTAGACCAGTCTCAATAAAACAGTTGTTTGTAGTTGTTGTTTGTTGTTGTTGTTTGTTGTTGTTGTTTTGCTGTTGTTGCTTAATCCCTTTTTCCAGGTGGGGCAACAACCGTTGGAAAATTTGAAAAACAAAATTGTAACGCGAACATGTGTGATATGGGGGCCTATTAAAAATTTTTTTTAAGGGGCCTTGTTCGAGGTTAGGAATACAAAGCATGGAGATGAGGTGCTACAGAAGACTTCTGGGCATTTCCTATACCCAACACATCACCAACGACGAAGTCCGACAGACCATCACACAAGCCATTGGACAACACGATGACCTGCTCACAGTGGTGAAGAAACGGAAACTCCGATGGTATGGCCACGTCACCAGATCATCAGGCCTTGCAAAGACCGTTCTGCAAGGCACAGTGCAAGGAGGTAGAAGAAGAGGGAGACCGAAAAAGAGGTGGGAGGACAACATTCGAGAATGGACTGGTTTGACACTGAGCGAAGCCATCAGGGCTGCTGAGGACAGAGAAAGATGGAGTATGCTGGTTAAACGATCATCTGTGGTGCCCCTACGACCTTCGGGTTACGGGACAGGATAGGATAGGATAGGTTCGAGGTTTGTTTTATTGTGCGAAGATGACTTTTTGGCGAAAATTGGCATCGTTATTACATAATAGAGTGACCTGGGCTTTGGTCGCTCAAAGCAACCGCTAAAGTTTGAAGTTTCCTTTCTTGTTACATTCTGACAGAAAGTGATTTCCCCTGTTTAACGGTACACCAATGCGCTCTACAATCTACTGGATGATTTTTTTTTGTTTTACGCTACAAAGTTTAATAGTCGCAAACTCTACAGAATTTATTGGATACAAAAGAACTATATTTTCCAAAGTGTTGTTGTTGTTGTTGTTGTTGTTTGTTGTTACAAGCTACTTTTTTCAGTGGGGCCACATTCACTGTAAATATGAAACGGATCTATCGAGGAGACATGGTGAAAGTGGGTCCCCTTAACTAAAAAAAAATCGGTTAAACTAAATCCCGGCGTCAGGGACAGAAAGCGTATGTTAATTGCACAGGCGCTTGTATCTGGACATCGGTATAGGACTTTTTAAAAAACTTGTTTGTCAAAAAGGTATTTCATATAACATTCTGAGTGAATATAACACTATGAACAAGCTCCTGCAATGACAACAAGGCTCATGCGCTTACAGACTTAACATAGGCAAAGCATTATTTTTAGCCCAACATTATGGGTACTGAACTCTTCCGCGCGCAAAGATTTCAAGGGAAGTAACCAGCGGCAAAATTTATATTAAGGACTTTGTGCTAAATGTCTGTTTTGTCTTTTAAATGAAAAACTGCTGTGACTGGGAAAAAAAGCTGTTTTGCGTAAATGCGATTTCAATAATTTGAATAAAAATGCGCAATCGGACTTTAAAATGTATAAACTACTCAAAAAAAAAAAAAAAAAAAAAAAAAAAAAAAAAAAAAAAAAAGACCTGTCGGTATAGGACACGTGTTTACATAGAAGGGGACGCGTCCAGATACAAGCGCCTGTAGTTAGCTGCCGTACAAGGTCCAACCACAGACGCATTAACAGGAGACATACTCAATATTATCATCTTACACTGGAAGGTCGTATCGGCACTAAGTAACTGCAACCAACCGAGGCCTACGTGGCCTGGTCCGACAGTGGCACTAAAATCCCGGCATCACATCGTCAAAGTTTCGGATATCTTACTTTAACCGGGCGCCTTTGCGCATGCGCCAGGTCATGTCGGGCCGGCTTTTTCACGATGTTCTTAGGCGTCGTAACCCTAACCCTAATCCCTAACCCTAAACCTAACCCTTACTAAGACTACGATAGCACTGTGCGCATGCGTCGATTTTTTTAAATGCGTCGACCAATCAGAATGCTCCCAGTCGCTCCCAGTCCAAATAAGATACTAGGAACTTTGACGATGTCACACCGGTTTCAGGTATTAGGCCTAAGTAAAGTCAGTTTTTAAGGTTTTGTCTACTTGAATAGAATGGCAGCTATACGGTGGCCAGTGCTCATAGTCTGTTTAGTATTGTTTCAAGCTGGAAGGAATGACATTGAAAGGTCAAGCCTGATATTGATGAACGAGCATGGGTAAGCTTACTATATAAACTTTAGTCAGTTACCTTTCCTATCATATCCTATCCTATCCCATAACTCGAAGGTCGTTGGGGCACCAAAGATGATCGTTTAGCCAGCGTACTCCATCTTTTTCTGTCCTCAGCAACCCTCATGGCTTCGCTCAGTGTCAAACCAGTCCATTCTCGAATGTTGTCCTCCCACCTCTTTTTCTGTCTCCCTCTTCTTCTGCCTCCTTGCTCTGTGCCTTTACAATACAATGAAACAAAGAGAAAACTGGATCGTTCGTTCTATGCTGAAGACCCACCCCTTATCCCCTCTTCATGTGTCTTGCGTGTTCGTTCATAGTGGGTACTTAAGTGGGGTCCGAGTGGGGTTTTTAGTGTGTGTGTGTGTGTGTGTGTGTGTGTGTGTTGTGTATGGGTGTGTTTGTTTGGGTGGGCATGTAGAAACGACGTTACTCTGACACACACATGAAACTCTACATGGTTTCTTTTGACTTTTTTTTGACGTCAAAATAGTGCTTCGTAAAGTTACAGCTGTTTTAGGATTAGGGTTAGGTTAAGGGTTAGGGTTTGGGTTAGGGTTAGGGATAGCTTCAAAAAATTGAAAATGTCAAAATAATGTCAAAGAAATGGAAAGTGTGTCAAAATAATGTATGTTTTTTTCACAACAGTCATCACAACGTCGTTTCTACAAAAATGTGTGTGTGCGTGTGTGTGTGTAGGCTATGAGTGTGTAAGCTTATAATACACTGGGGTGTAATGTCCTTCTCTATCTCTCTCTCTCTCTCTCTTCTCTCCCCCCACCCCCCTTCATTGTTACTCACAATCGTAATCGGAATCAGAATCTTTATTATCCCAACAAACAGCAAAGAAATTTATTTGGCAGTGTACAACAATCATCGACAGTCACCTTCACACAATACAGTTAGTATAGAATAAAACAATAAAAAAAAAACATAAAAAAAACAAGTAACACCAAACTTCCATTCAACCATTCATATGAGATCTCAGCTGAACTTTAAAAAAACAAAACAAAACAAGCTGGAGCATTCAGCCTCTCTCCCTTCTCTCCTCGCACACTCCCCACCCCATCCCAAAGCGTTGTCAAGCCACGGCACGTACAACCACCAGACAGAGGTCAGAGGCCCAACCCCCGTATTCATTGGTCATTTGGCGTACCTACTTCTAGCCATGGAAACGACAGTAACCAAAAGCGATAATGGAATAATAATGGAATAATAATGGTACAGGACGCAGTCAATATAAAAATTTCAAAAATAAAAATTCGATTTTCTTTCCGTCTTCTAATAGCGATCTCCCTGCCTTTACACCACCTGTTTGAGTGATGGATGTGTGTTTGGTGTGTGTGAGGGTGGATGAGACGGGTGAGCGTGTATGTTGGTATAGATCGCCGCGCTTTGAGCCTGAATGATTTGGGGTAAGGCGCGTATAGCATCCTGTATTATTATTATTATTATTATTATTATTATTATTATTATTATTATTATTATTATTATTATTATTATTATTATTTGTAATAGTAAGGTCCGTGGAAGGTACATTGAGGTCCACGAATATTTGGTCGAGGTTCTCAGATCCGGAAACCTAGGTTCCCGAACCTTGTTTTTTTTTCCAAAAGGTTCAGGAACCTAGGTTCGGGATCTGATAACCTCGAAGAAAGGTTCGTGAACCTCCACGAATTTTTCAATTATGACAGGCCATGACGGTCACTCTTTTTTTTTTTTTTTTTTTAATAAAGTCAATCGGAAGGCTTGCAGACCACTTTACACACACACACACACACACACACACACACACACACACACACACACACACACACACACACATACACACACACACACACACACACACAAAAGCACAACCTACAGCTCATTTTAATCAAATAGGATCGCACTATTTACACAAAAACCAAAACACAGAGAAAAGGGATGGTAAGGGTAGGCTTGAGTTTGCAGATTGACTCAAACCAAACGACTTGTGCTTTTATCATTAATGTAAAACTTAAATGGTGGCACGCGTAGGCCTAACCACATAGAAAGGGATGGTGGATTTTTAGACTGAGTCATACCAACGGATGCTCGTATCATGAAATTGTTTAAAAAAAATTGTGTTGACAAATGCATAAAAAAGGATTAGTCCAAAGTCCAAACCAGGCTTATCTAGAAATGGGTGTAACCAACTCGAAGTTTGTTTAATATACAAACTTCACAAAATCTGCAAACCGGTTAACAGACGTTTTTGATAATACTTGCATTATTTTAATACTTATTTAATTCCCTTAGTGAAATATTTTATGTTCACCACTTTCCGCTAAAAAAATTAAAAAATCTGTATTTAGAAGCATATTTTCTAAATAATAATTTATTTACAAACAATGTAAGATTTCTCTAAATAATATTTTTTCTCCGGAAATAACTTATTATTTACCTAAACAATATATTGTACACGTAAATAAATCATGATATAGGTAAATAAGGCATTGTTACTAAATAAGGAATTATTTACATATATATATATATTCGCATGTAGAATATATATTTAGCAGATTGTGTTAAATAATGTATTATTTTGAAATGTTTCTAAATAATAATTTGTTTACCTATATAATGTATTATTTAGCTGACTTTGCAAAATAATACATTATTTAGAAGATTTAGCTAAATAATGCATTATTTACGTATACAATTCATTGTTTAGGGACAGCAATTTTCATATTTTGGGGGATTTCCAGGTACATGCCGTATTACATTACATTACATTACATTACATGATTATTGCTTAAGGTCCAGCGGACTCTTCCGAGCCAAATCAGGACCACATGCCGTATTACTGTGAAGTTACGTGGTAGTGATAAAGAAAAATGCCAAATCGTGATTTTACGCTGTTTTGCGATTCAAAATGGAGCAACTGCTTTATGTTACTCTTTTTTTTCATTAAAAAACAAACAACAACAACAAATTTCTTCGCAATAGTATACGAGACGGCAACGGTAACGGTAACTGTAAAGAGGGAGCCATCATTATTTCTGCTTTGGCGTCCTTACCATCAGAGTACTTTCGCCAAGTCCTTTGTAATTTCGAATACGCCCAAAAACTTTCCGTTTGAAATTAAAACATCATAACTCAAAAGAACAAACGGAAACACGGTCTCAACACAGTTTTTAGGTATATAAACACAAAATGGGAAGCTTTTTTTCTGATAAAAGGTAAAGGTAAAGGTAGTCTCCTAGTTTTGTGGCCGTAGGGGAACGTGATGTTGGAGATCACACTTATCTTGGGTCAGCGTAATGAGGTTGATGCCCATCTCTCTCCCTCGCTGCTTTACCTTCCCCACCCTTAAGAGAGTAGGTACTCAGTCGCAGTTGAGTCAACAGGGGGCGTTGTTATTTGTCGCTTCACGTTTTGCGGTCACCCATCCAAGTGCTAACCGCACTGGACGGTGCTTAATTTGCGACACAGTAGCGAGTGCTCCAACCACTGCGCTATCCGACACCCCGTCTGACGAGATACTTAAAAAACTGATCACTCCCGCACAAAAACAACAACTGTTTGACCTTTAGTTTGTGATCGGGAGGTTATAGACGTTTTATCGTCGAATTTGTGGAGTCATTTATGTTGAAAAATAAATAATTATCACACATTTTAGATACACAATATTTGCGGAGACCTTGCATTTAATTATAGAAAGCAGTAAGATTATAAAAAGCAGAAAGCGAATCCTGGATTCCTCTAAATAATGAAAATTGCAGTCCCTAAACAATGAATTGTTTACGTAAATAATGCATTATTTAGCAACATCTTTAAAATAATACTTTATTTAGCAAATTCTGCTAAATAATGCATTATATAGGTAAACAAAAAATTATTTAGAAACATTTCTAAATAACAAGCTTACATTATTTTGCACAATCTACTAAATAATGCATTATATAGGTAAAACAATGGCTTATTTACCTATATCATGATTTATCTACGTAAACAACGTATTGTTTAGGTAAATAATGACTTATTTACGGAGAAAATATATTATTTAGAGAAATCTTACATTTGTTTGTAAACATATGATTATTTACACAATATGCTTCTATATAAAGATTATTTAGCTGAAAGTGGTAACAATAAAAATAAAATTTAAAAAAAAAAAGGAACACCGAAAAATATTGAAAATAAATATTTTACAAAGGGACTTCCATAGATACTCGAAACAAAACTTCGGCGATCATGCACATTAATTAGTGTGCGCACCTCCACGTCCAAGCTGGCAAAGGTAGACAACTCAAGGACTGCGACAATCCCTTTCATTACATATAACCTCCCCTTACTATTCTTTTTTTTTTCTTCTTTTTTTTTTTTTTTATAAAAAAGCTACAGGAACTCCGTTTTTTTATTGTCCATTTTATCACGATTATAATCTTTTACTGCTTCAAGTGTAAAAAAAATAAAATTTTTAGCACCCTTTTAGTTGTACGTAATACTTTCACACAGCCAGAATTTCCCGATAAAAAGGGACAATAAAGCATTAAATCTATTTTAAAATCAGGCATACGGGTAGTAGCGTACACCCTTGAGCTATAGAGGAAGACTAGGACCATTGTAATGATAAACTGTCGGGCAATACCCCACAGGTAACTGAGACCCTGTGGTGTGATTCGTTATACTCTGGCGGTGCCAGTACCGATAAAAAGGCATTACGTGCCAACAAAGGTCTCTTTCATTCTCATTATAAGAGCACGTTACACAGGTTGGATGCCTTGTAGCTCCATAGCAAAGCGGTACACCGGTTTATCCTCGCAAGAGTGGTGACGGGGAGGTTTCGACGTCTTCACTCTTAAGCCGTCACGTGATCGGGCCATATTCGTAAGAAGAAGTAAGAAGCTGGGACGAGGGTTGTTGAGGGGTTGGGTTAGGCCTGATTGAATTTCCAATTCCATGCACATTTTTAATCGTGCTAATCCAGTGAAATAACCTTAGGACAACCCCCCCTCCTCTCCCCCCCCACCCCACCCCCCCAAAAAAAAATCTGTTTCGTCAAACTTATCACAACCAAAACTTGGTAGAAAAATTTAAAAACGTCGATCGAATAAACAAAAGCGGATTTAACGACAATTAACACTTAGTGCAGATGCGGGCATTGTGGATTTTAATTTTTTTTTAATAGGCAACACCCTCCCGTCCCTCCGCCCTCCTTTCAATAAAAAAAAAAACACACACAAAAAAACCACCAAAAGGCTATCATGAGCAAAAGTTGGCTGGCATAAAGAAATATAATAATATGAAGATATTTTAAGATATAATCATATACAGGGTGTTCCAAAAGTCTTGGGCACATTTGATGTCCCCATATCTCAATTACTATGAATGGTAGTAAGATAAAAGTTGTGCCATTTTAAAGCTAATTACATTAATTTTTTTGTAAAGCTGTTGATTTTTTTAATTTCTTTTCAGACCCATTAATGGCGTTCACTCAACCAGAAAATGCTGGGACGCGTTTGGCAAGAATTTGACTATCGGCTTGATGTGTGTCGTGTGACCAATGGTGCTCACATTGAACATCTTTGAACATTCCATGTAAAAATTGAGATTACAAGCTTTCTGAATTTACCAGATGCGTTTTTATATCCTTAATAGTTTCGGAAATATTCAATGTCAAAATGTGCCCAAAACTTTTGGAACACCCTGTACAATAAAATGGTATTGGATTGGTATTCAATCTACAATTTCCAAAGTACACATTCCATTTCCCTTTCCGTCTCCAAATGTGCGATCTCCCTGCCTTTGCACCAGCTGTTTGAGCGATGAATATATGTGAACTATAGGTTGGTCATTATTATTATTATTATTATTATTATTATTATTATTATTATTATTATTATTATTATTATTATTATTATTAGTATTATTATTATTAACGACCATATTAACAATAATGAGAATAATAATAATAATAATAATAATAATAATAATAATAATAATAATAATAATAATGAGAATAATAATAATGAGAGTAATAATAATAATAATAATAATAATAATAATAATAATAACAATAATAATAATGATGATGATGATGATGATGAGGATGAGGATGATGAGGATGAGGATGAGGAGGATGAGATGGAGGAGGAGATGGAGGAGGAGTAGTAGTGTCACGTGGGGTTTATGGGCTCTGCACAATGGAATTATGGACCCTCACGTTTATTCGGTGGGAACTGCTAGTAAGTCACCCTATGAATTACTTTAATAAATTTATTTGTTTAGCTCGTTCTGTGTTAAGGTTGGGGTACAGAAATAGATAGAAAAATGGTAAAAGAATACTGTCACACTAGCTTTCACACGGCTATGAATCATATGTAGTCCAGCCACTTGATAACAGTTAAAATCACACATTTATTTCTTCTACTCTATACAAGATTCTCTAAGTACTAATCTAACTTAAAATGTCTCCGTCACTGCTAATAGTTCGATCGCTGATAGTCTAGGCAGCTGTTATATCTTCCTCGGGCACTTGCTATAATATTTCATGTAGATTTGGACTACTGTGATCCGTTTTACAGTTTCTGAAGAGTTGGACTACTGTGGTCCTGTTATGATCAGTTTAAGTGCACCTTCGGCAATTACACTTAACTTTCTGATGGTGCGGTCGAAGTCCTTCTGTGAGGTAGCTTCTGGTACACCTTTGTAGTTGTGTAGTTGGGTTCCCTTGCCACGCTGTGGGGTCTGACAGGGTGTCTTTCAAGGTAGCTCTTTCCGTCTTGTGCGGTAGAGTCTCCTCAACCAACTAGTCGTTTCTGTGGAGTGGGGTGCACAGGATAGCTCGGGATAGCTCGGGATAGCTCGCCTGCTCGTCTGTAATATAAGAGACGAAATTCTGCACAACCCTGAATAATCGGTTTGTGCAGAGCGTCTCACTGAAAGCCAAGTAGCCCTCAGTGATAGCTCCACATCTCTATACATAAGCGACGAACATTCTGCTACTTCCGGGGTCCGCTGTAATCTCACTCTAAATTCCTATACATACATAAATATAAATCGTGTCTAACTATACACATACAGAATTAATAATAATATAAACATTCAGTGGTACAGCCACTGGTCGGCAAACATACATATAAGTTAAACAACAGTGGTTCCGTACGGGATACAACATGGCGGCGCAACCGGTCGTGTTTCGCCTCGTGGTCGGCTCTTCCACGTGGTACGGCAAATTCGGATTAACAATTCACATTTATGCATAGCAAATTCCACAAACATAATTTCAACAATAATACAAATATATCACGATGAAACAGAAGGGTGTTCATTTACCTGTCTGACAAGTTCAGGCCCGTGATGACTTGAGAGAATTCTAAGATTCCTAAGTCCTGCTTCCTGGTCTATGAGTGTAGAGATTTCTCTAGCTGTGGAGATGTTGACTCTACCTCGTCTCACACACGACTGATTCAAACTGTCTTAGGCTCTGACACAGTCAAAACTGCTCTACCCACTGAGCCTGCTCTGATTGGTTAAAACGGTCCGATTCAAAGCTCAAGTGCTGACTCACTGCGATGTGGGTCGGGCTCGCGGTGTGTGGTCTGCTGTGTAATTTAAGTGCTGCTGTGTAATAGTCTAACTTCTCTACTGTTACAAAGACTACACATGGCTAAATAGTCACTGGGCAGAGTTAAAACTAGCCAATTCATGACAGGCTCCCTCAACTGAAAAAAGGCGATGACTACTGGATTCGACCTTTTTCTACTACAGAGCCTAGTTTAACACTGCACTATCCTAGGGTCCTATTTACAAACTAATTAAGTTGCTCTACCTGAGCTGCAATGCTGTGCCAGGTAGCTATGGACACTAGTGACAGGGTATTACTGGGCGGGGACGAATTCTGGTGCTGTGGCCCTTAGTTGTGTTGGGTGGGCGACAGCTGCTGTGTCCTCCACGAGATGGCGACTGAGGTAGTCGGCTCCGTGGTTTTCCTTGCCGGGGATGTACTCGATTTGGAATGAGTATGCCTGAAGGGTGAGTGCCCATCTAATCAGGCGAGAGTTCAAAGACTTGGAGGCTGCCAGGAACGATAGTGGTTGGTGGTCCACCTGAACTGTGAAGTGGGTCCCATACAGGTAGAGTTGGAATTTCTGTATGGCCCAGACTAGTCCAAGGCATTCTTTCTCCGACGTGGCGTAGTGGGTCTCGGCGGGTCTCAATTTTCTGCTGGCGTAAGCGACAGGGAATAGCGTCTCTGCATTCTTGGGGTCGCGCTGTAGCAGTACTGCTCCGAGGCCTAAGTCGCTTGCGTCGGTGCGAAGAACGAATGGCTGAGTCAAATCGGGTAGGTGGAGTACTGGCGCCGATGTCATTCTGTCCTTGAGTGTTTGGAATGCCGTCTCGCATTCCGCTGTCCATACGACTTTGTCCGGGGCGATTTTCCGGGTTCCATTTGTCAGAGGTACGGCGATGCTGTTGTAGTTGGGGATGAACTTCTGGTAGAAGCCGCAGAGTCCTAGAAACGACTGCACTTCCTTCTTTGTCTTGGGCCTAGGAGCGTCGAGTAGGCGTTTCACTGTCTTTTCTACCGGTCGCAGGCTTCCTTGACTGATGGTGTGTCCCAGAAATTCTAGTTCTGTGAATCCAATCTGACATTTGGTGGGTCTGGCCGTCAATCCTGTGTCTCTGAGGCGTGCGAGTAGTTGTTGTAGGAGCGTGACATGTTCCTCCCACGTAGGTGTTGCGATGAGGATGTCGTCCATAAACGAGTGTAGGTGCTCGCTGCTCAGGGGTGCCAGGAGTTTTCGCATCATGGCGCTGAAGATGCTGGGTGCGTTGTGGAGTCCGAATGGAAGCACGTTGAATTCGAAGTGTCCTTCCATAGTGCTGAAAGCTAGGTACTTTCGGACTTGCGGTTGCACTGGTATCTGGTAGTATCCTTTGCTGAGGTCGATGCGTGAGAAGTACTTAGCTCGCTGTAGCTTGGCAAATAGGTCGGTCTGGTCCGGGAGTGGCTCTGGCTGGAACTGCGTTACTGCATTCAGGAGTCTGAAGTCGATGCACAGTCGATGCTCTCCGTTGGGTTTTCGCAACAATACCGTGCCTGCGCTGTAGGGTGAAGTAGACTCTGAGATGATTCCGGCTGCCAGTAAGGTGTCTATCTCTTCCTTGATGGCTCGCTGCTGCGACAGTGGCATCGGGTAGAGCTTCTGGCGGACGGGTGTTGGGTCGGTCACCGTTAAGGTTACTTCGACGAGGTCTGTCCTCCCTGGTCGGTCTGTGAGCACAGTCTGATGTTGTCGAATGACCTGTAGTACTTGCTGTTGCTGTTTAGCGGCTAGGTCTCCGTTGAGTATCACGTCTTTGTAGGTTTCCTTGGAGTGCAGGGGATACTCTACTGCATTGGTCTCCATGCTTTCTCCTTCTTCCGCGATGGCGATGGCTAACAAGTTGTGAGTGCTGGGGGTCTCTGGTCGGTCCGTGTATTTCTTGAGGAGATTGATGTGGTGGTATCGGGCTCTCCCGTTCACCTCTACTTGGTAGACTGTCTTGGATTTCTTGGCAGTCACCCGGTACGGTCCTCTCCAAGCGATGTCCAGCTTGTTGGTTCCACTTGGAAGTAAGAGTAGCACTTGATCGCCGACTTGCAGTTCTCTGTCCTTCGCGTGGCGGTTGTAGTACTTCGCCTGACGGGCTCTTGCCTTCTTCAGTGCTTCACCAGCTTTCTTCCACGTTGCTTTGAGGGTTTCCTGCAGGTCTGCGACGTACTTGGTGGCACCTCTTGGTGTGTCGTCTATCTTGGCCTCCGTCCAACTTCTGCGTAGGGCTTCTAGTGGTCCTGCTAGAGGTCTGCCGAATAGCAAGGTTGACGGGGTGTAGCCTGTGGCTGCATGGGGCGTTTCTCTGTATGCGAAAAGTGCCGCATTCACGTAGGTGTCCCACGCTTCTGGATTGTCGTCGGCGACTTTCCTGAGGATGGTGAGAAGGGTTCCATTCAGTCTTTCTACTTGTCCGTTGCTGGCTGGGTGGTATGGTGGTGTGCGAATGTGATGAACTTGTATCAACTCGAACACGTCTTGCATCAGGCGGCCGGTGAACTGAGATCCGTTGTCCGTTCTAATGCTGTCCGGGAATCCGACTCTGGTAAAGATGGCGATGAGTGCATCTGCAATCTTCTTGGTGTCGATCGCTGGCAACGGGACTGCTTCGCACCACATCGTACATGCGTCGACGAGTGTGAGTAGAAATCTGTTCCGCTTCTTGGTCCTGGGCAGTGGTCCTACTATGTCTACTGAGACTTGCTGGAATGGCACGCCGACTACTACCGATGGTCCTAAGGTAACTGGTACGGTGTGATGTCGCGGGGAATATCGTTGACATTGGTGGCAAGATTTCACGTAGCGCTTGACATCCTCCGTGATTCCTGGCCAATAGTAGTGTGCGCTGATTCTCTGCACTGTGGCTCCAATTCCCATGTGTCCGCTGAGTGGCATGCTGTGGCCTAGTTCTAGTACTTGGGCTCGAAGGGTGGCTGGTAGTACTAGTTGGGTGTGATCTCCATCTCCTTGTCGATGTAGAACTCCCTCTTCCATGTAGAAGTCTCCCTTGTGCGGGGGTGTGTGCGCCTTGGGTAGCTTCTGGAAGCACTTCGCTATCGAGGTGTCTTCTTTCTGTGCTGTTTTGATCTCTTCGAGTCCTGGATTCGGAGCGAACTCGGGCTGGGGTGGTTGGGTTTTAGCTTGGGCCCTGGTTTGCACTGCAGCTATCTCTACAGTTTTGGGGGGCGTGCCTAAGAACACATACCTACAACCTAGCACTAGATCATACAGGGGTTTCTGTAAAACAGCTGCTTGGATTCGTCCTGTGACGTACCTACTCTCTACTTCGATCCATGCTATTGGGCAAGTAGTCGTCGGTTTCGTCAAGTCTGCTCCTTGTAAGTCTTGTCTGTCAAGTCCGCGCGCGATACAAGAGATTCGCTAACTATCGCGTCGTATGATAGACCTGTGTCATACAGACAGTTCGCTTCTTTTCCGTTGACCTTGACCGTGTCTGTCACCGATGGGTGATCTCCGATCGTGTGTGGCTTGTTACCGCTGCTTTGAGTTAGAACTATGTGCGCTGGCCGGCTTTCGCGCTCTTCCCTACGTTGTGCGGCCAACTTGAAACATTCTGCGGTGGAGTGATTGTTTCTGTTGCACAACGAACAATACCGTCTCTGTTCTGCGGGACCTCTTTTCCCGAATTCCGTGTTGGGTCCTTTATTTTGCCCAGGTCTGGGGTTATTCGGCTTATTCGCGGTGCGCTCTTCCCGGTTAGGGCTTCGTTTCTGTGCCTCTTTCCCGTTAGGCTTTAGGTCTCGCCTGAAGCTCTTGGCTTCTCCGTGTGCGGCCACGTACCTATCTGCGACCTTGACCAGATCCTCCAGTCTTTCCGCGCCCTGCTCTACTGAGAATGTTCTCAGCTCGGGGGTCATGGTTTCCCGTAGCTGTTCCCATACTAACAGTTCTGTCAGTCCATCATACGTCTTAGCCGTGGCTGACTGGCTAATCCACTTATCCAACGTTGTGGACAACCGATCCGCGAACTGCGCATAGCTCTCTCCTTTCACCCTCCGATTGGTGCGGAACTTTTGCCGGTAGCATTCTCCTGTTAGTTCGAATCCCGTTAGGAGTGCCTCTTTTACTTTGTGATAGTCAGTCACTCTGTCAGTCGGTAGCTTACTGTAGATGTCATAAGCCTTTCCTCTAAGCCCTTGACTAAGCTTAAAAGACCAATGAGTGGGAGCTAGTTTGTACTCTGTTGCTAGACGCTCAAACCTAGTCAGATAGAGATCTAGACCTTCTTCTCTCTCATTGAATGTTCCCAGTGGAAATGACATTCCTTGTACAGGGTTGGATGCTACCTCTAGCTGATCTGAGTGGGGAGGGGTTGAGGAAGAACTTGAAGCTCCTGATCCCAATCTTCTTAGCTCTAACTCATTCTGTCTGTCTTTTTCCTTTTCTGCCCTCTCATACTCCCATCTCCTACTTTCTGCATCTCTCTCTGCTGCTAATGCTGCCTTCTTCTGTTCTCTTTCTGCCTCTAGCTCTAATTTCCTCGTTTCTCTCTCTGCCTCTAATTTCTTCTGCTCTGCTTCTAATTTCTTCTGCTCTAGTTCTAATTTCTTTTGCTCTGCTTCTAGTTCCGCTTTTCTCTGTTCTGCTTCGAGTTTCTTCGCCTCTCTCTCTGCTGCTCTCTCTGCCTTAGCTTCCTGTTTCTCTACCTCTGCATTGATATACGCAATTAGGTCTGCCCCTGCTAAGTGTAAAGCTTCTCCTAGTTCCTTGAAACGCAATCTCAAGGCCACTGGGTCCGACATTGTCAAACGTGTCTATGAACAACCTCTGAATCAAGTGGAATACCAAAACACTAGCAATATTGCAAGTCAATAACAACAATGCAAAGACCATAAAATTCGCAATCAATAATAGAATAAAACAAGAGTCAAATGGCATACAACAGTTACTTAAGCAAAACCTGCAAAAGAACAATGCAACATACAGACACAAAAATAATTGAAGCAAACAAGTTTTTAACTAAAGAATAGTGCACCACAACTGATCAGTGTTATACCCTTACACTATTCTAAGTTATTCTACTTCTACTGTTATCTAATTTTATTGTACTTAGGTCCGGTTATACCCAATTCCTATTATACACAGATCCTGGCAGGCTCGCCAATTAAAGTGTCACGTGGGGTTTATGGGCTCTGCACAATGGAATTATGGACCCTCACGTTTATTCGGTGGGAACTGCTAGTAAGTCACCCTATGAATTACTTTAATAAATTTATTTGTTTAGCTCGTTCTGTGTTAAGGTTGGGGTACAGAAATAGATAGAAAAATGGTAAAAGAATACTGTCACACTAGCTTTCACACGGCTATGAATCATATGTAGTCCAGCCACTTGATAACAGTTAAAATCACACATTTATTTCTTCTACTCTATACAAGATTCTCTAAGTACTAATCTAACTTAAAATGTCTCCGTCACTGCTAATAGTTCGATCGCTGATAGTCTAGGCAGCTGTTATATCTTCCTCGGGCACTTGCTATAATATTTCATGTAGATTTGGACTACTGTGGTCCGTTTTACAGTTTCTGAAGAGTTGGACTACTGTGGTCCTGTTATGATCAGTTTAAGTGCACCTTCGGCGATTACACTTAACTTTCTGATGGTGCGGTCGAAGTCCTTCTGTGAGGTAGCTTCTGGTACACCTTTGTAGTTGTGTAGTTGGGTTCCCTTGCCACGCTGTGGGGTCTGACAGGGTGTCTTTCAAGGTAGCTCTTTCCGTCTTGTGCGGTAGAGTCTCCTCAACCAACTAGTCGTTTCTGTGGAGTGGGGTGCACAGGATAGCTCGGGATAGCTCGGGATAGCTCGCCTGCTCGTCTGTAATATAAGAGACGAAATTCTGCACAACCCTGAATAATCGGTTTGTGCAGAGCGTCTCACTGAAAGCCAAGTAGCCCTCAGTGATAGCTCCACATCTCTATACATAAGCGACGAACATTCTGCTACTTCCGGGGTCCGCTGTAATCTCACTCTAAATTCCTATACATACATAAATATAAATCGTGTCTAACTATACACATACAGAATTAATAATAATATAAACATTCAGTGGTACAGCCACTGGTCGGCAAACATACATATAAGTTAAACAACAGTGGTTCCGTACGGGATACAACATGGCGGCGCAACCGGTCGTGTTTCGCCTCGTGGTCGGCTCTTCCACGTGGTACGGCAAATTCGGATTAACAATTCACATTTATGCATAGCAAATTCCACAAACATAATTTCAACAATAATACAAATATATCACGATGAAACAGAAGGGTGTTCATTTACCTGTCTGACAAGTTCAGGCCCGTGATGACTTGAGAGAATTCTAAGATTCCTAAGTCCTGCTTCCTGGTCTATGAGTGTAGAGATTTCTCTAGCTGTGGAGATGTTGACTCTACCTCGTCTCACACACGACTGATTCAAACTGTCTTAGGCTCTGACACAGTCAAAACTGCTCTACCCACTGAGCCTGCTCTGATTGGTTAAAACGGTCCGATTCAAAGCTCAAGTGCTGACTCACTGCGATGTGGGTCGGGCTCGCGGTGTGTGGTCTGCTGTGTAATTTAAGTGCTGCTGTGTAATAGTCTAACTTCTCTACTGTTACAAAGACTACACATGGCTAAATAGTCACTGGGCAGAGTTAAAACTAGCCAATTCATGACAAGTAGTAAAAGTAGTATAGTTAGTATTATAACAACAACAATAATAACAATAATGTGCTTACAGGAGACTAAGCATCCGCGTTTTCTTCAATCGAACTCCAAGCGCGGCGATCTAATGAGATCGCTATTATGGAAGTATGAATGGAAATCCCTATGTTAATGTATGGAATTAAGATTGACTGCATCCAGTGTTATCATTATTTAGATTGACTGCATCCAGTATTATCATTATTAAGATTGACTGCATCCAGTGTTATCATTATTAAGATTGACTGCATCCAGTGTTATCATTATTAAGATTGACTGCATCCAGTATTATCATTATTAAGATTGACTGCATCCAGTATTATCATTATTAAGATTGACTGCATCCAGTATTATCATTATTAAGATTGACTGCATCCAGTATTATCATTATTAAGATTGACTGCATCCAGTGTTATCATTATTAAGATCGACTGCATCCAGTGTTATCATTATTAAGACAGGGAGGACACCGAGGGACCAGGAGAAAAATATCGGTGACCTGATGACCTTCACCCCTCATACTTTAAGTTCAACAACCCTCGGCAGTGGAATCTTTGGCATATTATATTGGAGACTAACGCTCTTCACGTACGCTAATACCCCACCTTAAGACGGCGTTCAGAGGAGTAAACGGGTCCAGACGCATCTCCCAACCCGAACTCAACCCCCCCCCCCCCCACCACCGCTCCACCAACCTCCTCACCCATCCACGCGCTCAAATTCTCAAACGGAAACTTTTCAAGCAGAAAAGGAATCGATGAAAAGAAAAAGCATCAGTACCAATAACCGATCCAGCCTCTCTTTTTCATTTATTTTTTCAACCCAAACATCTCCTTCAATGGAGTTGCCGCAGCGACTGGCCAAACACACTAAAAAACAGAAGATGCTAGTCTTATTCAGAGCAGTCGAGACTCAACGAGTCGACACATGTATACAGAACACAGAAGACTCGCTTTTCTACACCGATCGAGCTGTAGTCAGGGACTCTAAAGGTACGTAGAATCGTGTAGAAATCAAACTGATGCAATCTGTACCTCAATAATCCTGGGAAATGTGGCCTGGATACTAAAGTCGCGAGCGCCACTGCCTGTGATAACAGCAGCTAAGTCAAACTCTCGCGTTGGATATAATTATTTGAAGCAACTCTCTTTTTCTTAACACAATCTATTTGTTTAAAAAGACCTGAAACAAAATAACATTGATTGGGTAATTGATTATTGTTTTTAAAAAGCACATTCTAAGCAGATTGTTTGTTTTTTTAATTCCCCCCCCCTCCCCCCCCTCCCCCTCAATTTCCTAGCCGAAACTCCGACTCCTTTATTTTTACACCTCTGTCTTCATATGTTTTCAGTAGTCACTCCTTCACCTATCATTTGATTAGCTTCACTGGTTCCACACGCAGAGTGTACTTACATCGATTCATCGTTCTCAAACAATGAGTACAAGCTCACAACGTATATCTCTTTCACTTAATTTAACGTGCGGCCCCAAAATTACGTATTCGACCATTAACCTTAAAAAAAAAAAAGACCATTCAATAGGCTTTGGAACAGCGACGTTTCCCATTACCGTTGCCTTTAGCGTTATGTTGGTTTTAATTTGGGATGAACAAAAGCAGGTTTTACAAACCGTTTCAATGGCGGGATGGGATACAAAGAGAGTATAATGAAACAAACTTCGCTAGGTGTACAGACTTGGAATTAAAATAAATTCGGGCGCCTCGAGCCGCTTGAGTTAGATCTGTATCGGTCAGCGCCTTGAACAGCTCTTGAGCTGGAAAAGTGTTATATAAGAGCTATACAAATAAATAATAAAGAAAATAAAGAAAAAAAAAGAGCTGATCCCTATTCCAAAACTTCTTATTTTGTGGTCTTATTCCCCCCTCCACCATAAACTAGGACCAACCTCACGCAATACCGTATGTAGCATATCGACTTCACCCTTTACTAACATCTTAACCCCACCCTTTCTAATCCCTAAAATCTCAACCTTTGAATGGCGAGCAAAGATGCTTTCAAAGTCTAGTTCAAACATACAGTCCCCTCCTGACGTATGCGTGCGCTGTTTGTTTTTAGATTTCCCTTTCGGCGACTCGTAAA
>CM072514.1:77708941-77783941 GCA_036898135.1 Oncomelania hupensis | reverse complement strand
ATTGGCAATTCATGCTGACACAGGGTACTACTAGGCTCCGCCGATTATGATTACAATACAATACAATACAATACACCATACAATACAATACAATACAATACAATACAATACAATACAATACAATACAATACAATACAATACAATACAATACAATACAACACAACGCATGCAATGCAATACAATAATGTCCGATAAAACCCCGAAATTTGCCTTGAGCACAACGAAAAGATTAAGATTAAAACAATTTAAGACAACTTTGATATAATTAAGAATTTAAACCACAACACAACAACAACAAAAACAAAAAGTATACACAGAAGAAGAAGAAGAAGAAGAAGAAGAAGAAGAAGAAGAAGAAGAAGAAGAAGAAGAAGAAGAAGAAGAAGAAGAAGAAGAAGAAGAAGAATATGGAATCACTTCTTAAGATAGGGTTCGAACTAACCTTCACTGCCTTTTTCGTCCCACTCATCGTGTGATGCAGGACAAATTGCGGAGTGCGTCCTGTTGGCAGAGGACGGTTAGAATAGATGTGTGCTATAGTGACCGGTCTTTCGGTCGGTCCAACATTAATTGTATGCGCCTCAGGAAACATGGTTGTGGAATTGGACTTAAGAAGAGGTGGCAATCACAGGTTCTGTGATAATTATCTGTAAACAACCCACACGCAAAAAAAGAGCGTATGAAAGGACACAGGTCAAAGGACCAATCATAATTAACGTTCCTTTGAATCTAGGTTGTTGAATCGTTTGGACAAAAAAGGTTCAGGAACCTAGGTTCAGGATCTGAGAACCTCGAAAAACGTTTTTTTTAACCTCCACAAACCTTCCACTAACCTTCCAATTAAGACAAGGCATTGGTTATCATCATAGAATTATTCCTCCTTAAACCTGCTTAGTTGTATTTCTACGTTGGACTTCATTCACTTCTCTCCTTTGTATTACGTGGCAAACTATACACACACACACCCCCCCCCCACACACACACACCTACACACACACATTCACTCACACACACATCGACGTGGTATTAGACAGCAACAACAAATTGAAAGAAATGAATTACACATGCTAGCTGTTATTGTTGTATTGAAGCTATAACGTAGACTCAACTATAGCTATAGCAGTGGGTGACTCGGAGGTGTTCTCAGCGGCAGAAAAATTGAAGCATTAAGTGTTAAGCGATTATATTGCAAGCTCGTGCAGGCAGTGGTTCAAAGCCGATTGATGGCCTGGGATGCCGAAACATAAATAACAAAAAACCAAAACATTACCCTGAGACACTGAATGCGCCCCTACTCCTCGAGATGAGAGTATAAACCGAGTTCTAATCTGTACACGAAAGCATTCCGTCGCACGGAAGATCCGGACGCTCATGTCCTGGACGGTTGAGTGCCAGATAAAAATAAAACAATAATAAAAAAGGCATGTATGCATGCAAGCACTACGTCCTATGCCCACGTTTCCTGGGTGGCACTGCTCTGTTGCTGCCGTGTTTTCGAGGAGAAGGCAACGCGAATTTCGCCCGCATGGGTGACACAAATATTATCCAAAATCCAGTCCTATCCAAATCCGAAACCCAGTCTTTTTCAAATCCAATAATTCTAGTAAGGACAAACCAAGGCAGCACATTACCTATGACACACATCAACAGTATAATACTACCTACGACTAGATCAAACCAACAATACTTCCACCAACTACTAAATCAGGAGGCCCAGCAGCATGCATGAACATTCGACCCTCCAACACATAGCGGGCGCCAAGCTAAAGCCTAGTTCAGACGATCTGGCACACTGCACTGCACAATCGTTGGATCGTACTATCGATCTGTCAACACAGAGCAATTGATTGCTTGCGAATTAACAAAGTCTTAACCCATGCCGTCCCGCGAGCCGATAAGAAAGGTACGACTGGATTTTGTTTCCGATCTCTTCCCTGTGCACTAGCCACCATTTGAAGAAGATAAACAACGTCAACCCTTATTAGTATTTAGATTGACATTCTGCGACCATCCACCGTGCTGGAAACAAACAAACAAACAAACAAACAAAAAAAGCAACTAAGCGTCGCGCAGCAAGCACCCCTGTTCACTCAGCTGCCGTGAATGGGGGTACAAGGTTCTCTAATGAACTTTAAAAGTGACATCAGCGACGGAGAAGAAGAGATCGACACTGCTCTCACAATGCTGGCTCTGAAAAACGGGAGATCTTTAGCGCCGCTCATTTTATTGCGACCGAAAGGTTTGAGGGAGACCATCACATTTTACTCCTAAAATTTAAAAAAGAAAAAAGAAAAAGAAAAGTCGTTCTTATAAAGCGTTCTTATAAAACGCCTTCCCAGCTCAAGAGCTTCTCAAGACGCTGGCCGATACAGGGTCAAACTTAAGCTCCCCTCCTCCCCCCCCCCCCCCCTGAAACGGCCACATGCTGCTGTACGCGCTTTGTGTGACGCCCCCAGACAACTAAGCACAATCCAGGGCGCCAGGGTGATGGAGGAGAAGAAACCTATTGCTTGCTGGGTGTATTAATGTCGCTGACACTTACCGGTCTAGGGCATGAGTGTCAGGATCTTTACAAGTCCGTGCAAAGGATGCGTGCGTGTACAGACTAGACCTCGGTTTATACTCCTATCGGAAGGCAAAATTCAGGGGTATTGTTAAAAAAAAATTACCATAGTGCCCCCAGCCAAAAAAATGTAAAAAAAAAAAACAAAAACGTTTCTGGTAACATAGGAAAAGAAACAGGTAGGCTTCTTTTATTTTCTTTTCCACCTTAGGTGCGATTTTTTAAAAAACTGCTGTTTTCAAGTTTTTTTGCAGACGATCCCCAAAAACAAGTTTAGGGTCATGCCAACAAATATTAGGGTCGGTCGGGATACCGTAAACAGACGCTTATTATAGAGAGGAGAAAGGGGGGGAAGGGGATGGGAGAGGGCCCAACTGTCATAGTCCTCATTATGTAGCTTTAGTAAGTGCGTGTGTGTGCGTGTGTATCTCTATCTATCTATCTATCTATCTATCTATCTATCTATCTATCTATCTATCTATCTATCTATCTATCTATCTATCTATCTATCTATCTATCTATCTATCTATCTATCTATCTATCTATCTATCTATCTATCTATCTATCTATCTATCTATCTATCTATCTATCTATCTATCTATCTATCTATCTATCTATCTATCTATCTATCTATCTATCTATCTATCTATCTATCTATCTATCTATCTATCTATCTATCTATCTATCTATCTATCTATCTATCTATCTATCTATCTATCTATCTATCTATCTATCTATCTATCTATCTATCTATCTATCTATCTATCTATCTATCTATCTATCTATCTATCTATCTATCTATCGATCTATCTATCTATCTATCTATCTATCTATCTATCTATCTATCTATCTATCTATCTATCTATCTATCTATCTATCTATCTAACCCCCGCTGGGATGCCGGGGGTTTCAGTATAAATAGTATCCCCACTTTCTGGAAATTTAGTGCTTTAAATTCCCACTGTCGCTGTCTTTCTTATTTGCTCTTTCTCATTCCTGCTCTGTTCTATCAATCTGCTATAATATCTTCTTCTTCGCTAAACCAGTCACCTACCTTTTTTCTTGAAAACTCTTCCGGGACAAGACTCCTTATTTGTGTATGGGGTCTGTTGGATCAGCTTGGTAATATTGGACGCTTTCTGCCAGGTGGTCACTAGGGCTTCCTATGATGTTATTATTTAGCAATGTAGGCATTTTATATGTACGTGTTTTGTTAATAATTTATAATGATGTTTGAATTCTATTTTGTTTTTGTAAACGGGGGTTCGATAAATTAGAGTACAGCCTCAGCGTCCCCTGCGTGGGATGTCTTTAATGTAAAGTGACTGGCTGGTGGAGAGCTTTCAGTTTTACCACTAGGGTTGTTTCAGCAGATCTTTTATGCGGATCAGGGGTTGTCCGGTCCTGATTTGGCTCGGAAGAGTCCGCTGGACCTAAAGCAATAATGATGTAATGATGTAATGTTATCTATCTATCTATCTATCTATCTATCTATCTATCTATCTATCTATCTATCTATCTATCTATCTATCTATCTATCTATCTATCTATCTATCTATCTATCTATCTATCTATCTATCTATCTATCTATCTATCTATCTATCTATCTATCTATCTATCTATCTATCTATCTATCTATCTATCTATCTATCTATCTATCTATCTATCTATCTATCTATCTATCTATCTATCTATCTATCTATCTATCTATCTATCTATCTATCTATCTATCTATCTATCTATCTATCTATGTGTGTGTATGAGTGTGTGTGTGTATGTGTGTGTGTGAGTGAGAGTGGTTTTATTGTCTTATCATTCCGATGGAAAAGGCCTACAATTAAATAAATACAAAATAAATAACCTAAAAGTAACAACAACAACAAATCTAAATAAACTATAAATAAATTAGTTCATGCCGGATTGCTCAGAGGGCTGCCCAAGCCGCTGGCCCGTTAAAACCAGCATAGGCCTACATACAATTTTTTTTTAAATTACAGAGTGCTTAAAACCTGGAACTAGCTAGGTTAGGCGGGCCTCATGAAATAAAAGAAAACATACTTCGGTTTGGGAGTAGGAGAGGAGTGCGGGAATTGATTAGGCTATATTGGGTTGGAGGAGGGGAAGGAGGAGGGAAGTGAGGGGGAAGGGGAAGGGAAGAGGAGGGAACACAGGGGAATGGAGGGAGGGTGGGGGAGACTTTATTCTGGCAAGCGCCAAAACATATTTGGGGCGACGTACATTGTTATAAAATATTTGAATCTTCGTGTAATGGACGGCTTACGAAGTGTTCGTCGTTTGTGTATTATCAGAGATCGCTAGAATTATTTTTATATTTTAAAGTGCGTATTTAAGGGATTAAGGTAAGTCGTCATTTTCTGCCATGCCCATAAGTCTTATCTCCTCGAGAGTCCAGTTGACTCATTTGTTTGAACCGTTTGAGGCGTGCACAAGCTTGTGGCAAGTTAGCTGCTGAGAAACGCCGCGACTGTAAGCTTCAAACAAATCAACACCCTCAAATTATACAGAGATACAGAGAGAGAGAGAGAGAGAGAGAGAGAGAGAGAGAGAGAGAGAGAGAGAGAGAGAGAGAGAGAGAGAGAGAGAGAGAGAGAGAGAGAGAGAGAGAGGCGCGTAGACACACAAACACACACACCCACACACGCACACACACACCCACACACACACACACACACACACACACACACACACACACACACACACACACAGGTGAAGCAATGGCTGAGTTAGCAGACAATCAACTGATACATTTTTTAAACACCACACTCCTTCATAAGGAATCCACCAATCCATCAGCACGCTCTAATCACACACACACATCAATGGAAACAAGCCTGAATTAGACTGGAATAACCGCTGGCTAATAATAATGATGATGATGATGATGATGATGATGATGATGATGATGATGATGATGATGATGATGATCATGATGATGATGATGATGATGATGATAATAATAATAATAATAATAATAATGCTACGACGAATGCAAGTAATCATGCACACATTCACACTTACCTTGTCTTCGTGTCTTCGTGTGCATCCAAAGAACTCCACCCCAGTCAGTGCATTACAGATCATAAGCTCATATACAATACATATCGCTCCATGTTAGGAATAAGCTCGCGCCGATCACATAATACACTACCATCGGAGTTTCCGTTTCTACGCCACTGTGAGCATGTCATCGTGTTGTTCTAAGGCTTGTGTGATGGTCTGCCGGACTTCGTTGTTGGTGATGAGCTGGGTATAGGAAATGCCCAGAAGCACTTCATCTCAATGCTTTGTATTCTTCGTTGTAAGTCGGCTGTGAGGGTCCATGTTTCGGAAGATGGAGATGAAAAGGGAGCGCAGCAGTCTTACCTTGGAGTGTAGACTGATGGTCCTGTCTTTCTAAATGGGCTTCAACCTTGTCAGGGCAGCAGTTGTTTATGCGATCCTGAAGAGGACTTCCTGTCGGAACCCATTGTCTCATACAATTGCTCCTGCGTTGAGGGATTGGCCTTGGACTTTGATGTCCATGTTGATGCATTGATGTTGTTGGTCATCATTTTGGTCTTATCTGCACTTATTGCCATTCCATAGGCTCTGGAGGTGGCGTCAAGCCTCTGTACAAGCTGTTCAAGTTCTTGTTCCTCTCCGGCCAATCCGTCAATGTCATCCGCAAAACGGAGGTTGGAGATTGCTCTACTTCATATGCTGACTGTGCCTTTGTGATCTGCATGAGCATTGTACATGATGCACTCTAGGAAGATGTTGAAGAGCGTTGTAGAGAGTAGGCATCCTTGACGCAAACCGATTGTTGATCTGAGCCAGTTCTCGATGGCGCCGTTGTGGAGGGTGCACTGGTAGCCTTGTCATACAGGCTTTTGATGACTTCAATAATTTTAGGGCTGATGTTGTACACTCTCATGTTACCCACCTAGCGGCATGCCAAACTTGGTCAAACGCTTTCTTGAAGTCTACAAACACATGATACACATAATGTTGGTGCTCTAGGTATTTATCCTATCCTATCCTGTCCCGTAACACGGAGGTCATAGGGGCACCACAGATGATCGTTTAACCAGCATACTCCATCTTTCTCTGTCCTCAGCAGCCCTGATGGCTTCGCTTAGTGTCAAACCAGTCCATTCTCGAATGTTGTCCCCCCACCTCTTTTTCGGTCTCCCTCTTCTTCTACATCCTTGCACTGTGCCTTGCAGAATGGTCTTTGCAAGGCCTGATGATCTGGTGAGGTGGCCATACCATCGAGTTTCCGTTTCTTCACCACTGTGAGCAGGTCATCGTGTTGTCCAATGGCTTGTGTGATGGTCTGTCGGTCTTCGTCGTTGGTGATGTGTTGGGTATAGGAAATGCCCAGAAGTCTTCTGTAGCACCTCATCTCCATGCTTTGTATTCTTCGTTTTAGATCTGCTGTGAGGGTCAAACTTCGCAAGCATATAGGAAGATAGAGATGGCAAAGGAGCGCAGCAGCCTTACTTTGGAATGTAGACTGATGGCCCTGTCTTTCCAAATGGGCTTCAACCTTGTCAGGGCAGCAGTTGTTTGTGCGATCCTGGAGAGGACTTCCTGTCGGGACCCATTGTCTGATACAATGGCTCCTAAATATTTGAAGCTATGCACTGTTTTGAGGGATTGGCCTTGGACTTTGATGTCCATGTTGATGCGATTGGTGTTGTTGGTCATCATTTTGGTCTTCTCTGCACTTATTTCCATTCCATAAGCTCTGGAGGTGGTGTCAAGCCTCTGTACCAGCTGTTCAAGTTCTTGTTCCTCTCCAGCCGATCCATCAATGTCATCCGCAAAACGGAGATTGGAGATTGCTCTACCCCCTATGCTGACTGTGCCTTCGTGATCTGCAAGAACATCTGACATGATGCGCTCTAGGAAGATGTTGAAGAGTGTTGGAGAGAGTATGCATCCTTGACGCACACCGATTGTTGTTCTGAACCAGTTCCCGATGACGCTGTTATGGAGGACTGCACTGGTAGCCTTGTCATACAGGCTTTTGATGACTTCAATAATTTTAGGGCTGATGTTGTACACTTTCATTGTTGCCCATAGAGCTGCATGCCAGAATCGGTCAAACGCCTTCTTGAAGTCTATGAACACATGATATAGATGTTGTTGGTGCTGTAGGTATTTCTCACAGATTATTCTGAGGTTGAAAATCTGTTCAGTGGTACTTCGCCCTGCCCTGAATCCTGATTGTTCTTCAGCTATGATTTGTCCAGCTTGGGGTTTCAACCTGTTGAGTATTATTTTCAGGAGGACCTTGCTGGGATGGCTGATGAGACTGATGGTGCGGTAATTTTCACACTCCTGAAGGTTACCTTTTTTGGGAAGAGTGATGACAAGCGACTGGGTCCATGGTGTAGGCTGTTACACTCAGTTCGATGTTGGTGTTTTCCTTTATCAGTATCCGATTCAGCCCCAATGCTGAATTCCTGATAAGGTGTAACTCAGATTCGTTTATCCACGCAACCCGTCCAAACAGCATACAAGTCACAAAGTCGACGTATGAAGTTTTCCACTTTTATTCAGCACACACCAACAACTGCATACAATTCTCAACTCAACTCAACAACTTTCACAGCAACTCTCTTCACAACACACAAAGCATCGAATATATAATTTTTTTCTATCCTTCGAGATGACGACAGTTTGTTCTAGAAATGACGCATTACAACTAACCAATCAGAATTAAAGATCGTTATCACTGACTTACGTCATACATCTCTCCACACATACCCCGAACCTTCTCTTTCTTCGACAATCGTCCCGAAACTTCGAACGATAGTAAACAAGGAGATCCAGAGTATTCTCCGACAATATCGACCAACGAAAATTATCCACGTTATACAAAGCCTCTCCTAACAACAATGCAAACTTAAATCAAAGGTAAATAAACTCCATTATTGAATACTTTGCAAAACGAAACGATTAGATCTATCGTGCGCGCTTCCGACATACTTTCGTTCGCGTTTCAACGTAACATAACCCCCCACTCAAGAAGAAATTTACCCAATTTCTTTCAACAACGTTGAAACGTAATGCACAAACAAAGTCCTCAATTGAAACTAATTTAAGACTTTCTGAATACTGTAATTGCGCTCAGCTTATCTACACAGAGTCAATGGTTTCCATCTTCAAGTCTATCTGGATATTGTCAATGTTCACAGTTCATCCACACAGTCAATGTTCTTTACTCACACACTCTGCTGAGGAAGTCTGCACCAACATTGTCTGATCCTTTGATAGATTCTACTCGCATGTTAAAGTTCTGCAAGTACATAGCCCATCTCATGATCCGACTGTTCACAAACTTGGCAGAGTTCAAGTAAGTTAGCGGCTTGTGATCAGTCTGTAGCACGAACTTCTCTCCTTGCAGGTACAGTTCGAACTTCCGGATTCCCCATATGATGGCAAGGCACTCTTTCTCCATGGTCGAGTAATTTTTCTCAGCCCTGGACAGCTTCTTGCTGGCGTAACTGACCGGAAATAGTTTCCCTTCGTGCTCTTGCATCAGTATGGCGCCGATGCCTTCGTCCGCTGCGTCTGTCCTTAAGACGAATTCCTTGGAAGTATCGGGCAGTCGTAGCACCGGATCCTTCGAAAGGAGGTCGCGCACAGTCTGGTATGCCCTCTCCTGAGACGGTCCCCACTGCACTTGGTTTGGACAGCCTTTCCGCACCAGGTCCGACAAAGGTGCTGTGATGGCTGAGTAGTTCGGTACGAACTCCCTATAATACCCAGCCAATCCCAGGAAAGATCGTACTTGCTTCTTTGTTTGGGGACGTGGAGCGTTCAGAATTTTGGTGACGTTTTCTAGTAAAAGCCCCTTGTGTCCTTCTTTCAGCGAATGGCCGATAAAGTCTACGTTGTCAGTCCCCAGAATGCACTTACTGGGTCTCACGGTCAGGTTGGCTTCTGTGAGACGGTGAAACAGCTCCCTCAAGGTCTGCAGATGCTCTTCCCAGGTGCGAGTGTGGACTAGCAGGTCGTCCCAGTAACACACGACATTGTCCATCCCTTTGAGCATCTTCTTCATCCCTCTCTTCAGGGTAGCTCCGCTGTTGACCATGCCAAAGGGCATCCTTAGGCACTCGTACGTCCCATCAGGAGTTATGAAAGCAGTCTTTGGTATGTCCTGTTGACGCACGGGGACTTGCCAATAACCCTTGCTGAGGTCAATCTTTGAGAATATTTTACTCCCCGATAGTTGGCGGAAGAGGTCTGCTGCGGTAGGCATCGGCTCAGGGTCGAAGACGGTGATCTTATTAACCTTCCTGTAGTCGATGCATACTCGGTTGCTCCCGTCCTTCTTCTTCACGACCACGACAGGGGATGCGTAAGGGGAACTGGACTCCCTAATGATGCCCATCTTCAGCATCATTCTCATCGATGTCTTTCTTCAAGGATTCACGGGCCTTGAAAGGGATCGGGAAGGGCTTGGATCGAACGGGTATATTTGAAGTGAGGTGGACTTCGTGTTCGACCAAAGTTGTAGAGCCAGGGACATCGCTGAAGTTGTGGGGAAACTCGCCCATAAGGTCCTTGAGCTCCATCTTTTGACCTTCCGTCAAGCTTGGTCCTAGCTTAACATTGTTGATGCCTTCTTTGCTGTGGAAGTCTCCAAGTTCCAACAGTTCATCGCTGTCAAAGCTGTTGTCGATCTCAGCTGCTGTTGCCACATGCATAGTCTCTGATGGCCTTTCCACGTACAGCTTAAGGAGGTTGGCGTGGTATATCTTGGAATGCTGGCCGACCTTCACCTTGTAGTCGTTGATCCCCACCACGGTCTCCACTTCGTACGGGCCTTTCCACTGCATCAGCAACTTATTGTGATCAGTAGGTAGCAGCACCAGCACTTTGTTGCCAGGTTTAAACTTCCTGTTCACAGCCCTACGGTCATAGTAGTGCTTTCCACAGTCCTGGGACTTCTTCAGGTTTTCTCTGGCTATCTCGAGAGTCTGCTCCAGCTTCTCCCGTAGCTCAAACACGTACTGGTAGCTGTTCTTCACCTCTGGGGTGTCTACTTCTTTCGTCCACAGTTCTTTTAGGATGTGCATCGGCCCTCGGATGGTTCTTCCGTACAGCAGCTCGAACGGAGAGAAACCGGTGGACTCCTGCGGTACTTCTCTGTAGGCGAAAAGTAAGGCGTTAATGTAGCGATGCCATTGTCTGGGCTGCTCGCTGCACAGTTTCTTCAGGGTGGACTTCAGGGTAGCATTGAACTTTTCGACAAGCCCGTTGCACATCGGATGGTAGGGTGTCGTAGTCAAATGCCGGATGCTCAGCAGTCTGTTGACCTCCTTCATGCAGTCAGAGACGAACTGCGTCCCGAGGTCTGTCAGAATTTCTTCAGGCACTCCAAGTCTACTGAACATGTCCACCAGTGCCTCTGCTACAGTTTCAGTGTCAATCTTCTTCAGTGGCACTGCTTCTGGGTACCGAGTCGCATAGTCCACTAAAGTCAGTACCCATCGATGACCTTCTTCACTCGGAGGTCTTATTTCGCCGATTAAGTCTAAGGCCACCCTCTTGAAAGGTCGGTCGATCAGAGGCATCCTCTGCATAGGCACTTTCGGGACCCTTCCTCGAGGTATGGTCTTCTGGCAAATGTCACATGATCGGCAGAAACGGCTGACGTCCGCATGAAGTCCTGGCCAGTAGAACACCGCCTGGATTCTATCCGACGTCTTCTTGATACCCAGGTGACCTCCCATGATCGAGTCATGCGCTACTTCCATCACCTGGCGCCTTAGGGGTAACGGTACCAATACTTGACGTAGTGGTTTCCCTCCGTTGACCCTCAGGTGCTGGAAGATTCGATACAGGATCTTGGCCTTCACCTCAAAGTAGACCGTACCACTGCCTTTGGTAACGTGGTCTTGGCGGTTCCTGTACTTGTTTAAAGTACTATCAGCTTCCTGGAGCTGGATCAGCTTATCTCTGTCCACGATGGCAGCTTTGAAGTTGTCGGCGACCTTCAGTGGCGTAGACGTCTTGTCTCTCTTGGCCTGGGCCCTGGTAGTAACAGCACCGACGATTTCTGGTCGGCAGGGCTGAGCCGGAGTAACCACATTGTCCCATAGCAACTCTGCAAGGTCTCCATCGGGAAACGGCAATGGATCCTCCTCCACAACTTCGACGTGTTGAGTTGAGGCAGGACTCCACTCTGGATCGGGGTCGTCGGGTCGTCTCGCGCCGTCGATATTCCCGATCATCAAATCATACAGCGGCTTCTTCAGGCAAACCGCTTCGACTTCGCCTATGTAGAAAGGGGTGTTGACATGAATCTTCGCAACTGGCGCTCTCACACATTTGCTGTCGGCCATGAGTGTCCATTTTGAATCGCCAGTGAACTGTTCTTTAGCGATTAGGTCTTCTCTGACGATGACCCCACTACAGCCAGAGTCTCTTAGAACAGTCACTTCATGATTTCCAACGCGTCCCTTTGAAACAGGCATGTTCTGGACGGTCACAGCTGCGCTGGCGACGACGGGGATGGATTTCCCGTTGGCAAGGAGGAGTTGGCCATCAGTCATGCACTCTTGCACGTCCGCAGGAGTAGCTGTGCGCTTGGTCTCACTCGGAAGAATGACGCTCCCGCCGCACACTTGATGGTCAGATCTACTGTTTTGCCGTTGATTGGAGAAACGTCTCTGTCGGTTGCCCACCGCTGCATTGTCCGTACTGCCCCGCTGTCCGCTAATTTTGTTTTGAGGACAGTTAGCTGCTCTGTGGTCTGTAGCGTTGCAGGTGAAACAGCCTCTTGACTGCCCTTCCCTGGGAGGTGGCGTGGAGTTCGTCTGTCTCTGGCTCGTCTGGCTCCCTTGGATCTGGTTCCCATGGTTTCCAGTCTTCTGAAAATGTTTCGTCGCGCTGGGTGGCCCCAGGGTTTTCCCATGAGCGATAAGATATCTTTCAGCAGCCTCAGTCACATCTTTAAGCGTCTGCAGCTTCTGTTCTTCTAAGTGGGTCGCTAGGTCCTTGTGACAGGCATTGAGAAATTGTTCCTTCACGATCAGGTCATGGAGACTGTCGTAAGACTTCCTTTCGCCTGATAACTCCACCCACTTGTGTAGATATGACGACAGGCGCTCCACAAACTGCTTTGGCGTCTCGTCTGACTTAGGCCGGCATTCACGGAAGCGTTTACGGTAGCCCTTCTCTGTAAAGTTGTAGCACTGCAACAGGGCCTCTTTCAAGACGTCGTAGTTTTTGGCGTCATCGTTCGACAGTCTGGTGTAAACTTCGAGAGCTTGCCCCGTCAGAAGTGCACTCAGTCGAATTGCCCAGTCTTGAGGTTGCCAGTTAGAGCTTTTGGCAAACCTTTCAAATCTCGCCAAATAACTGTCGATCTGGTCCTTCCCGTCGACAAACGCTGGCAATTTTGGAGCTTTGTTGTCACTGATAACTTGTGGCGCATGCTGATTGTTTTGGATACGCGCCAACTCTAGCTGGTATTGACGCTCAGCTTCTCTTTCTTGCCGCTGCTCTTCTCTTTCTTCACGGCGACGTTGCTCCTCTATTTCTAGACGCTTCTCTTCTAATTCTCTTTCTTCACGGCGACGCTGCTCTTCTAATTCTCGTTCTTCACGGCGACGCTGCTCTTCCTTTTCTAGACGCTTCTCTTCTAATTCTCTTTCTTCGCGGCGACGCTGCTCTTCTAATTCTCGTTCTTGTATTCTCTCCTGGGATTTGACGTACTCCGTCAGCTGTTTCCCTTTTAGATTCAGTTGAATCCCTTTCTGCCAGAAGTCAGCCATCTTGATGCTTCTGGAAAGTTCTTTCCTGGAAAGTTCTTTTTCTAGAAAGTTCTTGACTGGAGAGTTCTTTTTTTCTGGAAAGTTCTTGACTGTGCTGTACCTTTCTAGACTGTTCTAGAACAGCACGCTTTCTGCAGTAGCGCTGATGCTTGTCACTAGTCGCCTTCGTTGACGCAGGCCCCGCTGTCCTCGTCGTATGCGACGCTGCACCACGCTGGTGTTGATGTATACGCTCCTGTGCTGAAGTAGACGCGACGTCCGCTCGCCGCTCTCTGTAACACTGGTGTCACGAACTGGCTAGTATTAACTCTGCTTATTTTAATATTTAGCTTGGTTAGTATATATAATATTAGAATTTCAAAGTTAGGAGCAGACGATGAAAGTAATCAAGCGTAGCGGTAGCATACTGCCGATCATACACACAGTGATAGTTGACGCTGGCTGAGGCCATGACATCATCGTAATTACGAGAGTCGTAAACATTTTAACCAATGGGAGCTTACGCAAAGCGGTTCGAGCCAGTTTGACTGGGTCCAAACCTAGCTTATCTTTGGTCAGTTGGGAGGAATACACCGAAGTGTGAACAGCTAGATAGCTAGAGAAATCTCTACACACTTAGACCAGGAAGCAGGACTTAGAAGCATAGAATTCTATCAAGTCACAACGGGCCTGAACTTGTCAAACAGGTAAATGAACACCCTTCTGTTTCATCGTGATATATTTATATTATTGTTGAAATTATGTTTGTGGAATTTGCTATGCATAAATGTGAATTATTAATCCGAATTTGCGTGACCATGTGGAAGAGCCGACCACGAGGCGAAACACGACCGGTTACGCCGCCATGTTGTATCCCGTACGGAACCACTGTTGTTTAACTTATATGTATGTTTGCAGACCAGTGGCTGTACCACTGAATGTTTATATTATTATTAATTCTGTATGTGTATAGTTAGACACGATTGATATTTATGTATGTATAGGAATTTAGAGTGAGATTCCAGTGGAACCCGGAAGTAGCAGAATGTTCGTCGCTTATGTATAGAGATGTGGAGCTATCACTGAGGGCTACTTGGCTTTCAGTGAGACGCTCTGCACAAACCGATTATTCAGGGTTGTGCAGAATTTCGTCTCTTATATTACAGACGAGCAGGCGAGCTATCCCGAGCTATCCCGTGCGCACAACTCCACAGAAACGACGAGTTGTCTGCGTAACCTCTACCGCACAGGTCGGAGAGAGTTACCCTGGATCACACCCTACAAGACCCCACAGCGTGGCAAGGGAACCCAACTACCCAACGACAAAGGTGTACCAGAAGCTACCTCACAGAAGGACTTCGAACACCCCACACATGAGTTAAGTGCATAAGGCGAAGGTGCACTTAAACTGATCATAGCAGGACCACAGTAGTCCAACTCTTCAGAAACTGTAAATCGGACCACAGTAGTCCAAATCTACATGAAATATTATAGCAAAGTGCCCGATGAAGATATAACAGCTGTCTAGACTATCAGCGATCGAACTATTAGCAGTGACTGAGACTCTTTAAGTTAGATTAGTACTTAGAGAATCTTGTATAGAGTAGAAGAAATAAATGTGTGATTTTAACTGTTATCAAGTGGCTGGACTACATATGATTCATAGCCGTGTGAAAGCTAGTGTGACAGTAATCTCTTACCATTTTTCTATCTATTTCTGTACCCCAACCTTAACACAGAACGAGCTAAACAAATAAATTTATTAAAGTAATTCATAGGGTGACTTACTAGCAGTTCCCACCGAATAAACGTGAGGGTCCATAATTCCATTGTGCAGAGCCCATAAACCCCACGTGACAACTGGCGATGTAGCTCCGAGACTGTCCCTCGACGTAGTCTTGCGGCAGCCACGTAGTCCCGCTCTGTTGTTCGCTCACGAAGCAACTCTTCGGCGACTACACGCCCTTGCAGTCAACCCGAACCTATCGGTGATGTAGTCCCAGTATGTTGGCCCCTCTCGACGCAACTCGTTGGCGGCTACCCTCGATGACTGCCTCTCGTAACGTTGACTCGCTTGTTGTAGCAGTTAAACCCTTGGCTATGGCGTGAATCGCGGCTTGACCCCCAAAATGTTACACTCAGTTCGATGTTGGTGTTTTCCTTTATCAGTATCCGATTCAGCCCCAATGCTGAATTCCTGATAAGGTGTAACTCAGATTCGTTTATCCACGCAACCCGTCCAAACAGCATACAAGTCACAAAGTCGACGTATGAAGTTTTCCACTTTTATTCAGCACACACCAACAACTGCATACAATTCTCAACTCAACTCAACAACTTTCACAGCAACTCTCTTCACAACACACAAAGCATCGAATATATAATTTTTTTCTATCCTTCGAGATGACGACAGTTTGTTCTAGAAATGACGCATTACAACTAACCAATCAGAATTAAAGATCGTTATCACTGACTTACGTCATACATCTCTCCACACATACCCCGAACCTTCTCTTTCTTCGACAATCGTCCCGAAACTTCGATCGATAGTAAACAAGGAGATCCAGAGTATTCTCCGACAATATCGACCAACGAAAATTATCCACGTTATACAAAGCCTCTCCTAACAACAATGCAAACTTAAATCAAAGGTAAATAAACTCCATTATTGAATACTTTGCAAAACGAAACGATTAGATCTATCGTGCGCGCTTCCGACATACTTTCGTTCGCGTTTCAACGTAACATAGGCCACTCCCCACTCTGCCAGATCTTGTTACAGATAATGGTGAGGGCATCAATCATCGCTTCTCCTCCTGCTTGTAGCAGTTGCGCGGGTATGTTGTCCACTCCCGCTGACTTCCCTTTCTTCAGCGATTGCACTGCTGCCTCAACTTCTTCCCGGAGAATTAAGGGGATTTCTTCTTCTTCTCTGTTCTCTGAACATGCTAGAACTGATGGTTCTCCATTTGGTGTGTGGTTGTAAAGGTCAGAGCAGTACTCTGTCCATCTGTCCAAGACTTCTTGTTCTTCTGTAAGGCATATGCCGGACTTGCTTTGGATCGTGGAGACTTTGGGCTGTTTAACACTTGTCAGCCGCTTCACAGTCTGGTAAGCCTTCTTGCTGTTGTTTTTGTTCAGACTGTTCTCTATTTCCTGGCATTGATCTTCTATCCAGTTCTCCTTTGCTGTGCGCATGCCTTTTCGGATGTCATTGTTGATTTTTGGGTAGACATCAGCTCCCTGTGAGGTGTTCTTTTTTTTTTTTTTTTTTTTAAATCTCTCTTTGTTTATCACACAGATCAAAAAGTTCAGGTGTGATCCACGGCTTCCTCTTTGGTCGGTGCTTGCCAAGGATCTCAGTGGCGGCATCTGTCACAGCTGAGTTGAAGGTGGTGGTCATGGTGTTGACATCTACTTCACCAGTCCCCAAAATGAGCAGTGGTGAAAATTTCCCTCCAATTGTGGCCTGAAATAGTTCTGCCACCTCCGGGTCTTGCAGTTTGTCCAGGTCGAACTTCAGTCTAGTGCACTTTGCTGTATTTACTCTCTTCAAGTGGAGCCGGAAATACATCATCACGAGATCGTGGTCACTTCCGATGTCTGCTCCTGGAAAAGTGCGTGTCCTGCCAATGTTGATGCTTGATCTGAAGCGTTTCTTGACCATGATGTATTCGATCTGGTTGTGATGCTCCCCGCCGGGACTGTGCCATGTCCATCGTCTGGAGACCAAGCGTGTTCGCCAGTACCAGATAGTTGTATCTGGCAAACTCCAACAGTCTCAGACTCCTTTCATTTGTCTTGTTGTTGCAGTGGGGTCCCCATGTGTCTCCCCAGTTGTGGTGCGCATCTTGGCCAACCTTGGCATTCCAGTCGCCTTGCACTATGACTATGTCCTTCTTCGGCACTTGGTCAAGGATCGCCTGTAGATTTTCATAAAAATCCTCCACTTCGCTGTCGTCATAGTCTGATGTTGGGGCATAGGCCTGGATGATGGTGATGTTGAAAGGGGCTGCTCTCAGACGGATGGTAATGAGTCTACTGGAGACTGGGCGGCAACCCATGACCGTGGCTAGAATGTTGTTGTGGACCAAGAATCCAACGCCGTGTTCGTACCTGTCATCTCTACCGCTGAAATAAAGCTTGTGGCCTTTGTCGGTCGTTGTTTCACCTAGGCCTTTCCAGCGCAGTTCGCTGATACCTAGAACGTTCCATCCATAGTGGTCCAGCTCGTGGGCCAGTTCTTCTAATTTTCCTTCCGCAGTTAGGGTCCTGACATTCCAAGTTCCTAAGACGATGTTGTTTCTTGTGCGGATCTTGCTAAATTGTCCATCAGTAGCATACTTATTACCTCCGTCCTGGTGGCCAACGGAAGGCGCGGTCCTTGTTAAGCCGGGCGACGACCGATTCGGTATGGAATTAGTGGATAGTTTCATCATGTAGTGTGTCTTGGGCAAAAAAGACCTGGCGGTGCCCAATCCTCTCCAGGCTGTTGGCCCCAGCCGAAATCCACGAATACAGTGTGGCTCGCCTTGGCCCTGAGCACGTGGTCGTTGAACCTGTAGTAACGTGAGGTTCCTCCGCCCTGACCGGTGACTTCGGTGTAGGACTTTCGCCCAGTGATGCCGTGCTAACATCACCCCTGTTAGTCGCCTCTTACGACACGCCGGGAAACGTTGGGTCTATTCTATTTAATGCCCGAACCTACAGGTATTTCTTGCAGATTATTCTGAGATTGAAAATCTGTTCAGTGGTACTTCACCTTGCCCTGAATCCTGCTTATTCTTCAGTTATCATTTGTTCACCAGAGAATCAGGCTTTGTAAAGACAATCCTGCAAGGCACATGCCAATGAGGCAGAAGAAGTGGGAGACCGAAAAAGAGGTGGGAGGACAACATTCGAGAATGGACTGGTTTGACACTGAGCGAAACAATCAGGGTTGCTGAGGACAGGGAAAGATGAAGTACGCTGGTTAAACGATCATATCCAGGGCCGGACCCAGGTAGGGGGGGGAGGGGGGTACTTGGGTTCTGAAACCCTCCCTCCATACCAAAAAAAAAAATAATTAAAACAATTGATTTTTTTAAATACAAAGAGTTTTACTTTTTTTTACATTGTTTTTAAATCATTGCAGTTTTTAGTCACTTTTGGTCCAAGGAACAAAGAGTTATTTATAGACAATTCAACGTATCCATTTCAGTTTAATTGTTCAAAAAGCTCAAAGTCCCAGACCATCACAAATGGCTTTTTGAAGGTACAGATTGCACCAGATTGCACCATTTTGCATCCTTGAAAAAAAAAATTCCGGGGGGTCATGCCCCCGGTACCCCCCCCCCCTCCCCACTCACCTAGAAGGTTCGGCGCTTCGCGCCTTCGCTGAATTTGTAACCCCCCCCCCCCTTTCCTCGACTTTTCCCAGGTCTGGCCCTGATATCTGTGGTGCCCCTACGACCTCCGAGTTATGGGATACGATAGGATAGGATAGGATAGGATGACGGCCTACTAGCGGCAAAACCTGACAATTACAAAAATCATGGAATAATTATAAGTATCATGGGATAATTATAAGTATCAAGGGATAATTTTAATTATCATTGATAAAAGTACAAATATCTTCTGTGGATCCTGTGTAATTTTCAGTTTTGGCACTAGAAATCAACCTGGAAATGCGCCCAACCAGAAAATTTTAATGATCTCATAATAATTACTATTTTCACTTGATAGGGGAAAAAAAAGAAAAAAAGATATGGCGTTCGGAAGCCTATGCTGATTCGTCACTATATATTGCGCATTCGTATATGCAGCTCGGTTAAGACAAAAACGACTAGTGCCGTGGAACACGATATATTTACAATCAACATGTACAAATAGTAATTATCAGGTGAAAATGACAATTTTCGGTTTTGACGCATTTCCAGACGGATTGCTAGAGCCAAAACTGAAAATTAAACATAATCACGCAAAGATATTTATAATCTTTTTTTTTTTTTTAGAGATAATCATATTATCTCATAATTATTGTAACTATCTCACGATAATTGTTATTATTACGCGAAAAATGTAATTATCAGGTTCTGGCGCTGGCATAGGCATAAAACTGTGTAAGTTACACAGAACACGTGTTAATTTCAGGAATCTTATGATACTAGTAAGTCTGGGTCTTAGTAGGCCGTCATATTTCAGTTTTTGGCTCTAGCAATCGCTACATACCTTGGTTGACAATGCGTCATATTTCACCCCCCCCCCCCTTCCTTTTTATAAGTACTTTCAAGTGTTCTAAGGCTAAACCAAACCCTAACCCTAACCCAAATCCTTACCCTAACCCTTACCCTAACACAGCCCTAACGGATCATTAGTTTGACGTCAAAACAACGATTGAGGGCTGTCAAAACAAGTTATGTAGATGTTCACTAGTTTGTCCAAATAACGCCGGGTAAACAAGTCAACACACACACACACATATACACACACACAACCGTGTAGAAACGCCGTTGGGATGACTTTCATGAAACTCTACATACGTTGCTTTGACATTTTTACAAATGTGTCCATTTTTTTAAAGCTAACCCTAACCCTAACTCTAATTCTAACCCTAACCTTTAACCTAAACCTAAGCCAAACACAGCCCTAACGGAACACTGTTGTGACGTCAAAATATCGGGGTCCGTCAAAAGAAAGTACGTAGAGGTTCAAGTGTATGTCAGAATAAAGGCGTTTCTACCTAGCCACAAGCCCGCGCGCGCGCGCACACACACACACACACCCACACACCCACCCACCCACACACATACACATCACAACTTTCCGGCACCTCTCATAAAAACTCGTGGGTATCGCCATTATAAATTAAAACGAGGTTATATGAAACCAAGTTCCGGTTTGGCTTGTTTTGCTTTTATCAAAGCTTGATGCGTGACTTTTAAATATGGCAAATTGCCGAAAACGACGATTGTTAGAGCCAGAAAACGAGTGGGATAAGTATAAAAACGGTGGAGGAAGTACATGCTCAGTGAAAGAATGCAAAAAACAATCGTAGAGGCCTGTATTTGTGGCGACTTCGGAGGTGCGTCGATCATCGACAGAAAGTGAAACAGGACCTGAAAACTCTAGTAGTTTTCCATAGCTTCGCCGTCGCAACCTTCACAAAACACGAAGTAACTGACTATGTTAGGCTAGCGTTGTGGCCAAGTGGGCTAAGGCGGGACTAACTTGCATTGTCCACAAGCCAGAAACCAATGGCGCCTGACAGGTGTGGGTTCGAGCCAGCATCTGGGCGTTATGTTTTTCCGAATATTGTTTCAAAAATTCACAAATAATGTTAGGTAGGTAGGGTTTAGGCGCGCCACTGGCGATAGAAAGGGATAATAAACTGCAGCAAAAAAAAAATAAAAATATGTGAGGGTACGATACAGGTGGTCAGTGACACATGTTATTACTCTTGAATATTTGGAAATAACTCACTAAAACACGCGGAGAAAAAAAACCGGAAGTATTTTTCATAGAGGGGATTCCCGTTGGTGCATAGGATAGCAGAAAAGTGTGATATAATGTAAGCGGACTCTATTACTCATACTACCAGTATTTATTACTTTACTTATCATTCTAATGTAGCGCTCTTTCAGCTCAACAGCTGCTCAAAACGCTGGCCGATACAGGATCTAACTCCAGCAGCCCGAGGCGCACATTTGCTGCCTAATGGGGCGCACAGTCTGACACTCAGACAACTGAGCACAATCCTAGGTGACCACCCGGTACACATTGGTCGAAGGCTGCCAGAAGCATGTTTTACTTGTCGCCTCAACAGGCGATAAAGCATGCTCTCATGCTTCAGAGCACTGCTTCCTACACGCTTCAAGCGCTATAGTGACGGAATAAGCGCAATTTCACTGTAAATATTTACAGAATGTTGCTCTACAACATTCCGCTCTTTCCGTCTCAAAAACCCAATTGCCTTGTTGGATTCTTACATTGCATGAAACCAAGTGAGGGCACTATCCGGCGTCAACAAACGGTTCAAAAACATTGTCAAACGGTTCGTAAAAGACAGTTGACCTAGAAACTAATACAGTTTGACCTAATTCGTCCCTTAGAGGAGACGAAACTTACATTTTTCTATTTTCATGAGTTCACTGCAGCGCTTTTTCCGTGACTATAGAGCTTGAAGCGTATAGAAAGCAGTGCTCTGAAGCATGGGAGCATGCTTTATGGCCTGTTGAGGCGACTAAAAACGCATGCTTCTGGTAGCGTTCGACCAATGTGTATCGGGTGAGGTGACCGGGGATTGGTAACATGGGAAATTTTTCTCCTGAAACAACCATCAGACCACAGGCGCAGTAACCAAGAAGAATGGACCCTCGGCAAGAATTTTGTGGATCCCCGATAGTGGATGGGTGGCGCTGTAGTACGTATGACCATTGAGGTTTAATGTCTACACCCACCATTTGCGATATGGCGGACGGGGATAACCATCCCAGGGAAAGAGGGGTAGGGACCTGAATCAGAATCAACACTGAACCACCAAAGCAATCATACTGCTAAAATGGACAGTGAAAATGGCCACATTTTATATCGCCCACCACGGATTCGCTCTACCAATTGAGCTACGGCGGCGGGACAGTAGTACGTATCATATAATATAGTATGATGTTACTGCGCTACCCGTCCGCTATCGGGAATCCAAAGAATGTTGTGTACATGTATCCCCGTTAGGTTGAAACCCATTTGGAAAGACAGGACCATCAGTCTACATTCCAAGGTAAGGCTGCTTCGCACCCTTGTCATCTCCATCGTCCTATACGCTAGCGAACCATGGACCCTCACAGCAGATCTACAACGAAGAATACAAAGCATGGAGATGAGGTGCTACAGAAACTTTAGGACATTTCCTATACACCCAGCACATCACCAACAACGAAGTCCGACAGACCACCACACAAGCCATTAGACAACACGATGACCTGCTCACAGTGTTGAAGAAACGGAAACTCCGATGGTATGGCCACGTCACCAGAGCATCAGGCCTTGCAAAGACCATCCTGCAATGCACGGTGCAATGAGGCAAAAGAAGAGGGAGACAGAAAAAGAGGTGGGAGCAACATTCGAGAATGGACTGGCTTGACACTAAGCGAAGCCATGAGGGTTGCTGAGGACAGGGAAAGATGGAGTAGGTTGCTTAAATGATCATGTGCGGTGCCCCAGCGACCTTCGAGTTACGGGATAGGATAGGACAGGATAGGATAGGATAGCGGACGGGTAGCGCAATAGTACGTATTATAGTTTGTGGATCCCCAATAGCGGACGGGTAAGGCCGAAGTATTTATCATAAAATACTGCGCTACCCGTCCGCTATCGGGGATCCACAAAATTCTTGCCGAGGATCCATTCTTCTTTGTTAATGTGCCTGCGATCAGACTAATCGCAACAGTAAGATGGCCAGTGCCCAGAGCCAATGTTTATGCACTATCAGTGGTAATAAGAGTTCACTCACATTCAACATTCCAGTACGGCGCCTGTGGTCTGGTAGTCTCGTGTCACAGGCGCTTGTATCTGGACACGCGAGCGCCTATGTCTGTGACGCGCCTCCCTTTGGTTTTCTACGTAAGCCTATTATAGATAACCAAAGGGAGACGCGTCACAGACATAGGCGCTCGCGTGGCTAGATACAAACGCCTGTGTCTCGTGTATACTGGACCCCTTATAGTGGTACATAGTTTTTAAGCATACTTAGTAGGCCTATACGTTACATAACTGTATTGGCAGACTGAGGTGCTCTAAATACACTGATCAATATAGTTTAGGCAAGACAGGTAACGGTAATTTGTCTCGGGTAAAGATATAAAAAATCAACCCCAGCCAATATTAGCCAAACTGATCAATCAGTATCTTTGAACCATTTAAAGAGACCCTGGTTCACACATTTTAGCTTTCACAGATCGATCCTTTACATTCATTCAAATTCACACCGAGTGTTACTCCGCCTAAAATAAAAAAAGAAGTTTAGGCTTAAAAATAAAATAAATAAATAAATAAATAAAGCAACCCTTTCAAAAGTACAGTTTTGACATAAGTCGATAAATTCATGTGTTTTTGTGCCTATTAATGGCACGATTCTAAACATAGCACCGCTGTAAGCCTGCATGTGTTTAATAGGCAGAGACGTCTCAATACATAGCAAAACAACTTTATATAAAATTATATAATCTTTTAATCACTTTTACACAGTGCTGTGCTTTTCAGCTCAAAAGCTGATCAAGGCGCTGGTCGATACAGGATCTAATCTTCTTCTTCTTCTTCTTCTTCTTGAGTGAAAGTTTGATGTTGTTTCAGTGTGAAGTGCAGTTTTGACACAGGGGTGTAGATGTAAGTACGTGTGAGAAAAAAAAAGTAAAGATTTGTTTTTATTGTAAAAGTTGCAACTTATCTTGTTAAGAAGTGACGTAGTTTCACGTGTGTTGGACCTCTGAAAGGGGGATATCGTGTTTTCCCATCCGCCCACACTGCATGAACGCGTTATAATAATATCATAATTCGTCCTTGACACTGAAATTGACCAAAATTTATCTTCTTCTTCTTCTTCTTCTTCTTCTTCTTCTTCTTCTTCTTCTTCTTCTTCTTCTTCTTCTTCTTCTTCTTCTTCTTCTTCTTCTTCTTCTTCTTCTTCTTCTTTATCATCATCATCATCATCATCATCATCATCATCATCATCATCATCATCATCATCATCATCATCATCATCATCATCATCATCATCTTCTTCTTCTTCTTCTTCTTCTTCTTCTTCTTCCAGTAGGCACTCAGGTTCAACTGATTGATTAACTGTTGTTATGTTACGTTGGAGTTGCTTTGTTTCTTGATTTAAGCTTATTTCTTGATATATACCACAGATACTGCTCTGGTTAATTGCTCGTGTTCTTGCCCACTACAATTCATTATTACAGTTTACACAGGCTGGTTCGGTTAAATGTTATTAATGTCACCTCACTGACTCATGACGCTCTGCAAATGTCTCGATCTGTCCTTTAGATCTATAATTATACAGGCTGTCAATTGTAGTCATTCCTGATGAGACATTGTGTTAATCTATAATTGATTTAACCACCCTAGTGTCAAGGTTGTATGCAGGTATAATGTGTATGTATGATTGCGTTTGTCATTCAGGATTGCTTGCTTTTAATTGTGTGCTTTTCTTCTGTGTAAACATAAGCGAATTACATATAATTATACATATCTGAGTACCCCATGTGCACCAAGATTTCTTCGATGTAAAAGTTGAAGCGAAATAAATTGTCTTATGTCTTATGAAGTGGGGAAGCGGAGGATGGGAGGGGGATGAGGGGGGTAGTGGGAAGAAGAAGGAAACGTTTCTTTAAAATATGAAAATGACACCTTTCCTTCTAACTGAAAGTGTATATTCCCAAATGCTAATGCCGGTAAAACACTAATAATTTAACCCCCGCCCCGTCAAGAACAAAGCACATCCATAATTTTGCGTGAAATTTAACGCGTCACACTAAAATGAGAAAATAAATGAATGGTAATCTTATATATGCTCGCATGCATTTATATTACGCACTTTCGCATAATAGTTTTATTTTCTTGTCATATTAATTAATATGTAACTTTAATTTTAGTCTATTAATTGGGATGTGGCCAAAGGAAATGACTGCAGTCTCGATGTTCATAAGATCCGCGACTACTGCAGTTTCGTTTGCTTTCAGATGTAGGGCCTACTGTGTCACATTTTATTTAAGAAGATTTAAAAATAACATCTGTCCTTCTAATATAACAGTTTACATTTTCAAATACTAGTGCCTTTGATACAGTGATAATTGAATTACCCCTTCTGCACCCTCCTACTCACCCCTCCTCCATCCCGTCCAGAAGAAGCACCCAAGGTGACAATACGCTCTTTGGTCCAAGTTTGGGAGCTTTGTGGTCAACCCCGCATTTTTTTTCGGGGGCCTCTAGACCTAAATATAGTTCCGGAAGTCATGTGATTGTTTTGATGAACCACGATCACGTTCTGCATGTGGGCGAAATAGTAGGAACGCACATAAAATTCACGATGTAAACTTGTTTTGAAATCGAAATTTGAAGTCACGAGACAGTCCTTAGTATGGCTTCAGTAATGACAGGGCCAAGAGAGGACATGGAAGCGTCTACGGACTACACCAAATACGGGATTACTGACGTTCCGAAGGCGACAAGGACCACCGCTTTGGGAAAGGTGAAGTATGGCTTTGCGGATCTATCTATAGTATCTAACGAGAAGTTGCTAGAGGTGTAGTTTCGATATCGATCAATCGGATTGTCAGTTGCTGCCGCAGCACACTTATTACTTGCTGTGCGAATACCATCTTGGCAGTACGTGCAGTACATGTTTATGTTTGCCTTGAAAATAAACAAATAGTTTGTTGAAACACAAAATAACTATTACTAATAGTATTAGTATTACATACAACCAGACAATTGATACTAATAAATTTATGCTGGAGTCTTTATTTTGAACTAGATATAAATTCGTTAACTTGAATTTTTGAACCATGCCCTAATGCTTTGTACAAGTCATAAGTACAGTTGCAAAGTAGCTTCAGTAGGACAATCGCACAACACAGCATTTTTTCAACACTCCCCCTCCCCCCTCCATCTCCTCCCCCCCCCAAAAAAATATTTTTTTTTGTTTATATTTAATACAGGATAACATGTAGACCTATATTGCAAGAAAAGTTCATTTTTTAACATAAGTTGAAAACTTTTTTTTTAATAGCCATTAAAGGAAAAACGCCAAATCAGCATTTTCAGCTTTTAAATTTTTTTTTAGGTGACCCGCCGATGGCCTGCTTATATATTGGACAGAATGTTAATTTAACGCTTTAATAAGTTAGTCCTTGATGTGATCTTTGTAAACAAATTTTAAAAAACTCAATCTTAATGAATCATGCATGACAAATTATTTGAATTTTGAAGTGTTTAAGCATAAAATACGGCTGTCACTCAGGTATAACTCTATTTTTCATGACGGACGACAACTCTTGGCATGTGTTGATGCTACGTTCAGGAACTAAAAACCACTTTTTAAAGTATTTTACGGTTGAATTTCAAATTATTTTTTGCTTTGACATGGAAATAGCGCATTCTATATATGTACACAAAGTTTTAGCGAGGGGTCTTCTTAAATTTAATAACAATTATCACGATAAAACCACCTTTTCACTTGCCACTTCAGCTACCAGGATGCGGACGTCTCCTTCTGCATATATCCTGAAACTACAGGCTTTCCTTAATAATGATTGGTTAAAATTATTTATTTCTGATAGGTTTTCACTTATAAATAGCCTGTAATGTCATACTGCTGTTCTGTGGGCATACTCAGGGATAACTCTATTCGTCATCACGAACAACAACTCTGGGCCTGTGTTGTTGCTATAAAATAACCTCATAAGGGACAATCACATGTAATCACAAAATATAACTAATTATATTTACAGGGGCAATTGGCAGGTAGCAAAATGGACAATGAAAATGTAATGTACCATTCGAGACTGAGATTAACAAATTAGACAGAAAATATACAACAGTATAATTTGTTGGTTGGTTTTTTTTTTTTTACTATTCTAGGTGTTTTCTCAACTTTTAGTTTGATTTTCTTAAAAAGTTATTGCATGCTTGCAGTATTATTTATTTATTTGTATTGTGTGCATACATGTGGGTGTGTGTGCGTGTGTGTGTATGTGCACTGGAGCAAATGTGGGCTTTTATGTGTGTGTATGTGTTTGCGTACACATGTATCACTGGAGCATATTATGTGGGCATTTATGTGTGCATACATTCATCTTAATTAACAATATATATCATTATATAATATGTATATATCTCTCTTTCCACATATATAATGTATATATCATGTATATATATATATATATATATATATATATATATATATATATATATATATATATATATATATATATATATATATATATATATATATACATGTGTGTGTGTGTGTATGTATGTTACCGGCAATTTGTGTATTCAGTCAATATGTGTATTGTCTTTAAAAAATCTGTCAGTTCATGTTTTGACTGTGACCATTAGCCAATACATGTAATGACTAAAATTTCCAGTCAATATGTGTATTGTCTTAAAAAATGCTCTGATCAATACACAAACTGACTGAACTGTCATTCGGCATTTAAACGGCAATTGGTTTTAAACATGAATAAATGAATGACCACAAAATTGTTTGTTGTTCTTTTACTTCATACCCACACTCACAGGGACACATCCACACAACTAAACCATGTTAAGTAGAAGTTAGTAAATATTAAAAATAAACTTAAAATGTACACACTTCAATTTTAATCTCTCTCTCTCTTTGTCCTTCTCTGTCTGTCTGTCTGTCTCTCTCTCGAGCAAAGTAGATATTAAAAATAAGCTTAAAATTTACACACTTAAATTTAAAACTCTCTCTCTTTGTCCCCACTCCCTCTCTCTCATGCAAAGTAAATATTAAAAACAAGTTTAAAATGTACACATTTAAATTTAAAAATTTCATTCTTTGCCTCTCTCCATCTCTGTCTCTTTCTATTTCTATTGACTAAAATGAACAGTCAGTCAATGTGTGTCTTGAAGCGAGTCAAAATTAAGATAATACTGGAACTGGAAATTTTTGTAATTGCCTGTATTGGCTAGTGGTCACAGTCAAAACACGAATTTACTGGGTTTTTTTAATAGACAATACACCTATTGACTGAATACACTGATTGCTGGTAACATATCTAATCTATCTATCTATCTATCTATCTATCTATCTATCTATCTATCTATCTATCTATCTATCTATCTATCTATCTATCTATCTATCTATCTATCTATCTATCTATCTATCTATCTATCTATCTATCTATCAATCATGGGAATGTTTGCTTCAATAAAAATAATACAGTATTTGTGGGGTTCTGAAAACCAGTTCTTTCAGTTCAATTTGTCTGCTGGATTAGTAACTCATGCAGTTAAGGCCAGATAGAGCCCACCAGCACAATTTGTTAACTGGCACTTGGCTGCTTTAATCACCTTGTGCTTTTTTGGTTCCTAAGACTAGTTTATGAAGAGATAAAAACAGCATATACCATATGAGAGCTACTCTTCTTCGATTAATCTTTTTCAAATAAAGCTATGACTAGTTTAGTTTGCTTTGCTTCTAGGATTGTGTAATATATTGTTTGTAGAATTGTGTAATACGAAAGTATCCCAAATAAGCACATAATATTATATAATTGAAGCTTTAGTCTCTCAACATGTATTTCCTGTTTGTCCCTCAGGCCAAGACCTTTGCTGGGCTGTTTGCTAAAGAATGGGCCTTTATCGCCATTTCTTTCCTCAACATCTTCATCGCTGTGGCCTTGACCTTGGTGAGGTTGGTGGAGGTTATCGAGGAAGACCCTGATTCGTCTGACTTCACGTTTACCATTCTGCTGCTCATCAATGCAGGTAAGTTTTTTCTTTTTTTTCTTTCTTTCTTTCTTTCTTTCTTTCTTTCTTTCTTTCTTTCTTTCTTTCTTTCCGTCTGTCTTTCACTCGTTCTTTCATTCTCCAACTATAACTCAGTGCTATGACAGCCTACTAGCGCCAAATCAAGATTACCATTATATTATCACAAGATAATTGAAATTAACACGTGTTCTGTGTAATTTACAGAGATACCGGTAATCCACAGTGATAATTAATAATTATCTTTATTTGCCACACATTCCTAGCGCCATATCTGATAATTACAAATATCATGAGATAATTGTAAATATAATAGGAAAATTACAATTATCAAGGGATAATTACAACTATCATTGAAAACTTCAAATATCTTAGCATGATCATGTTTAATTTTAAGTTTTGGCTCTAGCAATCCGTCTGGAAATGGGCCGAAACAGAAATTTGTAGTTTTCACTTGATAATTACAATTTGTACCTGTTAATTGTAAATAAGTCATTGATATTTGTAATTATATCATGATATTTGTAATTATCAGGTTTTGGCGCTAGTAGGCCATCATAATGTGAATTACACAAAACACGTGATAATTACTATTATCACTGATACCTGTAAATTCATGTTTTGGCGCTGTCTTAGTCTTAGCTGCCTTAGTCAGAATTAAGCTTAATCACATAAAAATTGTAATTATGAATTGAAAATTGTAATTATTATACATGTGATAATTACAATTTTCGGTTTTGGCGCATTTCCAGGCGGATTGCTAGAGCCCTAACTGAAAATTAAACATGAACGAGTGAAGATATTATTTTTCAATGATAATTGTAATTATCCCTTGATATATGTAATTACCCCATGTTATTTATAATTATCTCATGATATTTGTAATTATCAGGTTTTGGCGCTAGAAAGGCGTGGCAAATACTTATAATTATTAATTATTACTGTGGATTACCGGTATCACTGTAAATTACAATTATCTCATGATAATATAATGGTAATCTTGGTTTTGGCGCTAGTAAACCGTCATACTGTGCCATCGCCATGCTGATGAGATTGCTGCGTGTGACCATTCTCTATCCCCTATTCCATCTTCGAGGGTGCTATTAGATTCAAGTATGCCTACGGCCATTTTCATCTTTTATGCAAACATGTTTGTAAGGTGGGGATAGTTTGAAGAAAGAGTAGAGGGCACAGTGTTGAAATTTACTTTTATAAATTTGAATAGTCATTCCAAAAAATCCAAGTAGAAATTTATGTACAGTTTTCTATTAAAGGTAAACTATACCACAGCTATCTCAATATTTCAGTGCAGTATAGAATAATTTGAAGGTCCCGAGCAGCTGCTTTTATCATCAGTAGCATGATCTGTAATAGTCTTTCCCAATAATGTTATGATGCGCCACTAGATTGATTTATCATTTGTTTGCAATAAGATGACTAGGCAGTACTAATAGTGACATAACATTCTTTTTTAATGGGTCAGGGAGCTAAAATGTAAAGCAAGTTTGTTTTGGAAAGAGGCATGGGGTGAGTTGGGGTGGGTTTCCGAGGGCGTTTTGACTTATAATCTGTAACATAAAAAAAGAGAGCTAATGATTTATTGGCGACCTTAGATTACCATTTAGCCTGGATGGCTATATATCGATTTTCTGTTAATTATGTTACGCTACGCGCTCGCAATGTGTTGCATTCCAATGGTTTCTGTATTGTCATCAAATCCTTTGTTAGTTTATCATCCGTGGTAATCAGGTTTGATCAAGCCCTATAGAATACTGATCCCTTACCTTAATATCTTCCACTTATAGGTTATACATGTGTTTGACCAACTGATGGTAGTTCACAGTAAATGCATGCCAGATAAATATATAGATATATACACACACACACACACATATCCTATCCCACAACTCGGAGGTAGTTGTGGCACCACAGATGATCGTTTAACCAGCATACTCCATCTTTCTCTGTCCTCAGCAACCTTGATGGCGTCGCTCAGTATCAAGCCAGTCCACTCTCGAATGTTGTCCTCCCACCTCTTTTTCGGTCTGCCTCTTCTTCTACCTCCTTGCACTGTGCCTTGCAGGACGGTCTTTGCAAGGCCTGGTGATCTGGTGACGTGGCCATACGGAGTTTCCATTTCTTTACCACTGTGAGCAGGTCATCGTGTTGTCCAATGGCTTGTGTGATGGTCTGTTGGACTTTGTCATTGGTGATGTGCTGGGTATAGGAAATGCCCAGAAGTCTTCTGTAGCACCTTATTTCCATGCTTTGTATTCTTCGTTGTAGGTCTGCTGTGAGGGTCCATGTTTCGCAAGCGTATAGGAAGATGGAGATGACAAGGGTGCACAGCAGCCTTATCTTGGAATGTAGACTGATGGTCATGTCTTTGCAGCCTTACCTTGGAATATAGACTGATGGTCATGTCTTTCCAAATGGGCTTCAACTTTGCCAGGGCAGCAGTTGTTTGTGCGATCCTGGAGAGGACTTCTTGTCAGGACCCATTGTCTGATACAATGGCTCCTAAATATTTGAAGCTATGCACTGTGTTGAGGGATTGGCCTTGAACTTTGATGTCTGTGTTGTATATACATATATATATATATTAGCTTATGGTCTTGTCAGATGGCTGTTGTTACTTTTGACACTTTAGGTAGAAATAGATAGGATATGTTTTAATAAATAGGTCTGTTTCCACTAAAGAGGCGACTTTGGCACTAGCTGAGTGTCAGAGATCTATCAAACATAGGCTGTGTAGCGAATTGACACTCAGATTGGGGTCAGCGTTGCTTTCGGGCTGACTGCTTCTATAACCTTATTAACTGTAACACAGTGGCAAATGGTGTAATTTGAACCTGGGCCCATTTTTTGAGAGAGAGAGTGAGAGAGAGAGAGAGAGAGAGAGAGAGAGAGAGAGAGAGAGAGAGAGAGAGAAACTTTTTTTTTAATGGATCATTTAATACGATAAAGGTTTTAGGCTTAAACGCCTAGTCAGAGAGAGAGAGACGGACAGACAGACAGAGAAAGAGAGACAGAGAGATAATGGGGTAGTAGTGGTGTTGGAGGTGGGAACAGCTGTCACTTTTAGAAACATAAAGTTTTATTATATTTTTAGCTCCATTCAAGTGTTCAGGTTTTCTTTTTTAAAATTGTTTTTTCATTCCTTACACAGGTAATTTTTGGGGTTCATGTTATTAAGTCCAACAGACCATCACACAAGTTATTGGACTACACGATGACATGCTTACAGTGGTGAACAAATGGAAACTCCGGTGGTATGGCCACGTCACCAGAGCATCAGGCCTTGCAAAGACCATCCTGCAAGGCACGGTGCAAGGAGGCAGAAGAAGAGTAATAGGAAGACAGAAAAAGAGTTGGGAGGACAACATTCGAGAATGTACTGGCTTGACACTGAGCGAAGCCATGATGGTTGCTGAGGACAGAGAAAGATGGAGTATGCTGGTTAAACGATCATCTGTGGTGCCCCAACGACCTTTGAGTTACGGGATAGGAAAATAAAGGATAGGTTTGTAAACAGCCCATTGACCCTTTTTTTAAATTTTTAAACTTTTTGTTTCAGGTTTTTGCTGTTTCTACGTCATTCATGGGGTAATGCGGGAGAGGGTTTATGAGATCTACGCCTTCATCGCAGCCATCCTCGTGGTGCTCATTTACTGTATTTTGGAGTACGCCGTCTTCCATACTGCGACCCATACAGACGTTAAACTGGTGAGCAATATTATGGAAAGTCCTATTAATTAAGGTTGAATGAGTGACATTTAGACGGGAAGATAATCCTTTCAGAAGTCGGACACTAAAATGTAGCCAGCGCCACCTTGAAGGTTGATGTAACAAGACTATATGGACATAGCTGCACCTAAGCCAGCCAATATGGAGCCACATTTGGAAGAAAGATAATAATCTTGTGAAAGTTGGACGTTATGTAATGAGGGCCACATTAGAGGGATAAGTAATAATGATAATAATAAGGTATTTATATAGTACTTTTTTCTAAAAGAACAAAATTAAAGGGAACAAAATATTTTATTGCCAAGTGAAACACACTAGGAATGCATTTGATTTGGCCAATGTTGCAGCACCGTAACAGAAAGCACGCCTAAAACTTGGTGAACAAACTGACCGCACGTCACAATTAAAAGATAAGAAGATTAAACGATAAAAAGATGACCTGTGCAAATATGCAAATAGTTGCCTGTCAGCACACACAAACACAAACACACACACACGCACACATGTCGAGCTAAAATTCTAACCATCCGGTTTGCATACTCCCTCTATTTTGACCTTGCACACGTACACACCCTCAAGGTCACGCCCACATGCTCACACCCACACATAGACCCACACACAGGGAATACATGAGTAAATAATGTGCAAACAAAATAGTTAACAGAGATAACAACTACATCCGTGAAGATTAAAAGGCCACATAACCAGTGCAGATAGGGTCATTGTAGCTAAGACGACCATTTACTTGCATCAAAGAATAGACGTTGAAAGCCTTTCAATGGCTATGAAATGGAATGATAAACTTTGGTTCAGCGCTGTGGCTGTGGCTGTGGAAGTGGGGGCACAACGGTGTAACACTAGCGGTTTTGCAAAGGGAGGAATGTGTTAAGCTGGTTCCCATCCCAAAAATCGCACTATATAATTTGATCTTTTGGTTCTGTTACAGTTAGTATTACTGTAACTTGGTTTTCCTTACAATCATTTCCCTTGAACCATAGATCTAAAATGAAACTTTTTTTATTTTTTTTTTAATCCATCCCCACTATTTTTAACGAATTGGACCCTGAACATGGATTTTTCAAGTGTTCATGACGGGCGTTACGCAGTGCTTACAACTTAATGCGTAACATTTCAACAGGGAGATAATCCTGTACAAAGTTTCCACCCTAATGTAGTTCTGTGGGATGGCAATAAAGAGCAAAGGGACATAACTACAACTAAGTCAACCCATATGGAGCCTCGTTTCCTATCCTATCCTATCCCGTAACTCAAAGATCATTGGGGCTTCATAGATGATCATTTAACCAGTGTACTCCATCTTTCTCTGTCCTCGGCAACTCTCATGGCTTCGCTCAGTGTCAAGCCAGTCCATTCTCGAATGTTGTCCTTCTACCTCTTTGCAGGATGGTCTTTGCAAGGCCTGATGCTCTGGTGACGTGGCCATACAATCGGAGTTTCATTTTCTTCACCAATGTGAGCATGTCATCATGTTGTCCAATGGCTTGTGTGATAGTCTGTCGGACTTCATCATTGGTGATGTGCTGGGTATAGGAAATGCCCAGAAGTCTTCTGTAGCACCTCATCTCCATGCTTTGTATTCTTCGTTGTAGATGTGCTGTGAGGGTCCATGTTTCGCAAGAGTATAGGAAGATGGAGATGACAAGGGAGCACAGCAGTCTTACCTTGGAGTGTAGATTGATGGTCCTGTCTTTCCAAATGGGCTTCAACATTGTCAGGGCAGCAGTTGTTTGTGCACTCCTGGAGTGGACTTCATGTCAGGACCCATTGTCTGATACAATGGCTCATAAATATTTGAAGCTATGCACTGTGTTGAGGGATTGGCCTTGGACTTTGATGTCCGTGTTGATGCCATTGGTGTTGTTGGTCATCATTTTGGTCTTCTCTACACTTATTTCCATTCCATAGGCTCTGGAGGTGGTGTCAAACCTCTGTACCAGCTGTTCAAGTTCTTGTTCCTTTCCAGCCAATCCATCAATGTCATCCGCAAAACGGGGGTTAAAGATTGCTCTACCCCCTATGCTGATTGTCTTCGTGATCTGCAAGTGCATCTGACATGATGCGCTCTAGGAAGATGTTAAAGAGTGTTGGAGAGAGTAGCCATCCTTGGTGCACACCGATTGTTGTTCTGAACCAGTTCCAGATCATGGTTGCCCACAGAGCTGCAGGCCAGACTCTGTCAAATGTCTACAAACACATGATATAGATATTGTTGGTGCTGTAGGTATTTCTCGCAGATTATTCTGAGGTTGAAAATCTGTTCAGTGGTACTTCGCCCTACCCTGAATCCTGCTTGTTCTTCAGTATGATTTGTTCAGCTTGGGGTTTCAGCCTGTTGAGTATTGTTTTCAGGAGGACCTTGCTGGGATGGCTGATGAGGCTGATTGTGCGGTAGTTTTGACACTTCTGAAGATTGCCCTTTTTGGGAAGAGTGATGGCAAGTGACTGGGTCCATGGTGTAGGCCACTCCCCACTCTGCCAGATCTTGTTACAGATAATGGTGAGGGTGTCAATCATCGCTTCTCCTCTTTTTTGAAGCAATTCTGTGGGTATGTTGTCCACTCCTGCTGACTTCCCCTGCTTCAGTGATTGCACTGCTGCCTCAACTTCTTCTCTGAGAATTGGGAGTATTTCTTCCTCTTCTCTGTTCTGTGGACATGCTAGAACTGATATGATGGGTCTCTGTTTGGTGTGTGGTTGTAAAAGTCAGAGCAGTACTCTGTCTATCTATCCAAGGCTTCTTGTTCTTCTTTAAGTCATATGCCAGACTTGCTTTGGATCAGGGGAGACCTTAGGCAGTTTAACATTTGTCAGCCGCTTCACATTCTGGTAAACCTTCTTGCTGTTGTTCTTGTTCAGACTGTTCTCTATTTCCTGGCATTGATCGTCAATCCATTTCTCCTTTGCTGTGCGAATGCCTTTTCGGAAGTCACCATTGATTTTTCAGTAGACATCAGCTCCCTGTGAGGTGTTCTTTTTCTTTTTCATCTCTTCTTTTGTCACACAGGTCCAAAAGTTCAGGTGTGATCCATGGTTTCTTCTTTGGGCGGTGCTTGCCAAGAATATCAGTGGCGGCATCTGTTTGGATGGGAGATAATCTAAACAATTCAACTCGGTTGTAGCGAATAGTCGACCATTGTTTTTTCTTTAATACCTGTTACAGGGTATAAGGGCCATAATGGCAAAGGGTAAGGGTTAACATTATGTTTGTGATTGGTTTAGTGTATTGGATTATTATTTTCTCCTTCACAGGGTCGGCTGATAGTCGCGTGCATCATGGCACCGCCAAACATCTTCCTGGCGTGGTATGTGTCTCGGGGCTTCGGCTATCTGGAATTTCGTATTGTCGGCGCCTCTCAGTTCTTGCAGTGTGAGTGTACCTGGTTGGTTCTTCTTTCGTATAACTTTAGCTGTATTTATGTGTTTATTTATTAATTTATTTATTGAATCGTTCTTATTACAGCACTTTTTCCTCTCAAGGCCGCTGGCCGAACACGATCTAACTCCAGGCGGCGGAGGCGCACACTTTCAGGCTTTTGGGCACATCGTCTGATGTCCAGAATATCTGAGCACAATCCTGGGCAACTGTATATAAAGGGAGTGAAGGGTGTATAAAACTTAATTAATGAGTATTAAAATGATTACATAATATAAATAAAGGGACAGTTACTTGTTTGTCATTTCCATCATCCTATACTCTTGCGAAACATGGACCCTCAAACCCATGCAGACCTACAACAAAGACTACACAGCATGGAGATGAGGTGCTACAGAAGACTTTCAGGCGTTTTCTATACCCAGCACATCACCATCGACAAAGTCCGACAGACCATCACACAAGCCTTTGGACAACACGATGACATGATCATAGTGGTGAAGAAACGGAAACTCCGATGGTATGGCCATGTCACCAGAGCATCAGGCCTTGCAAAGACCCTCCTGCAAGGAACGGTGCTAGGAGGCAGAAGAAGAGGGAGACAGAAAAAGAGGTGGTGGGGGGGGACAACGTTTGAGAATGGACTGGCTTGACACTGAGCGAAGCCATCAGGGTTCGACCTTCGAGGATATGATAATGCTTGCTGGGAGTATTTGTGTAGCCAGCACTCTCCTGTCTGGGACATGAGTGTCAGAATCTGTAAAAACTGCATGATAGAATGCATGTATTCACAGACTAGACCTCACTTTATACTCCCACCTGAAGGAGTAGGGGCACAGTGTCTCGGGGTGTGTCATGTGGTTGTGGATGTGTCATATTGCGGTTGATTTAGGGACACAAAGTACCCACACATGACAACATCATTGAGTGTGAAACAAAACATTACAAACTATTATAACAAAAATACAAAAACTAAAAACAATTAAAAATACATAAGGACCACGTTGAAGTTTGTCACTACGTAGAATCCCTAGTTGGCAAAGTTTCCAATAAAGGTTTTATTTTGTGCTCAATGATGTTAAGAGAATCTTTGTTTACACTTTTTGGTAAGAACCACTTAGTAAAAACAACAACAACCACCACCACCACCACCACAACAACAAAAACAGGTCTATTTACAAGGTTATAGATGCTAGTTGGTAACTCTAGATGTGTGTTTGCTGGCTTCTGTGTGGAGTTAGAGTGGTGACATGCATTGTCTTGAAGTAACATGGAGCCATGTTTTATTGCAGTGCTTTTGTTTTGTGTCGCTTGACAGTTTTGAACAAAATTGTCCATGGTACTTGCTGATTACAAAATATGTAAAAGGTAGTAATTGTATTTGCCCAATTTCTATACCTCATTTATTATTTGAATGTACATTGTTGTTGCCGTTAGACCCTGCCAAAGATGTATTGATGAAAAAACACTGATGATGTTAATAATATACTATACAATTAGATGATAATATCAATTAAAAAAACAAAAACTGCCCACATTATTTTAAGTACTGACTTTGGAAACATTTTGTTGAATATAAGATTATTAGTTATTGAGTCGCCTTGTGGTGAGACATGTGTGTGTTATAAGTTCTTATATAATACTACTACTACTACTACTAATAATAATAATTATTATTATTATTATTATTATTATTTGACCCAAGGGGGGTGCCGGAGATTTCAGTATAAATAGTATCCCCACTTTCTGGAAATTTAGTGCTTTAAATTACCACTGTCGCTGTCTTTCTCCTTTGTTCTTTCTCATTCCTACTCTGTTCTTCTATACTATCTTCTTCTTTGCTAGACCAGTCACCAACCTTTTTTCTTGAAAACTCTTCCGGGACAAAACTCCTCATTTGTGTGTGAGATCTGTTGGATCAGCTTGGAAATATTGAACGCTTTCTGCCAGGTGGTCACTGGGGCTTCCTATGATGTTATTATTTGGCAATGTAGGCATTTTATATGTATGTGTTTTGTTGATATTTTATAATGACGTTTGTATTCTATTTTGTTTTTGTAAACTGAAGTTCGATAAATTAGAGTATAGCCTCAGCGTCCCCTGCGTGGGATGTCTTTATTGTAAAGTGATTGGCTGGTAAAGAGCTTTCAGTTTTACCACTAGGGTTGTTTCAGCAGATCTTTTATGCGGATCAGGGGTTGTCCGGTAATGATTTGGCTCGGAAGAGTCCGCTGAACCTAAAGCAATAATCATGTAATGTAATGTATGTGTGTATTTCAGTATACTTAGGAGGTTACCCGAATGTCTAAAATCATTGTAATAAATGAAAAACGTTAAGGAACCAAAAGGTAACTGGTGTTTATTTGCTTTATTTCAGAGTTTGGTGTCATTTTCTGTGCGTTCAATGGACCAGCAGGGGGCTATTAGAAAAGCAGAATGAAGCATTGTTACTAAATTGTGTAGTAACCAGTGTGCCTTTTTTATGTTCGCAGATCTGTACAGACAAGCTGCAATTTTCTCCTGTCTTCTCAAATTTGATCTGCAGGCTTCTGTAAGTGTTAAAATGAAGAAATTAACCAAGAATAAAGAAATAAAAGAATAAAGAAATAAAAGAATAAAGAAATGAACGAATCAGTCAGTCAATCAATGAATTAATTATTTTATTATTTAATTAATATTTGACTACATAAGTTAATAAATAAATAAGTAAAAAAATAAATTCATTCATTCATGAAGAAAGAATCGAGGAATTAAAAAAATGAAGGAAATAAATTAATAAATACATGAAAAAGCACATTAATTAATTAATTAATTAAGAAGGAAACGAGGAGCAAAGATGTGAAAGAGTAAATAAGTAAATAAATGCATAAATAAATAAAGTATTAAATAAAATAATGTTTAGAAAGAAATTTAAAATAAATAAATAATTAAAACTAATAAATAAATAAACAACTCACTAAATAAATCATTCAAGGTGAGGGTGTTACGATTGTAGTATATATTCATGGTAATACTGCAGTTTGATGGGTAGGTTGGTTGGTTGGGCTGGGATATGGTGGTCATTGGGTGTCGACCAGCTATTTGCACTGCCTTTGTAACTATTGTACACAGGGAGAGAGAGGCCAGAATTATTTATCAAACAATAAATAATTTGGTCTCTCTCATTCTTTTTTAAAATGTTTATTTATTTATTTTTTTGTTGTTGTTGTGATCACCACTCATGCAGGTTACATTTGCGACTGCTGCATTGGAGAGATGAACAAGTTGAAAGGCCTTCGCAACATCCAAACAAGTTCAAGTTCAGAATGAGGGAGGCTGTTGGACAGTCCTGTTGGCTTGAACAGTTTTTTTGTTTTTAAAAAAAAATATCTTTTTATCTATGATTATTTTCCAGAGCAGCATAGTGATCCTAGCGTTGAAAGAAGGGATGGCTGTGTCTGAGCTGGAAACGGTTTCGCTTGCTGTCGGTCTGCCGTTTTCACTGGTGTGGTGCATGGTGGGATGGTTTTCGGTAGGGTTGTATTTAATTAAATTAATTAAACCTCCAATCCGATAATCAACATTGGATTTCCTTTCTTTCTTGTACTAGCGATCTCCCTGCCTTACACCACATGTTTGAGTGGTAGATGTGTGTTTGTGTGCGTGAGAGTGGGTCAAACATGCATGTTGGTACAGATCGCCGTGCTTTGAGCCTGATTGATGATTTGGGGGAAGGCGCGTATATAGCATTCATTATTATTATTATTATTATTATTATTATTATTATTATTATTATTATTATTATTATTATTATTATTATTATTATTATTATTATTATATTTTTTTTATTATTTTTTTTAAAAATTATTTTTATTTGTTAAATCCTAGGAGCATTGATTGAACCTAGCTAGGGTAATGAAATTTCAATGTCTATGGTAAGGGTTAGGGAAATAAGGTTAAGAATCTAACATTAACCTAACTTGCTCCAAGCCACCAAGGAAATTGCTTACTATACTTATGACACATTTATAGGTGCGGTCCATGCTCTTAGTATTTATTATTATTATTATTATTATTATTATTATTATTATTATTATTATTATTATTATACGACCCAAACTCACAATCTTATCTGTTATGTCTCCCCCGTTCGGGTGCCGTGGGTTTCATTATAAATAGTATCGTCACTTTCTGGAAATTTAGTGCTTTAAATTCCCACTGTCGCTGTCTTTCTCATTTGCTCTTTCTCATTCCTGCTCTGTTCTATCAATCTGCTATACTATCTTCTTCTTCGCTAGACCAGTCATCTACCTTTTTTCTTGAAAACTCTTTCGGGACAAGAATCCTTATTTGTATGTGAGATCTGTTGGATCAGCTTGGAAATATTGGACGCTTTCTGCCAGGTGGTCACTAGGGCTTCCTATGATGTTATTATTTAGCAATGTAGGCATTTTATAGATATGTGTTTTGTTGATAATTTATAATGTTTGTATTCTATTTTGTTTTTGTAAACGGGGGTTCGAAAAATTAGAGTATAGCCTCAGCATCCCCTGCATGGGATGTCTTTATTGTAAAGTGACTGGCTGGTGGAGAGCTTTCAGTTTTACCACTAGGGTTGTTTCAGCAGATCTTTTATGCAGATCGGGGGTTGTCCGGTCCTGATTTGGCTTGGAAGAGTCCGCTGGACCTAAAACAATAATCATGTAATGTAATGTAATCTGTTATGTCGGTTTCAGCTGAGAATGGAATTGAAATGGGGCGCTGTCCTCTTTGTGGTGATTGGTTTTGTCAAACCTGCCTACTACCTCTTCAAGGTTATCACAGTGAGTTTTGCTTTGCTCTTGGGTAATTAGCTAAATTAAGCACGTGACCCAGCACCAACAATGTTTACACTAGGCACACCCTTTGTCTAGAGGTGCTTGCCAGCACAATAATGTGTTTAATTTTTGTATTGTTTAAAAAATGTCTGTATCGTATATAATAATTTCTATTTCATATATATACTAATTTCTTTATCATATATTTCATATATATATAGTAGTTTCCTTATTATATATAATAATTTCTTTGTCATTTATAATAATTTTGTTATTCTATAATAATTTCTTTGTCATATTTAATCCTTTTTTTATCCTATAATAATTTTTTGGTCATATCTAATTTGTTTATCACATGTCAGTATTCCTTAATGATACAATTTCTTTATCATGCGTAATAATCTTTTTATTATATATACATTTCTTTATTATATATAATGATCTTTTTTTTCATATGTAATAATCATGTTTTTATGATATATTGATATACCAAGCATGAGATTTTTCAGTTAACTGAAAACCGTTAATTTTAAAGCCACATGGTCATTTCTGAGATTTACACAGAACCGGTGAGAAATTTGGGGAGGGAGGGGAAAAAGGGGAAGGGAGGGAGGAGAGGGGTGGGGTTGTTTTATGTAATCTTGAGCACACGGTTTTGTATTCACAAAGCATATTGTCATCACATTGCTCAAACAGAGGTTTTAATAATATCAAACCATTTGAGAACGGCGCTCTTAGTTACTATTCGATACGCTATCAGCTTCAACATTTTTAAACGAACCATTTGAGAATTCTTGTTCCGGTGTGTGTGTGTGTGTGTATGCCTTCTTGTCATCATGAACATGAAACTGAGTGACAAAGCCCTTGTGAGAGATTTAGACAAGAACGGAAGTGTCCAAAACTGTTGCAGTTAGAAGCAGTTGGAAGTGGGTGGAGGAGTCTGTGACAGTTTCTTTCTCAACCCAACCTTGCACCACGAGTCTTTCCTTTCTATTACAGGTACATTCATGAGCAAGCGTTGAATAGAGTTGAGAATTCAGAACATACATTTTAAGCATTTTGTTCTTATTCATTTGAGTAAATTTCTTTATAATTGTGTGAACTACTAAACAATGCCATCTGCTTGTGTTCAAATGTACACTCAAACAACCGTCAGCAAAGCTTCAGTGTTTGACTCGGATTATAAGTGATTGGTGACCAAACAATATGCTTCTTTTCACAGCTCAGATGTCAAGACGATGATACTTTTTCAGTCAGAAACATGAAAAACATTCAGCTTCAGGGTGCTTCTTAGCCCCCTGAACCTCCACAAGGAATTTCACCCCTTGACCCGACTGTTTATGCCATGTCTTGTCGTTTTTGTGTTGGCACCATGCTGTAATTTCTCTGTGAGATAATGAAATTTACGTATGCTTTTTTGTATTCATAATATGGTGTTTTTATACAATTTTATTTTATTTTTTTGGTTTTAATTACCTACTTTACAGGAATGATATTTGTCACAAGGCCAAAACATATTTGCCTACAGTGGTTATATTATCAAATGGCACGTAACCACATTACAATTCCTGCAATAAATCTCACAAGTTATTAAGTAACAGTATGATGAATCATCGTCATCACTTTTATCATCTGGTCCTGATTCTGCTCTTTGCAGTCAGCTGGACCCTATTAACAATGAATAACTAACTTTTATCATCATTACCATCATAATCATCATCTTCATGGTCACCATCGTCATCGTCATCATCACCATCATAATCATCATCTTCATGGTCACCATCGTCATCGTCATCATTACCATCATAATCATCATCTTCATGGTCACCATCGTCATCATTACCATCATCGACTTCATCATTATAATGATAATAATAATACTGGATGCTATATACACGCGTTTCCCCAAATCATCAATCAGGCTCAAAGCACGGCAATCTGTACCAACATACACGCTCGCACGTATCACACCCTTGCACACAAACTCCAAACACACATCTTATCACTCAATCATGTGGTGTAAAGGCAGAAAAATCGCCAATATAAGAAAGAAATTTAAATCGAAATTTTTTTTTCACCTTTAAAACTTTATATTTACTGCATTGAATATCCCAATTGTCATCATCATCTTCAGCATCATCATCGTTTTCGTCAACCTGAATACGATCATTGCTATTGCTTGTTTGCAGACGTATATAGAATTAACCAATGACAAGGAGCCCAGTCAAATGACCACATACTCCCTTCTGGTTGCTGGTGAGTCACGTTTTTTTTTCCATAAACGCTTTTCGGAGAACTTTACTTCACTAACATAGATTCATAAGTTCTTCTATGATATGCTAATGCAATCTGTAGTATGCAAGTTTGAACATTGACCTCAGACTTCATATGCAAAGGGAGACAAGATGGTGTAAAACTCAGGTAGGATTCTCCCCATAATACAACATTTCTGCAGAAACCTTGGTGTGTTTTGAGACTATAAAATAATTTGTATATTTTTTAATAATTTTTTGTTTTGTTTTGTTATGCTTTATTGTTTATTTTTATCAGGAAATTCTGGGCTGCCTCCCCTGAGGAAGCCGTAGTCGCAGCCTGTGGCGCGCCCAAACCCAACCTACCTAATATTAGTTGTGTTTTTGAAATTTTGCTAGGGAAGCAAACCGGAGAAACCTCCCAAGATGTTGCCAGAGTCGAAAGTAAATAATATTTGGAGAAACATAACGCCCAGATGCTGGATCGGTCCCACACCTGTCAGGCACTATTGGTTTGTGGCCTGTGAACAAGGCAAGATAGCCCACTTGGTCACAATGCTCACCCAAGTATATATGCAGTATTTTCTTTTCTTTTGAATGAATACTGTTTTCCATCACCCTATCTGTTTAGGGCCATATTTTTTATTTACAGTGTCAGTGGCGTTTTTGGTGTGGCTGATGTTGATGTGGGAGCTGACCATAGTCTTTAGGAACTTTGGACAGGGCCTGAAGGAACGCAGTAAGGTTTTGGGTATTTTTTTGCTATTGTTCATTGCAATGGTGATTAGAAGAGTGGTAAAGATGATGATGATGATGATGATGATGATGATGATGATGATGATGATGATGATGATGATGATCTTTAAACAATGATTGTGGTGGTGATGGTAGATGTAGTGTTGATGATGGTCAGTGATACAGATCGTTGGTTTGGCCTACAGCAGCAATGGCGAGGATGATTATGTTAGATAAAATGCAGCTTTTCTGCTAATGTGGCGTAACAATCATGATGAAGAGGGATAGGGGCAGATGCAATAATGATAATGTTGATGACGATTATCTTTTAGGTTCCGTAGGGAAGGGATTGAGATTGGGAAAGGCTTGAGAAGTCAATTTATGGTTAAAGGTTCAGCTCGCTGTGTTGATTTAATTTAAAACCGCCTGCAATGATTGAGATGATGATGATGGTTTACCAACTGTTGTTTTCTCTATAGCTCTCGTTTTATTATTATTATTATTATTATTATTATTATTATTATTATTATTATTATTATAATAAATTTTATATTTATTTTGAAATCATTGGAAGTTTATCCTTTTATAGACTTTTAAAATTCCCCCTTTACAGTCAATGTGACTTGCAATCAAAAGGAACAGACTTTTTGCTACCTACACATAGCCTATGATGCTTGTGATAGTCGCACGCTAAGATTATGCAGTGTCGGAGTGTATATAGTGTATAGTTTCATATCTTTGAGAGTGCGATGTGCAAAGTTTGAATCGGCATTTTGTATTGCGTAGGTTATGATAGGAAGTTAGGTTTTTCACGTGCGATACGTAGGCTCAGTTGCTACTAGAAACCTGAGCTGAGTTCTGCGCCTTGAGTTGTGAGCTGGGAGAAACGGCGAAGAGGATTAGAGTCAAGTTGGTAGCGCTTGTGGTCTGACATGACTGGGTAAATTGTGATTGCCACTATTAGAGGATAGGTGTAGGGTCCTTCTACAAGGGTTGTGTTTTGTGTTTGGAACCACCCAAGGTCTTGTTGCTTTAGTAAGGGCAAGAATGTCCAGTATACTGTCAAAGCTGTGGAATAAAGTACTTTTCCACAGTTAGGAGGAATATCACTACCACCACTTCTTTGTGATAGGTGTAGGGTGTGTTCCTAAGGGTGTGTGTTCTTATTTTAGAGACCACCCAAGACCTGTGCACTACGCCAGTGCCAGGGTGTCCTGGGACCAGTAACAGACAAACAAACCATCTACATGTACTCTCTACAGACTGTATTGTGTTGTGTTGTACTGTAGTGTGGTGTTGTGCATGTCTGTAACCTCACAGGCCAAGGAAACTGAAGATTAAGCCTACTTCTATTGTTCTTCTACGTATCTGCTGTTGGGTGTTGGATGCTGTTGCTCTATCAGCTGGTGTCATTGGTGCCAGGCTGAGATGGTGCGAGACCTTTGCCGCCTGGGCGCTATGAGACCCTTGCCACCGGGAGGACTACTGCCTGGTTCCTCCACTCTCAGGATCTTGAACACTCACAAGCATACATACCACTTTACACGCACATAAACATATATATAGACCTGTGACTATTTACTACAATCTGTGATAGATGCAAAGCCTTAGTGCACTTTCAGACAGGTTAATCAGTTCGGATTGAAGGGAGTTCTGTTTCACGGTGTATAAAGTTTGACAGTAATTAAATACTTTTCTTCAAGTCTTGGTGACTGAAACTTAAGCCATCAGTTGTGTCATTTCATCTTTATTTTCATATTGTTATATCTTGATTGTGTAATTGTATGTTGAATAAAAGAGTGTAAATGTTTATCTGGCATTTGTGTTAGTTTTTGGTTTGAGTTTGCATCCCTCCACTCGCTGTCTGAGCTGAAGTCACTGAACCCGTTCGATTGACGTGACAATGCTAGATCCTTGACACTCAGCTAGCGTCAAGGTCGCGTGTGTAGTGGATGCTGGCCTATTGTGTAATGTTGTTTTGTTTTGTGCTTTCAGCCAAAGATGTGCTGGCCACGGAAACCACCGGCCTACTGTCCAGCAACCGCAGAAAATGGCAGTTTACGTAACATTGGTAACAGGTGGTTCATGAACTATGGCAGCTGGCAAGTCGAGCAACCATGGCCGAACATAACTTTTATCACTTTTAAACATCACCTACCACAGCTTTTATATTTTCTAACCAATGCTTTCATATTTCCTAACCCATGCTTTGATTGTTCATATTGCCCAAAATACTCCTGAAAATAATACTCAACAGGTTGAAACCCCAAGGTGAATAAATCATAGCTGAAGAACAAGCAGGATTCAGGGCAGGGAGAAGTACCACTGAACAGATTTTCAACCTCAGAATAATCTGCAAGAAATACCTACAGCACCAACAACATCTATATCATGTGTCTGTAGACTTCAAGAAAGCGTTTGACCAAGTCTGGCATGCAGCTCTGTGGGCAACCATGAGAATGTACAACATCAGCCCTAACATTATTGAAGTCATTAAAAGCCTGTATTACAAGGCTACCAGTGCAGTCCTCCACAACAGCGTAATTGCGAACTGGTTCAGAACAACAATCGGTGTGCCTACTCTCTCCAACACTCTTTAACATCTTCTTAGAGTGCATCATGTCAGATGCCCTTGCAGATCATGAAGGCACAGTCAGCCTAAGGGGTAGAGCAATCTCCAACCTCCGTTTTGCGGATGACATTGATGGATTGGCTGGAGAGGAGCAAGAACTTGAACAGCTGGTACAGAGGCTTGTCACCACCTCCTGAGCCTATGGAATGGAAATAAGTGCAGAGAAGACCAAAAAGATGACCAACATCACCAATGGCATCAACATGGACATCAAAGTCCAAGGCCAATCCCTCAACACAGTGCATAGCTTCAAATATTTAGGAGCCATTGTATCAGACAATGGGTCCCGACAGGAAGTCCTCTCCAAGATCTCACAAACAGCTCCTGCTCTGACGAGGTTGAAGCCCATTTGGAAAGATAGACCACCAGTCTACATTCCAAGGTAAGGTTGCTGCACTCCATTGTTATCTCCATCTTCCTATACACTTGTGAAACATGGACCTTCACAGCAGATCTACAACGAAGAATACAAAGCATGGAGATGAGGTGCTGCAGAAGACTTCTGGGCATTTCCTGTACCCAGCACTTCACAAACTACGAAGTCCGACAGACCATCACACAAGCCATTGGACAACATGACGACCTGCTCACAGTGGTGAAGAAACTGAAACTCCAATAGTATGGCCACGTCACCAGAGCATCAGGCCTTGCAAAGACCATCCTGTAAGGCACGGTGCAAGGAAGCAGAAGAAGAGGGAAACAAAAAAAGAGTTGGGAGGACAACATTCGAGAATGGACTGGCTTGATACTGAGTAAAGCCATGAGGGTTGCTGAGGACAGAGAAAGATGGAGTACGCTGGTTAAACGATCACCTGTGGTGCTCCAATGACTTTCAAGTTACGTGATAGGATAGGATTGCCCAAACAAGGCTGTGATATTTTCTAAAGCCTTATTGTGAACCCTTTCGGTAGGAGCTGTGCTTGTGGAGATCGCGCACACAAATTAAAAAGCGAACATGTTAAGAGACTATTCATACTAAAGTGACGGTATTACTTCCCACAAGACCATATAAAACAATTATGCGGTAAATCCAGCTTGGTCCATCTGCCACATATAGCCAGCATTGGATGTGGAAGTTTAACTTCAATGTTCATTCAATTCAACGCGGCTGTCAAAACTTGGCCATGCGATGAGCGATAAAGAAAGATGGTAATCTTTATACCAGTCTTTGGCAATGCTGCAGTGAATATTGCACTATTATGTATTTATGAGATTGGGGGCAGTATCATTTCTGGGATGTGACATTGTGATTGACGCAGGTTTTTATTATTGAATGAATAAATTGTTTTTGGTTTGTAAAGGCTACAGTTTTGGAGAATTATGTTTGTTATTTATTATTAAGATTTTTTCTATAATTGTAGTTATTGATGTGGGATAGAAGCGTTTATTATTTTAATTTTTTTTGATATTTTGTCTGTGATGGTGGTGATTGATGTGGAATAGAAACGCTTATTTGTGGTTGTTTTTAAAAAGATTTTGTTTGAAGGTTCTCTGTGTCACTAGAAAAGCTGTGTGTTTGGTACTCAAGGGATTGTGTGATTTTTGTTTTGTATGCAGTCAGATTGGTAGTTTTGGGTTATTCAGCTGCACAGTGTATTGTTAAGAGAGAGAGAGAGAGAGAGCGAGGGAGAGAGAGAGAGTGTGTGGAAGCATGTGTGTGTGTGTGAATAAGTCTGTGTGTGCGTAAGCATGTGTGTGTGCAGCGTGCGTGCCCTTGTGTACATATTTATAAGTGCTTGCGCCTTTTATGTATATGGCAGACCAGCCTACCCCCCTCAGAGTAAAAGCGGGAGACAGGGGATCAAAAATTGTGATTTAACACTAACAGTCATAAAAGTGATTTACAGTCATGATTTACGGTCATTTATCAGTGACACATTCAAAAGCGTGAGTCTCCCGCCAAAAGCGGGAGAGTAGGCAGGTCTGGGTGCAAGAGATTTGTGTTTTTATTACACCTAGCAGCTGATGGTTTGAGGTTATGGAAAGTGCATGCCTGATATGTGATTCTAGAAATGTACTGTGAATTTGTGTATGGGTATGTGTGTGTAGGTGTGTTTTTTTTTTTCCAATTGGTGGTTTTTCTTTCTGAGAGAAATGCTAAACAATTGTGTTGTTTCTGTTGGCCGGTTGCAATTTCTGTACTTTTAACATTTAAATCAGTTTCTTTCCCTGTGATCATGGAATTGTCCTATTACATTCTTAAGTTTGAGTGTGGTGATTGTTTATTTTATGTTGTTTATTTGTGTGTGTGTGGTATGTGTGTGTGTGTATGTGTGTGTGTGGTCCGAATGTGTAAGTTGCCAAGTGCCTTTACGTGTTGCATAAAACGAAGATGAAAAATCATCATGGCAGGAAGTTTCCTGATGAAAGTTTCTATTTCTAAGTGTCGCCAAAGAAAAAGAAAAAAAAAGGCTTCGCACGTTTTTTTTTTTCATTTTATATTTTTGTTTTGTTTTGTCTTTTTGCTGACCCCAGCCCATATACCATTGTAAAAATGACTATGGAAATGTTAACTTTTGTATCTTCCCCCTCTACCTCCCTCTTGCATTGCAGTCCCTCCTCTCCTCCCTCCCCCCATTCTCCCTTCATCCATCTCCACCTCCTTCCTCCCCTTCTCCCTTGCAGGGGCCAAGCACACTTGTATTAAGTAGTACATACAGAGTACAGCTGATTGTGTCGTGATGAATTGGTTAATGGTCATTAATGCCCCTGGTCCCATTTTTGGAACGCAACACATTTCAATGAATGGATCTGGAGTGCTCATGTCACTGTGACTCGGATGCTGTGGGAATTAATTATCATAAAATTAGTGTTCTTGATTCTCCCGTCTTTTTTATGTGCAAATAATGTCCCGTTTATCTTCCCTCCCCTCCCTCTCTCCCCTCCACCCTTCTCCCCCCAATCTCCCGTCACACTTATCCATCATAGACTTGATGGCTGCATTCATTTTCTTTCCATCGTGCACACAACTGTTGTGTGAGCTAAAAAAAAAAAAAGTGCTAAAGTAATAACCATAATTTGTATTTCTTTAAGGGTACATTCGCTGACTGAGAAACTGAACCACTCGTACAGAGACATGATTGTCCTCCCATTACATTTTATTAATTTGATCTGACGAGTAACGCATATAGGAAAATTGCATGCCTATAGACCCAAAGCAAAGCGTAGATCAATGGCCCCTTTCATCCTCGGCTACGAATATTCAGTTTTGTAACTAAAGTACTATCTTCTTTTTGTTTTTCTTCCCCCAAGTAAAACCACGGACACATCATTTTATTCGCGCCATTCCAATTGACCCTTTTAGTAGCGATCAGTCTGTTACCGATTAAGGTTGTATAGGCAGTCGGCCCCCACAGCGACACTGACCACAAGCTGAGTGTCAGCGGCTCGCTAGAGGCATAAGCCTGTATTCGGCCTCTGCTTGATAGACAGACCTGATAGTGATCTAAGAGAGGTTTCCGCGGAACGTGCGACTATGTCGGATCACTTAATGTGTTCAAGAATAGTTTGGATAAATTATTTAGAGATAGCATCTACTCCACCAATTTGGAGGCTAAAAAAAATCTAAATTGGTAGGCACTGATGCCAGGGGGTGGGTCTTGGGACCCTCATTAAGATCAATTATGAGGGCCAAAGGCTTTTTAGCCTGCATGCCGTATTTGCTATGCTATGCTATGTCACGCCTTGTGACAGACATTTTGAAGTCCAATGAGTCTGATGACGTCCACAAATGCCACAAAACCGGAAGCGAGTAAAGCAACTTTCGTCTTCCGATACAAAACAACAAAAAAAAAACAAAAAAAAATTAAAATGTCTGCAGATTGTTTAGCATTTCCTATCTTTATTTTATTTTATTTTATTTTTTTTTCGTTTTCGTTTTCGCGGATTTCTGCGATTTTGCGGAGAACTATCAGGTTTGATAGATCTTTGACACTCGGTAGCATCAAAGTTACCTATGTAGTGGCCATTGGCCTATCCCTTCTAACGATGTTGAGTTATTTAGTTCTAGCCTTTTGGTTTTTGTCTTCTCCTTGTCTGAGCATGTTCGTTAGTTGTGTTAAGCAGTGTTTTTGAGGTGGGAAGCGTGCTATATAAGAAGAAAATGTCTTGCTTTGTTTCATTTGACCTATTCTTTCAAGCAGTGTGGATTTTTGTATCCCCTTATCAATCATAGACCTGTGATGATGTTTTGTTACCGTCTAGCGGAAGAGAGCGCAAGATTGTGTACCATGCTGCAAACTCTGCAGTTGTAACTCCTTGTAATAGAAATAAAATAACGATTTGATAAAGTTATTATTTTTATTTCTTGGTGCAAGTAGTATTTCCCCAGCTGCGGTATATAAAGAGGAAAAGTTAACTTTTTGTTGTTGTACATTCCACTTCATTTCTTTTTTATGCCTGTAAATACTTTGTAATGGTCGGCCGGAATAAGAACCAGCCAAACATCGGTTGGTTGGTCTGTTTGTCTTTCTGCCGGTTGGTGCATTGCAAGTGATATCTCAAGAATGACTGAACAGATTTTCGTAGGACTTCGTAGGAACATTACATGTGATAATGGCCAGCCTCCTGTGCCATCATATTGGCTCTCCCGCAAAGGTCAAGGTCACTTTGGTAAATGTTTGTATGATATGTATAAGATTTTTATTTTGTGAACTGTCTATTTTTTCTTCTCCTCCTACTTTGTTAACAAGTTAATGTATCTTGCACATATTGATTGTGAACATATATATATATATATTTGTATCAAGCACTTTGTTTACCCATACTTATTAAGCTTTTTGTAGCATTGTGTAATTTCTTACCATTACAAATTATGCTTGAGGAGATTATTTGCGCCATTCAAATAGAATAATAGAATAGGAAGAAACTGTATCTTGATCGCTCAAACTTGAATACATTGTAACTTGGCGCTAACAGTATACTTTGTTATCGCAGTGCCATGGACATGACCTATCAACCAGCTTGGTTTATTTAATATTGCTTCCTTTGTTGTGGTTATATCTACTTGAAAGTAGATAAACTCGTTTGATAACGTTGTACATTGCATTGCGCATTATGTATCAATCAATTTATTTATTATTATTTAACTTCTGTTAAAAAAGACATCATTTACTTGAAAAGATCAATGTACTAATTTGCATTAACAACAAACAAAAAAACCTCAAACGTGCCTATTTCTTTATTCTTTTGATTTGAACGGTTGTGACATGCGCCTTTTTATCGAGTGCTATTCAGTTTTCGAAGTTGGGTGTTGTATCTTCTTCATTGAAATGAAGTTTTCAAACAAACCAAAACAAATTGCTTACATGACCTTCACCAACATAAAAAAAAAATTTCAGTTGTAAAGTCAACGTTTTTATAAGCATATTATTAGTATTATTCATTAATAATAATAATTAATTCATTCATAATAAATAATAATAAATTCATTATTATTTTTCTTCTACCGATTGAAATTGATCAAACAGCCCTACAAAGTCATAGCTTGCGTGTGAGTGTGTACACGTGAGTGTGTATTGGGTGTGTGTGTGTGTGTGTGTCGCTAGTTTTTATATATTAGATAATTGTTAATAGTTAATGGGGTTTCCTCATTTTGTTTTATAAAATTGTTCTGTACTCATGTAGACACCTAGAGCTAAGTCTAGATTAGGTGCATAAATATAAATAATAATAATAATATTAAGGTCGTATTTGTGCATCTAGAATTTTATTCAGGTTGCACAAGGGGGTGTGTGTGTGCATGTTTGTGTAAAATTAGTAGAATGTTTGACTTGAGCAAAGTAATTGTGTGTGTTGATAACAGGGACCAGTTCAACAAATGGATTCAAAAAACCATAGAGCAAACTATGTTTTAAAAATTTTATTAAAAGGAAATAATAATGTGAAATTCAGTTATGTTTTGTCAGAAAAACAAGACAAAATACAGCTTATAGTTCTCTGTGTAAATAGGATCGAAATTAGAATTATGTACAATATATAAATCCTGAAACATTTGAATTGCTTACGTGACCTTCACCAACAGTTAAAAAATATCTCAGTTGTAAAGTCAACATTGTCTTTAAAAAATAAATACAACCCCGTTTCTGAAATATGCATAAACAGAAAAAAAAGAAAAAGAAACGTGCATTTGAAAAGACTTTTAAAAATATTGTTGAATATGAATGATAAATAAAATAATGTATATACTTATGTATATGTTGTTCATCTTGAAAATAAATAAAATGTTACATTGAATCAAATGTTAGTTAATCATTGTTTATAGGGTCCAGCGGACTGCAAAGAACCCAATCAGGACCAAACCTTGGTTGAAAGAGGGCTCACCCCTGATCCGTATAAAAGATCTACTAAAACAACTCTAATGGTAACACTGAAGGCAATCCACCAGCCGATCACTTTACAATAAAGGCATCCCAGGGGACGCTGAGGCTGTACTATAATTTATCAAACCCTCGTTTACAAAAACAAAACAGAATATAAACATCATTATAAAATATTAACAAAACACAAAACTTCTGCTACAAGTGTGTCCATGACCCTACCTCTCCCCGGTACTTGAGAAACATTGTCCCTACCCACAAACCCTCAAGGCGCCTTCGCTCCTCTTCCCAGTTTATGTTGTCCGTTCCAAGTGTGGATGGTCACAGGAAGAGGCGCTTGGGTCACCGCTCCTTCTCCCACTGTGGCCCAGCATTGTGGAACACTCTCCCCCAGGACTTGAGAATCGTAGAGACACTGGACTCTTTCAAGAGGCGTCTGAAGACGTATCTTTTTTGACTATTATTGAGTGTATACATAGAGTTCTTCTTCTTCTTTTTTTTTTTCACCCTTTTTCCCCAATCCCCTGCGCCCTGAGCATGCTGCCAGCATGGATATGTGCGCCATACAAGTGGACATCATCATCAACACATACATTTATACATATAAAATGCCTACATTGCTAAATAATAATACCTAAGAAAACCCAATATCCCCAAGCTGACTCAACAGACCCCATACACGAATGAGGATCTTGGGAGAATTTTCAAGAAGAAAGATAGGTAACTGGTCTAGCAAAGAAGATAATAGATTGGTAAAACAGAGTCGAAGTCGAAACCTTTAATTGGATAATAGCATTAGGTCCTTAATTAAATTGTAAAATTTAAAAAAAAAAAGAAAAGAAAGTTCAGAACAAACAAAATATTAAACATAAAATTTATTTGAAACTAACACAAACCTTAACAATGGTAAGAATTTTAAAAAAATTACTAAGAAAATTAATGTACCGAAATGCACATACTCCCTCCTAATAGTAGGAATGAAAAGAACACAGGAGAAAGACAGCAACAGTGGGAATTTAAAGCACTAAATTTCCACAAAGAAATCCCTGGGACACCCACAAATGCCTATAGTAATATGTAAATCATCTCTGCTCTAGTCGACACGGCATGCCCAGTACATTCACCAGTAGAAATATAATAACAATAATATAACCCTGGCAAGGCCTCACATTAACATAAGACTAGCATGCCTACTCTGACCCATCCAGTCAACTCAAAAGTTGATAAATTATAACCCAAACCAGGCCACGCCACCTTCTTGGCCTTCTGCAAAAATTCTTACAAGGTCACGAGGTCAAAATTATAGAAGAGACGTAGATCACAGGTAGCATTATTATACAGTTTGGTTTCTACCATAGCGCAGAGGTAGACACTGGTGCAAATGATTGATTGATTGATTGATTGATTGTTGCTTTAGGTCCAGCGGACTCTTCTGAGCCAAATCAGGACCGGACAACCCCCGATCCGCATAAAAGATCTGCTGAAACAACCCTAGTGGGAAAACTGAATGCCCTCCACCGGCCAGTCACTTTACAATAAAAACATCCCACGCAGGGGACGGCTGAGGCTTTACCCCAACTAATCGAACCCCTGGTTACAAAAACAAAATAGAATACAAACATCATTATAAATTATCAACAAAACACATACATATAAAATGCCTATATTGCTAAATAATAACATCATAGGAAGCCCTAGTGACCACTCGGCAGAAAGCGTCCAATACTCCCAAGCTGATCCAACAGACCTCATACATAAACAAGGAGTCTTGTCCAGGAAGAGTTTTCAAGAAAAAAGGTTGGTCATTGATCTAGCAAAGAAGAAGATAGTATAGCAGAGTGATAGGACAGATCAGGAATGGGAAAGAGCAAATGAAGAAGACAGCGACAGTGGGAATTTAACTCTTTCCCTGCCAATCGACGATATATCGTCGATCTGAGCCGCCATGTTTGTGCCAATTGACGATATATCGTCGATCTGAGCCGCCATGTTTGTGCCAATCGACGATATATCGTCGATTTCAGTATTCCGTTTTTTTGCGCAGTCCAATCCAAGTTTTATTTTAACCAAAGAGAGATAACTCTTTCTACTTTCGTTCTTGATCGACAGGCGCGTTTTTTCTTCAAATTGATTCGTTTTTAGAGTGTTTATTGTGCATTTTACTAAGCATAGTGATGGGCACAATCAACAGTGTGTCAAACTCTGTGCTAATAATCAATATAATTTCAAACTGTAAAGTGTATTTTGATCCTAAATAAATTTTCTTTCTGGTGTGTGAAGCTGATTCAGTGATTGGAATTATTCCTCCAGATTTGTTTTATCACTGTGGTATGTAGAAATATTTTTATTTTATTTTATCATTTCAAAAAGATCAACATGCTTTCAAAACACATATTTCAATAACATAATCAAATTAACATTTTTGTGGGTATTTTTCTTATTCTTCTCTCTTTTACCTTTAATTTGATATGAAATATGTCTATTTAACAACTATTATTGAAAGAACAGTAGCTCAGAAGCTTAAATGCCTAAGGTACTGAACTTTCTTTCCGGTGCCAGAGAAATGTCTGGCACAAACGTGGAAACATGCCTGGCAGGGAAAGAGTTAAAGCACTAAATTTCCAGAAAGTGGGGATACTATTTATACTGAAACCCCCGGCACTCCAACGGGGGTACTGTTGCCGCAGTGAATCAGTCATGCCTACAAAGGCAAGACAGGTTTTCAACTGGGGCTTTCACTTTTCCCTTTATAGGTTAGAACAATCTACAGTGGCAAGATTGCTCATGACCCCAAGGGGTAAATGTCCAAGAAAAGGTAGGTGTGGTTATAACATAACAGTGTAACAGAACAGTTCACTATGTTATGCAAGCGCCGCAAAATATTCGGGACCACAGACAGAACATCAGCAAATACACAGGGGTTATTCTATTGTCTGACTCCGTGGCACGGTGCGATGCAAGGGCACAGAATTCAGGATTTATTCCACCAAGTGACAGTCCACAAGGAATCTGTCCCGATGTTAGCAACACACGCACACACCTTGGCAACCAATCCATCATTCCTCTCATGCATGCACCTCACTATTATAAATGCATAGCCTTTGATTACAAAATGTGCAGTGACAAGCTATTAAATCTAGTAAACTGTCCTGTGCATACATAAATTCAGTGACCCGCTCTCTCTCTTTCGCTCTCTTTATCCCTCTTCCGCATACACACGCGTGCGCATGCACGCACAAACCCCATAGCCACACTTATACCATGCACGCTTCTTCACACAAACACACAAGTCTGTATTTATGGCAAATTGGATCGAGTTTTAGACCAAATGTAGTCACCGGAAAGGATTTTTTTTTAACAGAAAGAGTACAAAAGTCATCTAAAAATATAAGCATTAAATTTTTAAAATGGCTCTTTTTGGTACTTAAAACAGTTCTATGCACTACAAGAGCACTCCCATGTACTAAAAAAGCACTCCCATGAGGGGCGCTGAAAAAAAGTGGTGCGTGAGCTAAATGCCCCATTTTGTGCATAAAAAAGTAAGCTTAGCATCCCATGTCCATGAATACATGCCCATGCAAACACACACACTCACACACACACACACATTCAGCAAAATACACTCTCACAATTGATGCCATGCTGATTATGAAGAGTTAGGGTTAGGTTAAAATTTAAATTGCCACTGGAAAAGTTTACATTTAGTTTACATCTGATGGCAAATGAATTGAAAACTTGAGGGGCCTTTAGGGAATTACTTATATTCACAATATTCTACAACAAAAATTATTAGCCCACGCAAGCATGAAGTAAAAATTTAAAAAATGCAACAAAAAATTTAGCCATTAAAATATAAATATTAGGTGAACATGTAGACTCGCATCGCTGCGTGCATGCAAGTCAACAAGAAAAATTGGGATAAAATTTACAAAATGAGTTATAAAATTATGATGCCTAGAACGATAAAGGGCTCAAAACATAGACAAAATGATCTGATGACTATTAAGTGCCTCGAGTCAACAAAAACTGCAGCACATGCATCCCTCCATAGGTAAAGTAATCAACAACATAATCCAAAATGAACAAAGGTTTTCATGGCACTTCAAGTATCACACAGCAGGAGTTTACATGCAACAAGGTTTTCAATACTCTTTCCATCTTGCAGCTAGAATACACACAATCTTGATTTCTGTGTTGATCCCGACAGTACTCCATTTCTGCACCTGAACCTGGCCACGTCACTTGTGGGGCCCTCATAAACCACGCCTTGCCTTTGTGAGGAGGAGCCACGCCTAGTAGCACAACACAACACAGTGGAAGGAGGCCGGTGCAGAGGAAGGCAAAGATGGAACTGGACAGGTGATGTCGAAACATGGACACATCACACCTCCTGACAACAGCTAAAGACAAACTGAAGTGGCGACAGAATCCCTCAGGTCTCCCCAAATGGCTTGAAAGCTGAGGGACTAGATAAATGGAGGGACATGGGGTAACAATAAACAAATATAACAAAAAGTGTTTAAATTTTTTTTTTCAACAAAATGTTTCAAAAAGTTACTGTAAACAAGATTTTTGACTCTTAGCATCGACGACATGGCTCTGTAACTTTTCCATAAAAAGAAGAAAAAAGAAGAGCAGAAGAAAGTCTGTTAACAAATCACAAACTGGTGCTGTGTCACCCACCGGCATTTAACTACATAAATATATACAATGTAACCACAACAAATATATCACATACTGCGCTGTGCAAATGCGGGTTATACGGTTTTGTGTTGTATTGTATTGAATTGTATTGTATTGTACTGGGCCATAATGGATTGTGTTGTAAGTCACGAAGGGAACAGGCGACTGATTTCTTCGATGGAAACGTTGCCTCCCGTGACAACCGCTAACACCTCTTTGCCCTCCACGTCCGGGATGCGTCGGCTTAAAATGGCCGCCATGGCTGCACAGCCAGATGGTTCAGCTTTGATTCCACGAGTGAACAGTGCCTGCATCGCCTGAAGGATCTCCTGGTCAGATACCAAAATGACGTCCTCGACGTACTTCTTGCAGTGAGCGTAGCACAGTTTCCCTGTAAGCCAAACACGAAAGCTCAATGATTGGATCCACAATAATTGAAGGAAAGAGGATTGGAGTAAATGAGTTTAAGCTCGAGTTAGTTTTATAGTGCATGTGAATGGCTGAAGCTCAAAGTGTGTATCCATTTAATGGGTCCTTTCCAGTGCTTCATAAATCCTCATTTATTATTATTATTATTATTATTATTATTATTATTATTATTATTATTACTATTATTATTATTATTATTATTATTATTATTATTATTATTATTATTATTATTATTATTACTATTATTACTATTATTATTATTATTATTATTGTTATCATACGGGAAGCTAAAATGCATTTCTATCTTCAAATGAACTCAAAAGCACAGCAATCTGAAAAGATCACTGTTAAAGATACTCCTTCGGATGACAGTATAAACCGAGGTCTAGTTTGTGCACGCACACATCCCAAGGCATGGACTTTAAAAAAGCCTTAGGCTCATGTCTTACACGGGTCAGCGCAGGCTACACAAATATACCCAGCGCGCACTAGGTCCTTTCTCCCCATCCCTGGTCGCCAAGAATTGTGCTCAGTTGTCTGGGCATCAGACTATGCACCCAAAGGTTGCTAGAGGGCGCCTTGAGCGACTTGAGTTAGCTCCTGTATTGGCCAGCACCTTGAGCGGCTTTTGAGCTGGTGAAAAGTTATATAAAAGGGATTGAATAAATAAATAAATAAATAAATATATGTTTATATTTCTAAAATTTAGATTGACAGCTTTCAATACCATTTTTGAAAGAGGAAACCGGAGTACCTGGAGAAAACCCTCAGTGGCCTGTAATGTCTCATACCAAAGTTCGTCACTTAACGGGTTTGAATCTGCTCTCCTATTATTATTATTATAATTATTATTATTATAATTAAAGTAATAATAATAATTATTATTATTAATTTATTTCTTTATTATTATTATTATTATTATTATTATTATTATTATTATTATTATTATTATCTTTTTTTTTCATATATCAGTATTATTTATTATTATTATCAATATGATTATTATTATTATAATTATAATTATTTTTGTTATTGTTTTTATTTTTTAAAAATAAATATTTTATTATTATTATTATGAACAAAAAAAGTTTACCAGCAAAAGGCGGAGATAAGCCAACAGCCACAGACTTGACCGACGTTTTGGTTACAGCATGACCTGCTCGAAAGCTTTCCCACATTGTGTTAGCTGCAATGGACCACAAGACAAGCCCTGAATAATGATGCCTATGCGCCACCAAGAATCCTGATTTCTATATTTGTAATGTAAGAATGCCTTCTCTTGGTTGTGCATCCAGAACAAAAGCGACCTTCAACTCTAGATCTGGCTTGCATTAATTTATTAGGATCATATGCTTATCTAGCACTATCAAAAACTGTCATCTTTTCACATCTTTTTAAACGCAGTACCATACCACTGGAAGCTTTATAAAACAAGTCTGGACCAAGTCTGTGCAGGATGAAACATTAAGTTGTATCATTTATTTATTTATTTTAGGCTAAAAGGCGATTTTCCACAATTGTGTAAGTAATGCGAAAGTTAGACCATAAAGATGTATTGCTTAATATTAAAAAAAAAAAAAAAAAACACCACCCAAAACAAATTAAGTTTCAAGCATAATACTTATCCTATCCTATCCCGTAACTCGAAGGTCGTAGGGACACCACAGATGATCGTTTAACCAGCGTACTCCATCTTTCTTTGTCCTCATCAACCCTCATGGCTTCACTCAGTGTCAAGCCAGTCCATTCTCGAATGTTGTCCTACCACCTCTTTTTCTGTCTCCCTCTTCTTCTGCCTCCTAGCACCATGCCTTGCAGGATGGTCTTTGCAAGGCCTGATGCTCTGGTGATGTGGCCATACCTTCGGAGTTTTAGTTTCTTCACCACTGTGAGCAGGTCATCGTGTTGTCCAATGGCTTGTGTGATGGTCTGTTGGACTTCGTTGTTGGTGATGTGCTGGGTATAGGAAATGCCCAGAAGTCTTCTGTAGCACCTCATCTCCTTGCTTTGTATTCTTCGTTGGAGATCTGCTGTGAGAGTCCATTTTGCACAAGCGTATAGGAAAATGGAGATGACAAGGGAGTGCAGCAACCTTACCTTGGAATGTAGACTGATGGTCCTGTCTTTCCAAATGGGCTTCAACCTTGTCAGGGCAGCAGTTGTTGTGTAATCCTGAAGAAGACTTCATGTAGGGACCCAATGTCTAATACAATGGCTCCTAAATATCTGAAGCTATGCACTGTTTTGAGGGATTGGCCTTGGACTTTGATGTCCGTGTTGATGCCATTGGTGTTGTTGGTCATCATTTTGGTCTTCTCTGCACTTATTTCCATTTTATAGGCTCTGGAGGTGGTGTCAAGCCTCTGAACCAGCTGTTCAAGTTCTTGTTCCTCTCCAGCCAATCCATCAATGTTATCCGCAAAAGGGAGGTTGGAGACTGCTTTACCCCCTATGCTGACCGTGCCTTCGTGATCTGCAAGGGCATCTGACATGATGCACTCTAGGAAGATATTAAAGAGTGTTGGAGAGAGTAGGCATCCTTGGCGCACACCAATTGTTGTTCTGAACCAGTTTCTGATGGCACTGTTGTGGAGGACTGCACTGGTAGCCTTGTTATACAGGCTTTTGATGACTTCAATAATTTTAGGGTTGATGTTGTACACTCTCGTGGTTGCCCACAGAGTTGCATGCCAGATTCGATCAAACGCTTTCTTGAAGTCTTCAAACACATAATATAGATGTTGTTGGTGCTGTAGGTATTTCTCGCAGATTATTCTGAGGCTGAAAATCTGTTCAGTGGTACTTCGGCCTGCCCTGAATCCTGCTTGTTCTTCAGCTATGATTTGTTCCGTTTGGGGTTTCAACTTGTTGAGTATTACTTTCAGGAGGACTTTGCTGGGATGGCTGATGAGGCTGATGGTGTGGTAACTTTCACACTCCTAAAGGTTACCTTTTTTGGGAAGAGTGATGACAAGCGACTGGGTCCACAGTGTAGGTCACTCTCCACTCTGCCAGATCTTGTTACAAATAATGGTGAGGGCGTCATTCATTGCTTATCCTGCTTGAAGCAATTCCGCGGGTATGTTGTCCACTCCTGCTGACTTCCCTTTCTTCTGCGATTGCACTGCTGAACCAACTTCTTCTCAAAGAATTGGGAGGATTTCTTCTTCTCTGTTCTCAGGACATGCTAGAACTGATAGATCTCCATTTGGTGTGTGGTTGTAAAGGTCAGAGCAGTACTCTGTTCATCTATCCAAAACTTCTTGTTCTTCTGTAAGGCATATATGCCAGACTTGCTTTGGATCGTGGAGACCTTGGGCTGTTTAGCACTTGTCAGCCGCTTCACAGTCTGGTAGGCCTTCTTGCTGTTGTTCTTGTCCAGACTGTTCTCTATTTCCTGGCATTGATCTTCTATCAACTCTCCTTTGCTGTGCGCACGCCTTTTCGGATGTAATTGTTGATTTTTCGATAGGCATCAGCTCCCTGTGAGGTGTTCTTTTTTTCAGCTGTTTTTGTTTATCACACAGATCCAAAAGTTCAACTGTGATCCACGGTTTCTTCTTTGGGCGGTGCTTGCCAAGGATCGCTGGAAAGGCCTAGGAGAAACAACGACCTACAAAGGCCACAAGCTTTATTTCAGCGGGAGAGAAGACAGGTACGAACATAGCATTGGATTCTTGGTCCACAGAGACATTCTAGCCACTATCATGGGTTGCCGCCCAGTCTCCAGTAGGCTCATTACCATCCGTCTGAGAGCAGTCCCTTTCAAAATCACCATCACCCAGGTCTATGCCCCAACATCAGAATATGACGACAGCGAAGTCGAGGATTTCTATGAACATCTACAGGCTGCCCTTGACCAAGTGCCAAAGAAGGACATAGTCAGAGTGCAAGGCAACTGGAATGCCAAGGTTGGCCAAGATGCGCACCACAACTGGGGAGACACATGTGGACCCCGCTGCAATGACGAGACAAATGACAGAGGTCTGAGACTCTTGGAATTTGCCAGATACAACAATCTGATACTGGCATACATGCTTGGTCTCCACAAAAAATCCAGACAATGGACATGGCACAGTTCTGGTGGGGAGCATCATAATCAGATCGACTACATCATGGTCAAGACACGCTTCAGATCAAGCATCAACATTGGCAGGACACGCACTTTTCCAGGAGCAGACATCGGAAGCGACCATGATCTCATGATTATGTCCTTCCAGCTACACTTGAAGAGAGTAAACACAGCAAAGTGCACTAGACTGAAATTCGACCTAGACAAACTGCAAGACCTGGAAGTGGCAGAAATACTTCAAGCCACAATTGGAGAGAAATTTCCACCACTGCTCATTTTGGGAGCTGGTGAAGTAGATGTCGACACCATAACCACCGCCTTCAACTCAGCTGTGACAGATGCCACCACAGAGCATAATCCCAAACACTTCTATAAACAAATCAGATACAGTTTAACACTTATCTGCATCAAATCATGATTTAGTGTTATTAAAGCTACCAAAAAATCTAGATGGACGAGAAAGGGTGGGGTGTGCTGTGTGCTCTCTCATTCTTCCTGCCGTTCAGTGGTGACCTCCAAGTACGAGCAGGTCCTATCTAAGGTGATAAGGGCATGGCGTTCGACAATGCTGTGCCCTAACCACTTTGCTATTCAGCCATTCCACTCTCTCAAACACAAACGTAAAGGTAAAAACTGTTACACGTACATCCTTCAGGTTCCACAGCATAGACCCGGACAGGTTTTTTGGAAGCTAGATGAAAACAGGCCGCCATACCGGAGACGAGACCACCGCCACCACAGCACACCACCACCACATCTGGTTCCAGTCCTGATTCCAGCACTTCTAGGCCACATCTGGAACCAGAGAGTAAGGGTACCCATTAACTTTAAAATAATATTTTTTACAAACATCTTTATATGAGTCAAGATACATACTCAAAATAAATTTGCCAGCATTTTGGTGGCATAATCCAACATTGCACACATCAAAGCTGCTGTCTGCAGAACAAAAACCTGGAATTTCCCCCAGGCTATTGTAGGTATTAATTCCAAATGATAGATGAAAGTTTGGGAGAAACAGGGTTCCACTTTCCGGGCCCTGGAAAGTCTTTGAAAACTATAACTGTGTGGTTTGTGAAAGTTTGTGAATCTTAACAGAGAGCACAATCTCTGCTCATGGGATTCACACAAAACAAGCAATGACAAGGAAAATGTGGATGATAGAATGGATGTGCATTGAATTAATTTTACTTTTTTTGTTGGAGGACAGACGGTCACCGGAAATGTGTTTTCAAAACTCCGAAAATTAGTTCTTTTCCTTGCCGAAGGAAGCAAAAGTCTGGTTGCAACGATGCCGGGATCATGCAGTTTGAATGATTTGTGGTAAATTTTAGCAATCTAATCCATGTTTATTAGTCTTGCAAAAGTTTGTTATGGTCTTGAAAGTTTGGGAAAAGTTTGGGAATTTGGGGATGATTTTAGAGTATGAGCCCTGTATATCATATATACATTTTGTTTGCGTACAAGTATTGTGTGACATTAGATATTCAGTTCAGTTTAGTTCAGTCCCGTAGCCAGCCAGGCCTTTTGGGAGACATGAGGGATGCCGACCAAGAGAGTTGTCGCAGCTTGGATCTGTCTAGCGCTGTCCAGGTTTTGACATCATCAGTCCAACTCTTTCTTTGTTGTCCTCTGCGCCTTCCTCCATCCACTGTTGCTTGCAGGATAGTTTTTTGCAAGGGTGTCATGCCACGTGATATGACCAAACCACGCCAGCTTTCTCCTCTTCACAATAGCAAAGAGTGGTTCTTGAGGGTCTGCAAGTGACGTTGACCAGGTTTTGACGTGGTCCTTCGTCTTGCGTTCATGCCAGGAGATATGCAGCAGTCTGCGATAGCATTTCATTTCAAAGACCTTGATGCGTTTTTCCAATCCTGCTTTTAATGTCCAGCTTTCGCAGCTGTACAGCAGAACGGCCAAGACCAGAGACCTGAAGAGTTTCACCTTGGTGTGGAAATGAATACCTCTACTCTTCCAGATCTTGTTCAAGCCTGCCAAGGTTGACATGGCCACTGCCACAGTCTTGACCTCTGTGGAGGATCTTCCATCCTTTGTTATGATGAATCCAAGATACTTGAAAGATTCCACCTCATTCAGCTTCTTCCCGTTCATGGTGCTGTTGGGGTTTGTGATATTAGATATTACATTGTCAAAACAACATGTCCTTTTAAAGCAGACGTCGGAAGTGACCACGATCTCATGATGATATCTTTCTGGCTCCACTTGAAGAGAGAAACAAAACAAAGCACATTAGACTGAAGCTCGACCTGGATAAACTGCAAGACCCGGAGGTGGCAGAAATATTTCAAGCCATAATTGGAGGGAAATTTGCACCACAGCTCATTTTGGGAGCTGGTGAAGTAGATGTCAACACCATGACCACCACCTTTAACTCAGCTGTGACAGATGCCACCACTGAGATCCTTGGCAAGCACCGACAAAGAAAAAACTGAGGATCACACCTGAACTTTTGGACCTATGTGACAAACGAAGAGAAATAAAAAAGCAAAAGAACATTTCACAGGGAGCTGATCCTGTCCTATCCAATCCTACCCCGTAACTTGAAGGTCAGTGGGGCACCACGGATGATCGTTTAACCAGTGTACTCCATCTTTTTCTGTCCTCAGCAACCCTCATGGCTTTGCTGTGTCAAGCCAGTCCATTCTCGGATTATGCCCTCCCACCTCTTTTTCTGTCTCCCTCTTCAAGCTTCTGCCTCCTTGCACCAAGCCATGCAGGATGGTCTTTGCAAGGCCTGATGCTCTGGTGACGTGGCCATACCATCGGAGTTTCCGTTTCTTCACCACTGTAAGCAGGTCATCGTGTTGTCCAATGGCTTGTGTGATGGTCTGTCGGACTTCGTCGTTGGTGATGTGCTGGGTATAGGAAATGCCCAGAAGTCTTCTGTAGCACCTCATCTCCATGCTTTGTATTCTTCGTTGTAGATCTGCTGTAAAGGTCCATGTTTCGCAAGCATATAGGAAGATGGAGATGACAACGGAGCGCAGCAGCCTTACCTTGGAATGCAGACTGATGGTCCTGTCTTTCCAAATGGGCTTCAACCTTGTCAGAGCAGCAGTTGTTTGTGCGATCCTGGAGAGGACTTCCTGTCGGGACCCACTGTCTGATACAACAGCTCCTAAATATTTGAAGCTATGCACTGTGTTGAGAGATTGGCCTTGGATTTTGATGTCCGTGTTGATGCCATTGGTGTTGTTGGTCATCACTTTGGTTTTATCTCCACTTATTTGCATTCCAAAGGCTATGGAGGTGGTGTCAAGCCTCTGAACCAGCTGTTCAAGTTCTTGTTCCTTTCCAGCCAATCCATCAATGTCATCCGCAAAATAGAGGTTGGAGATTGCTCTACTCCCTATGCTGACTGTGCCTTTGTGATCTGCAAGGGCATCTGACATGATGGCGCTCTAGAAAGGTGTTGAAGAGTGTTGGAGAGAGTAGGGAGCTGATGCCTACCAAAAAAAATCAACAGTGACATCCGAAAAGGCATGCGCAAAGCAAAAGAGAACTGGATAGAAGATCAATGCCAGGACATAGAGAACAGTCTGAACTAAAATAATACAAACAAAAATCCTAACAAAGTTCCATTTTATACATAATTATACTCTTCTATACTGTAATGTGTCAGTGACTCTTTGTCTTGCGTCTTCTTATATCTTCTTATATCACACGTCAGCTGAGCTCACTCTTGCAGTTTACTGGCTGCTCTCATCGCTGCCAGATGAAATCAAGAGATCAGCAGGTCACCGTAAGGCTCGCAATACAGTGTTTTCCCCTCCTGCCCATGCAGCACTAGTCACAACAATAACCAGCAACTTGCAACTTTTCAAAAAGGAGTTACGCTGCCATCACCAAGTAGGGCTGTGGTGAATTTTAATACAAACTGTTTATTAGGAAAGTGTCCTATACCTACGTTCCATATCCAGCAATGAGGGCCAGGTCGTCAAAGGGATGGAAAAACAGGTAGCCTTTATCAGCGCTCATACTGTCCACAGTGGACTGGAGTTCAGAGTTCAAAGTCTGCACTACTTTAACGCCCATGCTCTGAAATCAGACAATAACGAAATAACAGATTGAACAAATAGAAAACAGGCGGACAGACAATTTGAAATAATTATTTTAAAAAAAATTATACTACACAGAACTCGTCTTTGACAGATTTGTGAAGATTTGTGGCAGCTAGAGCCTTTAGAATGGAAATAAGTGCAGAGAAGACCAAAATGATGACTAACAACACAAATGGCATCAACACGGATATCAAAGTCCAAAGCCAATCCCTTAGCACGGTGCATAGCTTCAAATATTTAAGAGCAATTGTATCGGACAATGGGTCCCGACAAAAAGTCCTCTCCAGGATAACGCAAACAACTGCTGCCCTGACAAGCAAGGTTGAAGCCTATTTGGAAAGACAGGACCATCAGTCTACATTCCAAGGTAAGGTGGCTGCACTCCCTTGTAATCTCCATCTTCCTATACTCTTGCGAAACATGGACTCTCACAGCAGACCTATATAATGAAGTATAGTAGCATGGAGATGAGGTGTTACAGAAAACTTCTGGACATTTCCTATACCCAGCACATCACCAACGACGGAGTTCGACAGACCATCACACAAGCCATTGGACAACACGATGACATGCTCATAGTGGTGAAGAAAACTGAAACTCCGATGGTATGGCCATGTCACCAGAGCATCAGGCCTTGCAAGGCACGGTGCAAGGAGGCTAAAGAAGAGGGAGACAGAAAGAGTGGTGGGAGGACAACAATCGAGAATGGACCGGCTTGACACTGAGCAAAGCCATGAGGGTTGCTGAGGACAGAGAAAGATGGCGTACGCTGATTAAACAATCGTCTGAGGTGCTCAAACGAATTTCGAATTAGGAGGCAGGATAAAATAGGTTAATAATCTAAAAAGAATAAACAAATAGAAAGACCGGTGGACATAAAAATAAAAAAATAATTAAATTATATATCAGCTATATAGAACTTGTCTTTGGCAGATTTGTGTCCATCTATAGGACAAAACAAAACAAAAAAACAAGGAAAATATTTGACTGCAGGCATGCAAAATTCAAATAAAGATTAAAATTCAACTTTAAAGGAAATTTAACTAGTCATCTTTCCTCCCCTTTACTCGCTACTGTGTCGAAAGTGAAGCACCGTCCGGTGCGGTTAGCACTTGGATGGGTGACCGCTAAGGTGTGAAGCGACAAACAACAACGCCCCCAGTTGACTCAACTGTGATTGAGTACCTACTCTCTTGAGGGTGGGGAAGGTAAAGCAGCGAGGGAGAGAGTTGGGCATCACCCTCATTACGCTGGCCCAAGATAAGTGTGATCTCCAACATCACGCTCCCCTACGGCCACAAGGCTATGGGACTACCTTTACCTTTACCTTTTTTTTTACCTCCCCTTTGGGTCCCATTCAAATATGGGAAAGGGGGACGTGGGGTATAAATGAAGGGGGGAAGGGGGTAGGGGGCAGCTGCACAAAAGCATCTGAAACACAATGTTTAGAATCAGAAGACCACTCTCAGATAGCATAGAATTAGGTCTTAAACTAAAGTTTAACAGACAACAACAAAGCAAGATAAACAAGATGGCAAGCCATTCAAATGTATTTACAGACACTCATACACACACACACACACACACACACAAACACCCACACATGCACAAAGCTAACAGACTGACAGATCAGCAATTGGCTTCCTTCTGATTCCAGACTCTTTTAGTGTATTATCAGGAAATATAACAACAAAACATTGCACTGACTCTTAGAATTTTATCTGAGTGACTGAGATATCAGCCTTCCCTATGTGTGGCCAATACCCTCCAACCCCAAAATAAATAAATTAAATGAATAAACCAACCTTGAGAAGAATGACTCGACTGTCTGGCGCAGTCATAGGCATGACCACCACACCTTTGTAACCAGACTTCTGCAGAACCGAGGCAAACGCTTTTCCATAATTCCCTGCCGACATGGTAACCAGCGTAACCTTCCCCAGATCCCGTGACTTGGAATGCTCTTCCATTTGATTCACCACACCGCGGATCTTGAACGACCCTAAAAATGACACAGAAGCAACTACAACTCCTAAAAGAATTTCAAAGACTCCACTCCATCTTCTGTTACTCAAAGTCTGTTTGTTTAGTTCGTATGACAATGACCAATATATTTAAAGAAGATTTCTGGGCATTTCCTATACCCAGCACATCACCAACGATGAAGTCCGACAGACCATTACACAAGCCATTGGACAACATGATGACCTGCTCACTGTGATAAAGAAACAGAAACTCCTGCAAGGCACAGTGCAAGGAGGTAGAAGAAGAGGGAGAACGAAAAAGAGATGGGAGGACAACATTCGAAAATGGACTGGTTTGACAATGAGCGAGGCCATGAGGGTTGCTGAGGACAGGGAAAGATGGAGTGCGCTGATTAAACGATAATCTGTGGTGCCCGTACGACCTCTGAGTTACGGGATAGGAGGATAAATCCTTTTTGAAATAAAATCATCACAATCTATGACCGGAAAATGACTGTATGATTTAGTTTAAAAATTAAGTTTTTCTTTTGAGGAAAGTGTGGGGAGTTGGATGGGTGAGTGACAATCGTGATAACTGTTTAGATAAGCTATAACATACAGGATGATTTATTATTGTCCTCATCTCTACTACTACTACTACTAATAATAACGGATTTTTATATAGCAAGTACTCCAGCCTATGACCACACTCACCACGCTTTACATAGTCATTACATATAAATACATGCACACGATAAAACATCGCTTTTGCTACAATACACCAAAAGACAGAACAGTAAAGGTACAAACTATTTACAACTATGTACACAAATTACAAAAAAGACAGAAATAGACTATTTACACTATGTACACAAATGACAAAAAAGACAGAAATAGAATAGCAAAAACCTATTCACAGCTATTTATATGCCCGGTTAGGCCCAGGAGGAAAAACAGTATAAATATTTACTGTTACTACTACTACCACTACTACTACTAACAATACTAATACAGTGAGTCCACCTATAACGAACCTTGGAATAACGAACACCCGCGATTAGCGTACTACCATCCATTTCCCGACACACTCCCTTCTTTGTCTTACTATTTAATCCCTTCCTATAACGAACAAATCCAGCTAGGCAAATAACGAATCTCCGCTTGTAACGAACCCTGTGTGTATTCCCTTGGCCTACTTTGCCTCATTTGGCTCATCGCCAATAACGAACAGCAGCAGAAGCATGCCAGTTCGTACATAGGTCAACCAGGCCTTGAAGTCATAACTGTCATTGGCTGCTATAAATAGCCTTGAATGAAGTCATTGTTGATAAACTTCGTAGGCCTAGATCGATCTACGTACTGTATGTTGTGATGTGTACTCATCACCGGTGTGTACTTCCGTTTACAGTACAAATCTCTACAGCGAATCCCGCTTGTAACGAACCCGAAATTCCCCCCCTTGAGATTCGTTATACCCGAACTCCACTGTACTACTATTAAAACTAACAATAATAATAATAATCATATTATTAACAATCATCATAATAATACAGGATGCTATCACACACTTTTTCTGTCAGTGGAACTCAAAGCGCGGCGATCTGAAAAGATGGCTATTACAGAAGGTATTAACTTTAATTCAATTATGTCACACGTACACCCTACCTTGGTTCTGCATGTTTTCCAACTTGAGATACAAGCGCAGATCTCCCACTTCAGGAAACATGTCCTGTACGTCAGCGAGCAGTGGAGTTCGAACCACCATGCCGCTGGTTTCCAGGGTCCGCTTGGCTGCTCTGATCTGTTCCAAGGTCACCAGCCCTTGGTCACTGCTAGCTCCATCTGCTTGAAAATCTAGCAGAATTGATAGAGTGAGATTTAATAGTAATAATAATAATGATAATAATAATAATAATAATAATAATAATAATAATAATAATAATAATAATAATAATAATAATAATAATCTATCCTATCCTATCCTATCCTGTCCCGTAACCCGAAGGTCATAAGGGCACCACAGATGATCGTTTAACCAGCATACTCCATCTTTCTCTGTCCTTAGCAGACCTGATGGCTTCGCTCAGTGTCAAACCAGTCCATTCTTGAATGTTGTCCTCCCACCTCTTTTTCGGTCTCCCTCTTCTTCTACCTCCTTGCACTGTGCCTTGCAGAATAGTCTTTGCAAGGCCTGATGATCTGGTGACTTGGCTATACCATCGGAGTTTCCGTTTCTTCACCACTGTGAGCAGGTCTTCGTGTTGTCCAATGGCTTGTGTGATGGTCTGTCGGACTTCGTCGTTGGTGATGTGTTGGGTATAGGAAATGCCCAGAAGTCTTCTGTAGCACCTCATCTCCATGCTTTGTATTCTTCGTTGGAGATCTGCTGTGAGGGTCCATGCTTCGCAAGCATATAGGAAGATGGAGATGATAAGGGAGCGCAGCAGTCTTTATAATTATTATTATTATTATTATTTTTTATTATTATTATTATTATTATTGATGCTATATTATAATACATCTATATATATGTGTGCTTTAAACCCCAAATCTAAAACCCCCCTGAAAATAATACTCAACAGGTTGAAACCTCAAGCTGAACAAATCATAGCTGAAGAGCAAGCAGGATTCAGGGCAGGGTGAAGTACCACTGAACAGATTTTCAACCTCAGAATAATCTGTGAGAAATACCTACTGCACCAACAACATCTATATCATGTGTTCGTAGACTTCAAAAAGGCGTTTGACCGAGTCTGGCATGCAGCTCTGTGGGCAACCATGAGAGTGTACAACAACATCAGCCCTAAAATTATTGAAGTCATCAAAAGCCTGTATGATAAGGCTACCAGTGCAGTCCTCCACAACAGCGTCATCGGAAACTGGTTCAGAATAACAATCGGTGTGCGTCAGAGATGCCTACTCTCTCCAACACTCTTCAACATCTTCATAGAGCGCATCATGTCAGATGCCCTTGCAGACCATGAAGGCACAGTCAGCGTAGGGGGAAGAGCAATCTCCAATCTTCGTTTTGCAGATGACATTGATGGATTGGCTGGAGAGGAACAAGAACTTGAACAGCTGGTACAGAGGCTTTACACCACCTCCAGAGCCTATGGAATGGTAATAAGTGCACAGAAGACCAAAATGATGACCAACAACACCAATGGCATCAACACGGACATCAAAGTCCAAGGCCAATCCCTCAACACAGTGCATAGCTTCAAATATTTAGGAGCCATTGTATCAGACAATGGGTCCCGATAGGAAGTCCTCTCCAGCATCGCACAAACAACTGCTGCCCTGGCGAGGTTGAAGCCAATTTGGAAAGACAGAATGATCAGTCTACATTCCAAGGTAAGGCTGCTGCGCTCCCTTGTCATCTCCATCTTCCTATATGCTTGCGAAACATGGACCCTCACAGCAGATCTCCAATGAAGAATACAAATCATGGAGATGAGGTGCTACAGAAGACTTCTGGGCATTTCCTATACCCAGCACATCACCAACGACGAAGTCCGACAGACCATCACACAAGCCACTGGACAACAAGATGACCTGCTCACAGTGGTGAAGAAACGTAAACTCCGATGGAATGGCCACATCACCAGATCATCAGGTCTTGCAAAGACCATCCTGCAAGGCACAGTGCAAGGAGGTAGAAGAAGAGGGAGACCGAAAAAAAGGTGGGAGGACAACATTCGAGAGTGGACTGGTTTGACACTGAGCAAAACAATCAGGGTTGCTGAGGACAGGGAAAGATGGAGTATGCTGGTTAAACGATCATCTGTGGTGCCCCTACGACCTCTGAGTTATGGGATAGGATAGGATAGGACCCCCAAATCACCAGTCAGGATCAAAGTTCTGTGATCTGTGCTATGCTATGCAGCATAGAAGGTAGAGCAATCTTAAACCTCCATTTTGCGGACGACATTGATGGATTGGCTGCAGAGGAACAAGAACTTCAACAGCTGGTACAGAATCTTGACACCACCACCAGAGCCTTTGGAATGGAAATAAGTGCACAGAAGACCAAAATGATGACCAACTACACCACTGGCATCAACACGGACATCAAAGTCCCAGGCCAATCCCTCAGCACGACGCAAAGCTTCAAATATTTAGGAGTAATTGTTCCTGCCAGGAAATTCTCTCCAGAATTGCATAAACAACTGCTGCCCTGACAAGGTTGAACCATACTAAAAAATACAGGACCATCAGTCTATACTCCAAGGTAAGGCTGCTGCGCTCACTTGTCATCTCCAACTTCCTTTAGGCTTGCGAAACATGGACCCTCACAGCAGACCTACAATGAAGAATACAAAGCATGGAGATGAGGTGCTACAGAAGACTTCTGGGCATTTCCTATACCCAGCTCATCACCAACGACAAGTCAGACAGACCAGCACACAAGCCTTTAGAAAACACGATTACATGCTCAAAGTGGTGAAGAAACAGAAACTCCGATGGTATGGCCACATCACCAGAGCATCAGGCCTTGCAAAGACCATCCTGCCAGGAGACAGAAGAAGAGGGAGACAGAAAAAGAGGTGAGAGAACAACATTCGAAAATGGACTGGCTTGACACTGAGCGAAGCCAGGAGGGTTGCTGAGGACAGGGAAAGATGGATTACGTTGGTTAAATTATCATCTGTGGTGCCCCAACGACTTTCGAGTTACGGGACAGGGTAGAATAGGATAGGTTTCAGACAATGGGTCCTTGACAGGAAGTTCTCTCTCTCTAGGATAGCACAAACAACTGCTGACCCGACAAGGCTGAAGCCCATTTGGAAAGACAGGATCATCAGTCTACAATCGCCTTGGGAATGGAAATAAGTGCACAGTGACCAACAACACCAATGCCATCAACACGGACATCAAAGTCTAAGACCAATCCCTCAACAGCTTCAAATATTTAGGAGCAATTTTATCAGATAGATGGAGAGAGTACTGCTCTGACCTTTACAACCACACACCAAATGGAGACCCATCAGTTCTAGCATGTCCCGAGAACAGAGAAGAAGAAGAAATCCTCCCAATTCTCCGAGAAGAAGTTGAAGCTGCAGTGCAATCGCTGAAGAAAGGCAAGTCAGCGGGAGTGGACAACATACCCGCGGAACTGCTTCAAGCAGGAGGAGAAAGAACAGGAAAAGAGGTGGGATAGGAACATTTGAGAATGGACTGGCTTGACACTGAGTAAAGCCACGAGGACTGCTGAGGAAAGTGAAAGATGGAGTACACTGATTAAACGATCATTAGTGATGCCCTAATACTTTTGAGTTACAGGATAGGATTGGATAGGATAGAATGCCATGCACACTCTAACATCATCATCATCATCATAATAATAATAATAATAATAATAATAATAATAATAATAATAATAATAATAATGGGAATTTGTATAGCACAGTTTCCTGAGCTATGCTCAGTCTCATTGCACTTTACAAATAATAATAATAATAATAATAATAATAATAATAATAATAATAATAATAATAATAATAATAATAATAATAATAATAATAATAATAATAATGGGAATTTGTATAGCACAGTTTTCTGAGCTATGCTCAGTCTCATTGCACTTTACAATCAAAACATACTTTAAGAACCTGTTAAAAAAAATCAGACTTAAAAATGAAGTCATAAATAAAGATACACGAAAAATTACAAAGACAATCATACCTAAAATAAAAGCAATCCTGATATATCTGAGATATGAAACTGCTTATATTGATAAAAAGTAAAACATTACATTAACAATCAGTTGGTAAACAAGTATAAGGCTTATCAAGAGATAAAAATGTAACTCATTCTTTCTCAAGCAGTGATAAATCCGTACAGCGCAGTCTAGTGATAACTGACCAAGCTACTGAACGAGTCCTTATTTGGATTTAATATGCATACAGTTGACTTTAAAATGTTGAACCCATTCTCTGATTTCCAGCTAACAAAACACATATATATATGGGGTGGTCTCGTGGCGCAGTGCAGTGGATAAGTCGCCGGTTTCCTATGCCGAAGGTCGCAGGTTCGATTCCCGCAAGGGGCGAACATATGTGACTTATGTATGAGACTATTGAGGTCACCGAGGGTTTTCTCCGGGCACTCCGGTTTCCTCCCTCCCTTCAATAATGGTACAGAATGCAGTCAATAAAAAAAAAATCAAAAATAAAAATTCGATTTTCTTCCGTCTTCTAATAGCGATCTCCCTGCCTTTACACCACCTGTTTGAGTGATGTATGTGTATTTGGTGTGTGTGAGGGTAAATGAGACAGGTGAGCGTGTATGTTGGTATAGCTCGCCACGCTTTGAGCCTTGGGGAAAGGCGCGTACATAGCATCCTGTATTATTATTATTATTATTATTATTATTATTATTATTATTATTATTATTATATGGGGTTCAATGATTCTGCTTCAGGTTAGACACTTTTTTTACAAATGTCTTCGATGATGGCGAGTCCAAAATGATTCTACTCTGCCAGAAAAGTTGCAGAGCTGTGTATTAACTATTATAGTAATGACTGATGGTCCTGACAAAATCATTCCAGAAAAAACACCTCAAAATGGTATTGAAAACTTGTTCAGTAGTTCCTAAGTTATAGAGTATTATATGCAAAACCCATGAATTCTTGGATAAGGCCTCTACACAGCTGGGCCAGAGGTGAAGTGGCTGCCTACACACCTGGGATAGAAGAATGAGTTAAGCGTCTGCCTTGCACAGCTGGGATAGAATGAGTTAAAGTATATACTAAAAATTAAAAACACATAATCTTCCTCCTCTCCATGCAACCATCCTGCACAATCTCACCCCTCCTGTCATATCCTATCCTGTAACTCGACACACAGAATGAATAAGAATATATATGTACAGCATATTGATGCTCCACTTGCCAAATAATTCAGTAAAGCATGGATGGCGCATGCTGAGCTTCGGTCAAGAGAGTCAGAATGATAGTGAGCAGTGCAGGATGAGAAAGTGAAATACGATCCATCAAGATTATTGGACCAGATGTGTTCTAAGTGCTCGTTAGAAAGTTTGAGTGGTTGGAATATGACTGA
>CM072514.1:77688941-77703941 GCA_036898135.1 Oncomelania hupensis | reverse complement strand
ATTGCCTAGCTATTTCAGCGAGCTCCTATCTATGCCTGTGACGCGTCTCCCTTCTGGTTACACGCTCTGGATAGTGGAACGCCTAGTTGTGTCCACCTCGGCCGTAACATCCAATTATTATGCCCCCCCTCCTCCCCCCCCCCCCCCCCCCCCCGCAAGACGAACAACATGGGAGGTGTCTCCAAATTAATGCCTTAAACTAGGAGATAATCAGATTTTCGTGTATTGAAGTTTATATCGTGCTGACCACTGAACTAATACCTGCACACACAAACACACGCACACGCACGCACGCACCCACACACCTACACAAACGCCCATACACACACGAGGCATTCCAATGCTGAATATGTCTGCACTATGCTGCGTTGTATAATAATGCAATTTAAATACCATCAAAGAAACATGCAACCTTATGTCATTGGCAACCAACACAATAACACAGATGTATAATGTATAACTCACAACAATTGATATAATCTAATACACAATAACAGATGTATAATATACAACGCAGAAAAATTGATATAATCTAATACACAATAACACAGATGAGTAATGTATGCACAACAAGTCATATCATACTAACAAGGTTAATGCAACAAAGTATAGGAATTCGTCGTCTGAGTTCTAATCGCCTGGAGCATGCAGGTGCTTGGCCTGGAAATTATGCTATGCAAAAGGGGCGTGAGAGAGAGAGAGAGAGAGAGAGAGAGAGAGAGAGAGAGAGAGAGAGAGAGAGAGAGAGAGAGAGAGAAAGAAAGAGAGAGAGAGAGAGAGAGAGAGAGAGAGAGAGAAGGGGATGGGTGACCCCATGGGTCCAATAATGTTATTTTATTCATTTTAAGAAAATGTTTGATCCCAGTTGTTTGGGCGTCAGACTAAGCCAGCAAGCGGGCTTCCTCGAGAAGCTTGAGCTATGGATTCTGTATCGGCCAGAGCCGTGAGCAGCTCTTCAGCTGAAAACGCAACGCTATACAAGAACAATACAATAAAATTAAATCTAATTTAAAAAATGAAATGAAATTAATTAAACAATACAAAAATCATCTGTCTCTAATCTTGTGCAAAATAAAATCCGTTTTGTATTTACTCAAACACTACAAGCTATAATTCTGAGGGCCTTATAGGATGTCCGTGGGTTGGGGAATCGCGCTATTCAAGAAACAAAAAGCAAAACTTTCATCTTACTTCAGCTAACACTTGCATTCCAGTCTCTCTCAAATTAAACGCAAAAACAAAAGCAACATTTTATCTGTCAACAAAATTATGACATATGATAGCGTACTAATAAACTACGGCATCTTTTTTATTTCAAAAAAATAAAAAGAATAAAAAGAAAAGAAAAAAAAGAAAAAAAGAAGCTTTCTTTGACTTCTATATAATATTTTGAGCATAACGCTGGGAAGATAATTTCGCTACAGTTAAAACAATAATATTGTTATAGCTTTATTTCACTCCTTAACTTCAGTCAAAATATAATAGGCAATTAGAAAAAGTATACATTGGACCTCTGGTGTTTTTGCATTGTATTGTATTGTATTGTATTGTATTACAATTTACATTGCACTGCGAATACTTCTTGAATTGTATTTGTCATAGACCATAAATAACTTACTTGTGGTCTATGTATTTGTGTATTGTATTTGTGTATTGTATTGTATTGTGTTGTATTGTATATACAGAAACAAACTACAATAATCAAGGCTCATAACAAATGATATGTCGTGAAGGCAAGAGGCAGGAAGGACCCCCCTTTTTGGGGGAGGAGGAGGGGCAGCACTATGAATAATTATGAAAACATTGTCAGGAAAATAGGTTACATTTATATATAGTCTCTCCTGAAGAAAGAGATTTGGAGACGTCCTTGCCTCCAACAATCCTTAACAAAACGTTTTTACAGTAGAATAGGTATTGCATCTAAAACATATTAGAACTTATTTGATGCAATCTGCGTATGGTCATGAGAGTATCAAAGAACGAACATATATCCACCAACTAATTTTCCATGCGGAGCACCAGCGGTCTAGGATTGATATGGAGCTTGTTCCAGTGTGTATTCCTCCTTCGGATGAGAGTATGAACCGAGGTCTAAGTCTGTACACGCATGTATGCTTTAACATCGCATGGACTTTTAAAGAAAGAGCCTGACTCCCGTGTCCTAGTAGCAGAAACAAACGCACCCCAACAAGCACTACATTCTACATCCCTCTCCTGTCGTTCAGAATCGCTTTCAGTAGTTGTCCGAGACAGTGCTAATCAAACAGCAAGTGGACGCCTTGGCCGGCTTGATTTAAAATTCATGTCCTCCGCCAGCGCCTTGAGCAGCTCTAGAGCTGGAAATGCGCTATATAAATAATACTCATCGATAGGAGCTGCATGCCTCGCAACAACATAATACGTCTTGCATTGTTCACACCACCACTTGGGACAAATGGTTTGTTTAACCCATAACCCTGCTCGCGTGTTCCCGAATACGCTCTAGCGAGCGGACCTTTACGCGCAAATGCGAGTATTATAATATCGTCAGGTAAAATGGATGATTATAAACCATCGCTCTAGAAAAAAAAAGAGGATTTCAACGATAAAACTATCGTGGATGCAATCCCTATTGTTGAGCAAAAAAAAATGCACAAAGAAGAATGTTGAAAACGTCATCAATTCTTGTAGATCTATCCACCACACTCCACAAAAGGACCAACCGACACAAGGAATACATTCGAATAATGCTTGGCGGTCGCTCAGCTGTCAAACAGAATAACGGTCGCTCTGTCAAACGGAATAGCGGGGGTTCTGTCAACCACAACGTCAACTCTGATTCAGGACTCGGTCCTTCAGCCGCTGGTGGTGGTCCCTCTCGTAAAAGCTGTAGAACACGATGAAGCAGCACGCCACGTTTTTGATGAGAAACGGCGAGACCGGAAGGTCCTCGTGGTGCCATAGCAATAACCTTGTTGCCATGAGAGGCAGGTTGATGACGAACAGGATCAATAGGCGATCCATGGTCTGGTAGAACTGAAAAATCAGAACATATATGAAAAAATAATTATGCCATTTATGGCGAGTTTGTGTGCGTGTTTTTGTTGTTGTTGTTGTGTTCAGGCAACGTGAATTATAGATAGGCCCCTGATTGTCGTTAATGGTCGTCGGCGTCATTCATCCTATACGTTGTCCTTGTCGTCGTCATCATCATCATCATCTTCATCATGGTCATCAAAATCATCGTGGTTATCAAAATCATCATAGTCAGTTATCGTCGTCGTCGTTGTTGTCATTGTCGTCATTAATATCATGATGATCGTCACAGTCGTTGTTGTCTTTGTTAACATTGTCGTGGTAGTCATCATCATAATAATCATTACGTCATCATCATCGTCGTCGTCGTTGCTGTCAGTGTCGTCTTCCTCATTCCTCTCTTCAGGGTAGCACCGCTGTTGACCATGCCAAAGGGCATCCTCAGCACTCGTACGCCCTATCAGGAACTGTAGATTATAGTCACACGACACCGAAGCGTATAGGCGACTACTGGTCACATTATTCTGACACCAGCGAACCAGTTGATGGTAAGGGGAAAATAATATGGTCACACATTGGCCAATCCGGGATTCGAAAAAGGTACCTTTCGGTTACTAGTAAGACGCTCTACCAAATGAGCTACCCGGCCCCTCATTCCCTATCAGGAGTTATGAAAGCAGTCTTTTGTATGTCCTGTTGACGCATGTGAACTTTGCAGAGGTCAATCTTTGAGAAGATTTTACTCCCCGATAATTGACGGAACAGGTCTGCTGCAGTATGCATCGGCCCAGGGTCGAAGACGGTGATCTTGTTAACCTTCCTGTAGTCAATGCATACTCTGTTACTCCCGTCCTTCGTCTTCACGATTACGACAGGGGACGCGTAGGGGGAACTGGACTCCCTGGTGATGTCCATCATCAGCATCTCATCTGTCTTTTTTCAAAGATTGGCGGGCCTTTGAAAGGGATCGGGAAGGGTTTGGATCGAACGGGAATATCTGAAGTAATGTGGACTTGATGTTCGACCAAAGTTGTAGAGCCTGGGAAATCACTGAAATTATGGGGAAACTCGCCCATAAGGTCCTTGAGCACCATCGTTTGACCCTCCGTCAGGCTTGGTCCGATGCCTTCTTTGCTGTGGAAGTCTACAATTTCCAACAGTTCTTCGCTGTCAAAACTGTCGTCAATCTCAACTGCTGTTGTTGCGAGTACAGTCTCTGGTGGCCTTTCCGCATACAGCTTAAGGAGGTTGGCGTGGTATATCTTGGAATGCTGGCCGACCTTTACCTTGTAGTCGTTGACCCTTACCACGGTCTCCACTTCGTACAGGCCTTTCCACTGCATCAGCAACTTATTGTGTTCAGTAGGTAGCAGCACCAGCACTTTGTTGCCAGGTTTGAACTTCCTGTTTACTGCCCTACGATCGTTGTAGTGATTTCCACAGTCATGGGACTTCTTCAGGTTTTCTCTAGATATTTCGAGAGTCTGCTCCAGCTTCTCCAAATAGCTCAAACACGGACTGGTAGCTGTTCTTCACCGCACCTCTGGGGTGTCTATATCTTTCGTACACAGTTCTTTCAGAATGTGCATCGACCCTCGGGTGGTTCTTCCGTATAACAGCTCGAAAGGAGAAAAGCCGATGGACTCCTGCGGCATTTGTGTGTAGGCGAACAGTAAGGCCTTGATGTAGAGATGCCACTATCTGGGCTGCTCGCTGCACAGGTTTTTCAGGGTGGACTTAAGCGTAGCATTGAACTTCTCGACCAACCCGTTGCACGTTGGTTGGTAGGCTGTCGTAGTCAAATGCCGGATGCTCAGCAGTCTGTTGTCTTCCTTCATTGCAGTCAGAGACGAACTTCCCGAGGTCTGTCAGGATTTCTTCGGGTACAACAAGTTTGCTGAACATGTCCACCGGCGCCTATGCCACAGTTTCAGTGTCAATCTTCTTCAGAGGCACTGCTTCTGGGTACCCAGTCGCATAGTCCACAGCGCAATATCAAATCAAAGGTAAATACACGCTATCATTGCATGCTTTGCAAAACAAAAGGATCGAATCTATCGTGCGCGTCTTAATCGTAACAATGATGAGATGATGATGATGATGATGATGATGATGATGATGATGATGATGATGAAGATGATGATGATGATGATAATGATGATGATGATGATGATGATGATGATGATGATGATGATGATGATGATGATGATGATGATGATGATGATGATGATGACGACGACGACGACGACGACGACGAGTTGACGATGGTGGATAATTAAGAACTACAATAATTATGGTACTACAGCAAAATTTACCTCAGGCAAGCGGCGCGCGCCAAACTGGGTCCGCGATAGTGCCATGAGCGGCAAGGTGGGCAGAACCAGATTGAGACAGGCCACGCCCAGTACCACCCACATGACCCAGGTCGTCAGGGCGACACGCGCTGTGGGCGAGGTCAGCACATTCAGGAGGTCAACGGCGTCCAGAATGTCGAAGATGACGAGGTAAGTGATGGAATCGATGCGCTGACGTCTGCGAGACTCCGGGCTGGCGTCGTGATGGGCCAGAAGCAAAAGCAGGAAGACCAGGGCTGAAGCTGACACCGTCATCTGTAGAAAGGATGGACAAATCAACGGATCAGTAAATCAATCAACGCGAGTCATCAGTGAACACCGCACCACTTCTCAAAGCTCAACGCCGTACGCCTGATATAGACCTACACATACTCGCATGCCAGTAGGCTGGCCTATATCATAACCTCATCCCCCTCCCCCTCTCCCCTCCATCATTAATGTGTACTTCTTGTACCCGCTTAGGGAAGGGGAGGGAGGGCGGGGGATCTCATGTCGCAGTAGGGTTAGTCGCCTGTTTCTTACTATGCCAAAGGTCGTAGTAGTAGTAGTAGTAGTAGTAGTAGTAGTAGTAGTAGTAGTAGTAGTAGTAGTAGTAGTAGTAGTCCTTCAGAGGAGTGCATAAATCGATTCCCGCAAGGGGCGAACTACGTAACTGAGATATGATAGTATTCAGGTCACCAAGGGTATTCTCCGGGTACTCCGGTTTCCTCCCTCCCTTCAATAATGGTATTGGATGCAGTCAATCTAAAATTTCAACAACAAAAATTACATTTCCTTTCCGTCTTTTAATAAGATAAGATAAGATAAGACACATTTCTTATCTGTTACAAGAAATTACATAATGGTGTACAATTACAATCAACAAGGAATAAACATCATAATAATAAAAATGATAATGATAATGAAAATAACACTGTCACATTTATAATTACACTTATGCATACTAACATTAAACGACAGCAAATGTTAAATGAAATTATTTTGGACACATACAAACACACACACCCACACATGCCATTTATTAAGTAATGAGACAGCCTTTGGAATAAAACGGTTTTTCGTTCTGAGAGTTCTGACCCTTGGTGTTCGGTAGCGCCTTCCAGAAGGCAGGAGCTGGAAGTGGTGCGCAAGCACATGAGTGCTATCCAGCACAAGGCAACTGGCTTTCCGCACAACACGCCTTTCATACAACAGATCTGCATATTCTCTTGTTTTACTCCAACAACCTTCCCACAGATATTCACCACTCGATCCAGCATACTTTTGTTTTTATCGCACAAACTTCCATACCAGCAGATAAAAGAAAAGGTAAGAACGGGCTCAATAAAAGAAGAGTAAACAGTCTTAAGGATGCGGCTATTAACTTGGAGATTTCGAAGTTTTTGAAGGCAGTAAGTTCTAGACTGACATTTTTTGTGGATGGCCTGGGTGTTTGCAATGAAGTTCAGTTTCTCGTCAATGATGGTTCCGAGGTATTTGTATTGAGTGACTCTCTCGACTGTAACACCATCAATGACAAGGACATATGATAATAGCGATCTCCCTGCCTTTACACCACATGTTTAGAGTGATAGATGTATTTGTGGTGTGTGTATGTGTGTGAGAGAGGGTGAACCATGTGAGTATGTTGGTACAGATCGCCGCGCTTTGAGCCTGACTAATGATTGGGTGTAGACTTATATATCATCCAGTAGTATAGTAGTAGTAGTAGTAGTAGTAGTAGTAGTAGTAGTAGTAGTAGTAGTAGTAGTAGTAGTAGTAGTAGTAGTAGTAGTAGTAGTAGTAGTAGTAGTAGTAGTTGTTGTTGTTGTAGAATGGTCATGCGTAGCCTACCTGTAACGTGTTGGTGCCCAGGCTGTCTTCATCCTGCAGTTTGTGGGCAAAGTTGTAGTAGACAAGCAGCACTCGAATGCCCAGAACGGCCGAGTACACTAACCACGCGAAGTACACCAAGGGCATGCTGCCGGCTGAACGAATCTCGCCTGCAAACAAGGGGGAGAAAAACAAAAAACAACCTCAGTATGTCAACTCACGCAACGACAATGAATTAGGGAGACAAAAGAGTTTGTGTGAGAGCACACGTGATCAAGGTGTCTCGCCTGAAAAGAAGGGGAGTTTACCGACAGCATCTTGCGTATCATCCTTTTTGGATGCTGTCCCTTCATGGAATGAGGGAATGATAGGTAATATCTATCTCCCTTTCTATGATGCCAACTGGTTTTGGATAGGATCTATCTCCCCTTTACCCCCGTTGGGGTGCCGGGGGTTTCAGTATAAATAGTATCCCCACTTTCTGGAAATTTAGTGCTTTAAATTCCCACTGTCGCTGTCTTTCTCATTTGCTCTTTCTCATTCCTGCTCTGTTCTATCAATCTGCTATACTATCGTCTTCTTCGCTAGACCAGTCTCCTACCTTTTTTCTTAAAAACTCTTCCGGGAGAAGACTCCTTGTTTGTGTATGAGGTCTGTTGGATCAGCTTGGGAATATTGGACGCTTTCTGCCAGGTGGTCACTAGGGCTTCCTATGAGGTTATTATTTAGCAATGTAGGCATTTTATATGTATGTGTTTTGTTGATAATTTATAATGATGTTTGTATTCTATTTTGTTTTTGTAAACGGGGGTTCAATAAGTTGGGGTGAAGCCTCAGCCGTCCCCTGCGTGGGATGTCTTTATTGTAAAGTGACTGGCTGGTGGAGAGCTTTCGGTTTTACCACTAGGGTTGTTTCAGCAGATCTTTTATGCGGATCGGGGGTTGTCCGGTCCTGATTTGGCTCGGAAGAGTCCGCTGGACCTAAAGCAATAATCATGTAATGTAATGTAGTGTAATCTCCCCTTCTCTGTTGCCAACGGTTTTGGATTTGTGGATTTGTGCCATGCATGTAGTTGGCCATTTTGCTGTGTTCTCAGCTCGTCAGCGTATCGGCTTTGCTCGTTGAAAATCAAGGGACTGATGGATGACAATGAATGAACGGCTTAGTGTGGCTGTAACGATAAAGGTATTATTTTGGGTTTCGGTGGTTTTCTGTAACCTTTCCTTCTGATGATAGCGGAGATTTTTCTTTCTTTATCTCCATTTATCTGGAAGCCTAGAGTGCGAGGCTTGTTGCTAATTTCCCCTCCTTCGCCGCTTTTCGCTTTCTGGTTTCTTCACCCAACGAAACAGTCATGATTAACAGCTAGATAACATGAAGGGTGGTGATGTGCCCTTATTTCTCTTCGCCGTCAGCGGTCCCATCTACAAATTAACTAGCTCCATTGAAGCTAATTATCCTGCTTGATGACGCCGAGGCCTATAAATCTCGAGGGGAGCAAAAAAAGGAAGGTATCCTACGCACTACGTGCAGAGCTGCGCCACAGACTTTTTAAGAAGTGACTGGCTACAATACTTTTTGTATCTTTATCACTGAAAGAAGAACCATATACACAGCTCGTGTGTAAATGGATGCTTTATTCTTGTTGACGACGGAAACACAGTTGTGGCAGATTTTTGGGCGGCGGGAAGAGTCTAATCTTATCTTGTAAAAATCAAATCCTATCCTATCTTGTAAAAATCCTATCTTGTAAAAAGAGAGTTATCGTTCTTGATATACCTGTCATAGACTTCTTTGTGCGTGTTATAAAATTAGCTTTATTTTCAGAAGATTTCTACAAACTTGATATTAGTTTGTAAACAGTTTTTTTTAATGTTCCAATTTCACGTATACACGCATTCATCAAAAGGTCTTTCTTATACAATTACACAAGTTGAGACAGAGAAAAAAACAACTTGAAACACTGAAGAAGTAAAATACACAACATTTGGAACACAACACCGATTTACGTTTTGCTAATTTTATGGTTCCCTTCTTTCTTACTCAAGGTAGTAGAATAGTAAAACGGAATTCAAGAAAACTATAAGTCCTAGAGTAATAGAATAATAAGTAACTGAACTATAATATGATTTTATCTCTCTCTCTGAAGCAATCCCGTTCCGGTCTGACAGACAATGACATTTAGCAAATTATGAAAATATTTTATGCATTTACAAATTTAGTTTCAATTTTATAAATCATAAAATATAAATATTCAAATTACCGTGTCTGTCATGAACAGAATCCAGAATCACCACAGTGAAAAACAGAAGTACAAAAACACGGTAAAACATATTTCCAGGTGACACAAAATAAACATTCACTCTTTTTTCACAGTATATCTTTCATTCCACTATTACTCTATTCTAGTCCTATTTCATCCATCCAATCACTGACACTCTCAGATGCATACAAGAACAGCCTTCTGTTCTCCAAACTGTCTTTAGCGCAAAATATTAATGAACTAGGAAATACAGTACCCACGCCACGTGCCTACAGTATGTCAACAGCCCTTGCTCGTAGCCTAACCCTATAAACACGTGATGTATACACAAATAAAAATAGTTGCCAACTCACTTCAATACCGCGAGCGCGGCTCATTTAGTTACTAAACAAGGGCTGTTACATTGCAATGGAAATCACACTAGTGTGAGAGCGATTATACCTTTCTCGAGGGTGTAGTCCTCTCCTCGCAAGGCCGAGATGCAGCAGCTGGCGCTCAGAATCCCCTCCCCGCCATCAGGGGCGGGGCTCATGCGCGACCCTCCTCCTCCTTCCACTTGGGCAGGGTTAAGCAGAGACCCTCCCCCTCGCAAATTCCCTGGGGCCGTACTAGAGATGAAGCGGCGCATCACCAACGCCATCTGGCGATAGGAGATAACGAATGCGACGACGAACACGAGGAGAACTGCGATGTCAGCGGCAATCCATGCGTAGCAGTAGGTACTGGAGACAGAAATTCGAATTTTGAGTCCGTCAATGAATTATGTACCAGTTACCAGATATCAGATAGAAATGATTAATTGTCCACATTTTTACACATGGAAATTTCACGTGTGGGCAAAATGACATGAAAATGAAACATGAAACATGACAAACATGACAAAAATAACAAAGGACAATAGCATAGTCTATAAATTAAACATGGGATTTAACGTCGCCATGTATTCATTCACATAAACGTTCTCAGTCAATCCAGCAATAAGCACTATTAATTTTTTTTAAAAATAACAATAGGATGTGTACTGCACATTAATATAAATTGCATCGGCCAAATTAAGGCGTGACTGAAAAGGAATTATCACAGTTAAAACCTGAACAAATATTAGATAAAACAATTTCATTTATGAGGCTAATAAAAAAAAAAAGACGAGATACAGTTTTCAATCAAGGATACTTAAAATTACTTGTTTTAAGAAGCAAGAACACGCGCGGATTTAATAAAACAATGGAGAAAAAGAATAAAATCAAATAAACTTCAAGTCTAAGATATAAACATATCTATATTACAGTCGATGTGTAATACATAAAATACCTAAGCATACACAATCTCTCCACAATCGTGCAGCATTTCCTCTAGTCACGTCCCTTTCTTCTCTCTCTCTCTCTCTCTCTCTCTCTCTCTCTCTCTCTCTCTCTCTCTCTCTCTCTCTCTCTCTCTCTCTCCCTCCCTCACGTCCGCTCGCTTTAAGTTACACACACACACACACACACACACACACACACACACACACACACACACACACACACACACACACACGTGCACACCACACATACTTGCAATACATCAGAAATGGGTTCATTTAAGAATGTAGGAATCGGAAAGTCATTTTTTGATGGAAAAGGGTTAGGGCAAGGGTTAGTTGCAGCGCTGCAACTAGCCCTTACCCTAACCCTTCTCTAGAAAGTTGACCTATTTCGTCCCTAATAGGCGACGAAATAGGTCGAATTTTGCTTCAAACTTTTTCAAAAATTCACTGTAATTTCTCCGTCCCGGATAGTGCACTCCTATGTACTTAAAACACTCTCATGCACTACAACTGCACTCCCTTGCACTAAAAGAGCACTCCCTCGCACTTAGAAAAAAGTGGGTTCCTGGAAAAAAGTGGGTTCCAAGCAAATAAACCCATATGTTACTAGAAAAGACAAGGTCTGCTACCCATTTGTGCGTTTTTGTACGTTCCAGTGAGGCGGATTAAAACTAGATTACAACATATTATCTGGAACCAAATCTAGACCAGCCATTGAATGAAGAGTCTCATTTTCTTCTTCTTTTTTTTCTTCCCCTCTTTATGAAGGAGAGTGCAGTAAAATCGCGGGGAGGTGGAGGAGGAGGGAGAGCGAGGAAGAGGTGGGAGGACAACATTCGAGAGTGGACCGGCTTGACACTGAGCGAAACCATCAGGGTTACTGGGGACAGGACAGAGAAAGATGGAGTACAGTGGTTAAACGATCATGTGTGGTGCCCCAACGACCCCAGAGTTACGGGATAGAATAGGATAGGATAGGATAGGATAGGCAGTAAAATCAATACAATGAATAACAGGACATCAAGTGTAAAGAAATAATTGTTTACTTTATAATTATCTTAGTCTGAAGCCAATGCCTATCAAATGTAAAGTAATATACAAACAAATCTAACCAAAAATGAAAGACAGAAAAGGGATACATATTTGGTTTTTTTTAATTACAGCTAAAACTTGGCTGTCATTTGTCTTCCGTGATGTACTGTTATAAATAGATAAACACGCGTTTATATATTGTTGGATTTCAATGTTGACTGGGTTGTTTGAATGTTGTTGTCAATGATTGTTGTACACTGCGAGCTATTTCTCCTTGCTGTTTGTGGAGACCAGTGGCGTCGGAACCGGAGGGGGAAGGGGAGAAGAAGGGGTAGGGGAAGCTGGTGGGGCCGACCCTCCTGTACCTATAGGGGAGGGGGATGGTAAAGTATCTCTCTCCTTTCCCCCATTCCCACCCTCCCTAAAAAATCTTCTACCACCCACCCTCTAACATTTTCCTATGCGGCTGGTGGGGGACAATATGATTGTGATTCTTAAATAAATCAACGCAAATGTAATACATAGGATACATACATATATAAATCACACAGAATTTTGTATTTTAAAAGAATAACATAATTTAAAAAATAATGTGTAATAGAAAAACTAGTTTACCTGTAATGGTGAATAAGATAGCAATCGATAAGAAGCCCTTGTAGCAACGCCAACAGCGCCGTGGCCAACCTTGAGGGTACCAGATACACTCTTTCCCACGCTGACACTCTTTCTGCACTTGGCCTTAGCGTGGGAGCCCCGCTTGCCACTACGCCCCCGGCGCCGAAAAGATACGCCCTAGGGGTGGAGCCTGGCGATTCTGCCCCGCCATGTGGGTGGAGCATCTCACTGGCGTTAGAAACTGAAGACTCCGATAGGGTTTGGTGTCGAAAGTTGCACTTGCCTACGTTCATCCTGAATCATGCACCCCGCGTTTCATTGGAAGAAAAAGTTATTGTTTGAAGTTATTAAGATATTCACCTAATACTACTTTGTAATTGTGAGTATTATTCTGTATTATTTGTCTGTCTTCTGTAAGCACATGCTCTGTCTATGAGATGTTCGCGCGTATCGTCCATTCACTAATGAAAGTTCTCGAGTTTTATGTTCACTTTGTTCAGAAGTTTGCTTTATGCCACTGTGATGTCTCTCTAGGCGCATTCGTTGCAAAAAGATAAGTATTTATATCTTCAAATATACACCAATCGAAGACAGAGTCTGTTCACTTATTCACCAATCAAAAACAGTGTTGTTTCACCAATCAAAATAAAGGGTTGTTCTATCAATCAAAAACAGGGTTGTTCCACCAATCAAAAAACAAGGTTGTTTATCCAATCAAAGAACAGTGGTGTTCCTCCTATTCACCAATGAAAAAGCAGGGCAGTTTTGTCGCGTGTTTAATATAAAACGAGGCGAAGGTATCCAATAAGAGTTAGCAATGGCACAAGAAAGAAGTACTGTAAGAAAAAAAAAACTAAAAATGTTGGTCCCAGATGATTTTACTGTAGTTCCATAATCACAACGATTGCTTTTTTTTTCATTTGGTCACTTCTGATTTTCAGTTGTGAAATCCTGAAACAAAAAGGGGGAAAAACACTTTACAAAAATAATAATCATCAAAATCATGGTTGTTCCCTAATGGCTCAGTACAGCAAGTTTTCTCAAAGTTAAACAAATTGAAGTTGGTAGTGTTTGGGGCTATGCTGACATCACCCTCAAAGGAGAAATAGGTATTATATATTTATGTTGTAGCTACGTGCCAAGTTTCCAAAAAATCCGTCCATTAATTTTTTTTAAAAAGCTCGTACGGACGGACTGACGGACTGGCGGACAGAGCCCAAAACAATAGTTCCCCAGTCGACAATCGCACAAATAGACATTCTTTGCAAACGAACACAGTTTCTCGCCTACAATTTCTGCTCTGTCTTCCATCAAGCCTTCAGGGTCAACTGAAAAGTTGATTTCAGTTGCAATCCTAATTCGGCCTTGCACTACCAGACAATCACCACCTCCCTTTCCAGAAGAAAAACGCTTGCAGCTCGGTGTACCTTTCACAGTGTTCTGAGACCACATGTCCGCCCAGATAACTCTAGGTAACTAAAAACAAAAAACAAACAAAAAAAGACAAGTTACCTCCCGCTTCCGAATAAGACACACCCGCACACACATAAATATAAATGAACGAATAATTTATAATATAAGTTAAGTTCGTAGTCATCTCTTAGCTTGAATTAGACATTGTATCATTTGTTGTTGTTGCTATTGTTGCTGTTGTTGTTATTGTTGTTATTGCGGAATACTGATTTCGACCTCAGACTAGACGCACTTAAGTTTCCTGCAGCAACACGTTAAAATTCCAAAGCCGCCATATTTCGGTCCGACCTATTTATTACATATTATAATACACTGTGACCTATTTCCTTTGTAGTTCCTACCCGTAACGGCCATCGACGAAGCTGAATGGTTTTCCTTATTGATTGCTGCTGGCAAGGGAGGGGGCCACAGACAAAAGCTGTAAACAATAACACACAACCTGGCATTCGCGGGCCAAATTCCAAACCTTGGCCGGACAAACCCCATTTTCGTCGCACTGAGAATCCACACACAGACAATGCTATGGTTGATACTAACACTGACAAACGCCCCCTATCCTCAGTGATTCAGGAAAAATAAAAACCTTCTAGCTACAACCAGCAAATCTTTGTAGAAGATTAAACAGCAGGTACTGCACAAATTTACAGGAAAAAACAAACTTGGCCTGTTGCCTTTTTGAACCTATTAATTACTGGTTCATATGACTATCAACATACACGTTTGACGTAAGCCAACGCGGATGAGGTTGACAATGGCAGAAGAAAGACACCATGGATAAACATCAACATCGAAGAACATTAAATGACAGAAAATGAACACACACAGACACGCACACACACACAGACAAACATAGACACACGCACAAATTCGCGCAAGCTCGCACACACATCCTCACACACACACGCGCACACACACGCAGGCGCACGCACGCACGCAGACATATACAATCACGCACGCAATCACTCATACACGTACACCCAAGCAGCATACGCATTACGCGCGCACGCTCACACACACACACACACACAGGTCTATACAATGCTCAGAGAGAAATAGAGTGAGAGGGAGGGAGAGAGACAGAGAGGGAAAAAGAAAGTCAGAGGAAGAGAGGGAGAGAGACAGAGAGGGA
>CM072514.1:77471441-77683941 GCA_036898135.1 Oncomelania hupensis | reverse complement strand
GTGTGGGGAGGGGGGAAAGAGAGAGAGAACAAATACTAATATTTATTCAATAAAGGGCCTAGCCCCTTTAGAAGGGGTGTGTGCAACATATTCACACAAAAATCACAATACAACCGCAGTTAAGTCAAACATACATCTAAACAATAAAGTATCTCAAATCGTCCAAATATACGTAAGTCTAACATCACGACAAAACAGTTTCTGTGTCCTTGAACGCTCTGTATAAAAATATACAAAGTCTCCTGACAACATTTTCATTATTTGATGACAATAATAAAGACAGTCTGAATGCATAGTATTTTTAGGCAATATATTCTCTATGTAAATCATCGAAATAGGGACAACAAAGTAAAAAATGGAACTCATTTTCTTCGGTTTGATTACATAATTTGCACAGTTTATTTTCTGGTATGCAACTGCGGTGTCTCTAAAAATGAATAGCCAAATCAGAAATATAAAATCTGAACTTAGTCACTAAATACTGAAGATTTCTATCCAAATCCAATTTCAAATAGGCTACAAAGGCACGCCATGCGACGTATTTCAAAAGGATCTTTATAAATAAAACCGTACACTCGTATTTACATGATCATTCCATTCTGGCCATCTACATTCTATTAACCGCTCTTTAAAAACACGCAGAAACCATTTTACATTCCCCAAGCTGTGATTCATCCACACATACCCAAATCCAAACTGAAACAAACATACTGTTCATCACCCACGTCTTTTTCTCTCTATTATTCAGTTCATACAACATGTTATAAGCTGTCTTAGGTAATCTACAAACATCCATGTGTAATAACTTAAACCAGTAACTAAGAATCTTACAATATAATTAATGGTAATAGGGTATCTATTTAACGCGTTACACCCAAGATCATTTGGCATACGCATGTCCACATAAACAAAATTCTTCAGGGCAAGCAAATGTACTTTTTACACAATGAACGGCTGCTTTTTCCAAACCTCAAATTTCAGAACCATATTGCATAATTGGCTGGATCTGTGCATCAAAAAGTTTCAAATAAACATCTAACGAATGATTATTATACACACGAAAGTCTCTGCATTATATATTAAAAAAAGTGCCTGTTTTGCTTTACTTGCTATATCTCTACATGCTGCAACAAAACCTTCGTAGAAAAATAAATACCTAAATATTTATATGCATTAACTACCGGCATAACATTTGCATTAAAAAAATCTTTCCCTAGCACCTAAGTATCCCCCTTTTCTGAACACAACAATATTACTTTTATCCATATTCACCTCACAGAGAGAGAGAGAGACAGAGAGAGAGAGAGACAGAGAGAGAGAGAGAGAGAGAGAGAAAGAGAGAGAGGAGTTTGGGACCTCCCTTTCTGTCTAGACTAGCTTCATTAGGGGAGAGGGAGTGTGGGGAGCCGGGGGAGGGGGGAGGGGGGCAGTGTCTATTTCTCCTTTCAGTTGACATTCACATATTGAAAATCTTAGTAAAACTCCCTCAACGAAATTATTTATGTTGCCTAAGCTTCAATCTATCATAACTGCAGATGCTAAAAAGCTTTTTTATAATGCTCATATCAAACCTCACATTGATTATGCATCAACAATATGGGACGGCGGCAGTGATGCCTTGTTTAAAAAGATTAATTCTATTCACCGCTGAGCTGCCAAATTACTTGTCTCCAACACTTCCATCAAACCTGATTCAAAATTAAAACTAGCTGGTATGCTTCCCCTTAACAAACACTTTAATTACAATAAAGCCGTTTTAATGTACAAAATACTAAACAATAGAGCTTTTTAGCAAACCTTCATCTCGTTATTCAATTTTCAGACATAATTTAACATTGCCACAGCCACGCTTAGACATATTTAAAACATCTCTGTCATATTCTGGTCCAAGTACGTGGGCTTTTCTACCACAAGAGATCATGGAAAGTTAATCATTAACATTGTTTAAAGTTAGACTCCACAAATTTCTATTTGTCCTTGCTCCTAATATTTAAGATGATTGTATACATTTTGTTTTTTTCCCTATCTTGCGACAGTTTAATTTGTTGAGGTGTGAATTAGCTTGTGTATGTGTGTGGTTGTTTTAATTCTTACCATTGTTAGGGTTTGTGTTAGTTTCAAATCAATTTTATGTTAATTATTTTGTTTGTTCGGAATATTTATTTTTTTTATTTTACAATTTTATTAAGGAATAGCAGCTGTAAGACACGTCCATAGGACCTAATGCTATTATCCTATTAAAGGTTTCGACTTCTATCGCTTTACCTTGCTGTACTTTCTTCATCCGGATCTAAACAGAGCCAAGCACCCACCCCACCCGTTCAGAACCGGGTGGACTAAGGAAGTATGTGCTGTGCGCTTGTTATCATTCTTCGTCTGTCGTTTTAATGGGTGGATGCCTTCCAAGCGTGGACACCCCTCCAAATACTAGCTATCCGAGTGCGGCTTTGCTTCACCAAGCATTTCTAGCGTGGGGAGCTGAAACCACTGCGCAACAGGTCCCGCGAAGTACCAAGTACCGAATAGTAATTACAAATAACCATGCACAAAATGTAAATGTAATCGTCCCTTGCTCTTCCGCGAGTGCTTGATAATAGGGCTAATGCTATATTGTTCCTTTTAGAATATGCTATTAAAAAAAAAAGTTCAAACAACAATTCTGCACACACAAACACACACACACACGCACACACACACACATCACAGTTGAGTGAGCTAAGCAGTTGAATGCCTTCTAACAGAATATCACAGAACACATCTGAAAGGATCCTGTAACAAGAAAACAAAATCCACTCTCACAATGGTCCTGATTCGGCTCTTAGCAGTCCGCTGGACCCTATAAACATTGAATATGTAATCTAGTCAAGCATCCCAATGATCATTTCTACTGATAAAGAACAAACGGCGAGGAAGCTAGATTTCACTCTTGATCAAGTACAATACTATAATTATCCCAACGTACAACACAATAACAGAACTCTTTCATCAGGCCATTCATTGTATAGATATCTAATTTTGTTTGTTTGTTTAATAGTCTAAAATCACATAATTTGTTAACAGGCTTTAAACAAACTGATTGGATTAGATATTGGATTCAATATTGGATTGGGGTGGCCCAGTAGGTCAGTTGATAATGAGCTGGTTTCCTAAACGGGTTCCAATTCCACGTGGGACGAATTTACGTGAATTACGTACCAGACTTTTTAGGACTCCCACGGTTTTTTCCGGGTACTTTGGTTTCCTCCCTCCCTTCAATAATAATGGAACAGGAAGCAGTCACTCTAAAAGTACAAAAATAAAAATAGATTTCTGTTCCGACTTCTGTAAATAGCGATCTGAAGCGTTTTGAGTTCCATGGAAGAGAAAGCGCGCGATAGTATCCTATATTATTATTATTATTATTATTATTATTAGTAGTAGTAGTAGTAGTAGTAGTAGTAGTAGTAGTAGTAGTAGTAGTAGTAGTAGTAGTAGTAGTGGAAGTGTTCGCTTTTAATGGTGTTTTAATGGCTTTTAATAATTCTTATAAGTGTTGGTTGCCTTTTAAAAGTTTTTTTTAAATAATAGTTTTAGTTGCCTTTTTTATGTTTTTAAATGTAATATTTTTTATTGAATGTTTTTAACATTATGCTGTACATTTTTAGTGAAATTATTCAGATTTTATATACCTACTGTTGTTGTGTAGTATAAATGGTATATGAATGTGTCAAGCGCGGAGAGCACAGCCACTTGTGTCTGTGATGCGGCGCTATATAAATCTACACTTATTATTATTATCATTATTATTATTATTATTATTATTATTATTATTATTATTATTATTATTATTATTATTATTATTATTATAGCATCCTATATCATCATCATGATCTTCTTCTTAGTAGTAGTAGTAGTGTTGTAGAAGTAGTATTTAGTAGTAGTATTCTATATTATTAGTATTATAAAAGCATTTTATATCATCATCTTCTTCTTCATAGTAGTAGTAGTACTAAAAGTAGTAGTAGTAGTAGTAGTAGTCTATATTATTAGTATTATAAAAGCATTTTATATCATCTTCTTCTTCTTCTTCATAGTAGAGTAGTAGTAGTAGGCCTAGTAGGCCTAGTAGTAGTAGTAGTAGTAGTGGTAGTAGTAGTAGTAGTAGTAGTAGTAGTAGTAGTAGTGTCCTATATTATTAGTATTAAGATAATATCCTATATTATTATTATATTAACACAATTCATATTAATAGCTCACACAATAATTATAGTAATGACGAACACACTTACTCACACTAGAAATATATAACACGACATGTAACCTTCCATAAACGAACTCGTGCTCGCAGTCTTGACAAGACGGGAGCTACTGCAGGCCTAAAGCTATGCTTGTATTAACACTGTTATTTTCTAATACCAGGCCTAACGATATATATAGACTTGAACAGCTACTCAAGGTGGATTGTGGGTGGTTGTGGTTGTGGTTGTGTGTGCGTTTGTCGTAAGTCATACCCGACAGCTACAGAAAAAAAGGCGATCAAGTACCCGAGACGCTCTCGCAAATTAAAGAGACCCACTTCGACCACGCTTCCTCGACAGTCCCTTTTAACATTCACATCGAGCGTTGTCCCACTGAGGGAAAAAAATCTTAACCAAAAACAAAATATCTCCACTCCCCCTCCCTCCCCCTACCCTCTCTCCTTCCTCCCCAAATAAATAAATAAATAAATTTAAAAAAAATGTAACATTCAAAAGTATAGCTGTTGTTTTTTAATCAATAAGTTCTGTAGTGTTTGTGACTATTAATAGTAAGCGTTCGCCGCCACTCGTACATATATATATATATATATATATATATATATATATATATATATATATATATATATATATATATAATATATATATATATATATATATATATATATATATATATATATATATATAAAATTACTGGGTAAGGGTTTCCTGTTTTATGTTGATACCATAGCATAGGTCGTACCCTACCTACACCAGACATCAAAAGCACGCATGGCTCGTTCAAAACTAGCGACAAAGGTAACGCGGCAATTGTAGGCTATCCGTGTACTGTTAAAACAGGGGAAATCACTCCCTGTGAGAACCGACATGGACAATTCAGATTTAAGCGGGTTGGTTTGAGCAGGGAAAGCCCACACAACACCCCATCGTTGTTTAATGTAACGACAACGCGAATTTTAGGGCAGGGTAAGCCGTGGCGGCAGGTATATCTCAGTCGTCAGAGCGCTCGACTTGTGTACGCGCGTCTCGGGCGACGTGGGTTCGAATCCTGACTTCAGCAAACTATTTCGTGATTGCTGGATAGTAGTGGACAGCGCTTTGAGAAGCTCTCTGAGCTTATAAGTGCGCTATATAAGAGTAATCTCTTTCTTTTTTCTTTTTAAGCCCAGTTTTCCCCACAAGGTTAAACAAAAACCATGAAAGTAGGGCCCTTTCAACAGTCGCGTATAGCGGAGAATTGCCGCGCCGAGGCATTACGTTTATATTATAGAATCTTATGAATCTAAAGTCTCGGCAAGCCTTAGCCGCGCGTAGTGCGTCCCGTTCTGTGAGATCACATCTCGACCTTTTCAAGCGGTCGATGAAAAAGACGACAAACAACGTGAGCATGCATGTAAGCAAGCAAGGGAACACATTTGCTTAGGCACTATAAATGAACATTGAGGTTTAACGTCTACACCCACCATTGGCGATATGGCAGACAGGAGGCATTACAAAACGCTCTTTTTTTTTAAATTATGAAAGCATGAGATTTGCAATCCTCTTGGAGTTATAGAACCTGTTCCATAGGCCAGCGCCTTGAACTGCTCTTGAGCTAGGAAATATTCGCTATACAAGAACAATCCAAAATAATATCTAAGCCTATATACATGTACATATATATAGCGGCGGACTACTACTACTACTACTACTACTACTACTACTACTACTACTACTACTACTACTGATAACAAGTGCTGGACTCTAACGGGTGCAGAGTTCCCTCGCGTGCTGTCTATCACGCACACACACACGCACACACATATAAACACACAAAATATTACATCACCACGATGACGTTACTCAATATACATATGTTTTGCAAGTCGCTAATGGAAGACCAAAATTAAAACGAATTTTATTATTATTAGTAGTAGTAGTAGTTCCCGAGCTGTAATTCTCTGGGAACTGTGTTTTTTTTGGCTTTGTCTGTCCGTCCAGTTTCCGGCGACAGGCGTCTGTCCGTCCGTCCGTCCGTCCGGAGGTGACATTTGCGCATTTTTTTCTGAAATAATGAACGGATATCTTGGATCTTGGTATTTACTTAGGATATAGTGCACCCTAACAGATGACAAAACTGGGTGACGTCATCATGGTCACGTCATAAATTGTTGCGTTTTTTCTAATCCCATTTTGTACCAGATTACTTGAGGGATTTGGTTCACGTTTTTGTACGTACATAGACTCCAAGTTAAACCAAATTAATATGCAAATCGAGTGACGTAATCATCGTAACATCATTTGAAAAAGAATGTTTTATAAAAAAATAAATTTTGTAATAAAAAAAAAATGTATGTAATTAAAATGTACATATATACCTTCAGCCTTATACGAAACTATGGTATGTTGAGAGACGTCATTGTGTGACCTCATTACGGTTGCGTATAATTGGTTGTCTTTCTAATCCTATTTTTTCCAAACTACTGAAGGGATTTGGTTTTAAGTTTGGTATACACTTAAACCTTTCCTATGTCTTCAACGTGAAACTAAACTTATGCAGAAAAATTGCTCTGATGATTCAGTTTTGATTCTCTAATAATGTTATTTACAGGCCAACAAACGAGCGTTCCGAAATGTTTTTCGAAGTAAGTGCACATCTCAAATTTTTGGTAAATGAAACTCCCGCCTACAGGATATATATTATAGTATGTGGCCTTTGTACAGGCAAACATTCCACATGTATAGAGTTACAGCGATCAACTGTCGCCATGCTCTGTTTAGTTGGAGGGAACAGTGTTGTCCGCGTTCGTTCTTTGAGTTTTCACAAAAGCAGACAGACATAAAGACAGACAGAAATACATAAACACACACATACAGAGAGAGAGGGAGAGAGAGAAATAGAGAGAGGGGGGAGAGAGAGGGAGAGGGAGAGAGAGGGAGAGAGAGAGAAAGAGAGAGAGAGGGGGGGGGAGAGAGAGGGAGAGCATACACCCTCGCACCCCACGACACACACACGACACACACACGCACGCACACACACACACACACGCACAAAAGCTAAGACCAAATATATCCGGGTACATTGTACATTCACCCCTCTGTAATGTATTACTGTCCAAGCACCCCCTATAACTCATTATGCCTTCACCATGCTATTAGACGCAGAAAGCAAACACAGTGTCAAGGCAAACAGCGTCTTCTAAATTCATGTTGACAAACCCACATTTGCTTGAATCTAGTTAGACTAGCCTGTCATATAGACAGCACAAAAAGTGGAGGTGCCAGGTTCAAATAAACAGTGCAGTTCAACATATGCAATTCTATTATTTAACATATATTTACTTATTTAAATGATTTTACAAATTCAACCATATCCACTCACCCACCCATACACATATTTAAAATGCTCCTTAAGTCAGTGGGTGTGTGTGTGTGTGTGTGTGCGTAGGTGTGTGTGTGTGTGTGTGTGTGTGTGTGTGTGTGTGTGTGTTATGAATTTAGAATGTGGTGCATGACCGATGTGTATCGATTACATTACATTACATTATTATTGCTTTAGATCCAGCGGACTCTTCCGAGCCAAATCAGGACCGGACAATCCCCGATCCGCAGAAAAGATCTGCTGAAACAACCCTAGTGGTAAAACTGAAAGCTCTCTACCAGCCAGTCACTTTACAATAAAGACATCCCACGCAGGGGACGGCTGAGGCTTCACCCCAACTTATCGAACCCCCGTTTACAAAAAAACAAAATAGAATACAAACATCATTATAAATTATCAACAAAACATATACATATAAAATGCCTACATTGCTAAATAATAACATCATAGGAAGCCCTAGTGACCACCTGGCAGAAAGCGTCCAATATTCCCAAGCTGATCCAACAGACCTCATACACAAACAAGGAGTCTTGTCCCGGAAGAGTTTTCAAGAAAAAAGGTAGAAGACTGGTATAGCGACCATTGCATTAGGGTTGCTTCAGCAGATCTTTTATACGAATCGAGGGTGAGTCCCTTTTCAACGAAGTTGTGGTCCTGATTCGGCTCTTTGCAGTCCGCTGGACCCTATAAACAATGACTAACTAACTAACTTACCGTTATTTGCGGTTGGTTTGCACGTTAACGTTATATCTCCCTGCGCGACATGTCTTCTTCTATTGAAGTGAATGAAACCAACACCAACCAACCATTTACAATTCCTGTCAACGATGATACAAGAAAGAATGGCTTGACACTGAGCGAAGGGAGATGGGAGTGCGCTGGTTAAACGATCATCTGTGGTGCCCCAACGACCTTCGAGTTACGGGATAGGATGGGAATATGATAGAATGGGATATATCGATAGGATTAGAAAGAAAAGTATAAAACACTGTTAAAAAAAGGCAAACGACATACACCCCATTGGTGTAGGCTTATGTCACATGCCTTTGAATGGTTCATACACACATAGGCAACATACACACCCTTACACAGACACTGGGTCAGCGAGCTCACCTCACATTAGACAGGTCTTTATAGACGGTTTTAATCATACATCTCTCTTTCAAGAAAATATCATTTAGTTTTACGTCCTTCTCTCATCAAGCACCAACCGTTTGGAAAAATCTACCTTACTACCTGAGACAGTCTTCGTCATTGGAAATCTTTAAGTCGGGTCTTAAAACTAAAATGTTCCCTTAAATCAGACATTAAGAGACATTTGTTAGCAGTGTGTGTTACGCGTGTATGTGCAATAATACTCTGTAAAGCGCCATGAGAACTTTTCTTTTGGGGGAATTGAGCGCTGTATAAATTATTGTTGTTATTTTTGTTGTTGTTGTTGTTGTTATTATTATTATTATTATTATTATTATTATTATTATTATTATTATTATTATTATTATTACATAGATTCTACGTCAGGGAGCTCAGCTAACATGTAGGCCCATTCAGATATAGGAGTTCATAAGACCAAGTTGTCAAGCGACAGCCAATTAAACATTCAACAGCCGCTCTCGTGACCCTGAGATAAAGTCATAAGAAGACGTGTACAAGACCAAGTTGTCAGACTATTACAGGCTGCTTTTTTCACAGTGAGATGGAATTCGAGATTACCCAATTGAATTCTACCACTAAAAGGATCGCAATAAGTTTCAGTTGCGTGCCAACGCAGTAATATTTACAAAATGTTATCACCACTCTCAATAGGGAGGTACTTTTCAACCTTTACATTACATTACATAATTGTTGCTTTAGGTCCAGCGGACTCTTCCGAGCCAAATCAGGACCGGACAACCCCCAATCCGTATAAAAGATCTGCTGAAACAACCCTAGCGGGAAAACTGAATGCCCTCCAACAGCTGCACCAGCCAGTCACTTTACAATAAAGACATCCCACGCAGGGGACGGCTGAGACTTCACCCCAACTTATCGAACCCCCGTTTACAAAAACAAAATAGAATAAAAACATCATTATGAATTATCAACAAAACACATAACATATAAAATGCCTACATTGCTAAATAATAACATCATAGGAAGCCCTAGTGACCACCTGGCAGAAAGCGTCCAATATTCCCAAGCGGATCCAACAAACCTCATACACAAACAAGGAGTCTTGTCCCGGAAGAGTTTTCAAGAAAAAAGGTAGGAGACTGGTCTAGCGAAGAAGACGATAGTATAGCAGAGTGATAGAAGAGAGCAGGAATGAGAAAGAACAAAGGAGAAAGACAGCGACAGTGGGAATTTAAAGCACTAAATTTCCAGAAAGTGGTAATACTATTTATACTGAAACCCCCGGCACTCCAACGGGGGGTACTTTTGAACCACCTGTGCTTAACGAAATACGTTTAGTTTCACGCGAACGTATAGTTAACTATGAATGGATACAAGAAGAAATTCATATACATTTATAAAAGCGCATAAACATTTACACACACACACTCACACACACACTCACACACACACAAAGCACGACCACAGCTCTATGCAAAAACGTTGTAAGCAATTTTCACAAAAGGGAGTTCTACGTTTAAGCAAAAGAAAACACACACAAAGTTTATTCAAAGATCGTCATGCAAGAGTAATACACTTTCAAAAAAAAAAGAAAGAAAGAAAGAAAAGAAATAGCAGTTCATTAGCATTTTAAATGCACGTACTATATATGGTGACAGGTTTGTCACGTCGCCCGAGTGGGTTATGTGAACTTCAGCCCAAACGGCGAGTGGAAGAATTGAACTCAAACTAAAAAAAAAAACTAACACAAAGACCAGATGAATAATTACACTCTTTTATTCAACAACAGACATACGGGATAATGGAAATCTAAACCATCCCCAACCCTTATCCGGACCCACAACCCGAACAATTAACGAACAATTACCTCCCTTGTCTTTTCTGAAACCCCTAGAAACTGTACCCACGATGCCCACACAACAATATGCAACACTAAGCAAATAAAGCTAAAAATAAATTCGATTATAGGTTAAAGAATTTAGCCAGCAAGACTTGAAGAATATAATAAATTAAGTTGACTGGCTTTACTAATCAAACGTTCGCTGTCTGTGGCACTCTTGTCTTTTAGCTAATCACAAAACGAAGCAATCAACACAAAGATAGAAAAGTAAACTGCTCTAAATTTTCCTGAAGTTGTAGGTATGTTTTATGTGTGTGTGATGCAAGTGTGTATGACTGTGGAAGTGCGATGTGCTGAATGCAGAAACCCAGGGGGTTGTCTCCCGGTCGTCTGGGGTAGTGCGAAGCGTCCGGGCGGTGAAGAGTATGCAACCCCTCAGAACAGCACCCTCAACGCCAGAATGGAGGACGTGGCAGTGGTGGCAGCGATATCCAACGCAGTCAAAACCGCAATGCAGGCAATACAGCAGAAGTAGATCAGAAGTACAGCAAAAGTTCAGCAAAAGTAGTAGGCCCAATCTTTAGGTCCTCGGCCTGTGAAGTAACAGATAGCACACAACACCACAACACAACACAACACAACACACTCATGGGGCATCTCAGTACCGACGAGGTCACTGAGCCTTGGGCGGTCCCTAAACAAAGAGTACACACCCTTAAGAAGAGACTCTACACTTATTTCTGCTAAAGAAGTACTTTACTCAAGCAGCCTTACAGTACTTTGGTCATTCTTGTCCTGGCGAAGGAGCAAGACCTCGGGTGGTTCTAACACAAGACAACACAATCCTTATGAAACAGACTCTAGTTCTTTCCTGTGATAGCGCAGACACATTCCATCCAAAATATCCGTCTGCTAGTAAGCGCTCCCCAATTGACTCCGAGGCCTAAACCTTCTTCCAGTTCACAGTACAAGGCAATCGAGTTTCGTTCAGCCCATTAATATCCATCGAGCTATGCGTTCCGCACGTGAAAACCGTACATTCCTTACATACCGACTGCTGATTCAAATTTTGCACACTGCACCATTAGAGATGTGAAACTCTACACTATATACACTCCGACACAGCATAACCTTAGCGTGCGTCGAAACCTCGTGTCGTCGTCACAGGGTAAAAAAAAAAAAAAACCACACACACACCAACACACACACACACACAAACACACACAAACACTCACAAAATTTGCCTATTCAGTTTTCATGACTTGCAAATCCACATTAAACACTTTCCATTCCTTCGCTTCAGGATGGCGTTAAACTAAGAAAGCAATCACAGTTTCCAGAACCAGGGTATCAGGAATTAAAAAAAAAGATGATATTATGGATCTTTGCTTTTCAAACAAGACCAGTTCGGCTTGGAATTATAGAAGTCTTTTCTTTGTTATGCAAGCTCAGTGCAATTACCAACAGTACTGACGAAGAACTGTTCATACCATCTGATTTAGATTTTCCTAAACAAGCCCAAAAAGTGAACTCCTTTACAACAATAGGAACCTTTACAAAAGATTTGATTCAAATTGTCTTAACGCATATTGAGTGTTTACATAAAACTATTATTTCACCAGTACCTATGTGGGAATTAGAAAAGGCTGAATTTGATATCTGTTGCTGTAATGAAAATAAGAACCACAACCTTCTGCTTACCGTATTTGAAGTTCGACATCATATACATAGATAGATAGATATTCAATGCTTATAGGGTCCAGCGGACTGCCAAGAGCCGCCGAATCAGGACCACAACATCATATACATGAGAAGTATTCTGGACAACTGAAAATATCATCGTTCATCACACATATGAAGCAGGAGCTGCGTTTGTAATACCGGAATTAAATATATTAGAATCATATTATTTAGGGAAAGGATATTCGATATTCACTGTTGAATTAATTGCGATATTAATGGCTCTATATACAATTTATAATCTTTCTGTGAGTATATTCAGCGTTGTTTTATGCGTAGATTCTATGTCAGTTTTACAAGCATTGAATTTAGATAATAATGGTGAAAGAAAAGAAATTATTTTGGAAATTAAAAATATTATTCACAGTTTGATAACTAATGGCACTCAGGTGAATTTTGTCTGGATTCCATCACATAATGGTTTCCTTTAAAATGATTGGGCTGATCGGGCTGCAAAGCTTGGTGCTTCAAATATTAATTCTGAAACAATAAAAATACAGTTGTCTTCTAAAGAAATTCAAAACTCTATAGAAAATAAATTTGTAAAAGAGATTAAACTTAATTGCAACTATAATAAACCTTGTGGAATTGCTAGATCAGTTTCAAGCATGGCACATAGAATAATATTAAACTCAATTAAAACCAAATATTGTAAAAATGTAAAATGTATATGTGGTGAATCTATTTCTCTGAAACATGTATTACTTCAAAGCAGTAATATGCGTCCAGTTTTGCCAACTGATGTTTCTATTATCGATTCCATTGATAACATAAGCTTTGATGTAAGCGTTAGATTAGCAAAAGCTTTTATTGATTCTCCGGTTGCTAAATTTATATAATTATGTATTTTATATGTATGTATGTATGTATGTATGTATGTATGTATGTATGTATGTATGTATGTATGTATGTATCTTCAATAATGGTACAGGACGCAGTCAATATACAAATTTCAAAAATAAAAATTCGATTTTCTTTCCATCTTCTAATAGCGATCTCCCTGCCTTTACACCGCCTGTTTGAGTGATGGATGTGTATTTGGTGTGTGCGAGGGTGGATGAGACAGGTGGTCGTGTATGTTGGTATAGATCGCCGCGCTTTGAGCCTGATTGATTTGGGGAAAGGCGCGTATATAGCATCCTGTATTATTTATTATTATTATTTATCTGGTGTAAATGTGTGTGAATGCGTGCGTACGTCATATCATCTCGATAAAGAAGACGTTAATTAAACAACCAACCAACCAACCAAGCTCACTGCTCTAACTATACAATACACATGTTCATAGAGGTTGTCGTTTTTTTGTTTGTTTGATTTTTAAAAAGAATCAACCGTAATGCTATTAAGCATCCTTCGGATGAGAGTATCAACCGAGGTCTATTCTGTGCACGTACGCATTCCCTCGCACAGAATTTCAAGATCCTGACGCTCATGTCCTAGAGGGCTAAACAAATGCGCCCAGCACGCACTAGATCCTTTTACTCCCCATCCCCGGTTGCCCAGCATGGCGCCCAATCGTCTGGCTGTCAGACTATTATGCGCCCCAATGGCTGCTAGGGGGCGCATCGGGCGCCTTGAGTTAGAACCTGTAACGGCCGGCGCTTTGAGCAGCTGTATAAGAACGAATAAATATATAGGCAAATGAACACATACAATTTTTTTTCTTTATTTGGGAGTTAAAAGTGAAAGTGGGGGGAGTATGTGTGTGGAGGGAAGAGCGGAGAGGGGTTAATTTTTTTTCCGGTGGGGCAACATTCACTGTAACTTTGAAAAGGGGCTTTGTGACGATGAAATGGATGATCTTGGGAGTCGTTTCATTAAATAAATTAAGAAATCGCTATCTTATTCAATGCCCGCGGCAAATGACACGCCTTTCAATGGAAATAACGTGCACAACCATCACGCCAAACACAGGTACACAGGTGTGACACGCCTTGAACAAAACCGCTATTCAAACCACAGGCTGTGTGAAGTCTCCTCTCGTCTTTCGTAGGCCTCAATTACATACTATATATACGTATGTAGGAGGCCTACGAGTTTACAAAGACGAAAAAAAAAAGACTTCAGAGCCTGTGCTCAAACCAACTTGCGGATATAACTTGGCGAGAGAGAGAGAGAGACAGAGAGAGAGACAGAGAGACAGACAGAAAGAGACAGTGAGAGAGAAACAGATTGTGTGTAGTGTGTATGTGTGTGCGAGTGTGTGTTTGTGAGAGTACGCGCGTGTGTGTGGGGTGGGCGTGAATGTGTGCCGGGGCTGTGTGTGTGTGTGTGTGTGTGTGTGTGTGTGTGTGTTTGATAGAGAGATGGAGACAGTGAGACAGACAGACAAATAATGAGATAGAACAAACACACACAGAGACATATATACATATAACCTTCCTACCCGGTTATCTTTCCCCTGCCTTCATGACCACTTCCCTCCTGCGGTCACTTTCCCCCTGTACTATTCCGTCCCCCTATTCCCCCCCCCCCCCCCATGGTCACTTTAATAGGCTTCTCAAAATTATTAAAACGTTACATCAATTCCAACAACTATGGTACGTTTCTAACATTGTATTGAAGCCATAATTGGACTCCTGTCATACAACCACCACCCCAGCAACAGTCTTCAATGTGTTCAGGTTACATGTTACCTTCAATATCATTTAACTTTTCTATTAATTACCATTTTCCCTGTTGACATATTCACAATAGCCTAAGTGTTCAGAATTTCCGCTTACCAGCAGAGTTACTACAAATAATTTCAAGGCTGTAGTCATTCTCTTTTATAGCATTTTACTATTAATCATTACCTTCGTATATTATGCTAAACATCTTACCTCGTGACATTTTCACCCCAAATTCATCTACTTAAAAGATTCACCTTAGGTTAATGACCCAGTAGAAAAGAAAAAAGAAAAAAAAAAGAATATCGCCTGTTGCAAGATCAATTGTTCGCGGAAAGCTGTTGCCACCAAATACAAGGCGTTTGTCATTAACCACGACAGCGCAGCGAAGGATTAAATTTCAACGCAAAAACGATTTTGCAATGCTGTAGGCCTGTTGGCAAACAGTCCGCCTACCTTCACAGTTCAAGTTGTTGTTGTTTTTTTACGCTAGTTTCTTGCGAATGCAAGCTTCCGATCGAAAGTAAAGCTTTTGCCTGAATAAAAACCATGGGTTACAGTTAGGGTGTGTCGCTGTTGTGCAATATAGATAGGCCTATGCTTGTTGTTTTGATAGAATGCCGAACTTGAACTTTCTGTTCTGCAAATGGCTCGTTTCCCCTTTTTTGTTATGCCAAATTAGATTTGTCCTTTCGATTATGAACCCCTTTCTGTTAGCAGAACATTACATTACATTACATAATTGTTGCTTTAGGTCCAGCGGACTCTTCCGAGCCAAATCAGGACCGGACAACCCCCAATCCGCATAAAAGATCTGCTGAAACAACCCTAGTGGGAAAACTGAATTCCATCCACCAGCCAGTCACTTTACAATAAAGATATCCCACGCAGGGGACGGCTGAGGCAGCACTCTAATTTATCGAACCCCCGTTTACAAAAACAAAATAGAATACAAACATCATTATAAATTATCAACAAAACATAGACATATATAATGCCTACATTGCTAAATAATAACATCATAGGAAGCCCTTGTGACCACCTGGCAGAAAGCGTCCAATATTCCCAAGCTGATCCAACAGACCTCATACACAAACAAGGAGTCTTGTCCCGGAAGAGTTTTCAAGAAAAAAGGTAGGTGACTGGTCTAGCGAAGAAGAAGATAGTATAGCAGATTGATAGAACAGAGCAGGACTGAGAAAGAGCAAATGAGAAAGACAGCGACAGTGGGAATTTAAAGCACTAAATTTCCAGAAAGTAGGGATACTATTTATACTGAAACCCCCGGCACCCCAACGGGGGTTGTTAGCAGAAGAAGAATAAGAAGAAAAAGAAGAAGAAGAGCAAGAACAAGAAGAACAAGAACAAGAACAAGAAGAACAAAACTAACAACAACAAGCAGAAGACGGAGGAGAAGAGAAAGAAAGACAGAAGGAAAGAAAGAAGAAGAACAACAAAAACAACAAAAAGAAGAACAACAAAAACAACAACAACAACAATAAAAACAAGAGACCAAAAAGAAGAAGAAGGTCAAAACCGAAGAAGAAAGAAATAAAGAAGAAGAAGACGCTCAAAACCAATGCGGGAAGTGGGAAAAGCAGGTGAGTCAAGCCACGCGTTTGGTATCATCTGTTTGTCCTAAAGTGAATTACGGAATAAGGCGGAATGTCAAGAACCTCTTTCAGCCAGATCAACAGCTACTGACAGATCACCGCAGTCTTGTAAAATAATACTCTTCTTCTTCTCTTCCTCCTCCCTAGACACTGGGAATTCCGACCGGTCGAGGACAATTTTACTCAAGCTCCAGCAAGCTTGTAAGGCAGCTCAGTGGTAAACAGACGAGCACTGCCTTGGAGCAAGTGCGCGATTTAGTGCGTTGTGACCTAGAAGGCCACAGCCTTCAGCGCAAGAACAACTACAAGTTACATGGTGCTTAGCGGTCTGCGGCGACCCAAAAAGCAGCAAACAAGACTGGAGAGAGATCTGTAATCGGCCAGAGCCTTGAGGTGGTGAAAGCAATAAATAAAAGCATTTGTGGGAACGTGAAGATTGAAGCACGGCATTGTGTGCATGGCTTCACTTTAATAAAACAAACAAACAAACAAACAAGCAAAAAAACAAACAAAACCCATTGAAATCTCATGAACCTTGAGCTTTTTTTTCAGCTGTTAAGTGCGCTGCACAAGCAAGTACACAATATTGTTGTGTGTTGTTGTTGTTGTTGGTGTTGTTGTTGTATTTTTTTATTTATTTATTTATTTATTTTTTGCATGCGGAAGACATCTGAAATGAGGATGAAAGAAGGAGCGAAGGGCGTTGAGATATTTTGCCTACGTCAGCCTTCAGCGAAGCTCAAATGTCAACGATTGCAAACCGAATATAGTCTATGACTGACTGGGAGCTTAGAGAGACTAAGCACACTACGTAGCTGAGAATTGACCCAGGCGTACCACGGTCGTCTCTTACATATTGAGGTGAACGTAAAGCCGCGACCTGTCATGGAGATGAGGTGCTACAGAAGAATTCTGGGCATTTCCTATACCCAACACATCACCAACGACGAAGTCCGACAGAACATCACACAAGCCATTGGACAACACTATGACCTGCTCACAGTGGTGAAGAAACGGAAACTCCGATGGTATGGCCACGTCACCAGATCATCAGGCCTTGCAAAGACTATTCTGCAAGGCACAGTGCAAGGAGGTAGAAGAAGAGGGAGACCGAAAAAGAGGTGGGAGGACAACATTCGAGAATGGACTGGTTTGACACTGAGCGAAGCCTTCAGGGCTGCTGAGGACAGAGAAAGATGGAGTATGCTGGTTAAACGATCATCTGTGGTGCCCCTACGACCTTCGGGTTACGGGACAGGATAGGATAGGATAAGACTCGGAGATTCTAAACCGCATCGAAGAGAAGGTGATTGTCACGTGGGTTTATGGGTTTTAGGGCTCTGCACAATGGATTGATGTAAACCTCACGCTTTATCCGATGGGAACTGCTAGTTCGTCACCCTGTGGATTACTATAATAAATTTATTTATTTAGCTCGGTCTGTGTAAAGGCTGGGTTATAGAGATAGATAGAAAAATGGTAAAAGATTATTGTCACACTAGCTTTCACACGGCTATGAATCATATGTAGTCCAGCCACTTGATAACAGTTAAACATCACACATTTATTTCTTCTACTCTATACAAGATTCTCTAAGCACTAATCTACCTTAAACGTTAAATAGACACTGTGAATAATTCGATCGCTGATAGTCTATGCCGCTAATAGTTCATCCTTGGGCACTGGATGTAATTGTTTATGAGAAGTGGACTACTGTGGTCCTGTAGCTCTCAGTTTTGTGTGCACACACGTGTAGAGACTTAACTGTGAGTCAGACGTGCTGTGCTGTGGTCGGTTTGTTGACAACTTGTGTTGTCTTCTTCTGGTTCTTCCCTGTGGGTAGACTGGTTGGCTTTCCTCGCTCAATGCTGGGGATACCGTTGCAGCCAACTACTGCGTCGACGTGGTTTCGTCTGAGGCAGTGTTGGGCACACTACAGAACGCCTGTACGTCTGTAACATATGAGACGAAATTCTGCACAACCTTGAATGATAGGTGTGTGCAGAGCGTCTCACTGAAGGTCGTAATAGCCCTCAGTGATTAGCTCCACATCTACATATATAAGCGACGAACATTCTGCTAAGTCCGTGGTCCACTGGAATCTCCACTCTAATTTCCTATACATTCATAAATATACAACATGGCTACTTATACACATCAAGAATTAATAACATTATACACATTCATTTGTACCGTCACTGGTCTGTAAGCATACATATAAGTTAAACAACAGTGGTTCCGTACATAATTCAAGATGGCGTCGGGCCGGTCGTCTTTTTGCCTCGTGGTCAGCTACGCCACGTGTTCGGCAAAGTTGGGCTAACAATTCAATTTTATGCATATCAAATTTCACAAACATAATTCAACAATAATATAATACATCACGATGAAACAGAAATATGTTCATTTACCTTCGTGACAATATCAGGCCAGTGGCTACTGGTGTAAATTCGGATTTACACAAGTGCTGCGTCCTAGTCTTTTCTGAAGAGAACTACTGCTAAGCTGTGTAGCAGTCTACTGCTCCGTGGTTTAAACTCGACTGAAGTAAGCTATGCTAGGTTTTGAACTTGCTCCTGCATTGACGATCCTCTTCCAGTCGTCACTGTCCACAGGCATCGTTCCAACAGACTGGAAAACAGCGCATGTTACACCAATCTATAAGAAAGGAGAGCAGTATGACCCTGCCAACTATAGGCCGGTATCCCTCACCAGTGTAGTATGTAAGCTGTTGGAGCACATTATCGTCAGCGCAGTTATGAAGCATTTCGAAAGCCACAACATACTGAACGACAATCAACACGGATTCCGAGGCAAGAGATCCTGTGAAACCCAGCTCCTTGAGTTTGTGGAGGACCTGACGACCAATCTGGAGGGCGGCAAGCAGACTGACGTCCTTGTGATGGACTTCTCGAAGGCATTCGACCGTGTCAACCATAGCCTGCTGTTACACAAGCTCCAGCGCTACGGCATTAAGGGCACAACCAAAACATGGATCTCTAGCTTCCTCAGCGACCGGTACCAGGCAGTGGTGGTGGATGGCGCAAGCTCCTCCTTCGTCAGCGTCAAATCCGGCGTCCCTCAAGGCTCAGTGCTGGGTCCCTGTTTGTTCCTAGCGTACATCAATGACCTGCCTGAGAAGCTGTCCTCGCTGGCAAGACTGTTCGCTGATGACACGGCGGTGTACAGGACGATCTGCAACAGCTTGGACCAAGACCGGCTACAACAGGACCTCCTCCACCTCGCTGAGTGGGAGCAGAGCTGGGACATGGAGTTCCATCCTGCCAAGTGCCAGACTCTGTCCGTCACCAGGAGCAGAAACCCTCTACACCACCCATACCAACTGCACGGCCATGTTCTGGAACCAATTTCCTCAGTTAAATACTTAGGCGTGACAATTCACAGAGAAATCAAATGGGATGATCATATTGACAATGTATGCAACAAAGCAAACAAGACCCTTGGGTTTCTCAGACGAAACCTGAAGATTAGTAATGCCAGTGTAAAGGAAAGGGCTTATAAAGCCTTTGTACAACCAATCCTGGAATACGCATCTAACGTCTGGGACCCATACACCCAGAAGAGCATCGACAGATTGGAGGCAGTCCAGCGGCGTGCAGCACGTTTTGTTCTTAACCGCTACAGAAACACGTCAAGTGTTAGCAACATGCTGGAGACGCTGGGTTGGTCAACACTGGAAGAGAGACGACGACTAGCCAGACTCTCCATGCTATTTAAGATAAACAATGGGCTAGCCCACTGCCCCAGCCTTCAACAAAAACTCATCCCTCTCCCCTCTCGACAGCGACGAGGTCACGACAAGCAGTTTAGACTCATCACAACAAGAACACAATATAGAGGCTGTTCTTTCCTGCCAAGGACCATCAAAGACTGGAACAATCTGCCAAAAGATGTAGCAGAGGCTAATACACTTGGCACGTTTGTGTCAAGAGCCTGCTCCCATCCAACTTCCAGCTCCTGATACTCTCCAAGACACTAACACCTTCCCTCATCCCCACCACTCCCCATACAACCAGCCAGAAAACACCAACGTGGCTACAAACTATGGCATTGGACTATGCAAATACTTTTTTGAAAATAGTTGTACAGTTGTTAAAGATTGTTATACTTATAGGCTGTGGTAGACCTGCACCAGTCTGCAACAGTACACAAAATAATATTATAGTACTATATTATAGTGAAACCGCAAACCCCCTCATCAACCCATAGGAGCCAGAATGATCGACGCCTTGATCGTGGGCCCTCAACATCAAGAAGAAGAAGGCTCTAACCGCTCGGCCTGCGTCTCATTGGTTAAACTTTCTCGCCTATCGTAATTACGATGATGTCATTGCTTGAGCCAGCGTCAGCTACCACTGTGTGTAGGCGGCATATGCTATTGCTACGCTTGATTACTTTCATCGTCTGCTGCTTGCTACTTTGAAATTCTATTATTATACAGACTAACCAAGCTAAATATTAAAATAAGCAGAGTAAAACTAGTCCTCCTGCGACAGTGATCCAAACATCAGTTTTTGCCCATCTTCAGCCATCAGTGAAATGACTTCTTTCAAGTCAAGTAATGTCAAGTCAAATAATTTTAATGTCAAGATAAGATACAAGGACTATGTCTCGGAATCGAAATCACACACACACACACACACACACACACACACACACACACACACGCAAACACACACACAGATAGATAGATAGATAGATAGATAGATAGATAGATAGATAGATAGATAGATAGATAGATAGATAGATAGATAGATAGATAGATAGATAGATAGATAGATAGATAGATAGATAGATAGATAGATAGATAGATAGATAGATAGATTAGATTAGATAGATAGATAGATAGATAGATAGATAGATAGATAGATAGATAGATAGATAGATAGATAGATAGATAGATAGATAGATAGATAGATAGATAGATAGATAGATAGATAGATAGATAGATAGATAGATAGATAGATAGATAGATAGATAGATAGGTAGGTAGATAGATAGATAGATAGGTAGGCCTGATATGGCAGCGAGTTGAGGTGGCTGGACAGGGAACGGACTGCGGAGAGAAAAAAGCAAAAAGTGCCTCAATCTTCTACCAGATGGGAGTGGGGCAAACATCTGTGATGCTGGATGAGACTCATCCTCTGCAACCCTGCTGGTCTTCTTCAGCAGGCGCTTGCAATAGATGTCATCTATGGATGCCAGCTTGCATCCGTTCGACCTACCGGCCTATCATTATACAGGGATGTCGTTTGGGTCGGATCTTCGGCTTTTAGCCGAACTTTTGTATAAAAAAGCCGATAAACTGTCCGTCATGTCGGCTCGCCGAGCCGAAGTTTTCACGGGTGAATCGGCTCGGTTTTGTCCATTTTTGCGATATTCCTGTGCTGTACGCTTGCAGTTTAGGTGAGGATTCAATAATTACTAAGGTTAAACCCAGAAACTCTGACAGTATTGTGGTCTGTCAAGGGACAGTCTAAACTTTTTATTGTTTTTGTGTGTCTAAAATTTAAGAAAATAACATTTCTTTTCAATGTTCTTATTCTACTCTTAAAATCATGTTTTATTACAAAGATATGCATCCACAGAACACCTTCAATATATGGAGGTGGAGGGTGCACGTTAACGTAGTGAATCTAGTCAAAAAAAACATGTGAGATTGCTTTGGTAGAGAGAGCCGAAACTTTCTGTAAAAAGCCGAAAGTTTCACGGCTGTTTCGGCCAAATCGCCGAAGAAAAAAATGTCCTAGCAACATTCCTGATTATAATGGACCCGGACATCTGGATGATCCCAAATAACCTGCCACGCGTGAACATAAAATATATACGGGCAGGACAAGTATATTCATACATGTTCTTATCCTCACCCAGTTCAAAAAACACGAAGTTTAACGTCCTATTGCGTTTGCGAATCATCACGTCGCCACCTTGACAACAATCGTCATCGTCATCGTCATCATCATCATCATCATCATCATCATCATCATCATCATCATCATCATCATCATATCGAATCCGTACAATTGAGGGCTATTTGTAGTCTATTCCCTTCATAAGCGCCCGAGTCTACGCCGCTCACCAAGTTGGAAGACGGAGGAGGGGGGTGGGAGGGTGGAGGGGGAAGTTGGAAGTGGCAATGGGGGGGGGGGGGGGGGAGGCGAGGGGGAAAAGTAAATTACGAACTTCATATAATCTTTCTCGGTTTTGCACGCTTTCCCTGTGAAAACTACACATTACATATGTCTATATCAAAATAACGACCATCACTGACTTGAATGGGCTCTATGCACAAAGGCGTGGCGGTCACGTGCTGCGGGAATAACACAGCGTGCTCGAGTTTGAAAATGGTGAAGTACTGTGCTGCGTTTGGATGCTCTAACTCCGACGTAAAACCTTTATGCAAAGAAAAGGACATTTACTTTCATCGAGTTCCACTGAAAGATGAAATATTGATGAACTCTAAACTGAATGTCAGTGACAAATCGCTCTTTTTAAAAAAAAAAAGCCTATCCCCTGATAATAATTTGTCTGTAATCATTATTACACGAATGTGCTATGTTCAAAACAACACAATATCCCAAAATGTCGGTAAATTTAAACTTTTTAAGCAGCATTGGAGTACACGCGAGCGAGCTAAAAGAAGCCATGACCGCTTTGTTATTCCCGCGCCACGTGACCATGCCGCCGACTTGTGCATAGAGCCGAAACCAATGTGAAATCCAAAGGTGGCCTAAATGGCAGATGGAGGGACAGCAATCCTAAAGTAGAAGGGGTAAAAGGGTCTAAATCATCATTCAACCACCAGAGCAATCATACTGTTATGTGGACAGCGAAACAATGGCCACTTGATCTCGCCCACCATGGGGTTCGAACCTAAGTCTTTCAGTGTGCCAGGCGAAAGCTCTACCGCTGTGCTACAGTGTGTTTTCGGTGCTGTTGATGTGTTCAGCAGTAGCAGCAGCAACCACAACAACAACAACAGCAACAACAACAGCAAAAGCTTTCAGTACCTTTTAGTTCACTTCCATTTTAAGTACACAAGCAAATTTCAAAATCTGCACCGCGTTTCAACCAGAACAAAAAAATCGATGCGATCTCTGCCTGAACTTATTGGCTTAGGTAAATGAACTGTCGACATGCGATTTCACATTTATCACGAATGACATGTCACGAGATTGCTAAACACATTTAGCTTGATTTAAAAAAAAAAAAGAAGAAAAAGGATTCCAATGGGGAAACGGCCCATTTGGTAGACCGTCGAATCCAGTGTTCCAAACGTTGCGAGTTCGATCCTCGCTGGAACCTAGCAATAAAAGTGGCAAAGTTCGAAGAATTTAGTTGTTTGTTTTCAGAACGAGCCCAATGTCGGTCTGTCCGTCCTTTGGAAGCTATAATTATCTCAACAACCACGGAAAGGCTTTTGACTAAAACTTGGCAAGAACATAACCTTAGTCAGTGGCATACATCCCGCGCCATCATATTTGCTTTACCGCAAAAGGTCATGGTCACTGGAGCCCTTGTATTGCTAAACACGCTGAAGCGATTTTGGTGAAGTTTGGTATACAGGTAGACCTGCTTGAAATCATGGGCCACGATTCAGTAGCAGTCCTGTGGTCGGTCCGTCGCTCTCAGTTTCTTTCAGAACACATTGTTTGCCTTATCTCAACAATGTCCGCTGGACCTAAAGCAATAATCATGTAATGTAATGTTATCTCAACAATAACTGAAACGAAATTCATCATTTTCCATTAGCGGATACTTTAACTGCTGCTAAGCGTGTTAGATCATTCCTATTTGTACTTTCTCAAAGGTCAAGGTCATTGTGCTTCACCTTTTGTTGTTGTTGTAAATAGGTTTTACGCTGTAGTACTATATAAAAATCGGTCATTTTTAATTTGTGTTCGGTCTTGTTGATATGTTTACACAGTGACCTATAATTCCGTGTGTTTTCGTTTTTCGTCGTTAGGATAAACCCCAGTCACAACCTCGCCCAAAAAAATGGACACTTTTGAAAAGGCTGTGTGTGAGTGTCTTGAAATACATTTGAATGGCTTGCCAGCTTGTTTGAAACATCGTAACCCTACACTATGACGTCGTGTAATATTTAGAACCTTCCCAGCAGCTGTCGCCATCCCCATACACACCACGCGCAGCAAGTAAACGTAGCTTGTGGATCCATACAAAACCAAGTAATACTGGCGTCCACGCTCTTTTTCTGCAAAGTAGTAATCGAACTCAAAGCGCCGCGATCCAAAAATCAAACAAACAGATCGCCCCATTAGAGTGATAAACTCCACCTGTTGTGAACTCGAACTCTTTTACTCTTGACCTTTGTTGTAGGCCTAAACCTTTGTACCCTGTCAACCTCTGAGCCTACTGAAGGAATTTTCTCCGAAGGTCAGGAGGAGTTATCTCCCGTCATCAAGTCGTTTTACCACGGCCATCACAACCTTTTCAAAGATCCTATCCTATTCTATCCTATCCTATCCCTATCCTATCCCGTAACTCGGAGGTCGTAGGGGCACTACAGATGATCGTTTAACTAGCGTACTCCATCTTTCCCTGTCTTTAGCAACCCTGAAGGTTTCGCTCAGTGTCAAACCAGCCCATTCTCGAATGTTGAGATTTTTCAAAGATACCAGCTGTATTCCTCTTCGTTTTAACCGTCCTATATGTACACCAGCGTCGTCACCTAGGACGTAAAACACATCAATACTGCCACTGCTACTAAGCTTACTTTGCTGAACTCCCTCTCGCTACTACAACCGACGATTAAGATGCTCATACACCGGTACACAAAAATCGACATCTGTGGTTAATATTTACGAAATACTATGAAATAATCATTTAAGAAGAAGAAGAATTAAAAAAAAACAGTATTTCTGTTGGGGAAGAGAGGGAGGGGGCACAGAGAAAGAGAGAGAGAGAGAGTACTCCTTCACCATTCAGAGATGAACCCAGATTGTGTGGCAGGAAAGGCGAGCCTTTCACCACTGAGCCAAGCTGTTAACGCTGTCGTATATCACACCTTTTTCTAGTGCAACGTTTAACACTTAACAATAATAATAACGGAAATGAAAACTCTCACCCTGGTTTACAGTACACTAATACAAACCCTCATGCCGCATGTAAATATGGGGAAAAGTAGAACCGCGGCGAGTCAAACTCTATACAATAAATGTGTAGAAACAGATGGCGTACAGCGCAACCACAGGACTTAATACAGAGAAGGTTATTTTATTATTATTATAATTAAAAACCGCCTTTCCAGCCAATCCATGAATGTCATCCGCTAATCGATGGCAGGGCCACGTCACCAGAGCGTCAGGCCTTGCAAAGATCATCCTGCAAGTCACGGTGCAAGGAGGCAGAAAAAACAGGGTGACAGAAAAAAAGAGGTGGGAAGACACAATTCGAGACTGGCTTGACACTGAGTCAAGCCATGAGGGCTGCTGAGGACAGAGAAAGATGGAGTACGCTGGTTACACGGTCATATGTGGTGCCCCAATGACTTTGGAGTTACTAGATAGAATTATTATTATTCACGAGACAGGCCAACAAAACCTGGAAAATATAAAGGGCACCCAAAAGCAAAGCTTAAATGAATACTATCCGTGGACAAAATATAATAATGAATTGTCTCTAGCGTACAGGAACAAGTACAAAATAATAAGAAAAAAAATAATAATCAAAAGATTATATACAACTATATTTTATATGAGAGAAAAATAAATACGATAGTTCACTAAATAGATAAATACGATACTTTTTCAGGAATCATCATACAATCGTTTAGGTTCGACCGCGTTTTGTTTATAATCCCTTTAAAATATTATCGACTAAGTCTAAAATTTGTTTTTACATTAGCCACACAAATAGACTACAGGAATACTAGACGGAAAAAACTGGAAGTCATGTTTTCATTTCCTTACAAAAGCAGTCTTTAGTCTTTATATTTCAGTGCTGACCAAGAATACCACAACTGGGGAGACATAATTATGTGGACCCCACTGCAACAACGAGACAAATGACAGGGGTCTGAGACTCTTGGAGTTTGCCAGATACTGATCTTGATACTGATCTTGATACATGGTCTTGGAGTTTGCCAGATCTGATACTGGAAACACGCTTGGTCTCCACAAAAAATCCAGACGATGGACATGGCACAGTCCCGGCGGGGAGCATCACAACCAGATCGACAACATCATGTTCAAGAAACGCTTCAGATTAAGCATCAACATTGGCAGGACACGCACTTTTCCAGGACCAAACATCGGAAGTGACCACGATCTCGTGATGATGTCTTTCCGGCTTTACTTGAAGAGAGTAAACATAACAAAGTGCACTAGACTGAAGTTCAACCTGGACAAACTGCAAGACCCGGAGGTGGCAGAAATATTTCAGGCCACGATTGGAGGGAAATTTACACCCCTGCTCATTTTGGGATCTGGTGAACTATAGATGTCAACACCATGACCACCACCTTCAATTTAGCTGTGACAGATGCCGCCACGGAGATCCTTGGAAAGCACCGGCCAAAGAGGAAGCTGTGGTTCACACCTGAACTTTTGGACCTGTGTGATAAACGAAGAGAGATGAAAAAGAAAAAAACACCTCACAAGGAGCTGATGCCTACCGAAAAATCAACAATAACATCCGAAAAGGCATGCGCACAGCAAAGGAGAACTGGATAGGAGAGCAATGCCAGGAAATAGAGAACAGTCTGAACAAGAAATACAGCAAGAAGTCCTACCAGACTGTGAAGCGGCTGACAAGTGTTAAACAGCCCAAGGTCTCCACGATCCAAAGCAAGTCTGGCATATGCCTTACAGAAGAACAAGAAGTCTTGGACAGATGGACAGAGTACTGCTCTGACCTTTACAACCACACACCAGTCGGAGACCCATCAGCTCTAGCATGTCCATAGAACAGAGAAAAAGAAGAATTCCTCCCAATTCTCCGAGAAGAAGTTGAGGCTGCAGTGCAATCGCTAAAGAAGGGGAAGTCAGCGGGAGTGGACAACATACCCGCGAAACTGCTTCAAGCAGGAGGAGAAGCGATGATTGACGCACTCACCCTGTATCTGTAACAAGATCTGGCAGAGTGGGGAGTGGCTTACACCATGGATCCAGTCGCTTGTCATCACTCTTCCCAAAAAAAAATAACCTTCAGGAATGTGAAAATTACCGCACCATCAGCCATCTCAGCAAGGTCCTCCTGAAAATAATACTCAACAGGTTGAAACCCCAAGCTGAACAAATCATAGCTGAAGAACAAGCAGGATTCAGGGCAGGGCAAAGTACCACTGAACAGATTTTCAACCTCAGAATAATCTGCGAGAAATACCTACAGCACCAACAACATTTATATCATGTGTTCGTAGATTTCAAAAAGGCGTTTGACCGAGTGTGGCAGCTCTGTGGGTACCCATGAGAGTGTACAACATCAGCCCTAAAAGCCTGTATGACAATGCTACCAGTGCAGTCCTCCACAACAGCGCCATCGGAAAATGGACCAGAACAACAATCGGTGTGCGTCAGGGATGCCTACTCTCTCTAACACTCTTCAACATCTTCCTAGAGAGCATCATGTGAGATGCCCTTGCAAATCACGAAGGCACAGTCAGCACAGAGGGAAGAGCAATCTCCAACCTTCGTTTTGCGGATGACATTGATGGATTGGCTGGAGGGGAACAAAAAATTGAACAGCTGGTACAGGGGCTTGACACCACCTCCAGAGCCTATGGAATGGAAATATATAAGTGCAGAGAAGACCAAAATGATGACCAACAACACCAATGGCATCAACACGGACATCAAAGTTCAAGGCCAATCCCTCAACACAGTGCATAGCTTCAAATATTTAGGAGCCATTGTATCAGACAATGGGTCCCGACAGGAAGTCCTCTCCAGGATCGCACAAACAACTGCTGTCCTGGCGAGGTTGAAGCTAATTTGGAAAGACAGGACCATCTGACTACATTCCAAGGTAAGACTGCTGCGCTCCCTTGTCATCTCCATCTTCCTATACGCTTGCGAAACATGGACCCTCACAGCAGATCTACAACGAAGAATACAAAGCATGGAGATGAGGTGCTACAGAAGACTTCTGGGCATTTCCTATACCCAGCACATCACCAACGACGAAGTCCGACAGACCATCACACAAGCCATTGGACAACAGACCATCACACAAGCCATTGGACAACACGATGACCTGCTCACAATGGTGATTAAAAATGGAAACTACGATGGTATGGCCACGTCACCAGATCATCAGTGCCAGGAGGTCGAAGAAGAGGGAGACCGAAAAAGAGGTGGGAGGACAACATTCGAGAATGGACTGGTTTGACACTGAGCGAAACAATCAGGGTTGCTGAGGACAGGTAAAGATGGAGTACGCTGGTTAAACGATCATCCGTGGTGCCCCTACGACCTTCGAGTTACGGGATAGGATAGGTTAGGATAGGATAGGCTGACCAAGATTTCTTAGCCCACATCAGGCATTTATTTTTTATTTATTTTTATTTATTTAATCGTTCTTATATAGCGCTTTTCCAGCTCAAGAGCTGCTCAAAGCGCTGGCCGATACAGGATCTAACTCAAGGCGCCCGAGACGCCCACCCGCAGCCTTTGGGCGCATGGTCTGACGCCCGGACAACTGAGCACAATCCTGGGCAGCCAGGGATGGGGGAGAAGGACCTAGGTGCATGCTGGGTGTTTTCTTGTCACCGGCACTCACCCGTCTAGGACATGAGCGTCAGGATCTTTAAAGTCCGTTATGATGGAATGTATGCGATACAGACTAGACCTCGGTTTATACTCTCATCCGAAGGAGTAGGAAAACAGGAGTAAAGTGTCTTTCCCAGGGACACAACACAATGGCCCGGCCAGGGCTCGAACCCGGGACCTTCCGATCCGCAAGCCGAAGCACTACCATTAGACCACAGTGCCTCCTTGCATCCTTGCCTCATTACAAAGAAGGAGCACAATGACACCCTGTGTTTTAGCCTGGTGGGAAGAAGGTGGCAACCCACCAACCTTACGCCCTACATAGAGAGACGGGGTAAGGGCCTAGAACCTAGCTTAACACTTTTTACTTCTTCACTATCGCTCATCACTTTCTGGCAAGCAGACCAGACAATTAACGCTTATGCACTCCTTTCATACAATGACTGCAAAATGAAATGTGAAACCAGATAGTGAAACATACGTACAGTTTAGCAAGAATCCACAGAATCTGCCCTCTTTATGCTCACTGGAAGAGCATTCCACCAGACCGGTGCCTATCCTATTCTATCCTATCCCGCAACTCGAAAGTCGTTGATGATCGTTTAACCAGCGTACTCCATCTTTCTCTGTCCTCAGCAACCCAAAAAGAAGATGATAAAAAATAGACTGGCGCAGTGTATGTGAAAGACCTCTTGGCCATAGTCTACTTCACAGAACTTACTGTAATTGGCGGATTGGGAGGCGACTGGTTCACGCTTGGGAGAGAGATTGTCTACCTTCCATTTGTTGGTTGGTCTATACTTGGGTGGCTCCTGCTATGCAGAATCCTTTGGTGTGGCCATTGGATTATGCAAGACATGGCAACACGACATATGTTCTCCCCGCCTGGCCATTCGTCTTCTGCTTTTGATGGTGAGCGGGACTACATTGTCGGCAGGCATTTTATGCAGGTTAGTAGTGGCAGTGAGCTGCAGAGAGTGTCGTGGCACTAGTAGCCGACAATCCGGTTTATTATTATTGCAACACGCTTCACCGCCTTGCAGGGCAAATATTTTTATATCTTTCTAATGAGGGATTAGCAGTTCGGGTTGGGCCATGTTCTCAAGGTCGTGGCCGAGAAGCGGGAGTCAAATACTCCGCTCGGCTATATATCTATATATCTATATCTATATCTATATATATATATATATATAGATATAGATATATATATAGATAGATATATATAGATATATATATATATATATAGATATATATAGATATATATAGATATATATAGATATATAATATAAAAGTTCTGTGGGTACCTTTTACATAATGATTACGACGTAAGTATCAATAAAATACGTGTGGCGCGCCTTCTATGGGGCCATTACTATGTTCACCTCCTGTGGGGTCATTACTATGTTCACCTCCTGTGGAGTCATTACTATGTTCACCTCATAGTTCTATGTTCCAGAAGCTCTAGGTTTTTAAATCCTTGCATGCAAGATCCAGTATAGTCAAGTTTAAAAAGTCCAAAGGCTGCAAGTTGGCGCCTTGGGCGGCTTGAGTTCGATCCTGTGTTGGCCAGCGCCATAAGCAGCTCTCCAGATGGAAAAGCGCTATATAAGAATAATAAAATAACTAAAATAGCATGGACAAGAAGAAGAAGAAGAAGAAGAAGAAGAAGAAGAAGAAGAAGAAGAAGAAGAAGAAGAAGGGGAGCAGAGAAGAAAAGAAGAAGAAGAAGAAGAAGAAGAAGAAGAAGAAGAAGAAGAAGAAGAAGAAGAAGAAGAAGAAGAAGAAGAAGAAGAAGAAGAAGAAGAAGAAAAACAACAACAACAACAGCAACAACAACAACAACAACAACAACAACAACAACAACAACAGAAAAAGAAGAACAAGAAGAAGAACAAAGAAGAAGGAGTAGGATGGGAAAATAAGAAAGAAACCATGAATGAACAAGAAGGAAAAAAAATAACAAAGGTTATGTGCTTTCTTTTCTTTTAAACTAAAACAGCAGGTGGCAAACTAGCACTTTCGGTTCACCCGACAACAAGTGACCTAATTTCGTTATATCATAATTCATTGTGTTATTATGAAATCGTCTCACACGTCTTCCTACACATCATAAAAGACCCGCCACTGTGCTATTTACGTTCAGTTCACATTGCTCGGTTGAAACTCGCTTAGGCTTACGTTTGAACCCAAAGTCGAAATAAGGTATTTGATAAATCCTAAGAAGTTTATTCGAGCGTGGAAAAGAAGAAAAAAATGGGAAAAAAAACCTTCGACCCGAAAAAAATCCCTGACTGAAAATGCCATTGTTCATAAAGCACTCCATTTCCCTCCTCCTCCACCCCTGGGGGCTCCTTCATCCTCACCCACCCCCCACTAGCTCCCTCTCCGTGCGTGCGCGTGCGTGAGCGTGCGTACGTGTGTTTCTGTATGTATGGTGTAGTGTAGTGTAGTGTAGTGTAGTGTAGTGTAGTGTAGTGTAGTGTAGTGTAGTGTAGTGTAGTGTAGTGTAGTGTATGTCTGTCTGCCTGTCTGTGCCTTTGGTCTAGGTGCCCGCGACCTAATTTTGAGACTGTCGATCAGCCAAACCTACCCTATCCGGTTCTCATCTGTCTTGACAAGATGGCGATGGCAGTCACAAAAAGAAAATGATCAAGCTACATATAGCTACCATAAACCCAGTTTTGTCCCTCCAGGACGTTGCAACAATGATTTGACTGACTCCCGTTTGGGTAGGTGCGTGAGTATTTGTGTGTGTGTGAGGGTAGGTAGGAGGGAGGGAGGGGGGGGGGAGGAAGTCTGATCTGCCTTGCCAAGATGACAGTAGTCTATAACATAAAGAATGAAATAGCTAGCTAAATAGGGGCAGTAAAGATTTGTCCGAACTTTGTGTGTGTACGCGCGCTCTATTGTGCGTGTGTGTCCTCGATGTGTGGGTTTCTCAGTATGCTCGTGTGTGTGTGTGGGGGGGGGATTGGGGGGGAGGATGGGTGGGTGTGTTGGTGGGTGTATGTGATTTGTTCCACATTGAATTTGTAACATGTTATACTTTGTATGTAATCGGTATTCCACATTGCACTAAAGGAAATACGTACTGTTTTGCATATTTAATCCGCTCTACTTTGTATAAGCTTATGTCATCTGTACGGCAGTTTGTAGAACAATTCTGTGTTATCAATTCGGCAATAATTGACCTGTTTTCTACCTAGCATCATTAAAAAAGAAATTTGGGTTATTGTTCTTCCAATGGCGATTGTGTGTGTGTGTATGCGTGTGTGAGGGGGGGGGGGGAGTATGTGAGTAATTTAAATCAAAGAATATTTTTCCATTGTATTTATATATTCCTGTTCAGTTACTTATTCCCACACATTTGTCCAGTGCACGACATGTTTACATTACATATGTTTTATGCGGGGCGGAAAATGTAAAGAATACAGGCGCTTGTAGCTGGGCACAGATATAGATATATATAGATATATGGTTTAGATTAACTATTTCCCTTGTTCGAGCGGAATGCCGGATTCTGATTATGTTCATTGTTTTCTGTAAGCCGGGACATGTTTCACTGTATTTATAACGTGCATTTGCAAAATGTGTGTTTGTGTGTGTATGTGTGTGTGTGTGGGTTGAGCGTGGGTGCGTTTGTGCAGTGTGTGTTGGGGGTGGGGGTGGGTGAGTGGGAAGGGGGAGATGGGAATGAGGAGGTCTCATCTGTCTTGACAAGGTGGCAGTGACAAAGAAAATATTCAGCTAAATATAGCTACGACTGACCCAGCTTTATCCCCTCATAATTTACCAAAATGACTTGTCTGCACTTGTGTGCATGCATATATATGTGTGTGCGTATGTGTGTGTGTGTTTGTGTGTGGGTGAGTGGGTACCCACAAAAGCGCACAAATGGGTAGCAGACCTTGTCTTTCTTAGTAACAAATGGGTTTATTTGCTTGGAACCCACTTTTTTCCAGGACCCCACTTTTTTCTAAGTGCGCGGGAGTGCTCTTTTAGTGCATGGGAGTGCAGTTGTAGTGCATGAGTGTTTTAAGTACACAGGAGTGCTCTATCCGGGACGGAGAAAATACAGTCACTTTGAAGAAAAGTCGACCTATTTCGTCGCCTATAGGAGACGAACTAGGTCAACTTTTTAGACGGAAAGAGCCAATTTTGACTTAGATTCTTACATTTCTAGAAGAAGTTTGCGTTCTTTCCGTCAAAAAATCACTTTCCGATTCCTACATTCTTAAATAAACCCATTTCTGATGAATTGCAAGTATGTGGGTGGGTGTGGGTGTAGCCTGTGCTCGCGCGTGCTTTGAGTGCGTGTGGAGGGATGACGCTATGGGGGTTTCAGTTGCACTGTCATGAGACAAAGTAAATAACAATACAACTTCGATCAGCGCAAGTTTGTCCCACAAGCTAGTCGCAGTAACAATACATGTAAGCCTATTGCACACTCTTTCTCTAAAATTACTTGGGAGATACGTCTAACATCTGGTATCATGCCTATAGCTACTGATTGGTATCAGGAAACTGCCGACACATTATCGTTTCAATCGGACGACAGAAATACACATAGTATATCATGGGATCCATTTTGCCAGTGAACATTACTGCTGCTCGTTAAATCTTGCCAAAACGGAACCAAACGACCGTAACACGCGTAACACATAAAACGGACCGCCTATGATACTGAATGAGGGTTGATATTGCCATCGGACAGTACTGTTGCTCATTTCCACCAGGAAACTTCGTAATAAATTCTTTGTCCCCACTTAGCGCTGAAATAACACTGACAACTATTCTAAACGTCTGAACCTGTTGGAGTAGGCCTATAAAACTGTAGCAGGGCGTATGTCCCAGCAGGGTTTGCCATGCTGCGTGCACTAACGAGCATTCATAACACATCTCTTTCTATATAGGTTATATACACAACGTTTTCCATGTTACCATTGTTAGTTTTCAATGAATGGTCGCGATACTATCCTTTAAGCATTGCATTAAGCCAGGATAATAAAATGGTTAATTACCCTTCTCTGGTTAAACGATCATATGTAGTGCCCCTACGACCTCCGAGTTATGGGATAGGATAGGATAGATAGGACCCTTCTTCGCCTTCCTCCCTTTCCTGTCAATCACACCCGCCCTCCCCAACCCATCAGACAATCTGAATGAATTTTTTTTTCTTTTGAAAAAATAAAGGATTTGTATTTGTAATCTTTTTTTGTTTTTTAAATCGAACAAGCTTTTTTTTTTCTACAAGGATAAGGTATCGACAGGTGAACAGGGTGGACATCGATTTCACACTCAAGGACCACTGGGCCTGTTTACCTGCAACAACAATCACCAACCACCACAAACATTGATTTCTCGTTCAATAGTAACTTTCAGCGAAATTTGGTTTATTTTTTGGTCCACTCGCGCCTTCACTCACTAGATCTGCAGCTTGTGAGAGGCGTGCGCTTTCTCAATTCTCGTATTATTAATGTTGTATTGTTATTAACAATAAGTCCTATACTGCAGGTTGGTTGTATTTACATTTTTGGTACTCACCCATCTAAAGACAAAGAGCGTCAGGATCTTTTAAAATGCCGTGCCGTAGATCGTGGATATATGCGCGTAATGTAACTGTAGCTTATAGTCACACGACACCGATGCGTATAGGCGACTATTGGTCACATTATTCTGACACCAGCGAACCAGTTGATGGTAAGGGGAAAATAATAAATGGTCACACGTTGGCCAATCCGGGATTCGAACCATGTACCTTTTGGTTACTAGTAAGCCGCTCTACCCACTGAGCTATCCGACCTTACAAATGTATGCGCGTGCGTACTAGATCTCGGTTTATACTCGCATCCGAAGACGAAAGGAGCGTGGAATCATTACGAGGCTATCTTACCCGTGCATAAAGATTTACCTAAGTTCATTATTAACCACACGGTCACTGACATTGGCAGTGTTATAACAAGACCGTTCCACCGATGATGATTGTACAGGAACAAACACCGCAAGCTTACAAACGCGAAACTCCCAAAAAAAAGTATACACAATCTTCATTATGTTTGTTTCAAATGTCTTTTTTCCACCCAGAGGGAGTTTGTAACGTGTGAGCGTGTATGTCGTTTACAGATCGCCGCGCTTTGAGTCTGTGTTAGGTAGGATTAAGGCGCAAAAAGCATCCACTATTATTATTATTATTATTATTATTATTATTATTATTATTATTATTATTATTATTATTATTATTATTATTATTGTCACGAGAGGCTATTTAGACCCTGCACTACGGCTTCACGCCTTCAATAGTTCAGCCTGCTGTAGCCTTTGTAAATTAAAGTAGCTGCCCATAGGACGACACAAGTCAGTTGAGTGTAAGCATAGGTAGGCAGTGATCTCATCCTGCTATAGTGCGCCACAGGTATCGGACGAGATTTTCGCGGGCTGTTGGATGACCACTACGTTAGGTAGTCATTCTTTGTCTGAATCTCACACGAGAAGGAGCAACGCTCTGAAATATCTCTACAGCAGAAGATTAAGCAGGTGAAGGGTGAAAGTCATTCATCGCTGTATAGCCACAAACTGACATTGTCAAAAAGGTAAATGATCTATCTTTTGTTTCATCGTGATTATTGCTAATATTGTTGGATTATGTTTGTGAAGTATTGCCATGTTTTGTCATTGTGAATGTCATTGAGAGAGAGAGAGAGCGAGAGAGAAAGTGTGTGTGTTGTCTTCTATGACGCATGTTTAGTGTTTACGTCATCATCACTGACCTCATGTTTTATTTATTTTTCATCACTGAAGAAGGGCGTAGCCCGAAAGTCTTTGCTTTTATATTTTTCTTGGTGTTTTTTGTGTATTTTGTTTCTGATTTCTATACATTGTGAATGTTTGTAAAACTTAGCGTGACCATGTTAGCAAATATCAAGAACAGTAGCAGCATAGACCCATCAAAGAACGAACTATTCGAAGTAAATTTGGACATTTAAGTTAATAGAGTGTTTAGAGAATTATGTGTAGAGTAGAGGAAAAAAATGTGTAATATTTACTGTTAACAAGTGGCTGGACTACCTATGTTTCATAGTCGTGTGAGAACCAGTGAATTTTTGCCATTTTTTCCTTATCTCTATAACCCTATCCGCACACAGACCGGGCTAAACATATAAATGTATTAAGATTAGTCAAAGGGTGATTAAACTAGCCGGTCCCCGCAGACAAAGACGAGTGGGTAATAGCATTCCATTGTGCAGAGCCCAGTAACACTAGACCCACCGTCACAATTATTATTATTATTATTATTATCCCTTCTGTCTTCACCTCCTCTCTCTCTCTCTCTCTCTCTCTCTCTCTCTCTCTCTCTCTCTCAAAGGTTAATTATAGATTATAGTCGCAAGGAACCGGATCGTATAAGCGACTACTGGTCACATTATTCTGACATCAGCGAATAAGTTGATGGTAATGGGAAAATAATATGGTTACATATACACGTTGGCCAATCCGGGATTCGAACCATGGACTTTTCGGGTACTAGAAAACCACTCTACCAACTGAGTTACTAGGCCCCACGACTTTCTTCCTATGGTTCCCACTCTTCTTTTTTTTTCTAAAAAAAAAAAAATTAACGACCTAATTCCAATGCCAATAATCAATGGGACCTTGTTCACCTTTAAGTGTAAAAAAAAAGACAATGGGTCCCGACAGGAAGTCCTCTCCAGGATATCAGAAACAACTGCTGCCCGGACAAGGTTGAAGCCCATTTAGAAAGAAGAACCATCAATCTATACTCCAAGGCAAGGTTGTTGCGCTCACTTGTCATCTCCTTCTTCCTATACTCTTGCGAAACATGGACTATCACAGCAGAATATAAAGCACGGAGATGAGGTGCTACAAAAGACTTCTGGGCATTTCCTATATTTGTTGTTGTTGTATCAATTTTTATTCATCAGATTAACATAAGTTGTACTGATATATTTCCTATATCCAGCACATCACCAACAACGAAGTCCGACAGACCATCACACAAGCCATTGGACAACACAATTACATGCTCACAGTGGTGGAGAAACCACGGAAACCACGGAATTAGAGTGATCTTAATTCCGTGGAGAAACGGAAATTCCGATGGTATGGTCACGTCACCAGAGCATCAGGCCTTGCAAAGACCATCCTGTAAGGAACGTTGCAAGGAGGCAGAAGAAGAGGGAAACAGAAAAAGAGGTGGGCGGGTAACATTCGAGAGTGAACTGGCTTGACACTGAGCGAAGCCATAAGATAGAGTACGCTGGTTAAACGATCATTTTTGGTGCCTCAACGACTTTCTAGTTACGGGATTACATTACATTACATTACATGATTATTGCTTGAGGTCCAGCGGACTCTTCCGAGACAAATCAGGACCGGACAACCCCCGATCCGCATAAAAGATCTGCTGAAACAACCCTAGTGGTAAAACGGAAAGCTCTCCACCAGCCAGTCACTTTACAATAAAGATCCCACGCAGGGGACGCTGAGGTTGTACTCTAATTTATCGAACCGCCGTTTACAAAAACAAAATAGAATACAAACATCATTATAAATTATCAACAAAACACATACATATAAAATGCCTACATTGCTAAATAATAACATCATAGGAAGCCCTAGTGACCACCTGGCAGAAAGCGTCGAATATTCCCAAGCTTATCCAACTTTGTTGTTGTTGTTGCATCAATTTTTATTCATCAGATTAACATAAGTTGTACTGATGTAACATAAACAATTTACAAAATCTAACATGCGCACATCATAGATATTTTCCAAATTAAGTAATTAATTAATCAAACTATAGAAATCATCATACTACTAACATACACATACACTTTTAACAACATGCATTCATTCCCTTGTAACAATTCATTGATTAAGAAACACACAAAGGAAAAAAAAAAAAAACATAAAAACTTTCAACTTCATCTGTGAAGAACGAAGTACTTATAAAATCCAACAGACCTCATACACAAATAAGGAGTCTTGTCCCGGAAGAGTTTTCAAGAAAAAAGGTAGGTGACTGGTCTAGCGAAGAAGAAGATAGTATAGCAGATTGATAGAACAGAGCAGGAATGAGAAAGAACAAATGAGAAAGACTGCGACAGTGGGAATTTATAGCACTAAATTTCCAGAAAGTGGGGATACTATTTATACTGAAACCCCCGGCACCCCAACGGGGGATAGTTACGGGATAGGATAGTATAGCTAAAAAAAGAGGGGGGGGGGGTGAAAGGGGAATCAACTTTAAAACACACACTAGACCTCGGTTTATGCACTCCTCTGAAGGACTACTACTACTACTACTACTACTACTACTACTACTACTACTACTACTACTACTACTACTATTGTAAGAATACAAAATGTGGCTTACCCGCGGGGTATACAAAGTTGTACTTGTGGTAGGTACTCCAGTCAACAACAACGCCCTGAATGAGTTCAGACGCCGTTTTACCGGTAATAAACTCTTACCACAAACAACATGTGACTGACTATCTTCGAAGCTAGCGAGAAAAACAGAAGCGTACCTGAGACTTGATTAGGTCTTCTCTCTCTCTCTCTCTCTCTCTCTCTCTCTCTCTCTCTCTCTCTCTCTCTCTCTCTCTCTCTCTCTCTCATTCTCTCCATCTCTCTGTCTCTCTCTCTTTCTCTTTCTCTCTCACTCTCTCTTTCTCGCATACATCAGAATAAGGATATATAGATCAACAAATGAAATTAAGTATGATCGGTGAAGTTAAGTCAAAGCCAGTTTTTCATAATACGATACAACAAAATGGCAGTCGATGCAACAGGTGACTTAATTTGTCGGGTTGTGCAGAGAAATGAAAACAGCTAATGGAATAAAAGCATTTTATGTGTACGTAGTAGGCCTACTAATTTCGTCAGTATAAATCGCTTAAATGTTAGTTGAACATAAAAAAATATTATACAACAAACAATGTGTATAGAGAGAAGGAAACCGGCTACGTGAAACTAAAGCAGTACTTCATCTGTAGATGATCTGTAGATGAAGTTTCAACACGCTGTACTAATTTTGTAGTATAAATCCACTCAATGCCAGTTCTTCATGTCGAATAAAACAAACAACACAGTTTACACTATAAATGACTTGGTCGATGTGTGCAGAAGAGAAATGCAGCTGCATGAAACTAAGGATCTACAAATAATATAGCACTATCTGTAAATAATGTTTCAACTCGGGGCGCAAATTACTTCAGTATCAATAACACAATATCGTCTGCACAGCAGAGGAAGGAAGACAGCTGCAGTTAAGACCGTAAGAATACAAAGTGTAAACTTACCTCGCAGCGCAGGTAACACAACATTCTACTTGTAGCAGTAGGTAGGCACTCCAATCAACAACTTTGCACTGAATGAGTTCAGACCAGCCGTTTTCCAGGTAATATAAACTTTTACCAAAACCACAAAACACCTGTGACTGACTACCTTCAGTAAAAAATAATAGCGCAGTTATGATTTACCTGTAGATGAAGTGTCAACACGTAGAATTGCTTTAGTCCTTCAGCAGATCGATCAACACTCCCATCCACGCGCTCAGTAAGTTTTCTCTAGGTAGGCGACAAAACACAAATACACAAGTCTATTACACTCTACAGCTATAGGCGACTTGGTCGGTGTCGGTGTGTGCGATTCAGGATTCTATAAAAAAATACAATTTGATACACCTGCGGGGCTCCCCCAGTTCAGTTATCGTGGTCGGTCAAGCGTTGAGAAAGTGCCTAAGGACTTTGTACGTAAAAAAAAAAGAAAGAAAAAAAGGAAGGTTTGGGGTTGTGTTATTTTTCCCAAGCGAAAAAAGAAAGACATTGGGCCGACAAAAACCATACCAAAAAAAACAAAAAACATACATTTAGGCCGAATTGGCTTGTTTAGGCTGAGGTTTTATTTAGAGGAAAACCATATCGGGTTGCATGAGCGGTGTAGAGTGCTGTCTACTGATAATACAAGGTGTAAAAGTCGTCTGAGCGAAAATCGCGGGTCATCGCATTTTTCAAACTATATGAACAAACTAGAAGATTTCTCCTGAACTCTGTAGAAGCGACTTAATCGATTCAACATCCAAAATATTTTCAAACCTGTTTAATTTGTGTCAAATTATTATTATTATTATTATTATTATTATTATTATTATTATTATTATTATTATTATTGCAAAATCACATTTACAATGATCACTGGCCAAAAGTCGGTCCTGTTAGATGATGGCTTTCCCCAACTATAACTTCGTCGATAGTAACTTTTTTCCGATTAGGTATGAACTGTCAACTTCCGTTGGTTGTGAATGACGATGTGCTCTGCAATTTAGCAAATCAGGAGTAAATTCCCTCGGACAGGCATCCGTAATATTTAGCATCATACTACCCTCCTGTATTCTACATCCACCCAGTGATCATAATAAAAAAGAATTATTTTTTTCTGTTTTATTATTTTATTTTTTTTTATTTTACAGAAATGGAACGAGTTTGAAAACATAATGCCCATATTTATCACTTTGGATATTTGCAGGAATTACTGTTCAATCGATTGAGTGGCCTTCTTTCGGGAAAAATCTTCTATTTTGTTCATACAGATTTAAAAAAATGCATTGACCCGCGATTTTCTCTGAATCAAATTTGAGACCTTGATATAATGCACAGAAGACAGAAATAGGCGTTATCGAAGACGCTTGTATGTCCAGATTACCTATATAATGCATTATTTAGCAAAATTTCTAAATAATTTATTCTTTAAAAGATGTTGCTAAATACTGCATTCCTCACGTAAACAATCGTGATTTTATGCGGTTCTGCAATTTAAAATGAGACGATTGTTTTATTTCACTCAATTAAAAAAAAGTATTAATATAAGAAACTGCAAAGGTCGTTAAAGGCTCCAAAAAGAGGGATTCGTCAATATTTCAGCACTGGTGGAATTGCCTCCAGAGTAAATACACATGGAGAACTCGCAAGTTAAGAATGATCTGGTGAAAAAAAAAATGCAGAAGCGTTATCCCCGTTTTTGTACAATTCAATACTCATGCTACTGCCACTTCTTCTACACATATCTCTGCGTTTAAGGGGAAATAAATACAAAAAGAAAGTGTACTTTTTTTTTTCTTCTGACGGGGATACTGAAAACACTTAACACTCCCGCGCAAAACTGAGCTTGACCTTTTGTTTGTGTGCGGGACGCGTTACAGACGTTTTATCTTGGAATTTGTGGAGTGATTTATGTTGAAAAATAAATAATTAACACAGATTGTTGATACACAGTATTTGGAAAGACCTTGCATTTAATTATAGAAAGCAGTCAAATTATAAATAACAAGTTTTCAAGCGAATTCTGGAATCCCCTAAATAATGAAAATTGCAGTCCCTAAACAATGAGGTTTTAAAAAAAATGTAAATAATGCCTTGTTTAGTACATTATTTAGCAAATTCTGCTAAATAATCCATTATATAGATAAACAAATCATTTTTTAAAAACATTTTTAAACATACATTATTTCACACAATCGGCTAAATAATGCATTACATAGGTAAATAATTCATTACTTAGCAACAATGCCTTAATTACGTCTATCATTATTTATTTACGTAAACATGCATTGTTTAGATAAATAATAAGTTATTTACGAAAAACATTATTTAAATAAATTTTACATTGTATATAAACAAATTATTATTTAGGGAATAGACCTATGGTTCTATATAAAAATTATTTAGATGCAAATGATTGTTTAAAAAAAAGTAATAATAAAATAAAATAAATAATAATAATAATAATAATAATAATAATAATAATAATAATAATAAAATTTAAAATGAAAAAATAAATCGCTAAAAAAAATCGCGGAATAAATATTTAACAATGCGAATTCCATTGGATGAGAAGCAACAATTGGCAATAAGATGACTACTCTGTCAAAACAGCTGGTACAACAAGGACGGTGTCACATCCTTCAAGTTCCGGGTCTCCTAGTTTATCCGAGCGCATTTGCGCATGCGCCAGGTCATGTCGGGCCGGCTTTTTCACGAAGTTCTTAGGTGGCATAACCCTAACCCTAACCCAAACCCTAACCCTAAACTCTTAACTCTAACCCAATCCCTAACCCTAACCCTTACGAAGACTATGATAGCACTGTGCGCATGCGTCGAATTTTGTAACGCGTCGACCAATCAGAATGCTCCCATTCGCTCCCAGCCCAGCTAAGATACTAGGAACTGTGAGGATGTCACAACGGTCTACTTTGACGTACAAATTATACACAGCGCGCTCTGCTTCTCAGTAACTGTAATCCTAAACTCAAAGGCAAACAGGGTCGCATTGATTATAGGCCTTGGAATTAGGTCGTGACTATAAAAGAGTGGGATAGGGAGTTAGTTAGCGTGGGGCCGGGTAGCTCAGTTGGTAGAGCGTCTTACTAGTAACCGAAAGGTACCTGTTTCGAATCCCGGTGTCACATCCTTCAAGTTCCGGGTCTCCTAGTTTATCCGAGCGCATTTGCGCATGCGCCAGGTCATGTCGGGCCGGCTTTTTCACGAAGTTCTTAGGCGGCATAACCCTAACCCTAACCCAAACCCTAACCCTAACCCTAAACTCTTAACTCTAACCCAAACCCTAACCCTTACGAAGACTATGATAGCACTGTGCGCATGCGTCGAATTTTGTAACGCGTCGACCAATCAGAATGCTCCCATTCGCTCCCAGCCCAGCTAAGATACTAGGAACTGTGAGGATGTCACACCGGATTGGCCAATGTGTGACCATATTATTTTCCCCTTACCTTCAACTGGTTCGCTGGTGTCAGAATAATGTGACCAGTAGTCGCCTATACGCTTCGGTGTCGTGTGACTATAATCTACAGTTAGTTAGCATGAGGGGCCGGGTAGCTCAGTTGGTAGAGCGTCTTACTAGTAACCGAAAGGTACCTGGTTCGAATCCCGGATTGGCCAATGTGTGACCATATTATTTTCCCCTTACCATCAACTGGTTCGCTGGTGTCAGAATAATGTGACCAGTAGTCGCCTATACGCTTCGGTGTCGTGTGACTATAATCTACAGTTACAATTTAGTTAGCAGTGTCTGTCTTTCATATAAAAGTGTTTTGTAAAGTCTGCCTTCACTTGGTACAGTTTTTTGGCTAGTAGCCTTCACCCTGATGTGCGTATAAGCGCCACCCTGTTCCTGTTCGTGGGCCTACAACCAGTCCGCGGCCTCCTTCAACTATGAACGCCACATCCTCATAGTTAGCACTGTCCCATATACGCACTGTGTCCGGGGACGTTAATTTACGTACTGTAACTTAGTTAGCCATGTGTGTCCGGGGACGTTAATCAACATGCCTTAGTTAAATCCCCTATACGCTAATGTGTCCGGGGACGTTAATCTACATGCCTGCCTGCCTTAGTTCACACAGTCTCCTATACGCTACATGTGTTGGGGACTATAAATTTACGAAACGTTCAACGTTAGTTATTCATTGCTTACAGGGTCCAGCGTACTGCAAAGAGCCGAATCAAAACCACAAAATCAAGATCACAACTTCGCTGAAAGAGGACTCACCCCTGATACGCATAAAAGATCTGCCGACACAACCCTAGTGGTAACACTTAAGGCACTCCACTTTACAAAAAAGACAACCCACGCAGGGGACGCTGAGGCTGTACTCTAATTTATCGAACCCCGTTTACAACAACAAAATGAAATACAAAAAATCATTATAAAATATATATTTAAAAAAAAACATACATATAAATTGCCTACATTGCCAAACAATAACATCATAGGAAGCCCCAGTGACCACCTGGCAGGAAGCGTCCAATATTCCCAAGCTGATACAACAGACCTCACACACAAATGAGGAGGTTTGTCCCGAAAGAGTTTTCAAGAAAAAAGGTAGGTGACTGGTCTAGCGAAGAAGATAGTATAGTAGATTAATAGAACAGAGTAGGAATGAGAAAGAACAAAGGAGAAAGACAACGACAGTGGGAATTTAAAGCACTAAATTTCCTGAAAGCGGGAATACTATTTATACTGAAACCCCCGACACCCCCACGGGGAGAGAGAGTGAGTAGTAGTAGTAGTAGTAGTAGTAGTAGTAGTAGTAGTAGTAGTAGTAGTAGTAGTAGTAGTAGTAGTAGTAGTAATAATAATAATAATAATAATAATAATAATAATAATAATAATAATAATAATAATTAATGGATGCTATACGCGCCTTATTCCTAGAACAGATTCAAAGGGCGGCGATCTGTAACCAACATACACAACAAAAACATATACATCATTCAAATGGTTGGTTGGTTGGTTGTTTTATTTACGTCTTTTCCACCAAAGATGATAAGACGGGGGGAGGGGAGGAGGAATTATTTACACAAATCTAGCCACAGGAGAATCCATCAAGAGTTTTGCTAACAATGCACTTTGATGAAAATTAATATCATCTAATGTTTTTATGTCATGCAGATGCACAGTTAGTACAGGCAGAAAATGACGGCAGCCAAAAAGTAAATGATATAATGAAAAAGTCTCATTGCATACACAATGGACATCTGGACAATACTTTGTTTTTATGGCACTCAACATTATTCTGTTAGCCATAGTAAAAACTGTTCTCGAAAGTCTACAGTCTACAGCAAAATGTGTATTAAATACAACATGTTTCATTGACCTCTCTTCAATCATACGTTTAATTTCCTTAGGGGATTTTTTGAGTTGAATACTCTGAGCATTGATATTTTTAGCTCCTTTCTTTGCTGCTTTGTCCGCACTATCATTAAACAAAAAACCACAATGTGAAGGTAGACAACATCACTCAAACATGTGGTATAAAAGGCAAGTTGCTTTTAGACGGAAATCGAAATTTAATTGTAATTATGTATATCAGGTCCACAGGCGCGCGAATCTGGATTCCATTTAAAGTGCAAGAGGCTTGCGCTTATTCACACTAACACTAAAAGTGATGATGACATCAACGCAGTTATTATTACAAAATAACAATTGAGGCACATTGATATGTACATACATCTACATTCAACTAGTCTCTCACACAATGCACAAAGTTTCAGCTTTATATCGCCCATTGTAAATTTAACAAACAATAGATTAGTTAATATATGTACATCCAGTTATCCTATCCTATTCTATCCTATCCTATCCCGTAACTCGAGGTCGTAGGGGCACCACAGATGATCGTTTAACCAGCGTACTCCATCTTTCCCTGTCCTCAGCAACCATGGTGGTTTCGCTCAGTGTCAAACCAGTCCATTCTCGAATGTTGTCCTCCCACCTCTTTTTCGGTCTCCCTCTTCTTCTACCTCCTTGCACTGTGACTTGCAGGATGGTCTTTGCAAGACCTGATGATCTGGTGACGTGGCCATGCCATCGGAGTTTCCGTTTCTTCACCACTGTGAGCAGGTCATCGTGTTGTCCAATGGCTTGTGTGATGGTCTGTCGGACTTCGTCGTTGGTGATGTATTGGGTATAGGAAATGCCCAGAAGTCTTCTGTACCACCTCATCTCCATGCTTTGTATTCTTCGTTGTAGATCTGCTGTGAGCGTATAGGAAGATGGACATAACAAGGGAGCGCAGCAGTCTTACCTTGGAATGTAGACTGATGGTCCTGTCTTTCCAAATTGGCTTCAACCTCGCCAGGGCAGCAGTTGTTTGTGCGATCCTGGAGAGGACTTCCTGTCGGAACCCATTGTCGGATACAATGGCTCCTAAATATTTGAAGCTATGCACCGTGTTGAGGGATTGGCCTTGGACTTATTACCATTCCATTGCCTCTGGAGGTGGTGTCAAGCCTCTGTTCCAGCTGTTCAAGTTCTTGTTCCTCTCCAGCCAATCCAACAATGTCATCCGCAAAACGAAGGTTGGAGATTGCTCTTCCCCTATGCTTACTGTGCCTTCGTAATCTGCAAGGGCATCTGACATGATGCGCTCTAGGAAGATGTTGAAGAATGTTAGAGAGAGTAGGCATCCCTGACGCAAACCGATTGTTGATCTGAACCAATTTTCCGATGGTGCTGTTGTGGAGGTGCACTGGTAGCCTTTCATACAGGCTTTTGATGACTTAAATAATTTTAGGGCTGATGTTGTACACCCTCATGGTTACCCACAGAGCTGAATGCCAGATTGGGTCAAACGCCTTTTTGAAATCTACGAACACATGATATAGATGTTGATGGTGCTGTAGGTATTTTTCGCAGATTATTCTGAGGTTGAAAATCTGTTCAGTGGTACTTCGCCCTGCCCTGAATCCAGCTTGTTCTTCAGCTATTTGTTCAATTGGGGTTTCAACCTGTTGAGTATTATTTTCAGGAGGACCTTGCTGGGATGGCTGATGAGGCTGATGGTGCGGTAATTTTCACATTCCTGAAGGTTACCTTTTTTGGGAAGAGTGATGACAAGCGACTGGGTCCATTGTATAGGCCACTCCCCACTCTGCCAGATCTTGTTACAGATAATGGTGAGTGCGTCAATCATCGCTTCTCCTCCTGCTTGAAGCAGTTCCGTGGGGATGTTGTCCACTCCCGCTGACTTCGCCTTCTTCAGCGATTGCACTGCTGCTTCAACTTCTTCTCGGAAAATTGGGAGGATTTTTTCTTCTTCTCTGTTCTCAGGACATGATAGAACTGATGGGTCTTCGTTTGGTGTGTGATTGTAAAGGTCAGAGCAGTACTCTGTCCATCTGTCCAAGACTTCTTGTTCTTCTGTAAGGCATATGTCAGACTAGCTTTGGATCGTGGAGACTTTGGGCTGTTTAACACTTGTCAGCCGCTTCACAGTTTTGCTGTTGTTCTTTTTCAGACTGTTCTCTATTTCCTGGCATTGATCTTCTATACAGTTCTCCTTTGCTGTGCGCATACCTTTTCGGATGTCATTGTTGATTTTTCGGTAGGCCTCAGCTCCCTGTGAGGTGCTCTTTTTCTTTTTCATCTCTCTTCGTTTATCACACAGGTCCAAAAGTTCAGGTGTGATCCACAGCTTCCTCTTTGGACGGTGCTTTACAAGGATCTCCGTGGCGGCATCTGTCACAGCTGAGTTGAAGGTGGTGGTCATGGTGTTGACATCTACTTCACCAACTCCAAAATGAGCGTTAATGCAAATTTCCCTCCAATTGTGGGCCAAAATCGAAAATTGTAATTTTTACTTGATAATTACAGTTTTTATTTGTTAATTATAAATATGTCGTTGATATTTGTAACTATCACATGATATTTGTAATTGTCAGGTCTTGGCGCTAGTAGGCCGTCATAATGTGAATTAAGCTTACACAGAACACGTGTTAATTACTATTATCAATGATACTTGTAAATGCACATTTTGGCGTGAGTCAGCCCCCTTAGTCAGAATTAAGCATAATCACGAAAAAATTGTAATTATGAAGTTAAAATTGTAATTGCATTTCCAGGCGGATTGCTAGAGCCAAAGCTGAAAATTAAACATGATCACGCGAAGATATTTATTATTTTTTAATTTTTGGATAATTATAATTATTCCAAGATATTTGTAATTATCTCATAAATTGTGTAATTATCAGGTTTTTGCGCTAGTTGGCCATCACACACACTCACATACACACACACACACGCACACAATCACAAACAAACACACACACACACACACAAACACACACCCACATACCGTAAGTTATTAACTGCGATTTACACAGAAGATCGAAACATTTTACGTTCCCTTCCATAATGCATTCGTGGTTTGCAAAGGGTTCTTCGATAGCTCAGAGGTACACATTTCCTCGTATTTCTGGACAGACAATTGTGTAAGACCTACCCATAGATGTCTCTACCTATGCGCGATAGAGAAACCAATGCAGCACTGCGCGTTAGCTTAAAAAAAAAAAGTTTAATTATGGCCCTGCGTTTAACAACAACCACAACAACAACAATAACAACAACAAACGGACAACCGAGTTAATTTCACACGTATAACCACATACAAACAGTTAATGGTGAGAAGTCACATTACCGCGCATAGGCAGTGCAACAAGACAACGCTAAAAATGTTGGACTCGGTGACACACAGCTTGAAGGGACGTATTACGATGCCAAAATTAGATCTTGCACTACAGTTTGCACGGTGTGTGTACTGAAAAATCTTCACATATCAACTGCTGGGCCGAGTTTCAATTCAGCGAGACTATCTAGGTCACAAGATCTCGTTTTTGAGTCAGACCGATCATTGAATGAAACCACCCAACATGCTGCCTCATTCTAGCCTCGTTTTCAATTTGTACACAAACGGCGGTTCCTTCGAATGTGTTGGACGATTTGCGAAAATAAAATCAAATAAAGTAAAAAAAAATCAAATGTATCATCAAAATCGATTAAAAGCAAAATTGTTCACTTACAGTTCTTCACCCCCTCCCATGATCTGGTTGAAACTCGAAGATTTACCATCGAATTATCACCGTAACAGATTCCAAGTAGCATAAACCGCGTACTTTCCGCCATCTTGATTTTGCAGGCTAAGTACCCCGAGAGGCGCCTAGCTCTTTCTCGCCTCGCCTTGCGATTGACTAGCGAGCGAGCAGCCGTAGAAACGACCCAATGAGCAAGATCTACCGAGATCTACCGAGATCTCGCTGTTTTGAAACTCGCCCCTGATGTATCGGTAAACAGCAGAAATGAGACTAGAGGCGACCCACTCCCCACACTTGTAGAGAAGAATAAAATGCTAGTGGTTCTCTCTCTCTCTCTCTCTCTCTCTCTCTCTCTCTCTCTCTCTCTCTCTCTCTCTCCGCTGTACGATTGCTACTGGCAAGTAAATGCAATCTGGTCCGTTACTACACAAAAATTTGAAAATTCTAGTCATTCCGTGATGAGACATTGTGTTAATCTATAATTGATTTAACCACCCTAGTGTCGGAAGGTTGTATTCTTCGTTGTAGATCGTTTGGGTAGACGTTCGTTTGTGTGGCCTCGTGGCGCAGTGGATAAGTCGCCGGTTTCCTATGCCGAATGTCGCGGGTTCGATTCCCGCAAGGGGCGAACGTATGTGACTTAGGTACGAGACTATTGAGGTCACCGAGGGTTTTCTCCGGGCACTCCGGTTTCCTTCCTTCAATAATGGTACAGGACGCAGCAATTTCAAATTTCAAAATTTCAGATCTGCTGTGAGGGTCCATGCTTTGCAAGCATTATAGGCTTGCGGATCTGAAGGTCCCGGGTTCGATCCCTGTCCGGGGCATTGTGTTGTGTCCCTGGGAAAGACACTTTACTCCCGTTTCCTACTCCTTCGGATGAGAGTATAAACCGAGGTCTAGTCTGTGTCGCATGCACTCCATCATAACGGACTTTAAAGATCCTGACGCTCATGTCCTAGACGGGTGAGTGCCGGTAACAAGAACATACACAGCATTTGGCTGCAGAGTCCTCAATAAGCTGAGGGTGGCAGCCCCCAACGAAAGAAGAACAAGAAGAAGAAGATGGAGATGACAAGGGAGCGCAGCAGTCTTACTTTGGAATGTAACCTGATGGTCCTGTCTTTCCAAATGGGCTTCATCCTTGTCAGGGCAGCAGTTGTTTGTGCGATCCTGGAGAGGACTTCCTGTCGGGACCTATTGTCTGAACCCCCGGCATCCCAACGAGGGAGGGGGTGGGGGGGAGGGGATGATGAGGAGGAGAAGTAGGAGGAGGAAGAGGAAGACAACGATGGTGGTGATGAGGATACTTCTCCAAAATACTAGTGTTTTGTACGGTTTATCAATAAATAGTGTGAATTCTTAATTCATCTAAGCACACATGTGATACTATCTACGTCATTGCAATAAATAGCGAATCACTCCTCGATAGTAGCACGTGCTTATGTAGTTTTAGGTCAGTCAATACATTATATCTACATATCGGTGTATACAAACAAAAAATATGCACAACAGGGTTAAAATCACGACCACGTGGTTGTAGACTGGTGTTTCGGGGTCAATCAATAATATATCGCATACTTTCAATTCTGCGGTGTAAATACATATAATTATATGTAATTTGCATGGAGCAGTTCATGATATAAAATTCCGTGTTAATAGTAGTACTATGGAGTTCTGTGCAAGGGGGGGGGGGGGAGGGGGGAGGGGGTGGAGAAAGGGAGAGAGAGAGACTTTATCAGGGATATAGAATGTATACTAATAAAAAGTCTCATTAAGAATTTATACTAATAAAAAATCTAATCTTCTAAATCGGACAGCAGAACTAACTTTTAACATAAAATTTGGGCGCTGTCGTTCTGTTAAAGAGGTTAGTCTAAAGGACTCGAAAGGAAACGCTGACACCACACTGCGCGCGCTTGTGTACGTGTCTGGGCAATGATCTGAAAGTTTGACGGCCTGATAGAATTTGTGTATGTTAATCTTGTTGTACATTAGCTCTGATGATGAAAGCTTTGATGATAATTATTATTATTGTGTTCATATATACTTAGGCTATAGTAAACAATATTATTCTCTATAATTATTAAGCCATGCTTACTTAGTCTTAAGCATGTCAGAACCATTGTTAGTGCATTGTGTGTGTGTGCGTGCGGTGTGTGCGCGCGTGTGGAAGACAGAGGAAGAAAGAGAGAGGTAGATAAAAAAGAAAGGAGAGAGAGAGAGATTCATTAATTCATTTGCTCATTGAAATAAAAGCAGTTGACTTGTGCTGTAATGGAATAAATTGCCACAGGACAGTCCATACAGTTCAAATAATCATCCATTTGTCCATATTTCATATTTAAGGGGAAACAATGTTAACTGTGTATCCGTTACGCCAGTGTGAATCACTGAATGTTGCGTGTGTTTTGGGTTCGTGGTTGCGAGTTCATTTTCTTCATGCGCCTGTTTATCTCAATCAGAAGACGATGCTTTGTATAATAATGCTCTGTCAAAAATTCTGAATAAATTGTCAAAACGTGTAACAGTCCAGCGATTTGAAAAATGTCGGACACGCAACAGCTGGGTGCACAGAGGTCATTATTATTTTTTATTCTGTATACGCTTAGCATTGTCTACTTGGATATCCAAGAGCTTCATCTTGACTTCAGTCAAAACTATTTTGTATATATGCTGGGGCTCGCAAGAAGAAACAGAAACGCTGAGGGTATGGCCACGTCACCAGAGCATCAGGCCTTGCAAAGAACAACCTGTGAGGCACGGTGCAAGGAGGCAGAAGAAGAAGACAAAAAAAAGAGGTGAGAAGACAACATTCGAGAATGGATTGGCTGGAGACCGAGACACATGAGAGCTGCTGAGGACAGAGAAAGATGGAGTACGCTGGTTAAACGATCATCTGTGGTGCCCCAACGGCTTTCGAGTTACGGGATTAGGATAGGATAGGGGCGCGCAGCTGGTTCAGTGGTGTACTCAGCGGCAGGACAAATGAATCATTAAATGTCAAGTGATGACATTGGACAGGCAGTGGTACCACGCCGGTAGACGGCTTGGAGAGCCCAAACGAAAATAACCTGACCATGAGGACCAGGCAATGAGCCTTTACACCTTCAGATAGTATATACCTAAGGTCTAGTCCGCAAAACGCACGCATTCCATCACACGGGCTTTAAAAATCCTGACGCACATGTCTATAGACGGTGAATACCGGGCTACCCAAAAACACCTAGCAAACACTATAGGTGCATTGTTCCCTCCAAATCCGATCACCCAGTGTTGTGCTCAGAAGTCTGGGGTTTCAGACGAGGTGCTCAACGGATGCATGCAAGTGGGCACTTCGGCCGGTTAGTTAGTTAGTTAGTTATTCATTGCGTACAGGGTCCAGCGGACTGCAAAGAGCCGAATCAGGACCACAAAATCAAGACCACAACTTGGCTGAAAGAGGACTCACCCATGATCCGCATAAAAGATCTGCAGAAACAACCCTAGTGGTAACACTGAAGGCACTCCACCAGCCGGTCCCTTTACAATAAAGGCATTCCACGCAGGGGATTTCGACGCTGTAGGACTACCCTAATTTATTGAACCCTTGTTTACAAAAACAAAATAGAATACAAACATCATGATAAAATATCATACAAAACACATATATATAAAATGCCTACATCGCTAAATAATAATATCCTAGTGACCATTTGGCAGAAAGTGTCCAATATTCACAAGCTGATCCAACAGACCTCGTACACAAATGAGGAGTTATGTCCCGGAAGAGTTTTCAAGAAAAAAGGTAGGTGACTGGTCTAGCGAAGAAGAAGATATTATAGTAGATTGATAGTTTAGAGTAGGAATGAGAAAGAACAAAGGAGAGAGACATCGACAGTGGGAATTTAAAGCACATTCCCAGAACATGGGGATACTATTTATACTGAAACCCCCGGCACCACCACGTGGGTCACTGGTGGGGAGGTGAAAATAAACCTTAGGACAGTCTCAGCTTCGCAGTGTTTGTCATCTTAGCAGTATGATTGCTCTGAAGGTTCAGTGTTGATTTAGATCCCTAAACCCTCTTCCCTGGGATGGTTATGCCCTGTCTATATCGAACAAAAGCTTTACATTTTAATCTACGTTCACTCAACAGCAATTCTCAGTGCCGTGCCTAGAAAGAGGGATTGATTGATTGATTGATTTATTGTTGCTTTAGGTCCAGCGGACTCTTCCGAGCCAAATCAGGACCGGACAACCCCCGATCCGCATAAAAGATCTGCCGAAACAACCCTAGTGGGAAAATTGAATGCCCTCCACCGGCCAGTCACTTTACAATAAAGACATCCCACGTGGGGGACGGCTGAGGGTTGACCTCAACTACGCGAACACCCCGGTTACAAAAACAAAATAGAATACAACCATCATTATAAATCATCAACAAAACACATACATATAAAATGCCTATAGTGCGAAATAATACAATCATAGGAAGCCCTAGTGACCACCCGGCAGAAAGCGTCCAACACTCCCAAGCTGATCCAACAGACCTCATACACAAACAAGGAGTCTTGTCCAGGAAGAGTTTTCAAGAAAAAAGGTAGGTCATTGATCTAGCGAAGAAGAAGAAAGTATAGCAGAGTGATAGGACAGATCAGGAATGGGAAAGAGCAAATGATGAAGACAGCGACAGTGGGAATTTAAAGCACTAAATTTCCAGAAAGTGGGGATACTATTTATACTGAAACACCCGGCACTCCAACGGGGAGAACTGTTGCCGCAGTGAATTAGTCATGCCTACAAAGGCAAGACAGGTTTTCAACTGGGGCTTTCACTGTTCCCTTTATAGGTTAGAACAATCTACAGTGACAAGATTGCTCATGACCCCAAGGGGTGAAAGAGGGATTAAAAAATGAAAATTGTACAGAGAACAGAACACACACACACGCACAAAATACACAATTAATATCAAAGACATATTCATATTTATTATTATTATTATTATTATTATTATTATTAGCAATAGTAAGTATTCTCATATTAGCATAAGTTTACATTGTAGTGTGTACACTGTTAAAAAAAAAAGCATTTTATTTTACCTGTATATTTTAACAAATCATAACAAATATCAAAGATCTTGTTGCACATGCACGCATTGATATAATTTCCAAAGAAACTAAGTGATAAAACTTTAGTTTGTCTATTCATTCATTCTATATACACACACTCACACACACACACACACACATACAAACATTGACAACAATGGCATTTCACAAAAGACAATAGTTACTACTTTAAAGGTTATAGTTCTGTATAATCAAAATGAAATTTCTTTCCTTTGGATTATCACATACTGTTCAGCCGTCGAACGTCGAAATGAAATTGTTATTTAAACAGAAGATTATGGGGAAAAAATGTCTTCAAATTGTTGTAGATCAGGTTAATTAAAAACAGCATCCATTGGTCAGTTTAAATCAGCACGAGAAAAGTGCAAACTGTTCCCTTCTTCAATAGATAAAATAAATCCTCTAATCACTGTAGATTCACACAGATGACAAACAATTCCTTCGCTCATTATAGATTAGGATAAATAAAGATAGTATCTTTCCATCACCCAAATGATTTGTCCAAAGGATCATCCGATGTGCTTTGATGTTTGAAGTCATTAAAGACTAGGAATGAGAAAAAACAAAGGAGAAAGACAGCAGGGCTCGAAATTAGTGGGGGCCCGGGGCCAAAAACCAGCAAAGTTGACTTCGGGCTCGGAAAGTTGAAAAACGAAGGGCCCGCTTGGCCCGCAAAATAATTCGTCTGCTACAGCTAGCTCTACTCGGCAGTTTCGTATTTGGGCCAAGGGAAGCAACCCACACCGGTGCCCTAAATTTGGACAGAAAAAAAAAAACAGAGAAAAGAAGCGAAAACCCTTTAATTTTGCACTCAAAAGTTTAATATACACTTCAATATCTTTTTAATATAATAAACAAAAGGCTATGGCACAACATAAGTGCAAAATGTCCATCTTTGCAAACTAGTACGAAAGTATGGCTACATATCGTCGCCATACAGTTGCTAAAACAATCGGCGATGGCGTATTTTCCAATTTTTGGGAAGCGAAAGACGCCGGAAGAAAACGTCGACGAAAGGAAAGAACAAGAAAAAGAGATAAAAAATAAGTATGAAGAGGAAAAAAGATCAAGGAACTACAATGAAGGGTGGAAAAAAAAGATTTCCATGGCATGGCCTTGAAGTGAACGAGGACGGCCAAGAAGTGTTATTCTGTGTGCCGTGTCGGGCGCAGGCTGCAAAAAGAAAGTCTACATTATTTTTCAAGTTGGGCCCCGAAAGTTGCTTGTGGGCCCTCAAATTTTTCAATCAAGGGGCCCGGTGACCCCCAAAGAAAAAAGTTAATTTCTAGCCCTGGACAGCGACAGTGGGAATTTAAAGTAGATTGATAGAACAGAGTAGGACTAGGAATGAGAAAAAACAAAGGAGAAAGACAGCGACAGTGGGAATTTAAAGCACTAAATTTCCAGAAAGTGGGGATACTATTTATACTGAAACCCCCGGCACTCCAATGGGGTAACAAACTAAAAAAAAAAAACTTTACATGACACAAACGTAAAAAAAATAAATAAATCTTTACATCAAAATAATACTAAACTACAAGCAGAGGCATTAGAAATAACAATTATAACTTATTATTAATTTGAAATCGTCACTTTGTGATATTCTAATACATTCTGTAACTTTTAACACTCATAAAACTATCAATGACTCATAGAAAACACACGCGCAAACACACGCAGTCCTCTCTTATAGAACACAAACAAGTTTATAAATTTACAGAAGCACTCTCAAGCACACACACACACAAGCATGTGATCATGGTAAACTGGGGTTTTAGACAAAATGTATCATCGGAAAGTTGTTGTTTTTTGTTTGTTTTGTAACGGAAATGGCGCAAAATTCACCTAAAGATGTAAGAATTTGTTTTTAAAAATGTCTCTTTCCGTCAAAAAGTTGACCTATTTCGGCTTTTAACCCTTTTACTTCAAATTAGAACACAGCCCGTGCCACTCACATGTACTTAAAACACTCCCATACACTATAAGAGCACTCCCATGCACTACTAGAACACTCCCATGTACTTAAAAAAAAAAGTGGGGCGCTAGCTAAAAGCCCCATTCTGTGCATAAAAAGGAGCACCTCATTTCTTCACGAATACACGCCCACACACACACACACACATTTGCAACACCTGGTAATGATAAACATTAAGTGTTGTCAGACAGAAACACACAAAGACATACAGAAGTAATGATATTCCCCGAACACATAAATCTCTTCATCAGAGTCCTCGATGCTGCCACAGTGCCAGGTTAGATCAGTCCTACTCCTAACAAAACATTCACACCATCTTGCACACATGAAACATGAAATGACCAACTTCCCAAATATACATGTTTTAACTTTTTAAAGCTATTTGTAAAAAAAAACACACGACTATAACCCATTTTTGGACAAAATGCCGCCCAGAAATAAGGATCACTCGTCCATGTACTAACCTTGCTTGATGTTGCTAAACCGAACATTTCCAGCGTGTGTCCAAACCAATACGCAACTGAGCAACCCCTAAGGCTAATCATTGTATCTTACTGAACATTACAAAATCGTAAAATTCAGCAGAACTATTTCTGGCAGCAAAATACAAGATGGCAGATACAACTGACCATTCTTGGCCTTTCTGGTTCACATTAAAAATGTCAGCTCACTCGTATCATGTACGATACAACTTATCTTTATTACCTCAAAAAAAAAAGAATGACAAATCCTATTAGTAGAGAAATATAGATTGCATTTCGTTGGAGTTTCGCTTTGGTAACCTTTCATTGCATGAGGGATGTGCGCGCAGCCGTTCCAACTCAACCATTTTCGTATAACAGCATAGAAAAACGGGTCAGCGAACTTCGTGTTGCTGAAATAACGGACGCAACCTTTTGTTTATTGATTCCCTTGGAGTAACTCTCGTGTGGTGAACCAAGAAAAATCCTGTTTCCAAGGGACAGTGCTCGTATGTATTCTACCAAACAGTATCGTACAACTAAGCCTACAATACTGATACTGTAGAAGAAGTTGAAACGCCTAATTTACCCCTGTAAAAAATAGTATATAGATACATAAATCGTCCCATTAATAAAAACAATAATAACATATGTAAAAGCAACTTAGATGTAAATGTTATGTCACCTTGAAGCAAACGAGCTGGAATAAAACGCCAATCGATGGGGTTCCTCTTGTCGCCATTTTGGATCTCTCAATTCCAAGACTTTCAACACATGCAACACTCAATGCCTACAATCTCATAACAGCATTTTGAATGGCCAAAGACGCGCAAATCAATAGTCCAAATATCAATTTAAGTATTTGCTTATTGGAACGAAAGTCGTATCGCATGAAGGAGGAAGTCATATGAACGTAAAAAATGTGTGACGTAGTACAACCGAAACTCCCATCAAAAGTGATTTCGTTGCAGCATCTATATATCTTTATTGCTTCTTCCTCTCAGAGTTGATACACTCAAAGCACACACAAAACTCATGTGCACTTGCATAAACACATGTGCACTGACAATCATGCCCATATATGTCAACACGCCCACAAACGGTCATTGACAAAAGAGAACAACCCTTGGTTTGCTTAAAAGAGGGCAGCCACATGATGCACTTCAAAATATACACCAGTAGATTTCTGATTGAGCTGGACTTTCCTGACCAATGAACATTCAGCATGTTAGGCCGCGCGCTTGAATTCTGTATGCTGGCACAGATTGACAGAAGAAGAGAGTACAACTAGTTGAACATATCTCTCCTAAACGAAGTTCAATACAGAAGACTGTAAAATAAATACTCTTTCACTGGTTCCCAGTCGCACTGGCATTAGTGGTAAAAAATACAACCTTGACACTGCAAGCTTAACTCAGATGTACCCAGCCAAGTTCACCACGCAGACAAATGTTTCTTTCACTGGTTCTCCAGTTACACAGGCATTAGTAGTAAGAATGCTGATGACACTGAATCTTCATGTTGCTGGCTCACAAATGCATAATGTAAGACATCCTTGCAGTTTCTATGTCAAGGCAGCAGTCATAGTCCTTTTTTTTCTTTTTTTCTTTGACATTTGTATAGTTTGCCACCTCAATCCCTATCCGTCACAACTGAACAAAGGATGCAAACTTGGCTGAAAGGTTTCCCAAACTGGTGTTTCACTGGTTTCTCTCTGGGTGTGTGTGTGTGTCTGCTTATTTTCAAATTGTACACTGTGTAGAAAATTGCCCCCGAAATTGTCTCTGACCAACATCCTGTCATACGCCCAGCACTTTCTTCACGCTTTCTTCCTCTTCTATCAGTGTGGTGGACGCATACTGCTTCAGCAACTCCATCTTTTTCCTTTGGACGATGGCTGCCTCAATCTGCAAAACAGGAGAAACGTAATCGTGAAACGGGTAATTACATTATATATATATTTTTACATATAAGGAGTGACATTTGGACAGGGGAAGATAATCTGGTAAAAGTTTAACACTAATGCAACCAGTGCAACTGTACAGCACGCACGCGAGAGAGAGAGAGAGAGAGAGAGAGAGTGAGAGAGAGAGAGAGAGAGAGAGAGAGCGAGAGAGAGAGAGCGAGAGAGAGAGAGCAAGAGAGAGAAAGAGAGAGAGCGAGAGAGAGAGAGAGAGAGAGAGAGAGAGGAGCGAGAGGAGCGAGAGAGAGAGAGAGAGAGAGCGAGAGAGAGAGAGCGAAAGAGAGAGAGAGAGCGAGAGAGAGAGCGAGAAAGAGAGAGACAGAGAGAGAGAGCAAAGGGATGGAACTACAGCAAAGCCAACCAGAACGGCACTTGGACAGGGGAAGGTAATCCTGTAAAAGTTTCACGTTAATGTAGCTAGCGCCAAGGTGTGGGAAAACTGCAGTGAATACGACCATTGTGATTATTCTTATGCACAACACACACACAATCACTCAGGAATGCAAGCACAACAACCCAATCCAACACACACACATTCATACTACTACCACAAATGTATGCTTTCAGGGACAAACATGACAAAAATCAGCTACATGCTCTAACTTTTAGGGACATACCACGAAGACCTCAAAACAGTTTTTATTTATTAAACAAATCTTCCAGATTTGACCGAAAAATCACAAAGCACAAAATTCGCAAAATGCAAAAGTGTCGCTTTTTTTTCCATGTTTAATGAATGGCCACTCCTCCGTGTAGTCTGTTTTAAAACCGCTAGAGAATAGAATGCGAACCCCTCGCAATATAGGTGCCAGAATGATCGACGAGTTGATCGTGGGCCCTCGACTTCAAGAAGAGGGAGAGGACAAGATAGACGTGAAACCATCATCGCACACCGCTTTTGTTATAGACGACGCCATTGTTTTTCACTCGTACATTTTGCATGATGCAGCTGAAAGGACTGCGCATGACTATCAACACACATAGAACACGTTATGCATGCGAAAACTTGGTTCCGTGTCCTCAGCAAATGTTTACAAGCAAGGGGAAATTGCTCTGCGGTGGCAAGTGTACCTTGTGAGTACACTTGCACCAAAACTTTCTCGCATAATTATGTGAGCTGACTATTTTCCGGGACACTCCACCGAAAATTGCGATTTTCAGGGACAAGTACTGACCCCTCCGAACCGGTAGTCAGGCCTGCTACACCATACCCACAAGAAATAATAATAATAATAATAATAATAATAATGGACATTTATATAGCGCTATTACTTGTCTTTTTATAGACAAGCGCATAGCGCTTTACATGAAAGGAAAGAAACAAACATGAAACAACTTACAATATTGCATTAGAAATTATACAATGAGAAAAAATAAAATAAAATAAAACCAAACACACAACATCAAACAAAATATATAAAGTTAACTTTCTGCAAACAAGTCATCACAATCACAGCAAATCCACAAGCATAGCCAAAAGCAGAACAAATATGAGCTGCGGCTAGGGTCTATAGGTCTCCTGCCACCTCACCAAAGGTGGGTGTAGACATTAAAGCTCTTTATTGATTCACAAAACACCCAGGGACAGGGGTTTGGAAAGCATTTTTCATCAAGGTAGGTGAATGTCAGGCCAGCCTAGCATGCAGCAGAAGGTTAGGGTCATCGTGGACAATGAAAAGAACCCGCTTGCAACTTCTTTGGGTTTCTCAACCTAATCTCACATTTAAGTTTTATATATGCTCCAGTAGCGATTGTACCCACCTATTTCATTAATAATATATTATACTTATTAAACCTTCAACAATATTATAATGAAGGAAATAGTAGTTTTAATTTTTTTGTTCATTGAAATATAAATGGCTGTCAGTCCAATTGTCTTGCAGGCGTGTATGTGTTAGTAGCGAGAGAGCTAAAAGGAACATGTGTGTGTGTGTGTATGTGTGTGCATGTGTGAGTAGAAAAAGAAAGAAGAGATGTTAAGAGAATAATAAAAAGTATAATGGTTTTAAAAAAAAAGGAAGTTTTAGTACTGGTTACCTGTGATTATTTTTGTTGTGACCTGTGATTATTATTATTGCTATTATTATTACTATTTTTAATTAATCAATTGTGAAATTTTTTTCTAAACTTTTTGTCTTATTCGCTGAGACACATTGTGTTATGTGAAATCTCCATTGTGGGTGATGCAGATTTGTTTGACTTCACTTTAACATTGCTGGCAACTTGAATTTAAAGCCACTGGCAACCTGGATTTGAACCCGCTGGCAATCTGAAATTATTTTATTTATATTTATGATTTATTCTTTAAAGTTAAAAATTGTTTAGTACGCATTGAGGAACGGAACAGACATACATGCTGGGGGCATCAGAATAAGATTACGAAGGATGCATTGTGCCTGACTGACGATGAGAGATTGGAACCCCCGAAATACAAGCTGTGCACTGTGAGAAGGTTTGCATAAACACATAGGTAGTTAAGTAGTAGCTGCCCCACTGGAGTTAAAATGATAGCATCTTGGATTTAACCTTTATTGGACGCGATGTTATCCTTCGTAGAGACTAAAGGAAAGATAGAAACGATCTATCCCCCTTTCTCTTGTGTCGTTTCCTGCCTGAAAACAACAACAACTGCAGAGCGCAAATGCTTACCTCTTGTTGCGACGGTACAGGCACGTGAGCGATGAAATGTTCTTTCTCGATCGTCGGTTTGGTGCGGTCTTCTTCTGGTTCCTCCATTTCCATCTATATAAAACAGACGTTAATTGGATTTATTTGTTTTTAAAGTTTAAAATTGTTTACATTACATTACATTATTATTGCTTTAGGTCCAGCGGACTCTTCCGAGCCAAATCAGGACCGGACAACCCCCGATCCGCATAAAAGATCTGCTGAAACAACCCTAGTGGTAAAACCGAAAGCTCTCCACCAGCCAGTCACTTTACAATAAAGACATCCCACGCAGGGGATGGCTGATGCTTCACCCCAACTTATCGAACCCCCGTTTACAAAAACAAAATAGAATACAAATATCATTATAAATTATCAACAAAACACATACATATAAAATGCCTACATTGCTAAATAATAACATCATAGGAAGCCCTAATGACCACCTGGCAGAAAGCGTCCAATATTCCCAAGCTGATCCAACAGACCTCATACACAAATAAGGAGTCTTATCCCGGAAGAGTTTTCAAGAAAAAAGGTAGGAGACTGGGCTAGCGAAGAAGACGATAGTATAGCAGATTGATAGAACAGAGCAGGAATGAGAAAGAGCAAATGAGAAAGACAGCGACAGTGGGAATTTAAAGCACTAAATTTCCAGAAAGTGGGGATACTATTTATACTGAAACCCCCGGCACCCCAACGGGGGTTTAAAATTGTTTAATACGCACTGAGGAACGGAAACTGACATACAAACAGACAAGCTGGGGACATCAGAATAAGACTACATAGGATGCATTGTGCCTGACAATGCTCATCAAGGCAGCAAGGTGAGAGCTTTGGGTGGCTCGGGTTTGACCTTGTTCTGAGTCAGTGCCATGAGCAGCTCTATGAGCTGGAAAACCGCCCTTTAATTATAAGAACAATTCAACGAGCGACCTCTGGACAGGAGAATACCCTGTCAACATTTTCACACTAATGTAGCCAGTGCCACGGAGTGAGATAAATGGAGTTAAAAGTCGACCATTCAATTTCACAAAACACATTTTCCAGAGTGCCTACCTCTTCAGGAGGATAAATATTTTCCTCTGGATCCATTTCCTGATCACGAGGCACCTCACCGCTGGCAATCTTTGCCATCCGGTCTTTCCACTCCGCCACTTTTTTCGCCACCGCTGTTAACAGGAAAAAGTCATCAAATATATACAAATCAAACTAAACATTTATTATATTTTTAGGTGCAGGTGTTACGATTGAGGCGCTCACGATAGTTCCGATCATTTTATTTTGCAGAGCATGCGCTGATGCTTTGATTTGATTCTGTGCTGTTGCTAGAACAAGCTTTGTATAATGTTGATAATTTTCGTTGATCCATATTGTTGTAGTACCGTTGAGAATTTTCTGGAATTACTTGTTTACTATCGATAGAATTTTCCACATCTTAAGGGTAACAGCTGGGAAATTCTTCTAAAATGAGGAATGTTCTATGAGGTGCATAGTTCCAGTGATGGGTTTTATTTTGATTGAGTGTTATTGCATCATGCTGGAATGTTCTAATCTTCACTGGATTGCAGAAAGACTACATAAGTAATGCACTGCTGCAAAAAGTGGGTTTTTTTTGTGATTTTCGGAAAGAGGACTTGTATGCAGCTGTTGGCGTTTCTGAATAAAGCTGGAAAACTTGTACGACAACTCCTGCCTTGTTGCTGAGTGAACAGGCTTACACACATCAAGATTCAAGCCACTGGGCTGAATCAATCAATAAATAAAACAGGAGTATGCATTATTAGCATTATATCAAAGAAAACATCCCCCTCTTTCTCTCTCCATGTAGAATGAAAACTCTAAACTTTTTATATAAAAAAGTTTTAGATACAGGGAAGATAGTCAATGATAGTTGAGTGGGAGAATGAACAGAGATAGAGAGAAAGGGTGCCTACCTGCTTTCTCAGCCTCCAGCTCTGCAGGGACGATCAGACCGTCATCTTCATCTCTGTAGCCATAGTAGTCGGCATCAATGTCTTTCATCAGCTCAGCTCGTGACTTGCGAGGGGCTGTAGGAGCTGTACACATAACAGTATATACATTATTAACCATCTTGCCATAAGCTGACTGCATAATCCGCCTGACTGTCATAAGCTGATGCAACATTCAAATCTGGAATAAATTGACCCAGCTGAAAACTCCAATTAAATTATTTTTTTTACCAAAAAGTAAAAGAAAAATTAACGATGACTTGGTGAAACTATTTTTTAATTAAGATATATTTTGCAAGGTGCATCAATCACCACAGAAATCAGAAATCACTCACGTTCTTGCTGAAACAGTTCTCTCACTCCTGGCAAGTCTTTCGCAGCTCCAAAGTATCTGCAATGGAATAGATGCAACATCTATCAACATATTTTCCAGTGCTTCTAAGCACATCCACAATACGAAGCCATGTGCATCATTTAGAAGATATGTTGCATGGAATTATACCCCGCAAAACACCTCAAAAGTATTCATTGTCACAATGCAAACCCATCACTTCTGCTCTCGATTACTGAGGATTTGAGATTGACTGAAGTTGTTAGAAATGTTCAATGTTGAGCTACTTCAAGCTGGGTTAGTACTTGAATGGTTAACCATGCTTGGAAGGGGCAACCACCATACGACGCTAAAGAACGAAACAAGCACCTGAACATCCCAGTCCAACCAGCTGTGAACGGATACCTGGATCTGTTCATAACCGATGAAGGTTAACCAGCGCGAGAGAGGAAGTAGGCCCCTCCCTCAATAAGCTACTCTAGAGAAAAGGGATGTCCCAGACGTCTCGCTCTCTCCAATGGTTGAAAGTTTGCGGGGGAACCTTTTACCTCTATATTCAAGTTGGTCATGCTGGCTGTTACACTTGCTATTTATCAATTGTTGATTCAGCCCCGATGCTTGAATCTTGATAAGTGTAACTCAAATTCGTTTATCCATGCAGCCTGTTCACTCAGCAACAAGGCAGGAGTCGTCGTATAAAGTTTTCCAACTTTATTCAGCAAACATCAACAACTTCAATCATCATCAAAAATCATCATAAATCACAAATCACTCATACAAGCAGACTGTGCGTGGCTTATATAGGCTCTCTGCAATCGAGAAAAGGTTCAAACATTTCAGCATGACGCAATAACACCCAATCAAAATAAAACTCATCACTGGAACTATGCACTGCCTTTTGTCATTATGTTAGGAGAATCATTTAGCCATTGCCAGTTTTATCTTGAAGATTCGGTCGATAGTAAACAAGTAATTCTAGAAAATTGGCAACGATATCGACCGATGAAATTTATCAACGTTATACAAAGCTTTTTCTAGCAATGTTCAACGCAAAATCAAATCAAAGGTAAATACATTCTGTTACTGCATGCTTTGCAAAACAAAATGACGGATATATCCTGCGCGTCTCAAACTTAACACTGGCAATGTACCTGATCTGAAGCATGCCACTACATCACACGGGACACAACGCTATAGATCTTATAGCAACTGGTCGCCCTATTACAGAGGCAAAACAATGTAGTAACTATTATCATGGCTGTGCAGTTCAAGACTGGATGATTCTGATAATTATGACAGCATACTTTCCAGCTCAAAGAGCTGCTCAGAAATGAAAAAAATGCCAATGCTCAAAGCATTGCCCTGTGGCTGACAAACACGAGCAATACCCACCGTTGCTTTATCACATCAACAACAACAATCAATGAAGGAGAGCAAACAAGACTTACTTGTAACCTCGGTTTCCTGGTACTTCCTTCCCTTCGGCATCCAGCATCTTAGGCCCAATTTTCTGCACAACACCAAACACACAAAATAACGCTAAAGTGTAGGAAGAGGTGCGATACCAAACAGCTCATGAAAATTTAGGAAAATGAATAATAATAATAAGTTAATTCGTTCAAAAACACGCTTCGTCCCTAAGTAAAAGCTCAAAGCTCAGCACAATGCCAAGCAAATGTAGAACCAAAACAAAATAAAATAAGACAGCTCAAGTTATCAACATTCACACAAACTAAAAAAACCACAGTAACATTCACACAGACTAAACAAAACACAGTTGTGGTGGCTTTTTTAGTCTGTGTGAATGTTGACAACTTGAACTGTCTTATTTTATTTTGTTTTGGTTCTACATTTGCTTGGCATTGTGCTGAGCTTTGAGCTTTTACAGCAAACATGCACGCGTGCTTCAAAAGTCTACAAACAGTACTGTCATCCACCTTTAAAAAGAAACAATTAAAACAGGACATAAATATACATATAATTTGTAAGCAAACTTAAAAGTTTGGGTTTAAAAAAATAAAAAGAACAGGAAAAAGAAAAAGCTACTTCTAGGTACATCACTCCGGCAGGGGCATGCAAAACTATAACTCAAGTCTTCATTAGGAATACAAGAGTTATAGTTCCTTATTATACAAACCCACATCAGCATGTAACTATAACCACAAACAACAATGAACTTAGTTAGTTTTTCATTGCTTACAGGGTCCAGCGGACTGCACAGAGCCGAATCAGGACCACAAAATCAAGACCAAACCTTCGCTGAAAGAGGACTTGCCCCTGATCCGCATAAAAGATCTGCCGAAACAACCCTAGTGGTAACACTGAAGGCACTCCACCAGCCGGTCACTTTACAATAAAGACATCCCATGCAGAGGACGCTGAGGCTATACTCTAATTTTAAACAACAAAGGCAGGTTTACAACAAACAAGCTTGTCTGCTTATAGGTAACAATGCAGAGGTCATACAATTTTCCATACAAGGTCCACAAACAACAAGAAGAGGTAAACAGAAAGGTGGGGTTGGGGTTGGCATGGAAGCTGGAGAGGAGAGGGTAGGGTGAGAGTGTGAGAGGGAAGCGAAAGGAAGAGTAAGGGCGTGCATACATAGGAAAGAAGCAATGAAAACTCAGAACATGAAGCTGAAGGAATTCGAGAAAGATGAGGAAGGAAAGAGCTGTGGTGTTATTATCACTGTTCTGTTAATATAGCGCTCTTTACCAGCTCCACAGCGGCTCAAGGCCTTGGCCGAAAGGGGAACGAACGCAAGCCGCCCGAGATGCCCACTTAGATCCTGATTTGGCAAGTGCCTCAAGCATCCCTTTAGCTCCAAGCTGTTAGATATTACTGCCCTGTATTAAACTGCCCAGTAATGAAATTATATATAAATAAATAAATAAGAAGAGGAAGCCAAAGAAAGAATGAGGAAGAGAAGAAGAAAGTAGACTCTCTAGGCATCACTAGGTAAAGGTGGGTGTTCCTGTAACCTTTCGGTCGATGGGGAAAGAGGCGTCTCTTTTGTCTGGGCCAGGTTAATGAGGGTGGTGTGCATCTCCTGTCCCTCACTGCTTTACCTTCCCCCATTCTAAACAGTGCCAGGTACCCATTTACAGCTTGATATACTTGGGTGTGCGGTGTGCTGGTTTCATTCTTTGTGTCATTGGGTGATTGCCTTCCAACAATGGTCACCCATCCAAGTATCCAAGAAGAAGTACTTACGCGATAGTCGGGTCCCCCCAACTCTATGATTCGGTCTTCCCAGTGTCCTTTCTCTCGCAACAGTTTGTTGATTTCATCGTTTAGATCTCGCAGCTTGAACTCCCCCAGACCAGCTGGAAAAAAAACACGAAACAATAAATTCAATGCCAACGAGGGATTATTATTTACAAATTCAAAATTCATTTTAAATAAGTTTACTTTTTTAGTGATTCATTAATTGTGATTTCATTAAGTATGTCTGCAACATTTTTTAAAAATTGAAATCTAAAAAGGTGTCGTGAGGTGGGTGTGTGTGGGTGTCTGTTTATCAACTTCAGGGCAATTTTCCATTTATGCAATGTATGTTGTGATTTGGCTGAATAAATTGTGTGTACTGTGTTCAACCATAATTATCCCCAATTTGAGATTGATTGGTGATTTGAGTAAAACTAAAAGGCGCATACATAAAATCCAGTATTATTTATAATTATCATTATTGTTATTATTTCAACAACACAAAAAAAGAAAAAGAACCTAACTCAAACATCACTGTTAATTGCATACACACATAAAAACAATATTTAAATAAATAAAAATAATAAAACTAAAAGCCTAAACATACCATTCTGAATTTGAGCCACCTTTCTGGAAATCTCTCCCAAGATTTGTCGTCGCCATTTCTCTGCTTGTTGCAGATCATCACAATCTGTTGCAAGATAAGGACGACGCTCCTGCAGACATTAAAAAGATTGTTTTGAGACTGAGACTGAATTCGCCTATGAAGTTTACATAGATATTTGCCTTTTGGCTGCACAAACATAGTAGATGTAAACTGTAGAATATCTTGAAAAGAATTACATTGTACAAACAGAAAAATAAATAGTGCAACACATACAATATAATAAAACAACTACAATCCCACACTCCAACAAATACTTGCGCCAGAGCCATCACGCACAAACACCAACCACAGGCGTTCAAACACAAGCAACCCATGCAGACATGATCATCACAAGCTGAGCCAAATCACAAAACAGAACATCTTCAGACACATAAAAGACCCACAATGCATAGTTTTCGCAACAACAAACAAAATACTGTATTAGACACTGTATATACTGTATGCTGGATCATATCCAAACAAACTATATATACTGTATGCTGGATCATAGACAAACAAACAGAATACATGCACACTCTCTCACACACACATATGCATGCAGCATTCTGGTTGACTAGGTAAATTCTGGCTCATTCTGGCTGACTAGGTAAATTTATTATACTGATTGACTGACTAACTGATCGGATTTTATAAGTCAGGGAATAGCGTTTATGAGTAGATTGGCACTCGGCAGAAAAGACCGGGAAAACCTGTCGTAGAGTCAGTTGGCAGAAGATAAGCCTGCCGGATCTGGAGGTCTGCACCAGCAGCTCGTCACACAGTGGATGGGTGAGGGTCACGCTGAATGGCCCCCAGGCGCTTATTATGTTTGCCTCGAAGTACGACTGAAGGTCACAGACGGGTCTGCCAATCAGCTTGCAGGCAGTCATTGTGACCTTTGCCAGCCTGGCCTTACCCTGCTCTTTCAGGCTGCCAAAGAAGCACAGGCTGTAGTAGGTCAGCACAGACTCCACCGTCGCTCCACTGAAAAGCTCCAACAACCTGGAGCTCACATTGAAGGCATTCAGCCTCCTCATAAAGTAGAGGTGTTGGTTGACCTTCTTGAGGAGCAGCAGAGCATTGGGAGACCAGTCCAACTTGTTATCGATGATGGACTCCAAGTATTTGATGCTTAACAGGTTTGCATGTTTGCTTAGCTAGAGAATGTGCAATGGTATTGACAACAATATTTTTACTTTCAATGTAATGTCAAAATGATGGGAGAGGAGAATGGGGGAAGACAAGAAGAGGCGGGGAGACTGATGCGGGGAGACTGAATTAGGAAGCTGCACTAATGCAAAGGCTCCACCTCACCTTCACTTTCAGTCCTCCTTCTTGGGATGCTCTCCACCGAGCAAGGGTGGTCCTGAAATAAATAATCAAGACGTGTACCATTACATTCAATGAATAAATAGTACAGCTTAAAATTGCTTTTGTCAGGAATATAATTCAGATGTAATTGCTTACAATATAGCAGTTAGCCAAACAACCACCAATGTGACCAAGTGATGTTACTGGATAATAGAATAGCATAGTATAGTATAGTAGTGATAGCATAGTAGGCTATCACTTGTATCAGCCTTTTTCCTGCTTATGACTTGCCACACTGGCAGGCTTTCAGGCATCAGTTGTCTATTGAATTTTGCCTACCAGAGGGAGGTGGGGTAAGGAAATCTCCATCTAAGTCAGTGGAGTCTCAGATACAAATGTATCTACACCAATTGTAAAAGCATTTGTGGTACCAAATGTGACAACATCCCTTGGCAGACATGTGGTAGTATTTCTGTTAGTGAAAAAGGGCTGGTGTAAACTAGTATGATTACTATGAACAGTTAATTTATATTCATGACATCAGGTTGAACAGCCTTCAACCCCACATAATAGGGACCTTGTGGTTTAGTGGTCATACTTGTTGTGAAAGATTTTGTTTTTAAACACTTCATGAATCATGTCTCCTCTTAGACGTCTATACTACTAAGTACTATCTATAGGCGCTTTAACCTATCCTCATAACTCACACACACTTACCGATCTCAACGCCCTGTGACACTATCGCTAGAATCACTATCACAAGTTACTAGTATCAGGGAGGGATGTATGACGATTCGCCTAACGACGATTGCCCTCACCTCGTTTTCAGTCAATTCGCAACATCTCAAGTCAATTGCCCTACATGTGTGAGAGCAAACTCGCCCAATGTTTTTTTATGCACAACTTTAATCGTTGTGTTGTATTGTGTTACTGTTAGCGGGTATTATATCGCCATATTGTCTAGCGTAACTGAAAGCAGTGAATGGAGGCGATCGCGCGCGGCGCGAATAACTTGTAGCGTGGGTATTGCACAACGCCTTATTCTAATTCTAACCCTAACTCGTTCCTTAAACACTATTAATTACTAATAGGCCTTAATGACAATATCGCGGTGGCTGAATTGTCAGACGCTCGCGCGGAACCACTGCGATATCGAGGATCCAAAGATGTAGGCGAATCGACTGAAAACGAGGTGAGGGCAATCGTCTGTAGGCGAGTCGTCATACATTCGGCAACGTTAGGCGGCTTGACATAATGTTCAGGCGAGTTGACTGAGGCAAATTGACAGTTAGGCGTATCGTCGTGCACACCCAGGGAGCATCCAGTTGATGCTTGATAATCGACAAGTTACACTTCCAAGATTTGATTTTTTTTTTTTTAAATGCATAATAATATACTCACATTGCCTTTTCGCTGTTTCGCGCCTGGTGGAAAGAAAAAAAAAAGCAAAATGTATTATAAATCGTCATCGTTAAAAGGAAAATCAATTAAAGTATCTAAAAAAATTAATAAAATGGTAGATTATAACTAAGACTAAGTAGTAATTTTCGCAGCAATTGTAGTGCTTTTTCAAGTTTTTGGAAGTTTGGACAGATTATTTCAGATACAAATAAGAACAAGGTTTCGTGGCATAGCATAGTCAGTTACCAAATACACTGAAACTTGAACAAAATTCCTGTACTTACCATTCTGCTATAGTGCCTTCACGATGCCTGCAAGTAACTGTGTCACACTTGCAACCAACTTTTCCCCAATTTGTTTCAACTTAGTGTTAGAAAGACGCAGCGTCAACCATGACACCGGAAGTCATAAGCAATCGATAAATACAAATTCAACTAGTTGCAGATAAACGCCATGCAAATGTCACCAAACTTATGCTATGATAAATGTAAAATTTCTCAAAATAAAACACTCGATTATATCAAGTTTATTTGAACGAAAGCAAATATAAGCATTAAAGTTGTAACTATAATTTATCGAGTAGTCTGTTTCATGGACTTCCTCTAGCTACTTCCGGTTTTTCTCAACGTGGTCTATTGTGTGGTTATTATATTTTGATGGTTTTAGCTGTTTGTGCTTTGAATTTCACATTTTTGAGAGAAGAGCATCAAGATTTTATCAAGACAATGGTAAATGCATTTCCTCACTCATTTTTCTTTTAATATTTGCAGTATCTGGAAAACTAAAGTCAGCGAAAATAAGCTCAGTGAGTGTTACTTGTTTGTTAAATTGACCAGTGTTATAGTATACAGTCAATAGTTTATATATCACATTTTTTATCTGAATATCTCCTTGTTTATTATATGCCAGCCATATGTCTTTATTTTTCTTTCACTGATTGAAATTAATGAAACAAATATGCAACGTCATAGTGCGCGCGTGTTTGAGTGACCGTTTGTGTGTGTGAGTTGTCAGTATACAAATTAACTCGTAACTGTTAAAAGTTCCTGTGTTTCCTCATTTTCTTTTAGTAGTTTTACAGTTATTGAGTTAAAGTTGTTCTATATTCATGTAAGCGCCTAGTGCTAAGTCTATTCTGATCAGGTGCGTATATATATACTACTACTACTACTAATAATAATATAATTTAATTATCAAGTTTTTACGCAATATTGTTTACTTACCAGCTTATCCTATTCTATCCAGTAACTCGGAGGTTGTAGGGGCACCACAGATGATTGTGGTTATCTGTTTATTACATTTGACATATGTTTGGATTTTTTTCAGCTTCGGCGACAGGCTCGACTGAGGCGAGAGTTTTTATATCGAAAAAATGTAGAAGACAAAGAAAGAGCTATACATGAAAAAAAGCAGCGTCTCAAGAGTGCACTAGAAGGTGGGTTGTTTTTCTTTTAAAAAAAAAAAGGGGGGGGGGGGGGGGGTTTATAGGATTGTGTGCAATTAAGGTAAAAAAACCAACTTTATAAATAACATTGATTTGTTACTTTTAGTTTTACCTTAAAAATGTATGTTTATGTTTAATAGCAATTTTTCATAGGTTTATTTTAGCAATTTTATTGTTGACATTCTAAAACTTATTTGAGATACATTTTCAACAAAATTGGTTTATCATTTAAATTTGTTTACATAAAGCGTCGGAGTGAAGGTGATTTTTTTTTTTTTTAATGTTTCAGACAACACTCCAATCCCAACTGATTTAAGGAAGGATGCAGTTGAAATACAGAAATCACTTGCTTGGGATGATCACGGAGCAGAAGGTAAAGTAAAACAAGACTACCACCATCTTTTCCTTCTTTATCTATGGTTTAGCCTAGGAGCATTTAAATTTTTATTGTTAAGTTGTTGGTTTTTTTCTCACTCTCAGTCTTGTTATCAATATATGTTTAGTCAGCAACTGATACAACTGAGGGATCATTGATAATAAAAAGATTTCATAATTAAATTAATAATTGTTTAATAATAATAAAATGAAAATAATCCAAATTATATATTGATGATAATGAGAAACAACTAGTTACATACATGAAAAGTATGGCAATGCAGTAGGCAAGATTTCTACACATTTTTCTAAGTTTATAATATATTTAAAAAAAATCTCCGTTATCAATGACATTGTGGAAGCTCCCTGCGCCAGCAAAATGCGTCCTCATAGTACAGTGCCATGCTTCAACTCCCCGTTGAGCATTCTTTTTGTTTATGTACCTGTGCGTTTCTCGTTGTTGTAAATTACTGAAAGCTGGTGTCACGTCCCCCGAGCGGGTTCAGTGACGTCAGCTCATAAAGCGAGTGAAAAGAATAAACTCAAACAAAATAAACTAACACAAAATGCCAGAGTACAAACACACACTCTTTTATTCAACAATCAACAAGCAAACACAGGACAAATGGGAGCTAACCTTCCCTCAACCCCTAAACAGACCCCCGTCCCAATACTAACTAACAATTACCTCCCCTTACAACAAACCCCAAATAGAACTAGATAACAACAGTTTCTTTACAAAGTGTATACAGAAAATCAAAATCAACAAGTCAATTCAAAATGCAAGTCTTCAAATAATAAGCGATGGCGTTGAATCATGAACTATTAGCTAGACAAAGCTGTAGCACAGAAGTAATGTCTCAATGTTCTTGTTAAGTAGCTCAGAGAGCTAACAGTCTCTTTCACAAAGTGGATGATTCTTCTAACTAAATGGATATGTTTTTAGGTGCGTGTAATGTGAGTCTGTGTGTGCATGAATTAGGCATGAAAACCCCCTGGAAGCGTGTTGCCTCGGTACACAGGCAAAACCTGCAGCAGTGTAAGAAAGCACCACAACACTACTGTGTCGTAGAGGCAAAGGTACATCCCAGGCTGGTTAGGACCCAGTCAGCGGCAACAACATCAACATCAGTACAGCACAACAGGCACATCAAAGGCAACAGCGTGGGAATAATGCGTAGAAATAAACACGTAGATGTAATAATCATCATCAGCCCACACCTGTTGACATATACATAGTCTTAACAATATGCCCACCAAATAATAAACACTAAATAATATAACATAACACGCCGTCCTCCGTCCGCCATCTTGACCTGTATAGCTATGAATATCATAATAATAATATAAGATACTATACACAAATTTCAATAATATAAATCACCCTTTGATGCTAAATAATTCGCATCTTCTTTACAAACCAATGTTTATATAAATATACATAATTATCGCAACCACACTACCATCTCACAGTCCTGATTCATTCCACCCCCCTTCATCACCACCGTCACCCCCAACAATTATAGCACATCACGATTACCTCCCTTCATCCACACTGTAAACATGCTTCCTTCATAATCATCACTTCATCCTTCTTCAGCATACTACATTCTATCGCTCTTTCCATACATACACCCTCACTCTCTCTCTCCCTCTCTATATTCCCCATCGTCGCCTTTGACCCACTTCCATAACAACAACAGCAACGACATTTTCCCCATCACATATACAATAAGAAAACAATAGGAAAATCATATAAAATCAACAAAATTCATTACACATCCTAAAATACATCCCCTTCCCCACACTCATTACCACTCATACACGTACGCAGTGCTCGGAGCGCGCCACTAGAGAATTGAACGACAGGGTTTGCTTACCTTACAGGCCTCGGCTCGTGACGCCCTTTACCCCAACACCACAACACGACACAACACTGTCACAACATTGGCACAACACAATGGATTAGTCTTTTGAGAGTCTCTTTCTCTTGCTCTTGCACGTTATTTCACTGTCCAAATAACATTTATTATGAGGATGAGGACACCTTAGCTCTGCTACAGACACTAAGTTTTGGTGGGTGTTCAATCGAGAACCACACGCACCTTAAGTATGGAACTCTACACTCACTGGCGAATGGCAGTTACCATCTTCCTTCGAATTCTACACATCCTTATCCCGACGAGGGCATAAGACCTTGGGTGGCTATAAAACAATACACACACCCTTCCAACAGTACCCTACACTACGATGACCTCTGTCACAGGGCTGCTGTCTCGTTAGAATTCCTTCCTCACGCAATAGCATCTCAAACCACTCTGCCCTTCAAAATCTGCGCCGGCCACAAGCAAAACAGTCGAGCTCTCGTCAGTATGCACGTTCTTTATTACGCGTACCCCTATTCGAAATTGGCCGACTCCCTGTCTTCTATGAATCGCACGGACTTTACGAAACTGCACTTTCATACGCAAAAGTAAATCGGTCACGCTATTCTATGTACAGCAGATATACAGAGAAGTGTAACTTCGTAAAAAGTGTATCTCTCCCTACCATCTGAAAACTCGTGTCGTCACACAACCCCCCCCCAGTTCTTAACACCTTGAAGAACCTTAACTACGACGCGAATTTCTCACTACCCCCTATGCTACCTACTGAGCGTTTCTGCTGAGGAAATCTGCTGGAACGTTGTCCTTCCCAGAAATGTGCTCCACAGACATTGAGAAAGGTTGCAGCTGAAGTGCCCATCTCATCAGTCGGCTGTTGGTGTTCTTCACTTGCTGTAGGTACTGCAGTGGCATATGGTCAGTCTGCACTACGAAAGTACGTCCGTACAGATATTGACTGAATTTCTGCACACCCCACACCAACGCTAGACACTCCCTCTCAATGGTCGAATAGTTTCTCTCGGGTTTCGACAGTTTCTTGCTTGCACACGCAATAGGCTGTAATCCCTGTCCCCTGTCCTGGCTCAAAATGGCCCCTACTCCATCCTCCGACGCATCTGTCTGTAGCACAAACGGTAGGGTGAAGTCCGGCAGACAGCACACAGGGTCAGAGCACAGCTTCTCCTTCAGTGTGCAAAATGCAGCTTCGCATGCTTCGGTCCATTGTACCGCCCCTGGCTTGCCTCCCTTGGTCAGATCGTGTAGTGGTGAAGCAATCGCTGAAAAGTTGGGTACGAACCGCCTGTAGTATCCGGCTAAACCCAAAAATGAGCGCACTTGCCGCTTGGTCGTTGGTCGTGGTGCATCCCGGATTCTCTCCATCTTTGACACCTCAGGACGAATTTCTCCCTGTCCAACCACGTGCCCAAGATACTCTACTCTTCGGAAACCCAGGTAACACTTTGATGGTTTGGCGGATAGCTGCACCTCACGCAACCTAAGGAAAAGACGTGCCAAGCATTCCAGGTGTCTCTGCTTGGTAATGGTGGCTACCAACAAGTCGTCGACGAAATTGTCGATCTCTGACATTCCCAGGGGTGCTAATAACTTCCGCATCATGCGAGAAAAGACTGCTCCCGCCGTCTTCAGCCCAAATGGCATTACGGTCCACTGAAATTGTCCCTCTGGCGTTGTAAATGCCGTCTTCGCTTTATCTCCCTTGTTCATAGGCACTTGCCAGTAACCTTTGGTCAAGTCGATCTTGGTGAGATACTTGGCCCCTGACAGTTTGGAAAACAAGTAGTCGATGTTCGGCAATGGTTCCGCATCGAATACGACGTGCTTGTTTAACTTCCGGAAATCAACGCAGAAACGCATCGTGCCCTCCTTCTTCTTTACTAATACGATGGGCGAGCTGTATGGCGAACTGGCCCTCTCAATGACGCCCATCGCTAGCATCGCTTCCACTTCCTTCTTGATGGTCTCGTGATGCGAATGGGGAAGTGGGTACTGCCGCGTCCTCACTGGAATGTCGCTGTCCACACGTATTTCGCACACGTCCAGTGTAGTGTGTAACGGCAAGTCGGTTAGGACATCCTCAAACTGCCACACCAGCCCCTGCAATTCTTCCCGTATTTCTGGGCAGTTGTCGTCCATCTTCACGTCGCGGGGTGTCTCTGATGCTGTCAAAATTTCCCTAGGAACGCCCACCCTCGACCAAATCTCCCACAGCGCTTCTGCCACCCTCTCCGCCTCTATGCCCTTGAGCGGTACAGCCTCGGGATAGCGTGTGGCATAGTCTACTACCACTAGGATGTACATGCTACCCCGATCTGACTTGGGTTTGATGGGTCCCACAATGTCTACCGCCACCCTCTGAAATGGCTCGTCCACCAGCGGAAGTTGCTGTAGTGGTACCTTCCTCACCCGTCCCCTCGGTACTACCTTCTGACACTCTGGACAACTGGCGCAATACCTCCGTACTTCGGCACACATTCCCGGCCAATAGAATGTCCCCCAGATCCGCTCCCTGGTACGTTTCCCTCCCAAATGCCCAGCCATGGGTGGATCGTGAGCCAACTGAAGGATCCCCCCCCTCAACTGTTTCGGGACTACCAGTTGCGTGACCTGGCTACCTCTCTTCGTGTGTACCCGGTACAACACCCCCTTCTTCTTGCGAAACTCAGCTGACGCTCTACCTGACGCTATCGCCCCACCGCTCTGTGCCAACGTTCTCGCCTTCGCGAGCGTCTCGTCGGTCTCTTGCATCCTGATCAACTCTGGGGTGCTAACAGAGATCTGGGATGGTTCGACCACTGCTAAGGGTACCTCCCTCTTCTTCTCGGCCTTCACCTGCGCCCGAGTCTGCACTGCTGCAGCCATTGCGCACTCACCTCCGAACAAGGAAACAGGACTCTTTTCCCCGCTATCAAACGTTACCCAGTTACCCAGGATGATATCGGGCCCGTCCTCGAAAACCACCAGCTCTACTCTCCCCCTGACCAGCGCACAATCCAACTCCACCCAAGCTGTAGGTAGCAGACCCACGTTCGACCGATTCGCCAAGCAAATCTCGACAGTCCGACCCGTCAAATCAGCTGGTTTGACTAACCTGCTCGCGACTGCCCCTATCTCCGCCCCCGTATCTCTCAATACTCGAACGTCCTGCCCGTTCGCCCTACCTTGGCCCCATGGATCATAAGGTTTGATCGCACACACGCTAGCCCGAGGTGCGGTCTCCGTGGAAATAGTCCGTCCCACTGTAACCTGGCCTACTGTCTGAGGTTTGACCTTGCAGTCCCTGACCACATGCTTCTCCGACCCACATCGGTAGCAACGGCGTACCCCACTACCCCCTTCCGTCCTCCCTACCTTCTGACCCTGACTTCCCCTGTTGCTAGGCTGCTGAGGAGCCTCCGGTCGTCTGGGAAAACTGCGTCTCTGACTGGGTAGTACGGGTGCCGGTGCTGATGCTGCCCGCTTGGCATCTACCACGCGCTGCGCCAACTCTGCGGCGGCATGGCTAGTCGTCGGTAAATTCTCCCTCACGTAAATCTCTAGCTCGGTAGTCATGATGGAGAAAAGCTGCTCACCAATGAAGGTGTCTAGTACCTGCCCTACGTCGGCGATGTCTTTGCCGGCGAGCGAAAACCACTTCTTCACTAACGACCCTAGCCTTACTACTAGCTGAGGAAACGTCTCTGCAGCTTCCTTCTTGGCCTCTCGAAACTGCCTACGATAGTAGTCGGCGTCCTTCCTGAAGCGTTTCAACAGCGCATTCCTCACAATGTCGAAATCCTGGGCTTGCTCAGGCGTCAGACGAAGGTACGTATCTCGGGCTTCCCCTTGTAACAAAGGCGCTAGCCTAACCGCCCATACCTCCCTCCTCCAACCCTGAATCTCTGCCACCCGTTCGAACATCTGGAGGTATGCCTCCACATCCTCCCTCTCCTCCAAGGGTTTCAACTTGACTGAGTACGCTGCCCCTCTATCTCTAGCCCTATTCTCCCTCTGATCAGCTCGGTCTTCATCTCTGGCTCTACGTTCCTCCTCTAGCCTCATCTCAAACATCCTCCTTTCCTCTTCCTTAGCCTCTCTTTCTTCTCGCTTCTCATCTTCTATCCTCTGCTCCAACCGACGTCGGTCTTCCCTCTCAGCCTCTAATCTAGCTTCCAATCTAGCTTCTAGACGTCGACGCTCATCTTCTCTTTCTTTCTTTTCTTCCTCCCTAACTAACCTCTCTGCTGCTTCCCTCCTCATTCTCTCCCTCTTCTCTTCCTCCTTCTCCCTCCGCCTCTCCTCTTTCTCTCTCCGCTCGTCCTCCCTTCTCATCTCGCTAACGACATAGTGTGCCAACGCTCCATCACGGAAACCCAGACTTTCCCCAATCTGTCTAAATCTCTCACTATCACCGAGCGCGACCTCGACTTTGCTCTGTGCACCGGGCGATTTGGCATACATCTTAGGCATAGTGGTCTGAGTACTCACTGCGTAAGGTTCCTCCAACAACCCTGTCACAGAGCCGTCATCACGGAAGTCCTGCTCCTCCTGCTCGGCCTCCTCCTTACGAGTCCTAGCGTCGCGGCGCATCGCGGCTCGAGCATCCCGCGTAGCCATGTCGGAAAAGAAGGGAAGAACAGATGTTAGTATACACAAAACAAATAACACCTAACTGATACAAACACCTAACAGAATGAATACGCAACACAACAGTCACAGGAGCCGAGGAATCGTTCACCGTCGTACCCCTGAAGGCGAGCAAGTGAACCCTGCAATCCAATTCCCCGTTAATGCTGCACTCCGAGTGTGTTCCCTAGTGCAATACACCCACACTCCCGCCAACCGCCCGCTGCGTACCCTTTCACACAACAACTCAAGCACACAACATACACCTCTGGCAATACCCTAACAAAATAAATGAGTTAATCCCACTTCTGACACCAAAAATGTCACGTCCCCCGAGCGGGTTCAGTGACGTCAGCTCATAAAGCGAGTGAAAAGAATAAACTCAAACAAAATAAACTAACACAAAATGCCAGAGTACAAACACACACTCTTTTATTCAACAATCAACAAGCAAACACAGGACAAATGGGAGCTAACCTTCCCTCAACCCCTAAACAGACCCCCGTCCCAATACTAACTAACAATTACCTCCCCTTACAACAAACCCCAAATAGAACTAGATAACAACAGTTTCTTTACAAAGTGTATACAGAAAATCAAAATCAACAAGTCAATTCAAAATGCAAGTCTTCAAATAATAAGCGATGGCGATGGTGTAGCACAGAAGTAATGTCTCAATGTTCTTGTTAAGTAGCTCAGAGAGCTAACAGTCTCTTTCACAAAGTGGATGATTCTTCTAACTAAATGGATATGTTTTTAGGTGCGTGTAATGTGAGTCTGTGTGTGCATGAATTAGGCATGAAAACCCCCTGGAAGCGTGTTGCCTCGGTACACAGGCAAAACCTGCAGCAGTGTAAGAAAGCACCACAACACTACTGTGTCGTAGAGGCAAAGGTACATCCCAGGCTGGTTAGGACCCAGTCAGCGGCAACAACATCAACATCAGTACAGCACAACAGGCACATCAAAGGCAACAGCGTGGGAATAATGCGTAGAAATAAACACGTAGATGTAATAATCATCATCAGCCCACACCTGTTGACATATACATAGTCTTAACAATATGCCCACCAAATAATAAACACTAAATAATATAACATAACACGCCGTCCTCCGTCCGCCATCTTGACCTGTATAGCTATGAATATCATAATAATAATATAAGATACTATACACAAATTTCAATAATATAAATCACCCTTTGATGCTAAATAATTCGCATCTTCTTTACAAACCAATGTTTATATAAATATACATAATTATCGCAACCACACTACCATCTCACAGTCCTGATTCATTCCACCCCCCTTCATCACCACCGTCACCCCCAACAATTATAGCACATCACGATTACCTCCCTTCATCCACACTGTAAACATGCTTCCTTCATAATCATCACTTCATCCTTCTTCAGCATACTACATTCTATCGCTCTTTCCATACATACACCCTCACTCTCTCTCTCCCTCTCTATATTCCCCATCGTCGCCTTTGACCCACTTCCATAACAACAACAGCAACGACATTTTCCCCATCACATATACAATAAGAAAACAATAGGAAAATCATATAAAATCAACAAAATTCATTACACATCCTAAAATACATCCCCTTCCCCACACTCATTACCACTCATACACGTACGCAGTGCTCGGAGCGCGCCACTAGAGAATTGAACGACAGGGTTTGCTTACCTTACAGGCCTCGGCTCGTGACGCCCTTTACCCCAACACCACAACACGACACAACACTGTCACAACATTGGCACAACACAATGGATTAGTCTTTTGAGAGTCTCTTTCTCTTGCTCTTGCACGTTATTTCACTGTCCAAATAACATTTATTCTGAGGATGAGGACACCTTAGCTCTGCTACAGACACTAAGTTTTGGTGGGTGTTCAATCGAGAACCACACGCACCTTAAGTATGGAACTCTACACTCACTGGCGAATGGCAGTTACCATCTTCCTTCGAATTCTACACATCCTTATCCCGACGAGGGCATAAGACCTTGGGTGGCTATAAAACAATACACACACCCTTCCAACAGTACCCTACACTACGATGACCTCTGTCACAGGGCTGCTGTCTCGTTAGAATTCCTTCCTCACGCAATAGCATCTCAAACCACTCTGCCCTTCAAAATCTGCGCCGGCCACAAGCAAAACAGTCGAGCTCTCGTCAGTATGCACGTTCTTTATTACGCGTACCCCTATTCGAAATTGGCCGACTCCCTGTCTTCTATGAATCGCACGGACTTTACGAAACTGCACTTTCATACGCAAAAGTAAATCGGTCACGCTATTCTATGTACAGCAGATATACAGAGAAGTGTAACTTCGTAAAAAGTGTATCTCTCCCTACCATCTGAAAACTCGTGTCGTCACAGCTGGCTTCTGTTTTTCCATTCCAGTCATAATGGTGAAGGTGTCCATTTCAGGCCTTGGGAAGGTAAAATGTCTGTGCACGGGATTGGAGGGATATGGGATTACATCTGATGCACGATGCAGTATTGTGAAGGGGGAGAGAGGGAAAGGGTGTGTGAGGTGAGTGGGTTGGAGGGGGAGTTGAACCAGTAGTAAGGCCCGGAAGGGATGAATTGTTAATTAATTTTGTTGATAGTTGAGGTGTCTGTTGTTGCACAGCTGTGGTGACAGAAGACGATGAGTACCGGTGGGCGTGCGTGGAGGACCCCAAAGTGATGGTCACGACCTCCCGCGACCCCAGCAGCAAGCTCAAACAGTTTGCCAAGGTAAGCAAGACAGCATTATACAAGAACAGTTATGAACAAGATTGCATGGGGTGTTAGTGTGTGTGCATGACTTCAAAGTATTACTATTGGCCAACCATCGAACGAAAAAAGAAGAAAACGTTTAACCAATTCTGTTGTCATTGGTAAGCGAACCCTGGAACTCGGCAGGCCCTTGAGGGTAATTGATGTTTGAATTTTAATATAAACAGAGATGAAATTATTCAGTTTTTGTTTTATCGCTGTCATGTGAGACGAGACAGCGCGTTGAAAATCAATGTGAAAAGAATGACTGCGTTTGATTGAGTGCATAATGCAAGTGCATGCGCATGGGTGTGCGAGGGATGAAATTGTACTTTTGAGAAATTACTTCTCATCCTCTTCTACAAGTGTGATTTGTGTGTTTTATCACAGGAGATGAAGCTGATTATCCCAAACAGTCAGAGAATCAACAGAGGCAACTATGAGAAAAACCAGCTGATTGAGGCATGCCGAGCCAACGACGTCACAGACATCGTCATCGTACATGAACACAGGGGTGTTCCCGGTGAGAACAAATAAACCGATTTTTTTTTTCCCGTAATGCATTTCTCAGCTCAGTGAGCTGCTCTGGGCCACATATTCCAGCAGTGTTCTTAACTATCAACCCCTGTAGCATACTACAAGAAGAAAGTTTGAGCTTTTCAGCCCGAAGAGGTTTTCATGTTGTTTTGAATTGAATGCCACACTCTCTTTTTGGGTCAGATCCATTGATATCAGGATCACAATAGCTATCATTACAACATTATCTTGTGGTTGTTTGTTTTAGAACTGTGCCCACTCTGAATCCGGCATGCTTCTTTGTTCAGCATCTTTGCGAGAATCGATAAATCTCCATTATTTTTACATTCAAGCTGTGCCAACGTAGTCAGTATAAAGCCTAGTTGTAGAAGCGATCTTAGGTTAAAAAGATCATGACCGCAACAACAGGGTAAGGTTGTGTTCAGCTAGAAGCAGCAGCACAGTGTTTCCTGACAATTTGAAATTTTGCAGTGAGTCAATGACTTTGTGCGTGTTAGCTAAAATTGCTTTTTCATTGCTTGCTTTCTTTCGTTCCCCCTTTTTTTTCTACCTATTTTTCTTTCTTTTTGTATATTCAAGAACAAAAAGTGACTTTTCTGGATAATTTCTTAACTTTGTAGAGGAAAATAACACGTAATCTCCTTTTTTTTCTTTTTTTTTTAAACCAGTTTTATTGTATAATTTTGGAGATATTATAATCCCCTTCTTCTTGCAGAAGAAAATTTATTTGCAATGTGTCAACGACTTGAACAGAACAGTGTCATATTTTTTTTTGTGGTTTTCATTGTGTGTGTGTGTGTGTGCAGACGGGCTCATTGTGAGCCACTTACCATTTGGGCCGACGGCGTTTTTCACCCTCAGCAACGTGGTGATGCGGCATGACATCCCAAACGTGGGCACCATGTCCGAAGTGTACCCGCACCTCATCTTTGACAGCTTCACCTCTAAACTTGGACAAAGGGTAAGAGATCGTTGAAGAAATGTTCATGCTATGCGTTCGGCAGAGAGGAGGAGGATTGATGATGAAATGGATGATGCTAACGATGATGATGTGGAGGAGAATAATGGTGTGTTGTATTGGATGCTGAGGACAGAGAAAGATGGAGTATGCTGGTTAAACGATCATCTGTGGTGCCCCTACGACCTCCGGGTTACGGGACAGGATAGGATAGGATATTGGATGCAGTCTGTCTAAAATGTAAACATCAAAATTTAAATTTCTTTTCTTCTTCTAATAGCGACTTGCCTTTCCACCACGTGTTTGAGTGATAAATGTGTGTTTGTTATGTATGTAGGAGTGTTTGTAACATGCATGTATGTTGGTTACAGATCACCGCGCTTTGAGTCTGATTTAGGAATGAGGCACCCAGTATTATTTATTATTATTATTAATAATGATGACAGCGAGTATAGTGATGACTATGATGATGATGATAACAAAATACACACTCGTTTATTGCCTCCATACACATTACAACTAGATTTCTGTGTGATGATGATGGTGATGATATAGTGCCCACATCCCAAGGGACACAGATTGACATGTACATGTTTTGTAAGGAGATGTTGCAATGAGTCATGTGATGATCAGAGATGAGAATCTTCCGCTTTTTAGCGGAAATCCGCTCTTTCGGAAGGTCCCAGGGTCATTTTTGAGATCGGTTTAAATCCGGTGAGAAAATTGTAGTGTATATGACTAGGGTGAGTTGTTGATTTTCGATCTCGCAGCTTATTCCCACTCGTTATTCCCATGCGGATTGTTGTCATTTGGTTCGCTCTCACTTCGTTTTCGTCGATCCACCATGCTGCCGTAAAAAGCCGAGATAACCCGATTTCTCTTTCTTCCGTGTGTCCTGGTAAACGTGCAGTTTAGCCCGTCCGTTTTTTTGCGCATAAGATTCCGGCTGTTCCCAGACACTCCCGCTGACAGTGACGTCACTCAAATAGGCGCTTGAAGCCCTTTCTCATGCGCTGAGTTGTAGTGCGAACGATGGAACAGCCAAACCATCACGTGGTAGATCAGCCATTATCTAGAACAAAGCGCGGCTTGTAAAATGCTTCCAAAACTAAATCCTGGAGAAAAGGCTCTTGCTACCCACATCTACAGTGGTGTAAAAAACAAGTGGAACTTTTTTAAGTGGTTAGAAGAAAAGTTGAACACAACAGTCTTAATTCGTTTGAAGGACAAAAAGATCGACAGAAATGTGGCGTTGAATGCAGAGGCAGAGAAACAAGCCAGACTGGCTCATAAGAAAGCTCTGACTGCCCGACTTCAGGTGTTGGTGAGGAAGAGAAGTTAGTGAGATTAGAAGTCAAAAGCCACCAGCCAAGAAAGCAAGAACTGGATAGTTGCCTGGCTTCAGTTATAAAATACATGCGTACATAGTTCATTCAATAATTTTGTGTGTGCAGATTGTATAGCATGTTGGTACCTGCCAGTTTTAACAATTCTTTAAAAAAAACATAAGAATGTTGTATACGCAAAGAACTGTAATCCTAGTGCATGACGTAATTGTAAACTTCAGCCTGACTTCAGTTTCCTGACTACGACTTCAAGGCTGAAGTTGTTCATAATGTATATATGATTATAGCATCAGAACTGTTTTAGGAACTACTGCCTGAAACCATCAGTATTTCTGCTTTCTTTGTTGTGGTTTTTCCAAGACATTATCTTGAAATTGTAAACCTTGTTTGAACAGTCAATCGAGGTATTTATGATTTTATTGTTTGGTGTGACCGTAAGAGTGTCAGTGAGGCTTCATACTGATTCTATGTATAAATGTACAACTCTGTTTTGGACAGTAATTATATGCATTGGTAAAGCCTTGTCTTGTCATTGGTATTTAAACCATTCTTGTCTGCAGTCAAAAGGAATGTTTGTTTAATACAAGGCTTAACTGATGTTTGAAATAAATTCATTAGGCCTATGTGTTGAACTGTGGAGAGCTAACAACAGCATTTTAGTACCACAAAAACAACTGATCTGACCCCATAAAATAAGGCTCAGAATGCATAGATTTTAACCATCTTTTCAAAAATTTTCCGGGGGAGCATGCCCCCGGACCCCCCTAGCATCGCGTACCTGCGGCGCACTCGTGGCTTCGCCACTCGACAGACTTTGGAAATTTTCCTCCTTTTTGTCATTTTAGGATTCTCATCTCTGGATGATGGACCTGGGTTCAATTCACAGATGTTTTACTCACATGCATAGCAGTGGTAGTCTATGTACTCAATCCCTTCCCACCACCACCCCCCTCCCCACCCGAACCAAAAAAAAAATCCAGATTTTTGCAGATCTGTGCGAGATGATTCCTAATTAGTAATTAGTCCAAAAATGCATTAACAAAAAAAATGTCCATCTGTCCACCATCTGGACATGCAAAACTAGCAAGTGGATTAATATCTCCAAACCTATTTCAGCTATCACCACCAAACTTGGTAAGATGGTGTATATTCATGAGACCTTATAAATGATCAGTAAATGAATGACTTCACTCTAAGGTCTAGGTCACAAAGTCAACAAAAAAAAAGTTTTTAAAAATGACAATTTTGTACAAAATTTCATTTTTTTCCCCTAAGATTAATATTGAACTTATCATTCTTTGAAGCATGATATCAATGAGTGTCATGAAGAGAATTGGTAAATATCTATATTTGTGTATACATCACGTATTTATAGAGAAGTACACAAGGTGCAGTTGTTGACGTAGGCGTATATATTTGCAATGGGTTGGTACTATATTTCCTAGTTCATGAATATCTCAGTGATGAGACTCTGCTATATAAAAACTGTTTGGAGAACGGAAGATTGTTCTCGTGTGCCTCTGAGAGTGTCTGTGATTTGATGAAATAGGACTAGGATAGGGTGTATTAATGGAATGAAAGATAGACTGTTAACATGAAGGGTGAATGCTTATTTTGTGTGACTTGAAAATATAGTGTTACTTCTATTTTTCACTGTGGTGATTCTGGATTCTGTTCATGACAAACACGGTAATTTGAATATTTATATTTTATGATTTACTTGTTTGAAATATAATACTAAAACTAATTTTGTGAAGTGCATAAAATATTTTCATAAATTGATAAATGCAATTTTCTGTCAGACCTGGAATGGGATTGCTTCAGAGAAAAATAAGATTATATAATATGTCAGCTATTTAATATTTTATTACTTTAGGACTTATAGTTTTCTCGAATGCAGTTTAAGTAAGACTGCTGCGCTCCCTTGTCATCTCCATCTTCCTATATGCTTGCGAAGCATGGACCCTCACAGCAGATCTCCAACGAAGAATACAAAGCATGGAGATGAGGTGCTACAGAAGACTTCTGGGCATTTCCTATACCCAACACATCACCAACGACGAAGTCCGACAGACCATCACACAAGCCATTGGACAACACGATGACCTGCTCACAGTGGTGAAGAAACGGAAACTCCGATGGTATGGCGACGTCACCAGATCATCAGGCCTTGCAAAGACTATTGTGCAAGGCACAGTGCAAGGAGGTAGAAGAAGAGGGAGACCGAAAAAGAGGTGGGAGGACAACATTCGAGAATGGACTGGTTTGACACTGAGCGAAGCCATCAGGGCTGCTGAGGACAGAGAAAGATGGAGTATGCTGGTTAAACGATCATCTGTGGTGCCCCTACGACCTTCGGGTTACGGGACAGGATAGGATAGGATAGGAATTCAGTTTTCATTATTATTCTACTACTTTGAGTGAGAAAGAAGAGAACCATACAATTAGCAAAACGTATATAGGTGTTGTGTTTCAACTGTTGTATATTTTTAGTTTATCTGTCTGTCTCAACTTGTGTAATTGTATAAAAAAGCCTTTTGATAAATGCATGTATACATGAAGTTGGAAAGTTAACAACCATTTACAAACTAATATCAAGTTTCTAGGAATCTTTTGAGAATACAGCTAATTATTTCATGCACACCAGCTCAATGCCTATGTGAGCAGCACTCTTAGGTTCTCCCACATTTTGCTGGCTGCGGGCTATTTATAGCTTGCATACACCCTCCCTTTCAGTTAAAGGAAAGGAAAGAAGAGCACCGGCGAAGCTATTTATTGCTAGCCTGGCTGAACTAGCTTCAAAACCTAAAAGCTTTGGTTGTGTCGGTGTGCATAACACACACTGGAAGTTTATGACAATTAGACACATATTCTTTGCACATTTGGTCGACCTCACTTCAAGGTCACTGTGGCTGTCCAAAGTCAGTGTAGGTACTTTAAAGTGACCTTGACCCTATATTTGAGCGATATAAAGTTCAAAATTGTTGTATTTAGAGATGATAGATTGATCTTTCATATGTGTTTTGTTTTTGAATTGATCTTGAAGGTCAAGTTCATTTTAATCCCTGCAAATAATAAAAAAAAAGGTCCTCATACAGTAGAAAGGCTTTATTTAACCCATAGTATGCAACGACATTGGGTTATTTGACCATGAGAGGTCACGTCAAGGTCATCCCAAGGTCAAGGTCATCCCAAGGACACTGTTGGTTTTTTTGTGAGCATAATACACCTTTTGCTTGAGTTTATTTGATATTAAATGAGTGTATTTGAAGCTGGCGGTCAATGTCATCTCAAGGTCAAGAGCATAGAAAGGTCAAAATTGGTATTACTTTGCATGTTCATGCGACTGTTTCCTTTTTTTTTTCTTCGGGGCAGTCATTTTCATACATGTGAGTTACATGGGCTTTGCCCTTCTAGTTTATTTGTATTTTGGGGAGAGGGGAGAGAGGGGGGGGGGGTAGAAATCCATATTCCATCTTGACTCCTTAGTCATGAAATTATTTATGTAGTGTTCTTTTTATTAAAAAAGAAGAAATTTGTGGCCGAAGGTTGGAGGGACAAGAAGAGTGGTGACTTTTTTTTTTCTTCTCCAATTCTCCCTCTTCTCCCACCCTCTGCGCTAGTTCACATGAAGCATCCAGTAGGTTCTGCCCAAGGCACACTAATAATCAGGGGTGGGAATTGTCCGCCATTTGGCGGATTTCCGCCATAAAAAAAATCCCATCCGCCAAAAACAATAATGCTTCCGCCAAAAAATTTAAAAAAAATTTTTTTTTACACTATTGCGGTGTTTAGACACAGCGCAACAGAAGTCTCACCGGAAGTGAGAGGTCGAGGTCGTTGTACTTAATCACCGCCATCATGTCTTTAAAGGCTATGATTGTACAGCGTGGTGAAACTTTTCAAGAAGGTTTTTCTTTTTCTTTGGTTGTTTTAGCTGAAGAGCAAGTTGGAATGTCATTGCTTGCCATATTGATGTTGGAGCTATGTTTAGTTTTGACAGCTGATATTCAGATGTTGAATATACAGCTGTGTACATGTTCAGCTACTATGTACAAATTTTGTGTGTGTGTGTGTGTGTACAGCTCTCTCTCTCTCTCTCTCTCTCTCTCTCTCTCTCTCTCTCTCACATAATCACTGTACATGTATACAGTTATATACAAAAATCCTTTTTGAATTTATGTTATTTTCTTTATGCAACGTGTCTGTTAGTTGTACATTGTTTATTAGCACTACATCACAGCATTATATTCTTTGGTCATTCAAACAAAAAGCACAAGAAAAAAAGACAAAAAAAGAATGTTTTTCATACTTCAAAACTACTTACATTTTGCAATCAGAATACGCCAGATTGCACAGATTTTGTTCTTGATTTTGAAAATTTTCCAGGGGGGGCATGCCCCCGGACCCCCCTAGTTTCCTTTATTTTTCACTTCAGCAATTCCCACCCCTGAATAATATAATAATAATAATACAACGATTTTTATAGCACCCATATCTCATGGTACAATGACTATTCTAGGTGCCTTTCACACACGCACCCACAACACATGCAAATAGGCAATGATATACATTTCAGATTTACATTAGGTAATGATATACCTTTCAGATTTACATTAGCTGATTAGGCAATGATATACATTTCAGATTTACATTTGGGTTTGAACATTTGCCGGAGAGGGAGTAACGAGGGTGTGTGGATGATACTCCTTTTCTTTCTGGTTGTGTGTGTGTTAATGAGTGGGTTAAAAATTTTAACAAATTGTTTTGTCCTATTTCAGGTGAAGAACATCTTGAAGTACCTTTTTCCTGTCAACAAAGAGGATAGCAAGAGGACAATGTCTTTTGTTCTAAAGGATGACTTTATCCACTTCAGGTGTGTGATAGTTTTCACTTGATGGTTTCATTCATATGAGCAACGTCTTTACCTGTAGCTTCCCTGAAGCCAAGGACACAAATGAAGCAATTTTTCCTGAAGTCGAAGACAGAAATTGGGCCATTTTTCCTAGAAGTCTAATACACTTTAATTATCTATATTATATTGGACAACACGATGACCTGCTCACGGTGGTGAAAAAACAGAAACTCCGATGGTATGGCCACGTCACCAGATCATCAGGCCTTACAAAGACCATCCTGCAAGGCACAGTGCAAGGAGGTAGAAGAAGAGAGAGACCGAAAAAGAGGTGGGATTACAACATTCGAGAATGGACTGGTTTGACACTAAGCGAAACCACCAGAATTGCTGAGGACAGAGAAAGATGGAGTACATTGGTTAAGATCATCTGTGGTGTCCTATGACCTCCGAGTTACGGGATAGGATAGGATAATACAGAAAGAAATTGAGCGATTTCCCCCCGAAGTCGGTGACAGAAGTGGAGCCATTTTCCCTGAAGCCAATGACAGAAGTTCAGCCTATTTCCATGAAGTCAAAGATGATAGTTGAGCCATTTTTCCTGAAGTCAATTACAGAAATTAAGCCATTTCCCATGAAGTCAATGAAAGAAATTGATCCATTTACTCTGAAGTCGATGACAGAGGTTGAGAAATTTTACTTAAAGTTAATGACAAAAGTTTAGTCTTTTTCCCAGAAGCCAATGACAGAAGTTGAGCTATTTTCCCTGAAGTAGTCAAGGGCAGAAGTGGAGCCATTTCCCCTGAAGTCGGTGACAGAAGTTTAGCTTTCTCAACCTGAAGTCATATGTTAAAAGTTAGCCTTCTCAACCTGAAGAGTTTTGCACCTCTGGCAATGCCCCTTCTTCTTCCTTATGGCGAAGATAAAAAGATGAGAAAATAAAAGTCAAACACTCGAGCAAGAAGTTTGTTTTAAAAGTCTATATTTGGGAATGAAAACCTTCCTCAGGACAAATTCAGTGACCAGATAGCGGACCATGTAGCGGAGATGAACAAACATTGAAGTTTAACGTCCATACCCACCGTTGGCTATACAGGGATAACTATTCCAGGGAATAGGGGGTAGAAAACCTAAATCAACACTGAACCACCAGAGCAATCATACTGCTAAGATGGACGATGAAAAATGGCCACTTTTATCTTTCCCACCATGGGCTTCGAACCTGGGTTATGGCTGTGCCAGGCAGACGCTCTATCCATGAGCTGTGGCAGTACAATGTTACGTAGATCTCTCCCTTGTAGCTTGTAGAGGTAGTTAAAAATCGTTGTCTTGAGAATCATTGTTTGAATTTCATTCTGTAATAAATCAAAATTAAGTCATAATCACTATTATTATTAGTATTGCAGTACTTGGTATACTTCCTTCAATAATGGTATTGACTGCAGTCAATCTGAAATTTCACAAATAAAATGTATTTCCCTTTCTGTGTTCTGATTGCAACCTCCCTGCCTTTACACCCTACGTGTTTGAGTGATAAGTGTGTTTTTTGTTGTGTCGGTGAGTACAGATCACAATGCTTTGCGCCTGATTGGTGATTTGGGGAAAAACTGCCACTGTAACGTCCATTACTTAGTAGTAGTGTTAATATTTTTTATAGATCCTGATGCACACTGAATCAAGCACCAAAAAACATTGCAAAAACATTTTTGAGAACCCTATATCACTTCCCAATCACAACGTTTCATCTTAGCTTTTGTCTTCATTAATATAGGCATCATTATGCTTAGGTTCAGAAGAAAAAAACAACTAGATACAAGATTGTGACGACCCGTGTCCAACAAAAACTATAGAATCCAGACTAGACAGAGGAAGCAATGAGTCGATTGGATTTAAGTGTTTTGTTTTTCGGGATAATAAAAGTCTTCACTGACTGACGTGAATTAGAACTATTATTATTTTGACTTGGCGAGCGGCCTGTAGCTGTTAATGTTTGAACTGAAACTGTCCATTGGCTTGCAGGCATCACACATTCAAGTACGTTGACAAGGAACTGCAGCTTTCGGAAGTGGGGCCTCGCTTCTGCATGCGATGTACGTTTTTTTTTTTACCCTTGAGAAATTTCTGTAACATTTTCACTTTTTTTTTTTTTTAGCAGACTTTGGAGACTTGATCATTTTATGTCTGGAGGAATTAAAATCCTGAAATGCTCTTCAAAATTGTGTTCATTGGAACAAATATTTGAGGTTCAAAAGTAAAAGGCTTTTTGTCGGGTGCGGCTAATGTATGCTTTCTTTAAGTTTAACTGTAGTACATACTCCTGATGCTGTGAGAAAGTGGAATGTGGTTTAAAATACTGCAACTTATAAATGATATATTTATAATTTGAAGATTTGGGGAGTGCAGTTTAAATATGCTTTATAGCTGGAAAATCGAGCATTTATATCTTGCTTTTTTTGTATATTTTATTTATTTATTTTCAGTGTACAGAGTGGTGCGTGGTACATTGGATCAGGTGGACATTGCAGACGAAGAATATGTTCTTCGTCCTTTCATGAATACCGCAAAGAAGAGGAAATTCTTGTCCACGTAAACAGACTGAAAATGTCAGGGCAGGTTGGGGACAGGTGTGTTTGAAGTGTGTGTGCATGCATGCATGCGCGCGTGTCTTGTGTTGTCCTTTCATTGGTACTTCCAAGAAAGAGGCTGTTTTTTGCCATTCAACTCATTGACACTGTCATAAGAGTAAGCGGTTGTGTGTCGCCTGCGCGTTAGGGGTGCATGTCATGAACACCACCAAGAAGTGGAAGGCGGAAAGTGTGTAGTGAGCAAATTGGTTGTGGTGTGTGCATGCGTGTAGAGTGAGTTTCGATAATAGGGGTATAACTATAGTTGATTTAGACTAAAGTACCTAAGACATTGTTCCTGTGAAAGACGAAAAGTATCTGTAGATACGTGCGTGTTGAATGCATGGGTTTACGTGGATGAAGAAAATGTAGAAATAAGAAGATGGCTATTGTGTAAAGTCAACAATTGCTGTGTCTTTGTTTGATGTTGTGAAAGATGGAAGTTTGTGTGCATTTTTTTTTTTTGTGACAGGTGACACAGTGTTTGGGAATAGTTGCTTTATTCCAGAATGCAATCCTGGAGGTGGTAAATAAACAAGACGTGTACATGTTGCATCCATTGCTGTTAATATCCAGTGACAACACCAAACGTTGCACACATTTTCTTATATTGCTAAATGAGCAAGAGAGAGAGAGACAGAGACAAAACACACACGTGCAAATGTGCAACAGTGAAAGACACACAATACATGATGCACAGCGGAAGCGAGAACCGCCTGTCGTTGTATTTAGTTCTTTAATTCGTACAACAGTCTGAGACAGATCAGTTTCATTGTCAACAGACACCAGTGGTTTATCTTGGCAAGACCAAGCTGTTATAAAAGGTAAAGGTGTCCCTGTAACATTTCGGTCGTTGGTACCTCCCTTTTCTCTAGGACAGCTTAATGAGGCAAGTGCCTATCTCTTCTTCTTCGCTGCATTACCTTCCCCGGTTCTAAACGGATCCAGGTACCCATTAACAGCTGGGTGGACTGAGGCGGGTCATGCGCTTGTTTTAATCTTTTAGTGTCGTTTGGTGGCAGCCTTCCAAGCAGTGTCATCCATCCAAGTACTAACCTTCCCTATGTTACTAAAGGCCATTCCCTAACTGGGAGGTTTGTGGAGATTCAGAACACTTTTTTTTTTTGGCGAGGTTCTTGGATACCGAACTTAGGGGTTCAGTCCAAACTGTTCAGGAATTTAGGTTCAGGATCTTAAAAAAAAGGTTGAGGAACCTCCACGAACCTTCCAATTAAATAGGCCCTTTCAACTTGAAACATTGCTAGTGTGTGCCAAAACCACGACCCCACTGTTATCATTGAGACTTGCACAAAAGTTTAGAACATTTTTTTGGCAAAGCGTGCATTAATAGCAGGTGTTTACCTGATTTGATTCTACGCTGTTGTTAAGGCCCAGCCATACTTGTGCTAGGCACTCGGCTACACTTGTGTTACGCTTATGAATTCCGTATGCATTTCCTTGTCTATTGGCTAACGTAACATTTCACAAGGATAGCGCGTGTTTGATTTCTTCTGCAGAAATACATAAGCTAGGCTCACGAGGACCAATCAGAAGCAAGAATGTGACATCACAAGTTTAGAGGTCAATTTAAACTCCTCCCACACGCATGATTACATGTAACACATGTTGTCTGGTACACATGACTTGGCGAGCTAAAGTTAAAAGGCAGTTGAATTCACTTTTTGCATGTCGACCTTAGTAAAGTGGGTTTTTTTCATATTATAGTCAAATCGTGAAAGAGTACATTACATCGTCATGAAAAGCGCCTTGTTGTAGTGAAATTAAAGCTACACACGTTCATAAATTCAAACCGGGCTGTGATAAACATGGCGCCTCTACCTCCGAACCAATGCATAAGCCTTAAAACGTAAGCCAAATGTGACCACTATGTAAGAGAAAGGGATGTATAATGTTGATTATTTTTGTCGGTTGTTATTGTTATAGTAGCGTTGTGAACTTCCTGGAATTACATGTTTATTATTGATCAAATGTTCCAGATCTATCTAGTGATAGCTTGTAAACTGTGGAATGTTCTATGACGTAAGACAGTGTGTACTGTCGGTGACGAGTTCTATTTCAATTGGGTGTTATTGTGTCATTCTGGCATGTTCGAAGCTTCTCTGGATTGTTGAGACTATATAAGTAATGCACTGTCTGCTTATGAGCAGTGATTTTCGAAAAGCTTTGTTTGCTTAATATAAAGTTGGAAAACTTTATACGACAACTCCTGCCTTTTTGCCGAGTGAACAGAATTGCCCATGTCAAGATTCAAGCATCGGGGCTGATAATCAAGTAAAACAGACTTGCACAATTTTTTTTTTCATGACTTTTATCCAACGAAAATTCACAGCCATTCAATTAAACACACACACGAACGTTTTGAAAAGAAGTGTGAAATCAATACAAAAGTGGCAATTCTGAGATGCGTCTAGAACATTTTTATTGCACTGTTTTGAGAACCCACCAAATAATGAGAACAACAAAAAAAATAACTGTTTTCGTCATGTCTAGTCTATGCTATACTTGACCCCCGAAAACTTTCAGGCATTTGGGGATTGCCCAGAAAGTTGGGGCCATCTAGATAAACAGGCAGACCAGACTATAATACAGTCTTTAGTAAGAGCAGGACCTTGTCTGGGAACAACCATTAGCAAATTGTTCTTAAATAGCGCTTTTACTAGCTCAGAGTGCTGCTCAAAGCGTTGGCCAAAACAACAGCTTACTGACGCTGCCCAAAGGCATGCAAACAACTGTTGATCAATGCAAGGACAATAACAGAAGGTCTTCACCCGCTTGGCTGACCAACTGGGGCACAGCGGTCTCAGAGATTAAAGCGAAGGCATTGACAACTGAAGCATTAAAAGTTAATAAGTGCAGGCAGTGGTTCGAAACTGTAGCTGACAGACCTGGAGTGGCCAACACCACCACCACCATCCTGATGCACAGACAAGAACATCCCCTACATCCTTTTGGACCAAAGCATAACCCCAAGTCTAGTCCGTGTGCACGCACACATTCCATCGCACAAGACTTTTAAACAGTTCCTGACTCATGTCCTAGACAGGCACGTTCTGTCAGCTACAAGCGAGCACTAGGTCTATTCTCCCTCTGTCCCCGGGCCTCAGACGGCTCAAGTTTGATCCTGGTATCAGCTAGTGCCTTGAGCTGCTAAAGCGCTACATATACCAGAACCATAGAATAATAAAAGATAACCAGACCAATAATAAAACTGCCAAAACTCGTCAAAAAGCCAGGCTTCCGGATTTTGGCATACCCATGTTTATGTTCCAATCTTAAGTTTCAATAAATGATTGATTGATTGATTTATTGTTGCTTTAGGTCCAGCGGACTCTTCCGAGCCAAATCAGGACCGGACAACCCCCGATCCGCATAAAAGATCTGCTGAAACAACCCCAGTGGGAAAATTGAATGCCCTCCAACGGCCAGTCACTTTACAATAAAGACATCCCACGCGGGGGACGGCTGAGGGTTGACCTCAACTACGCGAACACCCCGGTTACAAAAACAAAATAGAATACAAACATCATTATAAATCATCAAAAAAACACATACATATAAAATGCCTATAGTGCTAAATAGTACAATCATAGGAAGCCCTAGTGACCACCCGGCAGAAAGCGTCCAACACTCCCAAGCTGATCCAACAGACCTCATACACAAACAAGGAGTCTTGTCCAGGAAGAGTTTTCAAGAAAAAAGGTAGGTCATTGATCTAGCGAAGAAGAAGATAGTATAGCAGAGTGAAGGACAGAGCAGGAATAGGAAAGAGTAAATGAGGAAGACAGGACAGTGGGAATTTAAAGCACTAAATTTCCATAAAGTGGGGATACTATTTATACTGAAAACCCCCGGCACTCCAACGGGGGTACTGTTGCCGCAGTGAATCTGTCTTGCCTATAAAGGAAAGACAGGTTTTCAACTGTGGCTTTCACTGTTCCCTTTATAGGTTTGAACAATCTACAGTGGCAAGATTGCTCATGACCCCAAGGGGTAGTTTCAATAAAAAAAAAAAAAAAAAAAAAGCATATTCAGCACACTGTAACTGCTTTGTACTCCACTCCACTACTTTAGTTTTAAGCTAATGGTTGACTGCATGCACCTAGCAAACCATGACTGCACACAAACAGAATTGTGTTTGTAGTAAAGAACAGCATAATCACAAATAAACGAATTGATTCATTTATTATGAGTAAAACACACCTGCGAATGTTAACCCACAAAAAAAAAAAAAGTTGGGCACAATCGAATATTATTCAGTCAAAATAAATCAAGTACACACATGCAAATTTGTACACGAAAATGATTTGTGGAATGTGACTAGGTCTTGTACAGAAATGTTCTGCTAGGTTGACATGTGCTGTGAAGATAATTACAAGATACAAATGAAGGTATATTACTTATGAAAATGATGAAAAGGGACTAAAAAATCAACAACATTATTGTCAAACAATCAAAGATGAAATGAATATTGACAACAGACTTCCATCATAAACATATGACTGTATATTAATTGTTAAATTATCAAAACAAGCTAAATTGAATGTTGACAGCAGACTATCATCGTTATACAGATACAAATGACTGTATATCAATTAATCCTATCCTATCCCATAACTCGAAGGTAGTTGGGGCACCACAGATGATCTTTTAACCACCTTTCTCTGTCCTCAGCAACTCTTCTGGCTTCGCTCAGAGTCAAGCCAGTCCACTCTCAAACATTGTCCTTCCACCTCTTTTTCTATCTCCCTCTTCTTCTGCCTCTATACACCGTGCCTTGCAGGATGGTCTTTGCAAGACCTGATGATCTGATGGCGTTGCCATACCATCGGAGTTTCCTTTTCTTCACCACTGTAAGCAGGTCATCGTGTTGTCCAATGGTTTATGTGATGGTCTGTTGGACTTCGTCATATCATTATTATTGTTGTGAAAACAATCGTAGATGAAACGAAGGTTGACAGCAGACTATCATCATATATAAGATAAAATGACTGAATATTATTTATTATTATTTTCAAAACGATCATAGCTGAAATGAATGTTCACAAGAGACTGCCAACAGATACTTATGGTAAATAAACCCAGCACCAACCCTACTCTAGCAAATGACTGATATTTCTTTACAATTATGCAAGCAATTAACATTTTCAGACTTTGTTAAGAAGAAGACCGATCTCACTCTGCAGCAACATCATTCTAAGTGCGACGCACAGTTTGTGTAAGTTGTCTAGCCTACTTCCTCAATCTACTATAACAGGCATGCCTACCCTCAATTTGAAGTTTCAGTATAAGCTTTTTCAAATTTCAGTATTACTATTACGATTTCTGTATTTACTTTTACTACCTATTGTTTTTGCACTCATCCTTTTTGATATGTAAAGAATCCAGTGATAGATTGATTTGCTCCCACAATCTTCTTTTTCTTCTCCAAAACCTTGTAATTCTTGATATGCTGTGGGCCTTCCATGTGCCGCTTGATGCCGTTCATACCACCGGCGGAGATGCCAAACTGGTTGGCACAAATCGTACTTTTGAGTCAGTGCTGCTAACGAAAGGACACTTTTCCGAAAACAAGACAATATGTGTCTGCCCCTTGAGCCATTTCTTTGAAGATTCAGATTCACAATCACTTTGCTTAGCCATTGGTTTGGACGCCATGTTTTGAATTCTGTCTCACGAGCACCGATCTTCACTGCGACTGCGCAAAAACTGGTTCAGCAAACTTCGGTGCCTCTTCCGGAAACTTCGATGCCACGTGTCTCTACTGCGCATTGCGGCATTAAACTGGGTTTGGCCGTCTTAGAAAAAAAGGTCACGCGGTGTTTTACCACAGGCCAACGAGTTCGATTTTTTTTCTTAATGTTGTTTTTATTTATTTCCGGACTGTGAAACAAATATCCGTATTTTCCATAGCGCTTGCCGAGTTTTTGAAATTTCCGGAAAAAAATAGGGAAATTCCGTACGGGTAGGCATGCCTGCTACTATCACAATCAAACAATTTCAATAATGTTATTAATGCATGTGCCCATTCATTGGTTTTTCTAGCTAATCCAAAAATAATTCACCCTACCACAGCACACACAAGCTTCCAATTAAAATACAATGCAATTTTATTGTCCGATAAACACAAGAATTGGGACTGCAAGCTTTGGATTTTATTTATTTCATTTAAATAATTAAGTACAGAAATCATAATGTCAAGAATAAAGCACAGGTATGTATATTTTATTTTGATTTGTTTATCTTTTTTGGTATTTTATGTTCCCACATGTCAAGGATATACATGTGTGTGCTGAGAAAGTGTTGGTAGGCGTCTAGAGTAAGACTATTTTTGTCAAGATTTGTAGGGATACAAATGTTCGTATTATTATTATTGGTGGTATATTAGAAATGAAAGTAACAACCAAACTGTTACCGTACAGCATTCCCCATCACATCTTTTTTTTCAGTTATAATTAAGCAAAAAAACAAATATTATTCCTATCTGTTCAGCTTGTCATGAACTCCAGAAGGTTGGCTTATTTAGAACGATAAATCAAAATGTTATCAACGCATCACAAAACAATAAATATATAACTCATAATTTTTCTTATTAGAATTTTCATTCACTCACTTTCTCTCTCCTTCTGGTTACAGTGAATACTCCGTCGACACCAAGAATGATGACCACAACATTGCCAACATCTCTCTCTCTCGCTCTCTCTTTCATGATTTCACTCACTCTCTTTCTTCATTTTCCTACCTCTCTTTATATTTTTCCACTTTTGTCATGGCAAATCGATGTACACTCCCACATTCCTTGTTGAAAGCTCTACTTAAAATCAAGAAAAGGTTGTTCCGATTCATTATTCTGTGGGATATCCATGGTGGCAAACGTCCTCTGCCAGCAGAGTCTGAGGCAGACCAGGCCAACAAAACAGCAAAAATGTCACAGAAGCAAATCAATGTATGTATCGATCGCTGGTGCTCAACTCAAGAAGAACATGCCTACTGCTAATATGGCTGTGGTTTGCTCATGATTTCTCTGTCAGTTGTGACTCAAATAAATCCAGCAACCGCTTGATTTCCTTTCTGGGACAATGTTAAGGAAAACTTCATCGTTCAGTTTATTATTTAGAAAATGAGAAAAGGACACACACAAAAAAGGCACACACGTTCTTACAAAAACGCAACACTTCCTTAGAAAATAATAAAATTAAAATCACATCAAAATATTAATACAAGGCCCACAAGCTTAGTGGAGGTTGGTGGTAATAATGATGATGATAATAAGGGCACGTCAATCTTCACTATAATAATTTTTAAAACCAATTTTGAAGGCAATTGATAGTTAAAAAGGGGTGGCCTTGTGGAGCAGTGGATTAGTTGCCGATTTCCTATGCCAAAGTCAGGTTTGATTCCCACAAGGGGCGAACGTATGTGACTTAGCTACTAGACTATTGAGATCATCGAGGGTTTTCTCTGGGTACTCCGGTTTCCTCCCTCCCTTTAATAATGGTATTGGATGCAGTCAATATAAACATTTCAAAAATAACAACTTGATTTCCTACCCATCTTCATATAGCGATCTCCCTGCCACATGTCTGAGTGAAAGATGTGTGTGTGAGAGTGGATGATACATGTGAGCATTTATGGTTGTACAGATCGCCGCGCTTTGAGCCTGACTGGTGAGTTGGGGAAAAGCAGGTGTATAGCATCCAGTGTTATTATATTAAAAAGACCGACACATGATTCTTTACGACTATGTAATAACACTGCTTAATAATTATGAATGAAACGCTGAAAGCAGGAAATGCAAGGATACATTTGTCCGCCAAGCTGATAGATGGGTCCCATCGTTGAACTGAGCTCTTCACATTTGGCCATCAGAGCATACATGGACTGGAAAAACAAAATGAACAAAAAATACCAATAAACAAGCCTCAAATCCACCAATCACAAAAGACAAAACAGAAAATGAAATTTTTTGTTTGTTTCAGTGCAACCAAAGGTAGGAGTATTTTGCTCATAAATATGAAAGTAGGGTGGGGGAAGGATATGGGGAAAATCCCAAACCAATAGTCGATTTATCTCCTTGCTGCAATAGGGTCAGACTGACAGGATTAATTAGGTCTGGGCTGGTAGATATGGTGCTGGTTTCCTAGGACGAACGTCGGGGGTTCGAACCCCCGCGCGGGACGCACTAACATGACTTAGGTAGGAGACTTTTCAGGACACCGAGGGTTTTCTCTGGGTACTCCGGTTTCCTCCTCCCTCTTTTCAATAATACTATGAAAGTTTCAGGACACCGAGGGTTTTTTCTTGGTACTCCGGTTTCCTCCCTCCCTTCAATGAATGGGTGCAGTCTATCCATCATTTCAGGAATAAAATTCTATTTCGATTTCTGTCTTCTGATAGCAACTGGCTTTTACACTGCATGTCTGAATGATGAATGTATGTGTGTGTTGTGTAAAACTATGTATATGTGTCTGTGGGTGTGTATGTTGGTTACAGTTCACCGCACTTTCCAGTTTGATTGAGGAATAAGGCGCATAATAGTACCCATTACTAGTATTATTTTTATTATTATTATCATCATCATCATTAATTATTTCCCATCCCAAAGTCGCTTAATATTGGTTGACTTAGCTGCTGTGTATGCATGTCCTTTCCCTCTTTGTTTACATCCCACAGAACTACATTGGGGTTGAACTTTGCCAGGATCATCTCTTCTGTCCAAATGTCGTTCATTCAATCAATGACCATTGTATTAAAGTACAGAATACTCTAAGCAACATGGGCACTTCTTGGAGCGGCGAAACGAAAATCCTCCAGCTACGTCAGCGTTACTTTCACACACAGACGATCAGTATTATGCTACAAGTGAAATGTCCAACAATTACAAAAACAACACAAAATAGGACAGTAATACAAGATCAGACAAGGCAAGAAAAGACAAGACTGATGCACCTTGATGCTAGAGTCGACAGAATCACAGGTGATGTCCACTGATGTTTTGTAGGCCTCAGAACACCCAACAGTGATAGCAGACATCTGCAACAAAAAAACTGGACGCTAAATTTATGCCCAAGGCTCCAAAGCTGAAACCACAAATTAATCTGCTAGACGGCTCAACAACCCAGATTTTCCGCTGAGCAAACCTAGTGTTGCCAATGACGGACATCCACGCACTTCAATAAAATTGGCTTTTTTTTTTTTTTTTTTTTTTTTTTTTTTTTTTTTTTAAATTTAAATACGAATTAAATGACCTTATGACAGGATATTATGTAGATCTATGTTTTGACTTTTGGTGCTGATTAAGCATAGCATGACTCAAGACATTTTATTATCCCATGAAATTTAAAAAAAAAACTTGTTTATGGTGAAGCTGTAAAACATTCATTCACATTGCAACAAACAACTTCAAACATCCTTCCACTGGGCCTGCTGAAAGACATTGAATGATCTATAATTTCTGTCATTCTTTTGGGGGTATTAAAGATGTGTTGTATTGTAATTATGATAATTTAATCGAAAAATGCAGAAGCAACTTATGATCAAAGGTTTCCTGTAATACTTGACAGTGATTCCTTGACACTCAACAATTATCTAGCATACTTACTTACTCCTTAGCTTGCGAGAGATGGCAAGAAAAACGACGGTGATAAAAAAAAAAGAAAAAGAAAAAACTATGCTGCAAAAGTAAAACCAACTGTTACCCAAAACGTACTAAAGTAGGTGGATGACAGACAACGACAAAGACCTAGATTGTGAAGCGTTCAAACCTTATGCAGGTTGTTTCGCAGGTTGCCCATCATGAGGTCAACACTGTCCGCCACGCGCCGTGCCGCCATTTCCAACTCCATCACAGCGCATGGGTCAATTGGCGGCGCAGCATCCGGACTCTGTGTCAGCAGGCTACTGGGTGACCTCGACACCCCTGAGGTCACCGAAGTGGACGTGGCGCTTGATGTGCTGGCAATGCTGCGCTGGCTTGACCGACGACTTCCCAAGCTGCTTGAGTCTGGAAAGAAAATGAAAAAAGACTGTATCACAACTTGAATCACATGGATGCATATAAAGCTACAGTTGAGAGATGGACCTCACTTCTGGGACTTAGTTTCCTAGATGAATCATAATCTTAACAATCAGTATTGCTGAAACTTATTAATATAATAATAATATTAATGCTGGATACTATACGCGCCTTATTCCTAAACCAGACTCAAAGCATGGCAATCTGTAACCAACCTATACACTCACATGTTAACAACATGTACAACACACGCATGTATACATACATCACTCAAACATGCATTGTAAAGGCAAGTCGCTAAAGATGGAAATCAAAATCAAATTTTATTTTTGAAATTATGTTAGATAGACTGCATTCAATACCATTATTTAAGGGATCTCGAGGAATTAACCCCGTATAAAACCTCCGGTGTCCTAAAAAATCTTGTACCTAAGTCAAGTCCGTCCCATGTGGGGTTAAGACCAGTGACCTTTGGCAGAGGAAACCCGCTCACTCTCAACTGTGCAACTAAGCCACTGCATTAGCGGTCTATACTGAAAATCACGGTATGTTTTGCAAACCTATGATACACAGTGACAGGCATACCTGACACGCATGCATCATATTCAGGGTGGGCCAAAAGAAGGGTTACAGTTACTTCATTATCTGTTTGACTTTCACAATCATGTTTTAGATATAAATTATAAAACATAATACTGAACCCTTATTGAAGTTATTCTATGCTACTTACTCATGTCTTGAAAAACGTTTAATAAATAAATATATTGTATGTAAATAAATGCCTAGATCAGTAGATGTCTACTAAATATAAAATGTATAAGTGTTAACTGTAATCCTACTTTTGGGTACTCAGAGTAATTGAGTCTCTGTATAATATGAAATAGGCCAGTTTTCACTGAACAGGCGACCTTGATTCTAGCCAAGGATAAGAGATCTATCAAGCATAGGCTGTGTATAGGCGCTGACACTGGGACTGGGGTCAGTGCAATTTTCTGGACGCCTGCACTGACCACCTCTATTAAGCTATACAGTAATACTCCAATGCAGCTTAATGGCGACCAAAGGTCTATCCCACAATTACACCCAATCACCAGTGTATTCAAACAATTTGTGTCAGCCAAAAAACAAAAGCAAAAACTATGATATAAAGCAACATTTTGTATACTCGAGGTGATCCCTTGGTTTAATGTCGTGTTACATGATCACTTATACTACAAATTCATAAAATTAATAAGTTAATAAGGTGCCCCTTGTAAGGTTTTCCCAACCACCCCTCTTCCCCCATCCCTCCCAGTTTTGACCACTATACAAAACATACCTGCTCTGGACATGGGACTGCTTCGCTTGATTTTCTCCGTCAGGTCATCTGCCACAAACTCTATCAGCTCTCCTTTACGCAGCAGTGTTCCATGAGGCAAACTGGTGGACATGATGTCGTCCCCGCACCCCAGGTCCCCTTTGAGCCGTCGAGTACCGCTGTTCTCAATGTCCATGGCTTCACTTTGGGAACGCTGGTGTCCTCTGGGTGTGGTCTTGGAACTGACCTCACCACTGGTGCTACTGCGCTTACGTTCATAGTACTGCAGCGGTCGTGGCAGAGACAAACTCTCAGGTCGGTTTGCAGCTGAGGAAGATTCAAATTCTAAGTCCTTTCTCGCCTCCTTTTCTCTTTCGCTACCTATCGTTCCTGTGTTATTCAATATACCTTGTTTGGCCAGCTCTAATGCAGATTCTTTTTCAAAGACCTCCTGTGCATCTTCATTCTGCATTGGGTCAGTGAGCCTCACCTTACTGAAGTCCTGCGCTAAATCAGACGGACCACTATCACATTCTGTATACCCTGAGTGATGGTTGTGGCCATCTTCATCCTCTTCCAAAGTTTCAACGGAGTCTGAGTGAGTTTCATAGCCATCACATTTTTCTTGATCCTGATCCTCTGATTTGTCATCCTTTTTGCAAATCACTGTGACAAGTTCTGACGAATCTGGAGAGAACAGGTCACCACAGGCTTGTGCTGCGTCAGAACCCGTGTCGCTACCACTTCCACTAGATCTGGGAACGTTATTTAGGTGAGAATCATCAGAACTATCGACGTCATGCCCATGGTCACTCTGTAGGCCTACGTTCGTCTGCGCTGCCCCTGCTTCGTCTGCTTGAACGCAGGGATGTGGCAATGACACACCTCCATCCGTCTCTCTTGACTGTTCTTGTTGAGCGTCTTCTGAATGCGATGGTTCCATTCCACTGCTTGCATCCATCACTCGTACTCAGTACTCAATTCTCACTTCTCAGACACTTTCGTAATCTCTGCAAGAACAATCACAATGTAAACACTAAATACAGATGTCAATATCGTCATTCAAAGCTTAACAGAGGCCAACACTATCACATATTTTGGTTTTTCAACTTTTTGCCTGAGTGCGAGTATATCAAATTTTCAAATAAGCCCGAAACAATTAAAAGAATTACAATATTTATTGTTCCAACCGCAGACGACAATCTTTTATTCCTACAGCTTATCACGGGATTTGAAGTCCGAGTTCAACGGAGCTACGCCTACGGTTTATATCCTACTACTGAAAGCGGAAAAGAAAGATGTTTTTATATGACCAAAGAAATATATAAGTTTTTAGCTACAACTCTTAGTTTATTTACTGTATTCTTAATATTTTAGAAATATTAAGCCAGAATATTGACAGCGTAATGACACCGATAATTTTGTTACTTATGTCAAGCGTACAGTTAGTGAACGTAACGATGCTCATTTCCTTCCGGAAGTTTTGCTGCTTATGCTTCCAATGATTATCAAACATTGAAACACACAAAAATTGACGAAAAGACACGAATACACCTCGAGTATACACACACACGAGGGAAGTCGAAGTCGAAATCTTTAATAGGATAATAGCATTAGGTCCTATGGACCTGTCTTACAGCTAGTCCTTAATAAAATTGTAAAATTAAAAACTAAGAATTCAGAACAAACAAAATAATTAAAATAAAATTACTTTGAAACTAACATAAACCTCAACAATGGTATTAAGAATTTTAAAAAAATACTAAGAAACTTAATGTATCGAAATACACATACTCCCTTCCCCCCACTCCCCTCCAATATCCCTTCCCTACTCCCACTCTCCCCACCCCATCCACCACAACCACACACATACACAAGCTAATTCCTATCCTATGATCCTATCCTGTCCCGTAACCCGAAGGTCGTAGGGGCACCACAGATGATCGTTTAACCAGCATACTCCATCTTTCTTACTCCATCTTTCTCTGTCCTCAGCAGCCCTGATGGCTTCGCTCAGTGTCAAACCAGTCCATTCTCGAATGTTGTCCTCCCACCTCTTTTTTGGTCTCCCTCTTCTTCTACCTCCTTGCACTGTGCCTTGCAGAATAGTCTTTGCAAGGCCTGATGATCTGGTGACGTGGCCATACCATCTCTGTGGGTTCGGGCATTAAATAGAATAGAGCCAACGTTTCCCGGCGTGTCGTAAGAGGCGACTAACAGGGGTGATGTTAGCACGGCATCACTGGGCGAAAGTCTTCTACACAGAAGTCACCGGCCAGGGCGGAGGAACCTCACGTTACTACAGGTTCAACGACCATGTGCTGAGGGCCAAGGCGAGCCACACTGTATTCGTGGATTTCGGCTGTGGCCAACAGCCTGGAGAGGATTGGGCACCGCCAGATCTTTTTTGCCCAAGACACACTACATGATGACACAATCCACAAGCTAATTCACACATGAACAAATTAAACTGTCGCAAGATAGGAAAGAACAAAATGTATACGATCATCTTAAATATTAGGAGCAAAGGAAAATAATAAATTTGTGGAGTCTAATTTTAAACAATGTTAATGATTTACTTTCCTTGATCTCTTGTGGTAGAGAATTCCACATACTTGGACCAGAATATGACAGAGATGTTTTAAATATGTCTAAGCGTGGCTGTGGCAAGGTTAAATTATGTCTGAATATTGAATAACGAGATGAAGGTTTGCTAAAAAGCACTTTTAAATAATCAGGGGCTCTATTGTTTAGTATTTTGTACACTAAAACGGCTTTATTGTAATTAAGGTGTTTGTTAAGGGGAAGCGTATACCAGCTAGTTCTAATTTTGAATCAGTTTTGATGGAAGTGTTGGAGATAAGTAATAAGTTGGAGAGAGAGACAGAGACAGAGAGTTTGGAAATCTATAGGTCATCGATCAGGACTGATCGCGCTCCGCTGGGTTTGTTTGTGTGCGCCTGCATCTTTAGTCTAACGGAGAAAAGTCACTTACTGCTGATGGCAGACGATCGGACACGACGTTCAGATTCAAATTTTGCACACACAAAAATGTATGAATATACACTAATAACCCTACCTTGCAAGTGTTACTTAAAGACGTCCTTTTTTTTTCTTCACATTTTGGTGTAAAGACTGGTTTTATGGGCATTCTTCGCGACTGATTTATTTTAAAACCCATTATTTTAAAACGCGCCGTAATGGTAGGGTGTTATCACTGATCTAAAATTTAGTTCAGTGGGGTGTTATATGTTGTAGCGTATTTTCTAGATTGCGTGGTTCAAGTGTTTTTGTGCGGCGTGTATGGGTGTGCGACTGCGTTCGTGTGTGTATTGTGTGTGCTTGTGTGTGTAATATCAAAGTTTTTTGAAAGGTAGTTCTTGTTTATATCATTGTGGGCTCCTCCCTCTCCCCTCCCCTCCCCTTGTCCCTCTTCCCTCCCCGGCCCTCTCCTCTCTCCACACGCACACGCACACACACACCCACCCACCCACCCACACACACACACACACACACACATACACACACACACACACCTCCGTGTCAGTGTTGAAGCCAATATTCAGGCCTATCGAAGTACAGTGTTTTGTTGTGGGGTTTTTCCCCCTCTACCAATGCATGAGATATATTTTTGAGGCCTAATATGACTGTGCTATAATGCATGTAAACTAGGCCGATACGCTCTGTTGATCATCGCAACGGCAGCAATTAACGACACCGACATCAACAGCGGGCTACGTCGGCGACCGCGCAAGCGTAGCGTCAAGTCTCTCTCTCTCTCTCTCTCTCTCTCTCTCACACACACACACACACACACACACACACACACACACACACACACACAAACGGCATGCTATTTAATTCACTATGCGGTGCGACAATGGCACTCGCACAGGCCATAGCTGTTCGAGTTTATAGCCTTCGCAATTTAGAAAAAAAGAAAACCGCACCTAGACACTGAGTATCAGTCTTTTTACCTAAAGCGCCAGTGCGTATAGTCTATTAGTTTGAGCTTTTAGCGTGAGTGTGTGCAGTGCGTCTAGCTGTGCGTTGTGAAGAAGTTCTTATACCATACAACTAAATTGGCGACCTCAACGGCCCCAACATATACGACCCTTGGAGTAACTTTTCATCCAGTGTTACCAAAGTAAGTCACACTGAATTGCTTTGTTGCTTACAAGTAGAACTATGATAGTCTTGATTTGCTTCCTTGGTTACAGAACCTACTTTTTGTATACCGTTACCTCAAGACAATATTATAACCACAACAAGGACAATTTCTGTTTTGTTTGTGGTGTCCGAATTGTATTAAAAATTTGTAGCAGCTTTCAATAATTTTTAACTCGTCAAGTAAGTCATTTGTTGGTGTGCGCTTAAAAAAAAAATTCTTCTCTCCAAGTACTGAAGTAGAAATACATAATTCCCTTATTCCCCGGAGGACAAAGCATCTAACAAAGGGTTACAGCCAAGATACGCTATATCAATAGGCTCCGGTTCCATCTCTTATTAGGCTAGACAACTGTTTGCCATACAAGTTATTTTTGTCTCCATTAAGTTTATTAGCTTGTTATTGAAAATAAAAACGGGGAGGGGGGAACAGAAGAAAAAAAAACCCAAAACCATGAAGAGTAGTGTAGCTTAGACATTTACTAATGGACGTCAAGACCTGATAGCCGTCATGTTTATGTCATTTCATGAGGGTAAGAAGAGAGTACTTGAAGAGAGTAAACACAGAAAAGTGCACCAGACTGGTTCGACCTGGACAAACGACAAGACCCGGAGGTAGCAGAAATATTCCAAGCCACAATTGGAGGGAAATTTTCACCACTGTTCATTTCTGGAGCGGGTCAAGTAGATGTCACCACCATGACCACCACCTTCAACTCAGCTGTGACAGATGCCGCCACTCAGATCCTTGGCAAGCACCGCCCAAAGAAGAAACCGTAGATCAAACTTGAACTTTTGGACCTGTGTGATAAACGAAGAGAGATCAAAAAGAAAAACACCTCACAGGGAGCTGATGCCTACCGTAAAATCAACAATGACATCCGAAAAGGCTAGCGCACAGCAAAGGAGAACTGGATAGAAGACCAATGCCAGGAAATAGAGAACAGTCTGAACAAGAATAACAGCAAAAAGGCCTACCAGACTGTGAAGCGGCTGACAAGTGTTAAACAGCCCAAGCATTCCACGAACCAAAGCAAGTCTGGCATATGCCTTACAGAAGAACAAAGTCTTGGATAGATGGGCAGAGTACTGCTCTGACCTTTACAACCACACATCAAACGGAGACCCACCAATTCTAGCATGTCTCCAGAACAGAGGAGAAGAAGAAATCCTCCCAATTCTCCGAGAAGAAGTTGAGGCAGCAGTGCAATCACTAAAGAAGAGGAAGTCAGCGGGAGGGGACAACATACCCGCGGAATTGCTTCAAGCAGGAGGAGAAGCGATGATTGACGCCGTCACCATTCTTTGTATAAAGATCTGGCATAGTGGGGAGTGGCCTACACCATGGACCCAGTCGCTTGTTATCACTCTTCCTAAAAAGGGTAACCTTCAGGAGTTGAAAATTACCGCACCATCAGCCTCATCAGCCATCCCAGCAAGGTCCTCTTAAAAATAATACTCAACAGGTTGAAACCCCAAGCTGAACCAATCATAGCTGAAGAACAAGCAGGATTCAGGGCAGGGCGAAGTACCACAGAACAGATTTTCAACCTCAGAATAATCTGCGAGAAATACCTACAGCACCAACAACATCGATATCACGCGTTTGTAGACTTAAAGAAGGCATTTGACCGAGTCTGCCATGCAGTTCTGTGGTCAACCTTGAGAGTGTACAACATCAGCCTTAACAAGCGAAGTTGTGGTCTTGATTTTGTGGTCCCGATTCGGCTCTTTGCAGTCCGCTGGACCCTGTAAGCAATGAATAATGAACTAACTCTATCCAACACTCTTCTCAACATCTTCCTAGAGCGCATCATGTCAGATATCCTTGCAAATCACGAAGGCACAATCAATATAGGGGATAGAGCAATCTCCAACCTTCGTTTTGCGGATGACATTGATGGATTGCTGGAGAGGAAGAAGACCTTGAACAGCGGGTACAAAGGCTTGACACCACCTCCAGAGCCTTTGGAATGGCATTAAGTGCAGAGAAGACCAAAATAATGACCAACAACACCAAGGCATCAACATGGACATAAAGGTCTAAGGCCAATCCCTCAACACAGTAAATGGTTAAAAAAAAAAACAAAAAAAAAACAACGTTGATATGCTCACAGTGATGAAGAAACGGAAAGGAAGCAGAAGAAGAGGGAGACAGAAAAAGAGGTGGGAGGACAACATTCGAGAATGGACTGGCTTGACACTGAGCGAAGGCATGAGGGTTGCAGAAGACAGAGCTTGAGAAAGATGGAGTACGCTGGTTAAACGATCATGTGTGGTGCCCCAACGACCTTCTAGTTACGGGATAGGATAGGACAGGATAGGATAGGAGGGTGATGAGTGGTTCATTCTTACGTGGTCCAACACTCCTTGGCTATATAAGTCTACGTGTTTTACAATATTGTGTAACCTTTGGCAACTCCAAGCTAACAAGTCACAAACAAAACCTTTTTTTTTTAATGTGGAAAAATATTTCTCAGATTTGCTGTTTTCAATCGCTTCATCAGTTTTTCAGAATTAAAAACGTATATATATAAAAGCGCCATTTGCCTTCGGAAAGCTTGTAAAGAAATGTCCCAAGAAATTTTCTTTAAAATGTTTGATGCAAAAACTTCAGGCCGTTCTTCTATTTATGCGTCAGAGGTTTGGGGGTTTCACAAGCTTGACTCTATTGAGCGAATACATGTATACTTGTATAAAAAAAAAATTGGACGTTCCACTCAAAACTCCTAACAAAATGATACATGGTGAAACTCGGTAGATAATTACGTTACATTATTGGATACGTCAGATGTATTTTATATTGGTTTCGGTTATTACACTTTATTTTATTTTTTATTTTATTTTAACAACTTTATTATCACCAAGGTGAAATTCGGGCACTTTCATTTTTCGAAAGTACAGCAGCCCCAAGTGAAGCGCTTTACCCAATGTACATGCTTGGTGTGTTCTTGTCACCGGCACTCACCTGTCTAGGACATGAGCGTCAGGATTTTTAAAGTCCGTTATGATGGAATGCATGCGACACAGACAAGACCTCGGTATATACTCTCATCCGAAGGAGTAGGAAACGGGAGTAAAGTGTCTTTCCCAAGGACACAACACAATACCCCGGCTTGGTCTCGAACTCGGGACCTTCAGATCCCCAAGCTAACGCTCTAACCACTCGGCCACCGCGCCTCCACTTATAGTACCATGTCAAGAGTATCCAGTGTTACATACTTTAGATGCTAATGATGTGAAATGTCGAACTTCTTGTATTAGATAAATTTTATTTCAGTTCGGGTTTGGCTTTATATATTTAAATCGAGGAGTAGGTAAGGTATCCGTGTTTTTTTTTTTTTAAACATTTAACTAAAGATTAATTGACATGTGCAGACAGGATAAAAAAAAAGAAGATAAAGATAGAGTGTCCTTTAAATGTTTGCCTAACTGCGAAATGTATTTTTCAAATCTTGATGTATATTGCTTTAGAGTAGCCTTTACACAACCAAGGACAAATTTATTAACAAAATGCCAATTTGCGTCGTTACAATATGTCTCAGTTTCAGATAGGTTTTGCGTTTGCTGTAAAAATACAATTGAAGACGAAGATCATGGATTTTATTTTTCATAAGTGCTTGTTGTATTCGGATATTAGGGATAAATATTTGGAAAGGTTCGTCAGCAAGCCGTAATCACAAGTTGTATTGGCAGGTATATCGGTACAGATATAAATTTTAGACCTACTGTAAATGTTTCTAAATTTATTATTCAGGCCGTGTCTGTCAAAATGGCAGCAGCTTGTGGATGGTTGACACGTTGTTTTGTAGTGTTTGATGTGTTTGTTTAATTCTCTTTCAATGCAGAAGGAAGTATTAATAAAACAAACAAAAAAAGGTGGGGGGGGGGGGGGTGAAGAATAAAATGTGGAAAGAGAAAGGGAAAGTCAAGTGTGTCAAATTACATTTCCCTAAAACATATTTTCGTTTTAAAAATAGTTTTTTTTTAAAAATAACAGTTATTTGTTCTTAGTTTGCTCTCATAGCATTTTTTTAAGGTTAGTTAGTTATTGTTTATAGGGTCCAGCGGACTGCAAAGAGCCGAATCGGGACCACCTTTTATAGAGTGACTTACAGGGAAGGAGATGGAGGGAAAGGGGTTGATTCCTTTTTCTTTCATTCATTCATTCTTTCATTCTTTCTTTCTTTCTTTCTTTTTTTCTTTCTTGTTGTTGTTGTTGTTGTTGTTGTTGTTCTTCTTCTTCTTCTTCTTCTTCTTTAAAATTATTATTATTATTATTATTATTATTATTATTATTATTATTATTATTATTATTATTATTATTATTATTATTATTATTATTATTATTATTATTTCTGTCTTCCTTCCTTCCTTCCTTCCTTCTTCTTCTTCTTCTTCTTCTTTGTGTTTATTATTATTTTTTTCCCTTTTTAAACATTGTTTATTTTTCATTACAAAATTATTATTTGTGTTTTGGGCTAGGTATAGGAGAAGAATGGAGTGCGTGTGAATACGTATGTACATTGTACCGAAGCCTGTGGCTCATTTTGAAGTGTCTTGAAGTCCCTTCCTCTCTCTCTCTCTCTCTCTCTCTCTCTCTCTCTCTCTCTCTCTCTCTCTCTCTCTCTCTCTCTCTCTCTCTCTCTCTCTCTCTCTCTCTCTCTTACTTTGTCTGTCCGTCTATCTCCCTGTCTCCCTGTCTATGACCCTTTCTCTCTCTTTCTGTCTCTCTCTGTCTCTCTGTCCCTGTTTCTCTGTCTGTTTTCTCTCTCTCTTTGTCTCTCTCTCTGTCTCTCTCTGTCTTTCTCTCACTTTGTCTATCCGTCTGTCTTCCTCTCTCGCTGTATATGCGTGCGTGTGTATGAGTTGCTCACTCTCTCTGTCTCTGTTTCTCTCACTCTCCCTCTCCCTCTCCCTCTTTCTTCTCTCTTTCTTTGTTTTTCTTCCACCCGGTTTCCACTTGTCCTTAGAACTGGTAAAAACATATTCGGCTTAATTATAATACGTGTGTGTGAGTGTGTGTGTGTGTGCGTGTGTGTGAGTGTGCTCGCGCGTGTGTGTTGCATTTGTAAATGGAAATGCTTGTGTGCGTAAGTGTGTGCATATGTGTGTGTGTGGGTGCGTGTGTGTGTGTGTGTACTGATGTTTTCATATCTATATAATCAACTATCCAACATTTGTTTACTTGCCCAGATGATTTAAATTAAAGCCAGTTCATTTTCCGTCTGAAACACAGGAATCTCAACCCCCAAAGGGTAGGTGTTGGCGTTTGCGGTGGGGCTGTCATTAGCTAATTAAAATGCTCCAGTTCGAAGACTTTGTTGGCGAAAAGGGGTTTACCTTAAAATTTGCATCGCTATTACATGAAACAACGATAAAGTGGGCTTCCTTTGCTCAAATCAACCGTTAAAGCGTCCATTTCGGTTATGACAACGTGTGATTTCCCCCGTTTTAACGGTTCATCGAGGCTACAGCCGCGTGACCTTTGACTTTATTTCTGATTGAATCACGCGGCTTGAAGAAAAGGGACAATAAAGCGTTACCAAAGAATGCCTCTTTGGTGTCTGGGGTATGTAGGGTCTATTTAATTAATCTAAAACGAAAGACCTTACGAGCATATTTTTTTTTACGAGTTCTTAACGGCTTTGGTAGTTTTTTGTTGTTGTGTTTTTTAAGCTCCAGAACATTGGCTGGCTAGTCAACGGCTGTTGCTATTAATAACTACTGAATTTATTTATTTCATTAAACAAATATAGCGATATTGTCAAATGAGTTTTTTTTTTTTTTTTTTTTTTTTGGTAAGCTGATTTTTTCATTGGGGTAACACTCACTGTGAATGGTGAAAGGTTCTTTCGAGGGAGGCGGGGACTAAGTGGGTACCTTTTAGTAATAGTTTTAGATTACAATCCACTAACCGGTGAAGAGCACTATATAAAACTGATAGCTAAAAGGTATTGCATTGTATAATAGGTTTACCTGAAGACCTACACTGAAAAATGTAAGTCGATCGCATAGATGCCATTTAAAAAAAATTTCTTTATCAATTTGTTATGACGTCTGAAAAACGTTAGTGGGAGCTTCTTCTTCTTCTTCTTCTTCTTCTTCTTCTTCTTCTCCTTTTTCTCCTTCTTCTTCTTCTTCTTCTTCTTCTTCTTCTTCTTCTTCTTCTTCTTCTTCTTCTTCTTCTTCTTCTTCTTCTTCTTCCCTTGGTGGTGCCGGGGGTTTCAGTTTAAATAATATCCCCACTTTTTGGACATTTTGTGCTTTAAATTCCCACTGTCCCTGTCTTTCTCCTTTGTTCTTTCTCATTCCTACTCTGTTCTATCAATCTACTATACTATCTTCTTCTTCGATAGACCAGTCACCTACCCTTTTTCTTGAAAACTCTTCCGGGACAAAACTCCACATTTGTGTGTGAGGTCTGTTGGATCAGCTTGGGAATACTGGACGCTTTCTGCCAGGTAGTCACTGGGGCTTCCTATGGTGTTAATATTTGGCAATGTAGGCATTTTATATGTATGTGTTTTGTTGATATTTTGTAATGATGTTTGTATTCTATTTTGATTTTGTAAACGGGGGTTCGATAAATTATAGTATAGCCTCAGCGTCCCCTGCGTGGGACGTCTTTATTGTAAAGTGACTGGCCGGTGGAGTGCCTTCAGTGTTACCACTAGGGTTGTTTCGGCAGATCTCTTATGCGGATCAGGGGTGAGTCCTCTTTCAGCCAAGTTGTGGTCTTGATTTTGTGGTCCTGATTCGGCTCTTTGCAGACTCCATGGCCCCTGTAAGAAATGAATAACTAACTAATTAACTTCTTCTTCTTCTTCTTCTTCTTCTTCTTCTTCTTCTTCTTCTTCTTCTTCTTCTACCTTTGGGATACTGTGGATACTCCGGATGAGAGTATAAACCGATATCTAGTCAGCGCACGAACGCATTCCATCACACGGACCCTAAAGATCCTGACGCTCATGTTCTATACGGGGTGGGTACACAAATCCACCCAGCACGCACTATAAGGTCCCTCCCTTCCCCCCATCCCCGGGCCTCGCCCAGGATTGTGCCCAGTCATGTGGGCGCCAGACTATGCGCCCAGAGGTTGCAGGTGGGCGCTTCGGGCGGGGCGAGTTAGATCCTGTGTGGGCCGGCGCCTTGACCCGCTCTGGAGCTGGTAAAGTAAATAAAATGGGGGAATACCTACCTATAGCAGGTGAAATATTGAAACCTCCCCTTCACTCTCCTTCTTCCACCCCTTCCTCCTTACCATTCTCTCCCTCTTCCCTCCTTCCCCACCCTCAGACTAAGGATGGAAAACTTGCATCTAGATTTGAACAATGGGCATTCCTCACCTGCACAACCTGTGGGTGCGTGTAGGCGTGAATGCGTGCAGGTAGAGGTGCGTGTAGGAAGAAAGCGCGCCAAAAAAACAGAAACTTCGGTCAACCGGAGTGTTAAAATTGAAGACCTTAATTCTCATGTTTCCGTTATTTTGGGTCCTGAGATCTGTACCTTGCACAGGCGCTCGCATCGTATGTGAGCTGAGTGGCTGCATTCTTATATTACTAAGTCAGCAGAGAGAGAGACATTGAGACAATTTAATGATATTTGTCAGGCCACAAGGCCCACAACAAAGTGAATTCACAGTTTTACAAAGCTGACATCACAAACGTTAAACATTCAAAGCATAATGCAAAAGCAAAGCAACAGCAACATTTCACAACAATAAGTAAGGAATATATTACTCAGGACTGAGTGCCAAAGGTTGGTAAAGAAAACATATTTCAAAACAGCCAAAAACAGCAAAACTACAGTCCCCCCCCCCCCCACCTCACCCCCCAAAAAAAAAATTCAACGAAACAAACGTAACTACAAAGCAGTAGCAGCAACCACCGCAGCTACAATGGCAAACATAAAGTTAAAATCCCAGAAAAGAGAGAGTTACAGCAAAACAGTCACAACAACAAAAGCAACAGCAGCTACATAAGTCAGCAAAGAGAGAGAGAGAGAGAGAGAGAGAGAGAGAGAGAGAGAGAGAGAGAGAGAGAGAGAGAGAGAGAGAGAGAGAGAGAGAGAGAGAAGATAAGATAACAATTTTATTAGCCAGGGTAAATGAGTAAGCGCTGGGGGCGCTTGTTTTACAGCTTTGCCCTTGGGGCTTGTAACAATTATAATAATTAGTATAACAATACAACTTTATAACAGTACCATATTATTGTAGCAATATATTAAAAATCTGTGCACCCATGCACATAGGCGCGAATACACACTCACACCCATTTATTTAAAACAATCTAATCAATGGGAGAGAGAGAGAGAGAGAGAGAGAGAGAGAGAGAGAGAGAGAGAGACAGAGAGAGAGACAGAGACAGAGACAGAGACAGAGAGAGAGAGAGAGAGAGGGTGGGAGGGAAATAGAGAGAGTGAGGGAGAGAGAGAGGGAGGGAGAGGGAGAGAGAGTCGCTATTCAGAGAGACACGGGCGCCTGTGATACCTTGACTAAAACAAAACACACACAGAGAAAACGCAGCCTATATATATTGAAGGCAAAATTTAAGCCTGTAACTACAACTTTCTTGGAACTATGGCAAAGCTGTCTTTTTATTGGGACAACCTTGAACACTCCCCCAACTGCTTTATCACAATAAGCCAAAGTAGGGGGGTGCGTGCACATAGTGTTATGTGTGGGAGTTGACTGTAACCTCCATGCAAAGCACGCGAGATAGATAATAGGAGTCGGTCAAGTGTGAAACTGAAAATGAGCTACGGGTCTTTCATTTTAAGTCTAAAACTACTATTACAGAAAATATATAAAATAAAACAAAAAAAACATTTTTAAAATTTAATAATAAAAGAAAATGAAATAAAATAAGATTTAAAACATTAAAATAAAACTAAAGTAAAGTAAACTAAACTAATCTAATTGTAAAAAAAAAATTGTGCGTTCCCTGGGAAACAAAAAATTAAACAAGTATTAAAAAATCTGCCTTTAGAAACATTGGATGGTAAAATACAAAATCCACAAAGTTTGGGACCGTGCAATGAGATTGGCGTGTCTGCTTGTTTACGGGCAGAGAGAAAGAGAGAGAGAGAGAGAGAGAGAGAGAGAGAGAGAGAGAGAGAGAGAGAGAGAGAGAGAGAGAGAGAGAGAGAGAGAGAGAGAGAGAATATAGTCAAAAGTTAATGCCGTTTCTCAAAACTTAGAGACCCAGAGGAAACCGGTACTTCAGATCGAGTAGAACTATAAGTGCCAAGGTTTAGTAATATCATCATGCACTAAAGTACGCTACTACAGTAGTATAAAATGACAGAAGCAAATCGCACTTGTGGGGGGGGGGGAGGGGGGGGTGTAAAAAAAAAGGCCTGGGGGGGGAGGGGGGGGAGGGGGGGGGTGTAAAAAAAAAGGCCTCGATGTTAAGAGGAAAGATCTTTAGCCGTTGACTGTGTCACACCAACAGTCTAAGGGTAAGACTTTCAATTAATTCAGTGTCAAGTAGGATCACTTGTGCATGCAGGCTTCACCTCATTACGAGTAGCAACAATGATGCATCCGCATCGAGCAAGCCATAGGAAAATGGTGTAGTGTGTGATCGTAGCCTCTATAATTTTGGCTCAGATGTATAGCCGTTGTTCAGAAGAGACGTGGACTGAGACGTAGCCTTTCTCCAGACGTGTGGCCTGGAACATCGGAGAGCATTCTTTTACCAAGGATCTTCGTTTATAACCACAAAAGGATTTACAAACTTTTTTTTCAAAAAAAAGTTACAATGTAAAAATTATTTTTTTAATTGCTTTAAGCTCTGACACCCATTTTTTATTCTGCTTATTATACACCGATTACCCGGTCGTCAAAGCTTGTGCTCAGCTCGGCCGTCAGATGATGCGCATCGCCCAAAGGCTGCAAAATGTGGGCATCTCGGGCGGCTTGAGTTAGATCCTGTATCGGCGAGCGCCTTGAGCAGCACTTAAGCTGGAAAAGCGCGCTATAGAGAGAGAGAGCGATGAAATAAAATTATCACAACGATCAAATAAACAATGACATGGCACTTTAAAAAAATTCCAAATTTTTTTTAACAAAAATAATCTAATGAGCAGACTTTGTAACAAGGTAAATCTTTACTAAAGTGAAGCAGTTCTTCACTCTACAATTCATTAACAATGTAATGAGCTTCCTGGTGGGAAACAATCCTTGTAAAGTTCACTCACTGTTGATGGGACGTAAAATCTAGTCCTATACCGGATATAATTACTTCCACGCTTGAAATCAGATCTCGATCCACCACGTTAAAACTAAAATCTGGCTAGTATCCACAATTACTGTATGCTATATTACGGTCTTTGCCATTACTGTCTGTCGCTGGCTGCTTCCTTGACCAAACCTATCGACGTAACTCAGCGGTACAGCGTTTGCCTGACACAGGTTCGAATCCCGAGATAGGAAAAAATAAAAGTGGCCACTGGTTCATCTTTTAAGCATTATGATTGCTCTGGTGGTTCAGTGGTGATTTTTAAGTCCCTAGGGACTCCCGGCCCCTTCTTTGGGACTGTTATCCCTCTCTCTGCCTTATCGCCAATGGTGATGGGTGTGGAAGTTAAATCTTCAATGTTCGGGTTTATTGTTCATGTTCTTTGTTCATTCTATTACTGTGTGTCGATGTCGTCTGCAATTCTGCTTTGCTTGTGGCTGATGGAACTAGTTCTTAAATACATTTTAGAGGCCGTATTATGTGCGTACAGCGTTGTAGTGAATATAGCCTTTGCCACCGTTGACTTTGTTCCCATTGAGGAAAATTTACACCGCCCGGAAATGAACATTATTTTAAGGTCGCAAGACCTCGAAGGTACCCGAAAAGACTGCCTAATAATGTGTAAACTGATCAAGTGCTGTCAGCCAAAACTATGCGACACTGCATGCCCTGTTGAGATCTTTGAATCGCGACTATAGTTTAGAGGATCAGAGTAATACAATAACACACTGGTTTTCAAGCAGGCTCAACGACGTGAGCCGCCAGCACCTCTCTCTCTCCCTCCCCCCCCCCCCCCATTTTCCCATATCCTCCGATCCTCTCCCCAAAATAAGTGCCTACTGGAATCCAGTTCAGTCGCTGGATCAATATTTGGACTCCTATTCAATTCAGTCATTTAGCCATTTGGACCACTTCAAAAATCCAAAGTCCGTATCTTGAAATCAGTTCATTTAGTTAATAATTTCAACTCCTATTCAGATGAACAATCAATATTTGATCTTGCCGAAAGCACGCCGACACTATCGCTGAATCATCAGCTAACAGAAAACCCCACGTAACGTTTATAGTTGTACTACAGTACTGTTAAATAGTGTTCATGCTGCATTTATTTATTTATTTATTTATTTATTTATTTATTTATTTATTTATTTATTTTTAGCGTTGTTCAGATTTATTTGTGTATTCCATTTTCTCTCAGGGGAAGCTTGCGTCTGCTCCTGAGATGGTTGCTGTTATGCATGCGTACGTGTGTGTTTGAGGTCGGATAGCGAAGAAGAGAAGAGGGGGGAGGGGACGAGTGAGTAGAGGGTGGAAAAGAAGATTATATAGTCTATATATTTTAAATTTTGGTTTCTGTAGGCCTATATCCATTAAAAAAATCATCTCAGTGCTGTTGTTATTTGTGTTGTGATATAGAGCTAGAGGCGTTGAGTGTGATGGTGCCACCTGGTCCTAAGGTGATCTTGAGTTAGTTATTTACTTCTACTTTTACAACTATATTGTTACTGTTCGTTTTGTGTGTTGCTGTGAAATGCATTTTTTTTTTCTCCGTGTACGTGTTCAATTTGTAAATATGTATGCGCTGCCGCCATTGTAATTGTTCCGTGTGAGTCCAATGAAGTCGTGTAGTAATATATTGTATTGGTTTGTATTGTATATGCCTATGTGGTTTTTGGGCTTACCAATCATAAGAAAAAGGATATCTACCTAATGGCCTGCCTTAATTAGAACGTTCGTGGAAGGGTCCTGGAGGTTCCAAAACTTTTTTTCGTCTAGGTTCTCAGATCCCGAACCTTTTGTCCAAAAGGTTCAGGGTCCTAGGTTCGGGACCTGAGAACCTAAAAAAATAAAGTGTTGGAACCTCCACGACCCTTCCACGAACGTTCCAATTAAGACAGGCTTAATGGCCTCGTGCCTCGTTTTGCTGCCGCTTCTCTGGTCGTGCTGCTGTAAGAATACGTACTGGATGGGTGGGGGAGGGGAAGGGGGAGTGAGAAGACTTGAAAGGGTAAGAAGACTTTGAATGGTAAGATGACTTGAAAGGGTAAGAAGACTTGAAAGGGTAAGAAGACTTGAAAGGGTAATCCTATCCTATCCTATCCTGTCCCATAACCCGAAGGTCGTAGGGGCACCACAGATGATCGCTTAACCAGCATACTCCATCTTTCTCTGTCCTCAGCAGCCCTCATGGCTTCGCTCAGTGTCAAACCAGTCCATTCTCGAATGTTGTCCTCCCACCTCTTTTTCGGTCTCCCCCTTCTTCTACCTCCTTGCACTGTGCCTTGCAGAATGGTCTTTGCAAGGCCTGATGATCTGGTGACGTGGCCATACCATCGGAGTTTCCGTTTCTTCACCACTGTGAGCAGGTCATCGTGTTGTCCAATGGCTTGTGTGATGGTCTGTCGGACTTCAACGTTGGTGATGTGTTGGGTATAGGAAATGCACAGAAGTCTTCTGTAGCACCTCATCTCCATGCTTTGTATTCTTCGTTGGAGATCTGCTGTGAGGGTCCATGCTTCGCAAGCATATAGGAAGATGGAGATGACCAGAGATCGCAGCAGTCTTACTTTGGAATGTAGACTGATGGTTCTGTCTTTCCAAATGGGCTTCAACCTTGTCAGGGCAGCAGTTGTTTGTGCGATCCTGGAGAGGACTTCCTGTCGAGACCCATTGTCTGACACAATGGCTCCTAAATATTTGAAGCTGTGCACTGTGTTGAGGGATTGGCCTTGTACTTTGATGTCCGTGTTGATGCCATTGGTGTTGTTGGTCATCATTTTGGTCTTCTCTGCACTTATTTCCATTCCATAAGCTCTGGAGGTGGTGTCAAGCCTCTGTACAAGCTGTTCAAGTTCTTGTTCCTCTCCAGCCAATCCATCAATATCATCCGCAAAACGAAGATTGGAGATTGCTCTGCCCCCTATGCTGACTGTGCCTTCGTGATCTGCAAGAGCATCTGACATGATGCGCTCTAGGAAGATGTTGAAGAGTGTTGGAGAGAGTAGGCATCCTTGACGCACACCGATTGTTGTTCTGAACCAGTTCCCGATGACGCTGTTATGGAGGACTGCACTGGTAGCCTTGTCATACAGGCTTTTGATGACTTCTATGATTTTAGGGCTGATGTTGTACACTTTCATGGTTGCCCATAGAGCTGCATGCCAGACTCGGTCAAATGCCTTCTTGAAGTCTATGAACACATGATATAGATGTTGTTGGTGCTGTAGGTATTTCTCACAGATTATTCTGAGGTTGAAAATCTGTTCAGTGGTACTTCGCCCTGCCATGAATCCTGCTTGTTCTTCAGCTATGATTTGTTCAGCTTGTGGTTTCAACCTGTTGAGTATTATTTTCAGGAGGACCTTGCTGGGATGGCTGATGAGGCTGATGGTGCGGTAATTTTCACACTCCTGAAGGTTACCTTTTTTAGGAAGAGTGATGACAAGCGACTGGGTCCATGGTGTAGGCCATTCCCCATTCTGCCAGATCTTGTTACAGATAGTGGTGAGAGCATCAGTCATCGCTTCTCCTCCTGCTTGTAGCAGTTCCGCTGGTATGTTGTCCACTCCCGCTGACTTCCCTTTCTTCAGCGATTGCACTGCTGCCTCAACTTCTTCCCGGAGAATTGGGAGGATTTCTTCTTCTTCTCTGCTCTCGGGACATGCTAGAACTGATGGGTCTCCATTTGGTGTATGGTTGTAAAGGTCAGAGCAGTACTCTGTCCATCTGTCCAAGACTTCTTGTTCTTCTGTAAGGCAAATGCCAGACTTGCTTTGGATAGTGGAGACTTTGGGCTGTTTAACACTTGTCAGCCGCTTCACAGTCTGGTAGGCCTTCTTGCTGTTGTTCTTGTTCAGATTGTTCTCTATTTCCTGGCATTGATCTTCTATCCAGTTCTCCTTTGCTGTGCGCATGCCTTTTCGGATGTCATTGTTGATTTTTCGGTAGACATCAGCTCCCTGTGAGGTGTTCTTTTTCTTTTTTTTTTTTTTTTTTTTTTTTTTTTTTCTTTTTTTTTTTTTTTGAAAGGGTAAGAAGACTTGAAAGAGTAAGAAGACTTGGAAGGGTAAGAAGACTTGGAAGAGTGAGAAGACTTGAAAGGGTAAGAAGACTTGAAAGGGTACTAAGACTTGAAAGGGGAGTGAGAAGACTTGAAAGGGGAGTGAGAAGACTTGAAAGAGTAAGAAGACTTAGAAGGGTAAGAAGACTTGGAAGGGTGAGAAGACTTGGAAGGGTAAGAAGACTTGAAAGAGTGAGAAGACTTGGAAGGGTGAGAAGACTTGGAAGAGTGAGAAGACTTGGAAGGGTAAGAAGACTTGGAAGAGTATAAAGACTTGGAAGGGTGAGAAGACTTGGAAGGGTGAGAATTGAAAGGGTGAGAAGACTTGGAAGGGTGAGAATTGAAAGGGTGAGAAGACTTGGAAAGACTTGGAAAGGTGAGAAGACTTGGAAGGTTGAGAAGACTTGGAAGGGTGAGAAGACTTGGAAGGACTTGGAAGGGTGAGAAGACTTGGAAGGATGGGAAGACTTAGAATGGTCAGATTCGTGGTTGGGGTAGAGTGTGTGGGAACAGCGTGCATGTGATGTACATTAAGCTTCTATGGGCGTACGGAATGCATTCACAGTACGCGGACAGAAGCAAGAATGTATATTGACAGTTGATATTAAAGTGACACAGTACAGTTGCACAGCATGAATGAGGCTGTGCGTGTATGTCAATGCATCATGAATGCAACGGGGGTGAGGATGGGAAGAGGAAGAGAGAGAGAGAGAGTTCGTGGGCAGTGTTTTAATGTGGGTGTTGGGTGTGTGTGCGTGTGTGTGTGGGTGTGTGTGTGTGTGCATGGTGGTGATGTTGGTGGAGGTGGTGTGTGTGTGTGTTTGTGTGTGTGTCTATGGCTGTGTCTGTCCGTCTGTCTGTGCAGTGTCTGTTTCTATGGGGGGTGTTTCAAGTGTGTGCGTGTGTGTTTAAATAGAAGAGATATGGTGGATAGATGGAAGAAATAAAATCGATTCCAAACTCTTCTTGCACTACACCGACCGGTATGCACGCGATGAATAACACGGTAGTGTGGAGCTAGGGAGATTCTAAATAAAAGTTCTCCAACTTTGAGCTGATAGAAATTCTTTAATACATGGCAGTGGCCACTTTTAAAAATACATTTCTCCTAGTAGCCTATTATACTGACTGTAACCTTGATTCCTAGTTTTAAAAAAATATTTTAACCATTCATACATGATAGAAAAGCTGCACGGGTTTGCCCATTCACTGTTTAGTAGGCCTTCTTTCTATACCTTTACTTGTGGTTATGGAAAAGCATGCATGATAGATTCAAAGAAATAAAAGATTAACCTGCTCCCTGCCTACAAGACGTCAACTGCCGTATCGCGCAGCAGTGAACTTCTTGAATTCAAAAGTGCAATATGCTGACTCTTTACTTTACATTTTGTCTGATTTACGTGTTGCTTGTCTTATTGTGTTGTATTGGTATGATGTTGAATTTGTATCGTTCTGTGTATTTATTTTTTGGGCCACATTTTTAATTTTTTGTTGTAAATTCCTTAGTGTTTGTCTTAATGTATTATGCTAATTTTACAGCAGTCCAGTTGCTGAATATATTATACATATAGCTGTAGTGTTAAACAATGCCGTTCATAGTACGAATGCTTTGTGTGTCCCAACCCCCACCCCCCAAGCCTCCTTTTTGGCTATACAGCCCCCTGGGCTATGAGCCTCTTGTCAATTTGTATATTTAAATCATGTTATGTGAAATAAAAGGACAAAGTTCGAGAGTTCCAAAGTTCTCATACTTTCTGACTTCAAATGTAATCGTGCTCTTTTCAAACCTCCAGCATATACGACAGATTCAAGATCCCCGCATCTTGCAGGAAAGTATAAGATGTTTGTTAAGCCCATAATAGTTATGTATATAGGACCTAGTAAATCGTTTTGTACCACAACTTCGAAATTAACGGTAATATTTATGGCAAGAATAAGGTTAATTTACCCAGATTGGAGAAAAAAAGCTTTTCGCTATTTAGTTTTGTACACTTCATTTACGGCTGTGGGAAATTATGGGTGATTCTGATCCTCTCACATTGGCTACAGTTATTTTGACATAACGCTTTTTTTTCTTTTTGTAATGAAAACGAGATTAAACAGGAAATAAAAGAGATAAAACGCAACACCACCCCTCACTCTCACCCCACCCCACCTCCTATTCCCAACTCCCCCCACCCCAAATCCTCACCACTACCCCACCACCCAAAAAAGGCGGATTATGAGTGATTACAGTCTGCAGTTAGTCTATGACGGTGTTGTTGATTTTGGGTCATTTTTAGGATCACCATTGCGTGTGTTAATTAACTAAACACGAAGAGTGCACGCTGTTCAGGTCTATTTTTCATGAAATCGAATGGAGCAGTGAGGCGGGGAGGGGGGGGGGAAGAGGGGGGAAAGTGCTTCCAGAGTTACACACCGTATATAGCGTGTACCGTGGGTATTACAATTAAAAGGTCACGGAACCCGGGTACCCCGATTTTGGATCACAAAAGTTGTGCGCGGTGTGTATATTCACAAAAACCGCCTCTAACGTCTTTGAAAGAACAATTCAATATAGACATTGCCGCAGTTGGCACTTGGGCACAAGAGGCTATAAGAATCCAAGCATCGATTTTGACAGTTCCTCCTTTAGGGACGATTTCGTAGAGAAACTCAAACCGGCGTACCCGGGTTTCGAGACTTACCCCACTTTCCCCCTTCCCCCTCTCCCTTGTTATACGTTACCGTGGTTAGTCTTAGTTAGAGCTAGCCAGAACACTAAGCATGAGAGTCTGCTCGGATCGTTTTGCGTCTAGCTATGATGGATCTGCGAATTTCAACGTGAAATTGCCAATGAACAGTGTACCCGTGGAAGGTGCTGCGTGACTTGGTACGGTGTGACTGGTCCTATTGCTGGTTGTGCTTTGAACCCGCTATAGCTCAGCAAGGGGATGCAGAAACATAGTCCTGAAGAAACATAAAAGGTAAAAGGTAGGTAAAGGTAGTCCCACAGCCTTGTGGCCGTAGGGGAGCGTGATGTTGGAGATCACACTTATCTTGGGCCAGCGTAATGAGGGTGATGCCCATCTCTCTCCCTCGCTGCTTTACCTTCCCCACCCTCAAGAGAGTAGGTACTCAGTCACAGTTGAGTCAACTGGGGGCGTTGTTATTCGTCGCTTCACGTTTTGCGGTCACCCATCCAAGTGCTAACCGCACTGGACGATGCTTAACTTGCGACACAGTAGCGAGTGCTTCAACCACTGCGCTATCCGACGCTCCGAAAAAACATAAACCTATGGAAACATACATGTAAGACTAGCGAAACATAAAACTTGGGAGACCAGAGGAACACGGATATGAGGAACTTAGAACTAAAGGAACATAGTTAGACTTGGGGAACATTGGCCTGGGGAATATAAACCTAGAAAACATAAACCTATGGAAACATAGACCTGGTGGAACACAGACCCAGAGAACCGTAAATCATATATAAAACATAGGCATAGACGCTCTTCAATGGGGAGATAACATCGTGTGAGTGATGTTCTAACATTAGGGGCCCTGATTCTTGTTTGTGTGATGTTACGGCCGCAATGCACGGAAACACGCACACTCGGAAATAGTAGGGGAGTACAAGTCCCTGCAGTTAATTACCTTTTGAGTTCATGGAATCATCCACTCTTTCCAATCGCACAAATGACCTTTGGTCTCCTGCTATGTCTAGAATAGTCCCCACCATTTCATTATAGAATACATTACCAAACCCAATGATGAGCATGAGGGGGATGATGATGATGATGACGATGATGATGACGACAATAATAATAATAATAATAATAATAATAATAATAATAATAATAATAATAATAATAATAATAATAATAATAATAATAATAATAATAATAATGGTAGTATTGATGGTGGTGATGGTGGTGATGTGCGTCTGTGTGTGTTGTGTGTGTGTTGTGTGTGTGTGTTATGTGTGCGTGTGTGTGTTAGAGATCATGGGAGGGAGAGAGGTAGAGAGGACAGACAGACCAACAGGCGACAGACAGGGACAGACTGAGATAGAGACATTCGTGACAGCATGAGATGTCAAAATGGTTGTGCGTGACAGGTAACCATTTGGAAAAAAAAAAAAAACAAAAAAAAAAAAAACACACAAAAGAACTCGCCTCATCAACAGGAGTGCCCATATACCTTCACGTTGAACTGGTTCGGGTCCAAATCCCCCATGCTGGGAAAGAGATACCGTTTTATTATTATTATTCACCGGCTGTAGGCTATGCCGCAGGTTCGCTACAGGTAAAATAACAATACTATTGCAATGGCAACAGTAGAAAATAATAACATGCAACTGCTTGACTCGCTCAGCTGTGGTGTGTGTGTGTGTGTGTGTTGGGGTATGCGGAAGAGAGAAGGAGAGAGAGAGAGAGTTGGAATGTTTAAAGATGAGTGTGACGCGGGTGAAAGCGAACACGCTTATAACAAACCCGCTTATAGCGAACAATGCTTTTACCGAATGAAAAACAAATTCCCTGCCAGAGTTGGTCTTATTTGTTACTTAAAAAAATGATATAACGAGCACGGTTACAACGTAACTGTGCTTATACCGAATGTATTTTCCTATCCCAGGCAACACATTTCGATGGATATAACGAAATCAAAGTATGAAAAACCGCAAATGACGTAAAATCTAGGAAAATTAATACATCAGGCAAGATTTTACTGCTATAGAGGACGATTAGTGTTCGTGCATCTTTCACACTGTCACAATAAATCAGCTGGGAAAATAGTTCGGAACCTGTCAAAATGATCGACGATAACGGGCATTTGCCAAACGGGAAGTTCGTTTTGAGACACAAAGCATCCGATTAACCGGTTTCATTCTTTGAGACCGAATCCGAGACGATTCTCGTCCGTTCGGCTCCTTCGTCTTTTTGGCACAGACATGTAGGGTTGATAGATCGGCCCGATCGTCTCCTAAAGGTTAAAAACAGGGCGGTCAAATGAAATTTAATTCAGCTCACCTTGATAGAGAACTTGAAATACTTTGGCATGTTTGAGGTCATCCACACAAGAAAAAAAAAGCTGATATAACCAAGGAATTAGAAATTTCATTATCAGCTTCGAAAACAGAATTCAAATTATTCAGCGAAATGACAATAGTTACATTGCATATTAAAAATTGCCCCAGTTACATTTCCATTAATGAACATTAACTTACGAAGAAAACATCTCTCTCTCGCTCTCTCTCTCTCTCTCTCTCTCTCTCTCTCTCTCTCTCTCTCTCTCTCTCTCTCTCTCTCTCCCCCTCTTATAGACACTTCCACAGAAAACGATATAAGCACGTGTTCTTGGATGAGCACACACAGGTAGACCCATACAGCTCACACTTTCGAGACCAAGGGGCTAAATCACTCTCATTCACCCCTCCCATCCCCACCGCCCACATGCATCTGGAAAAAAATCAACTCCTTTTGCAATAACATGACGAGAATTCAGTTTGACGTGTTCTGGGCTGTAAATCTTACATTAGACCCAAAAAAAATCATTTTAGAGACACGATGGATATACCAAATACAAAAACACAATTCGGACACACGGGTACAACAAAAATGTTTCTCTTGGACTTGTTGTCTATGCAAGAGTGTATGCATTTACACTGAATTCGAAGAAAGAAGAAGAAGAAGAAGAACGACAACAACGAGAAGAAGAAGAAGAAGAACAACAACAACAACAATAACAACAACAACAAACAAGAAAAAGAGAAAGCAGATTGAGAAATAGCATTTTTGCACTTAACCAACCCGACATTTATAACATGGATGAGGATGGAATGGAGGTGGTGTGACTGAAGAGGACTCCAAAACAAACGCTTCTATAATGAAGGGGATGAGATCTTGTTGTAAAGTGAGGGAGGGAGGGGGGGGCGTGTGGGTCTGGGGCGGGAGGGTGACTCGATCGAGCGCGCTTGTAATGGTTACAACTTTGACGGTGTTATGAACGTTCATTTTATTCAATGATTTAAAAAATAAAGAATGAAAATAAAAATAAAAATAAAAGGCTTGCTTGTAGCTGTTTCTATCCGCTCTGACTCTACCGGTCCTTGGAGGCTCTGGTTAAGATGATTATTAGACTAAATAGCCAGTGGAAAGGAGTTCCGGTTGAGTGGATCTGTATGGAAATTTGGACTGGCAGGGATATTTTTTATTGGGGTTCGAGGCGGGTGCGATGCCATTTTGACGTTCATTTTCAACCCACACACCCCTCTCTCTTTACTAAAGGTAAGAGGTAGGCTTTTATTTTTATTTTTTTTTTTTTGGGGGGGGGGGGGAGGGGAGGGGGGACTGTCATTCAATGATTGACACTGAGTATTGAAAAATTGAACGAACTAAAGCGTTTTTTTTTAATTTTAATGTAAGATCATTAATTGTATTAATGAAAAAAAAAGCCTTTACACAGCCTCATATCGCAAGATGTGGCTTGGGTTGAAGGCGATGGTATATAGGGAGCACATGCGCATGTATCTGGATGTGAGCGGAGTAAAGTGCTGTCTGCATACTTTTCCACTTAGCAGAGAGAGAGAGAGAGAGAGAGAGAGAGAGAGAGAGAGAGAGAGAGAAGTGGGGGGGGGGGGTTACTTAGTTAATTATTAATTGCTTAACAGAGTCCAGCGGACTGCAAAGAGACGAATCAGGAGCACACAATCAAGACAACAAACTTGGCTGAAAGAGGACTCTTCCCTGATCCGCATAAAAGACCTGCCGAAACGACCCCAGTGGTAACACTGAAGCAAAGATACTAGAAAAGTATCTTTGACTGAAGGCACTCCACCAGCCGGTTACTGTACAATAAAGGAATCCGACGCAGGGGACGTTGAGGCTATTTTTTTTTAAATTTTATTTTATTTACCTTATTGTCCCTTTTTCTATAGGTTATACTCCAATTTATCGAACCCTCGATTACAAAGGCACGCTATTCAAAGATATACAGGCGCCAATGACAAAGAGATGGAAAAGAAAAGCCCTATTAAAACTTGCTTGTAACTTTTGTAAATAGCTCTGCAGTAGCGTCAAACAAAACCACAAGCGCTTGTATCTGGACACTATCCTATCCTATCCTATCCTATCCTATCCTATCCTATCCCATAACTCGCAGGTCGTATGGGCACCACAGATGATCGTTTTATTCATCATGCAGTGTCTTGGGCAAGAAAGGCCTGGCAGGGCCCAATCCTCTCCCGGCTGTTGGCCACAGCCGATATCCATAAATACAGTGTGCCTCGCCTTGGCCCCGAGCACGTGGTCGTTGAACCTGTAGTAACCTGAGGTTCCTCCGTCCTGGCCGGTGACTTCTGTGTAGAAGACTTTCGCCCAGTGATGCCGTGCTGAAATCACCCCTGTTAGTCGCCTCTTACGACACTTCGGGAAACGTTGGGTCTATTCTAATCAGTGCCCGAATCCACAGGGCTATGGACACGCGAGATATCTGGACACGCGAGCGCCTTGTGCCTGTGACTCGTTTCCCTCTGGGTTTCTGTATTGTTATAGATACCCAGAGGGAGATGCGTCACAGGCATAGGCGCTCGCGTGTCCGGATACAAGCGCTGGTGAACAAAAACGTATTGGGATTCTTACAATGGTCGAATTTTAATTGCTTGATCTCGGATTTCATCTCACGGTAACGGGTGCAGCTTATTATGTTACCTGATACTTCGTGTAATATCTCGTTCGGTCTTATGTCAAATGAACTCGCTCATGCAGTGTCAGGTGACGGCCCTTTTATTTCTACACAGTTTTGATGACACCTTCTTTACAACTAGGCTACGCGCAATGAATTTTCAATTCTCTGGTGTAATTTATACATGGCGACAAGCTCTTAGTATCTATTGTGCTTCTTCGCTCACATCCCTGAGTTCGGTATAGAAAGAAATATGAAGTGTTCAGTTTGTCGCTCGGAAGTCCAAGTAGTCAGTATGTGTTTTTTAAAAAGTGTATCCCATTTGATGTCTGTTTATGGCTAGTACTACGCTGACTGACAAATGTTCATGGAGCGAAGAGGAATACATTATACATTACACAAACCCCTTTACGATGTGTGTGTGGGGTGGAGTGTTGGAGAGAGTGTGTGCGTTGTTGTAAGTGTGCATGTGTGTAAGAGGGAGTGACAGAGAGAGAGAGAGAGAGAGAGAGAGAGAGAGAGAGACAGACAGACAGACAGACAGACAGACAGACAGAGAGACAGACAGACTAGCATAAATAATAACCAGGCCGACAGACAGAAACGGAGACAGAGACAGAGTTAGATATTCAGGCATTCATTCATCGCCTCTTACTTTCACGAATATTTGAGCTGGAGTGTTAGTTAAGTAGAGTTCCACATGGAATGTATCAAAATGTAAACAGGCAAGCAAAGGGGAGCAACACATTTTTTGTCTTCTCTTTTTTTTCTTCTCCCATCCCCCTCTTCTTTCAGCTAAACAATCCTTATATAGAAGCATATTTTCTAAATAATCACTTATTTACAAACGATGAAAGATTTCACTAAATAATATATTTTCTCCGTAAATAACTTATTATTTACTTAAACTATACATTGTTTACGTAAATAAATCATGAATATAGGTAAATAAGGCATTGTTGTTAATACTGCATTATATAGGTAAACAAATAATTATTTACAAACATTTCTAAATAATACATTATTTAACACAATCTGCTAAATAATGTATTATAATGTACTATATAGATAAACAATTCCTTATTTAGCAGCAATACTTTATTTACCTATATCATGATGTATTTACCTAAACAATATATAGTTCGTTTGTTTATTCTTAAAGTTATTTATTCTTTTGTTGTTTATTTTTAAAGTTATTTATTCTTTTGTTGTTTATTCTTAAAGTTATTTATTCTTTTATTTATTCTTTCCAACATCATTGGCAGCAAGGCAGCGGCAGCGGATTCGTGGCAAAGATGGCAACTACACAAGTAAGAAAGAGGAAGTTATTATTATTTGTCGTCTGCCTTTGCCTCAGTCGCCATCTTGTGACGTCAGCGCTGCCCCCTAGTAGCGACAATGGGGAGTATTCCATCAATAACGTAACAGGTAGGTCAACTGGTTACGTGTTTCTGGTTTAGTTCATCGTGAATTGAAACGCTCGTTCTTGATTACTATTAAATTTTTATCAGAAATAAATAAATAAATAATCTGAAAAACAGTCTGAACAAGAAGATCTACCAGACTGTGAAGCGGTTGACAAATGTTAAACAACCCAAGGTCTCCACGATCCAAAGCAAGTCTGGCCTATGCCTTACAGAAGAACAAGAAGTCTTGGACAGATGGACATAGTACTGATCTGACCTTTACAACCACACACCAAACGGAAACCAATCAGTTCTAGCATGTCCCCAGAACAGAGAAGAAGAAAGCCTTCCTTAGACCATTGAGGAGGCATAACGAAGCTTAACGTCCTTTTATCCCCGTTGGGGTGCCGGGGGTTTCAGTATAAATAGTATCCCCACTTTCTGGAAATTTAGTGCTTTAAATTCCCACTGTCGCTGTCTTTCTCATTTGCTCTTTCTCATTCCTGCTCTGTTCTATCAATCTGCTATACTATCTTCTTCTTCGCTAGACCAGTCATCTACCTTTTTTCTTGAAAACTCTTCCGGGACAAGACTCCTTATTTGTGTATGAGGTCTGTTGGATCAGCTTGGGAATATTGGACGCTTTCTGCCAGGTGGTCACTATGGCTTCCTATGATGTTATTATTTGGCAATGTAGGCATTTTATATGTATGTGTTTTGTTGATATTTTATAATGATGTTTGTGTTCTATTTTGTTTTTGTAAACGGGGGTTCGATAAATTAGAGTACAGCCTCTGCGTCCCCTGCGTGGGATGTCTTTATTGTAAAGTGACTGGCAGGTGAAGAGCTTTCAGTTTTACCACTAGGGTTGTTTCAGCAGATCTTTTATCGGATCAGGGGTTGTCCGGTCCTGATTTGGCTCGGAAGAGTCCGCTGGACCTAAAGCAATAATCATGTAATGTAATATAACGTCCTTTTGCGTTAGCGTTAAGGACCAATAACCACGTCGCCACCCTGACAATAATTGTCATCATCATCATCATATCACATAGTTAGTTATATAGATTAACGTCCCCGGACACATAAGCGTATAGGGGACGATACGTATGTGTGGTGTATGGCTTGAGTCTGACATCAAATAATTTGTTGTAGGAAATCTGTATACAGATAAATATCTCTAAAACTTTGTTCCTGCTGAAGGCAAGATGGTTCTTCTTAAAATGAGGCGCGCGAGATGAATTTCCACACATTGTTGCATAGCTTCCATATTTGTAGGTTCCATGGGAAGGTGCTGAATGGACTCGGATCCTCTCCCAGAAGATTTTCACCGTGGTAAATGTTCATTGTGAAGACCGAGTTATTAATCTACATGATCATCCAGTGTTAGAAAACGCTCTATCTTTCTATAATAATTTGTTGTATCTATTTGTTTAGGGTGTGTCTTCAATATCAATATTTCTGATCCAGATGACCCCACTACGACAGCGAGACCCAGGCCAAAGTGCACAATAACAAGCGTGCATCACGTGCGCGATGACATTGAAGGTTATTTGCTGGATGGCGCTAAACTCATTGAGTTCCAGCTAGTCGTGCAGGTAAGACAATGTTATAGACTAGTCTATACCTTTAAAAGTCGCAAATGTTGGTGTAGCAGTAAGTGTAATTTTTCAATGAGGCAACACTCACTGTGAATGTTAAAAGGATCTGTCATGTTAAATTGGTGCTAATGGTGAGTATGGGTCGTTGCTTATATGTAGATCTACATTATATTAAACGGCTTCCAATTTGGTTAGTCTATTTTTTCGCTGTTCTCTTATTTTTAAACAGTTGTGGATTGATGTGAATGCTCATGTAAGAATGCGTGCGAATTGCTGTTTGATGAGCTGATTGTTTTTATTATGTTTTGGACTAAGACACGGGTCCATCTGCACACCAAGCTCGGAGTTTACCCTTGGGCCACCTTAGCAAACCATTGCTGACGACGACGGCGACGACGACGACGACGACGACGATGATGATGATGATGATGATGATGATGATGATGATGATGATGATGATGATGATGATGATGATGATGATGATGACGACGACGACGACTACGACGTTGACTTGTAGGAAGCAGAAATTCCAAGTCACAAAGCTATGCCGAGTTGCTGTGTGACACCTTGTGCAGAACTATCCTGAGGACTTCTTGCACGACCGCCTGCCCAGCGTGTTCAAGCCTTCTAGCTGGGTGCGATCCACAGGACGAGAAGGCACCAGTCTACTCGTGCTGGAGGACAACTATGACTTCATGTCGCTCTTTTTTCTCAGGTACGTTGCTCCTGTAATTGTAGCCTACTGTATTTTAGTGTAGTGTAGTGTGTTGTGTTGAATTGTGTTGTTAATGTGTTGTGTTGTGTTGTGTTGTATTGTGTTGTGTTGTTAATGTGTTTGAATTGTGTTTGTACTAAATTGAATTGTATTACCTTAATGTTATTGTATTTTGTTTTATTTCAATTTAATTTTATATTAATTTTTATTTTATTTATTTCAATTTATTATTTATTTCATGATCTTATTTAATGTTTATTGTATTGTATTTTATTTGATTTAAAGTTGTTTTTTCGATTATCTATTCAGTTGTATTTATTTTTTTTTTCATTTTACTTTTATTGACGTTTTTATATAGCGCTTTTGTTTTTCGTGCAAGAACTGCTCAAAGCACTGGTATATAGCACTAGCATATAGGAAATGTATCTCAAAATGAACAAACAGGGAGCTGGTGCCTACCGAAAAATCAACAATGACATCCGAAAAGGCATGCGCACAGCAAATGAGAACCGGATAGAAGATCAATGCCAGGAAATAGAGAACCGTCTGAACAAGAACAACAGCAAGAAGGCCTACCAGATTGTGAAGCGGCTAACAAGTGTTAATCAGCCCAAGGTCTCCACGATCCAAAGCAAGTCTGGCATATGCCTTACAAAAGAACAAGAAGTCTTGGATAGATGGACAGAGTACTGCTCTGACCTTTACAACCACACACCAAACAAAGACCCATCAATTCTAGCATGTCCCGAGAACAGAGAAGAGTAAGAGATCCTCCCAATTCTCCGAGAGGAAGTTGAGGCAGCGGTGCAGTCGCTGAAGAAAGGGAGGTCAGCGGGAGTGGACAACATACCCGTGGAACTGCTTCAAGCAGGAGGAGAAACGATGATTGATGCCCTCACCATTATCTGTAACAAGATCTGGCAGAGTGGGGAGTGGCCTACACCATGGACCCAGTCGCTTGTCATCACTCTTCCCAAAAAAGGTAACCTCATAGCTGAAGAGCAAGCAGGATTCAGGGCAGGGCGGAGTACCACTGAACAGATTTTCAACCCCAGAATAATGTGCGAGAAATACCTACAGCACCAACAACATCTATTTCATGTGTTCGTAGACTTCAAGAAGGCGTTTGACCGAGTCTGGCATGCAGCTCTGTGGGCAACCATGAGAGTGTACAACATCAGCCCTAAAATTATTGAAGTCATTAAAAAGCTTGTATGACAAGGCTACCAGTGCAGTCTTTCACAACAGCGCCATCGGAAACTGGTTCAGAACAACAATTGGTGTGCGTCAAGGATGCCTACTCTCTCTTACACTCTTCAACATCTTCCTAGAGCGCATCATGTCAGATGCCCTTGCAGATCACGAAGGCACAGTCAGCATAGGGGGTAGAGCAATCTCCAACCCTCGTTGTGCGGATGACATTTATGGATTGGCTGGAGAGGAAAAAGAATTTGAACAGCTAGTACAGAGGCTTGGCACCACCTCCAGAGCCTATGGAATGGAAATAAATGCAGAGAAGACCAAAATGATGACCAACAAAACCAATGGCATCAATACGGACATCAAAGTCCAAGGCCAATCACTCAACACAGTGCATAGCTTCATATATTTAGGAGCCATTGTATCAGACAAGGGGTCCCGACAGGAAGTCCTCTCCAGGAAGCCTTGCAAAGACCATCCTGCAAGGCACGGTGCAAGGAGGTAGAAGAAGAGGGAGACCGAAAAAGAGATGGGAGGACAACATTCGAGAGTGGACTGGTTTGACACTGAGCGAGGCCATGAGAGTTGCTGAGGACAGGGAAAGATGGAGTGCGTTGGTTAAACGATCATCTGTGGTGCCCCTACGACCTCCGGATTACGGGATAGGATAGGATATGAACTCAAAATGACCGGGTCACCAACTTGATGCCTTAGGCGCATGGTCTAACAGCTGAGCAAAAGCCTGGCAACAAGGGGCTTGGAGTGAGCTTGGGAGGTCGGAGGTAGGGGCTTGTACTTGTTGGGCGTGTTAGCGTAACTGGCACTTACCCGTGTAGGACATGAGCGTCGGGATCTTTAAAGTCCCTGCGATGAAATGCATGCGGTATGCTTTCGCAGACTAGACTTCGGTTTATACTCTTATCCGTTGGACTAGAGGAACCGCGCATGCTCGAGCCATGAGATAATCTCGCAATTATATTATTTTTTTTTTTTTTAAAAGTGCTTAATTGCCAAGTGACTGACCTCCTTAACATAAAACCATTGGAGAAAGATCTAAAGGGCAGAGATTTTGGAGCTAATACCGAAACTCCTTTGTCCCCACGGGGAAAAAACCCCACAAACAACAGCATCGGCACATTCAAGATGAACGTGACGGTGAGGGAGAGCCCCAGAAGCTGCCTGAGGTACCTGAGCGAGGAAGAGGTGAAGCAAGTCTTCAGGGAGGTGTTGCTGAACGACTTCCTTCCCCAAGATCAGGGTGAAGGCAGCCTCAGCCCCCACGATCACATCTGCAACATGAAAGTCCACAACAACGAAGGGTAAGTTATTGACTGCTATGGCGATTAATTCTCCAATCGAACAGATGCTTCCCTCTCAAGAAAGAAAGAAATAATACAGCTTAGCAAAGACAACGTAGCTTCACAACCTTTGACCTTTGTTTGGAAATGGGAGGTAACTTGTCTTTTTGTTTTATTTTTAGTTATCTAGAGTTATTCGGACGGACATCTCGTCTCTGAACACTATGAAAGCTACCCCGAGCTGCAAGCATTTCTTTTGTGTAAGGCCGAACTAGCGGAGCAGCGGCTAGCCTGGGTTGCAATTGAAATCAACCTTTCGGTTGATCTGAAAAGTTTGATGCGAGGACAGAGCAGATATTGTAGGCGAGAAACTGTGTTCGTTTGCAAAGAATTTCCACCTAATGTTAGACAACCCTTGGCACAACATGCGGGCAAGCCGGCCAAAGTTGTTTCCCCTCGTATTTCCGAACAGGGTCTATTGCCACTATATGTAATACAGATCTAACATACAGATGAATGTTCAGTAGTTGATGTTGATGTTGAACACTTGTATAACATGGTTCTCAATGAATAGATATTTAAAAAAAAAAAACTCAACACACACACACACACACACCCACACCCACACCCACACACACACCCACACCCATTCTTGTGAGCGGTGACAAACGAGGTAATTTTAGAATGTAGGAATCGGATAGCACATTTTTGACAGAAAAAAAGCATTTTTGAAGAGAAAGGGGTTAGGGTAAGGGCTAGTTGCAGCTGCAACTAGCCCTTACCCTAACCCTTTTCGAGAAAGTTGACCTAGTTCGTCTCCTATAGGGGACGAAATAGGTCGAAATTTCTTCCAAATTTCTTCCGAAATGGACCCGAATAGTGCACTTCTCTGTACTTAAAACACTCTCATGCACTACAACTGCACTCCCATGCACTAAAAAAGCACTCCCGCGTACTTCGAAACAAATGGGGAACGCGAGACAAATGAGGAACGAGCAAATTACCCCATTTTTGACTGAAAAAGTACATTCCGTTTCTCATTCCTGTCGTTATACAACAACACACCCCCCACACACCCACACACCCCCCCCCCACACACACACACAACAATAACAACAATTCAGACAGCAAAACGTTCAGTGATGTGGACAGTTACGATATAGTACTATTGACTGAGACTATACGTGCTAACCCAAATCGACCCCTAATGCGGACCCCTACCCTGTAAAGAAGAATCTTGGGATGGAGCGATACTATATGATTGATTTGAGATGCTGTGAGCATTTTGTTTTGTTTTTAAATTCTAGGTACGCGGACTTTTTGTACACGTGCTGTCACAAGAGTCCAGAGGGTGAGGTCATCTGCTCTGACGTCTTGAATGACGAATGGATCGACCTGTTGTTGACCTTCATCTTTATTACCAAGGTGACTCCTTTGGTGTTGACGCTTTTGGTTTTTTTTTTTTTAAATCTGCATTAGGATTACCACAAAGACCACACTATTATATAGATAGTATATCAATTAAATCCTTATTTATTTATTTATTTATTTATTTATTTATTTATTTATTTATTTATTTATTTATTTGTTTGTTTGTTTGTTGTTTGTTTTCTTAGTTATTTTAGTTTAGTTATTTAGTTAGTTAGTTAGCCAACTAGTTAGTTGTATGCGTAGGAAACGGCAGAAACGCTGAAAGTAATTTGAGCGTTGAATATTGGGGTCTGTTGTACATTTGGTACACAAACAAATATGGACTAGAATTTAGACCACTAGGTCGAGATTGAAGAACACATTCATAAGCAGCATTTGAATATACATGGACTTGAATATATCCGATTTCAACTGCACATTTTCGTGTGATCACACCAGGTGTTGGTGGTGTTGTACAGTCCGTCATTCCTGCCGGGTACACTGTACCGCGTCAAGTATGTGGCCTGCGAGTACATCTACAAACTGCCGACAGAGGACACAAAGGAAAAGTCGGACAAGGAAGACCAAGGGGACAATTCGGACGGTGGCGGACCAAGGGATGCAGGAGACACAAAGGTGCCCCATCGCGAAAACAGCATCAACGTCGTGGTCACTCAGCATCCAGATCGTTACCAAGAGGGAAGCAAGGTAAGAACGTGTACGAATTATTATTAGTTTATCCAAACGCTGTACTGGGCACAATAGCTCAGAACATTTTGAAGGTTTACCTCTGCACCCACCAAGGGCAGACAGGCGCCACATCCATCCCTGGGAAGATGACGTAGGAACCTAAATCAATACTGAACCACCAGAGAGAATATGATCTAAAATCCAATTTACATGAACAGACATTAGTAGAAATTATTGAATTGAATTGAATTGAATTGAACAGCTTTTGGTTTGATAGTCGCAGTTGGTAAACTTTTCTAGTAATGTTAACATTTTACGGTTGTAGTTGAGCTTTGGGATTCTTCAGGTGGTGAAGATGTCTAAAATTGAGGACATGAAGGAGTTCAAGACGCTGGTGGCGAGTCTGATGCGTCTTGACGTCAGGTACCGCATCACCTACGACACCGTGCGGCTGTCCGTCAAGGCGCGGAGGCTACTGGGAGAAAACCACGTGCCGGTCGGGCTACTTAGGATGCTGTACAGCAACCTGCTCAATTGCCGCATCCGCAACCTGTCTCCGCTCAGGGTAGGCCGTGATGATGATGATGATGATGATGATGATGATGATGATGATGATGATGATGATGATGATGATGATGATGATGATGATGATGATTGATGATGAGGAGGTGGAGAAGTCGGAGGAGAGATGATGATAATGAGGAAGAGGAGGAGGAGAAGAAGAAGGAGAATGTTGATGATGTCGATGAGAATGAAAAGCAGGCGAACGACGGCGATGAAGATGGTGATGATGATATGTAGATTTGACTATGTAGGCTATGCGGGTACCTAGACTGTGTCCAGTTTTTTTTTTTTTAAATCTGATGACGGCCCCCATATTTTTGGATAATTTCTTTTCTTATCCCCTGCGTGCGCATCAAGCATTTCTACTGACGCTGAGACGGCGTTATGTAAGACCACATCATCACCTCCATCATCATCATCATCATCATCATGAGAATGATGGCGACGAGGACGATATTGATGACAAGGCGAAAGAGGAGCAGGAGGTGGTTGTGGAGTGAGAACATCATGGTGATGATGATGATGACGATGATGATGATGATGATGATGATGATGCTGATGATGATGATGGAGGTAATAAACTTTGCTGCGATCGGTAGAAAGTATCGCCAAAACTCCCGCTAGCAGCAGGTGAAAGTATTCCCTACATCCCTTCAAAGTATACTTTGGGCTCGCTGCTAGCCGCGGATGCGAACCGCAGTACTGTTTAAAAGTGACGGAAAGAGCGGAATATTGCTACAAGGGTTCGAATAAGGGTTAGTTGTAGATCTATCCCTAGCCCTTGCCTTAACCCTTTTCTCTTCAAAAATGCTCTTTTTCCGTCCCAAAAACTTATTTGCCTTCTTCGATTCTTAAATTGTATGAAACCAAGTGACGACACTATCCGACGTCAATGAACGGTTCGAACAGATTCTCAAACGGTTCGTAAAAGACAGTTGACCTAGAAACAAATACATCGTGACCTAATTCGTCGCCTAGAGGAGACGAAACTTTTCCGTTTCGATAGAAAGTATACTCCAGGCACACGCTGCGCAGCAGGCTAAAGTATGTCCCTTGTCCCTTGAAGGGATACTTTGGCGAGGTTAGCAGCCTGCTCAGTTACATTACATTACATGATTATTGCTTTAGGTCCAGCGGACCCTTCCGAGCCAAATCAGGACCGGGCAACCCCTGATCCGCATAAAAGATCTGCTGAAACAACCCTAGTGGTAAAACTGAAAGCTCCCCACCAGCAAGTCACTTTACAATAAAGACAACCCACGCAGGGGACGCTGAGGCTGTACTCTAATTTATAGAACCCCCGTTTACAAAAACAAAATAGAATACAAACATCATTATAAATTATCAACAAAACACATACATATAAAATGCATACATTGCTAAATAATAACATCATAGGAAGCCCTGGCAGAAAGCGTCCAATATTCCCAAGCTGATCCAACAGACCTCATACACAAATAAGGAGTCTTGTCCCGGAAGAGTTTTCAAGAAAAAAGGTTGATGACTGGTCTAGCGAAGAAGATGATAGTATAGCAGATTGATAGAACAGAGCAGGAATGAGAAAGAGCAAATGAGAAAGACAGCGACAGTGGGAATTTAAAGCACTAAATTTCCAGAAAGTGGGGATACTATTTATACTGAAACCCCCGGCACCCCAACGGGGGGACCTGCTCAGTTACAGTGTCGGTGAAAGACTAGAAACGGAAAAGAAAGTTTTGTTTCCTCTAGGCGACGAATTAGGTCACGCTGTATTTGTTTCTAGGTCAACTGTCTTTTACGAACCGTTCGAACCGTTTATTGACGCCGGATAGTGTCATCACTTGGTTTCATACAATTTAAGAATCCAAAAAGGCAAATGGGTTTTTGGGACGGAAAAAGAGCATTTTTGTAGAGAAAAGGGTTAGGGCAAGGGCTAGGGATAGATCTACAACTAACCCTTATTCGAACCCTTGTAGCAATATTCCGCTCTTTCCGTCACTTTTAAACAGTACTGCGGTTCACATCCGCGGCTAGCAGCGAGCCCAAAGTATACTTTGAAGGGATGGAGGGAATACTTTCACCTGCTGCTAGCGGGAGTTTTGGGCGATACTTTCTACCGATCGCAGCAATGTGTATTACCTCGATGATGATGATGATGATGATGATGATGATGATGATGATGATGATGATGATGATGATGATGATGATGATGATGATGATGATGATGATGATGATGGTGAAGAGAAGAAGGAAGTGGAGTGGAAAGAAGAGAAGGATCCTTGCAGGTTGAGAGCGCCATACATAGATGTTTCGCCTGAAGAGGTGGGACTGGAGTTTTAATGATAGCATCTTGAATACCATCCTTACTAGATGCCCATCACCAAATAAGGGAGTACAGTACTAAGAAAGATCTGATTGATTCATTTTTGTGGACACTTTATTGTCCCTTTTTATCGGGAAATTCTGGGCCGCCTCTCTTGTGGAAGGCGTTGTTGCAGCCTGTGGCGCGCCCAAACCCAACCCATCTAACATTAGTTGTGTTTTTGAAATTTTGGTGGGGGAAGCAAACCGGAGTACCCGAAGGAAACCATCGGGAGGATGCCCGAGTCGAAAAGTAAATAATGTTCGGAGAAACATAACGCCCAGATGCAGGATCGATCCCACGACTGTCAGGCACCATTGGTTTCTAGCCTGTGGACAAGGCAGGTTGTCCCGCCTTAGACCTCTCGGCCACAACTCTCGTTGATCTATCTCCCCCTAGCCCCCCACCCCTCTCCCCTCTCCGCCCTCCAGCCTCCCTCCTCCCCGACACTCTTTTCTATCCGATGCCAATGGTTAATATGTGTGGAATTGTGCCACATATATTCAGATGGCCATTTCGCTGTTTTCTCAGATAGTCAGTGTATTAGCTGGGCTTGTTGAAAAATCCAGTGACGGATGAAAATTGCATAATTGCATACGTCTGAATGAAGTCCTCGGGGTTGGTGGGAGAGGGGTGCGGAGGGGTGGGGTGAACTCCAACGTGCATGAGTATGTCTGACGTCTTAAGAGAAGTGCAGAGGCTTCAAATTAAGGACAATTGTGATGTGGTTACGCGTAGGCGTGCTGCAAAGCGGACATCGTCCAGTGGCCGCCGATGAGGGTACGACCTCCGGGTACCCCAGTGCGTTTGCCGTGGATCCGGTGTGCACGTGCCTTCGCTCAGCTGCTGCTGCTGCTCGTCATCATGTCGCCTTGGATCATCCGGGTCTGCATCTTCTTCGCCTTCGAGGACGACATGGTGCTCGCAAAGAAGGTGGCTGCGGATGAGCGAGGCCTCTCCACGTATTTCAGGGTGAGCGCATGTTGTTTTCTTTCTTTCTTTCTTTTTTAGAAGAATGCATTAACAATACTAGTTGATCTTTTATAATAACAATAATAATATGTAGCAATGGATGATACTGGATGCTTATGCGCGCCTTATTCTTAAATCAGACATGAAGCGAGGCGAACTGTAACCGACATACGCACGCGCGTTCACGTCACATGTTGAACCCGAGTAAGTTGCCTGGGCAGAGCGCTACGTGAAACTACGTTACTATTTTGGCAGAAAGTATGCGCAACCCTATTCCCGCGGAGAGCGCTCTGTAGTGCTTTGTAGTGGTCTCGAAAGATTGTTTGCGAAGAGAAAAAGATGGCGGCTAGAGTGGTGGGTTTCCGATTTGCGAATGGCGATGTGTTCAACGGTGAAATAGCAAGGGAGGACTTTTTGTCATTTACAGTCTGGTAAGATTTGTGTACTTGGTATTTGAGGGAATAATTATGTTTATGTGCAATCAGTATGAACTAGTATTTATATTTGATGGTATTGTTGTGTCGTCCATGCAGTTGACAGTAGTTTTCACTTTCCGACAACTTCACTTTGATTGGCTGTTGTGCAGTCAACATATGCTGCGCCATTTTAAAAGCGCTTGCTTATGGCAAAAAGGTTGCCCAGAAGCAAAAATAGTTCGTGTGGAGTATTCGCAAACGTTTTGTGGCGCTTTTTTTTTTCTAGACAACTCGGGGCTGATATCATTGTGAGAAAAACAAAGAGTTGATGTGTAAACGATCACAGGCGCCCGTAACGGGACGTGAGCGGCAGAGTGGAGTGCTTTCTGTATTCTGATTAGTAGAGAGAGGGACGCTATTCAGACAGATTCTGGCGCCTGTGTCTCCGATGGAGCGTATTAGAGCTTCCAAACGCAAACACAACAGAGCGCATTTTAAATCCTGCGCTTTCTTAAAATTGTAATTATTATTTTAGTGATTCGTCTGGTTATATTTAGACAATGCGGTAAACACAGTCATGTAACGTCCTTGGCGACTTGAGTTCGAGCCTGATTTAAGTCAACACCTTGAGCAGCAGCTCTGTAAGCTCATAAAGTGCGCTGTATAAGAACTATTAAGCTCACATTTACTGTCAATGTATCTATCTATATATATATATATAAATTGCTTAGCCGGAAGTCCTTCTTCGCCTCTACTGTAAAGTTTGTCCGGTATGGACGCTGATCTGGGCAGGTGCTGGGCGCTGCGGATCGGCCTGCTGTGCGCTCAAAACCCGCGAAATCGTTATAGCCGACATTTCCTTACCGAACGTTTAACCGTTTCTGAGATAAATAAATAAACAAAATGTCCACAAACTGCAATAGCCCCATTCCGCTTGCGGTTTCGATTCAACCCGTGTCAAGAACGTGCCGTTCCGTAATACCGCAAATTTTGTTTTATTTCCATTCAAAACACTTTTGCACTCATGTCACCAATCTTACAAAATTTTGTGTTTAACTAATTAAATTTGATTAATTAAAAATCGAATCGAGGTTTCAGCATGTTTTCCCATATAGACCAAAAAATTGATGGTCTTCATACGAAGGCTTGGTAGCTCACTTAGTAAGACATTCGCCTACCGTGCAGGCGACCCAAGTTCAAATCTCACGCGGGCATTATTTTATTTTATTTTTTTTACACTACAATATGGATATTTTTCTTTTTAATTTAGGCTTTTTACTTTTAACTTATTATTATTATTATTATTATTATTATTATTATTATTATTATTATTATTATTATTATTATTATTATTATTATTAATAATAATAAACTAATAATAATAATAATAATAATTATTATTATTATAATTATAATATCTTATATCAAATTTTATTTTAAAACCTTGGTGATTTTTATGATTTCTATTTGTATTATTCTATATTCAATATTATTATTATTATTATTATTATTATTATTATTATTATTATTATTATTATTATTATTATTATTATTACCAAGGATCGGGAAGGGGTGGTACGTGTAGGTAAAAGGGGGCTACGGGTAGGTTTAAAGGGGCATGGGTAGGCATAACGGGGATACGGGTATATATAAGGGGGTATGATGATGGTCGATTCCAATCGTCCCCTATGCGCTTATGTGTCCGGGGACGTTAATATATATAACTAAACTAAACTAAACTGGTCGATTCCTTTCATCCATACCTGCGAAACGATCAACGGGGAAGTATCAAGGAGGGTACAGGTAGGTTACAAGGGGGGTACGGAAGGTATCAATGGGGTATGGGGAGGTATCAAGTGGGTTCGGGGAGGTATCAAGGGGGTATGGTGAGGCATCATGGGGGGACGGGGAGATATCAGGGGGGGGGGTATGGTGAGGTATCAAGGGGGATATGGGGAGGTATCATCGTCCAAATAAGACAACAGTTGTCTCTCTGTCTACATTTTAAACAGCAACCTGTGTACCCTGGCTTGCCAGGGTACAAAAACCACTAGTGTTGTATAAATGAACAGACTTTATTATAAGGGAAAAGAATAAATCTATATAGCCTGCATCCAATATAATTAAGCCTAATGTAAAAGGGTATTAAGAAACACGGCCAATTAAAGGAAGACATTTTATATCACCCAGACATTATTAATATTGTTCATGCTATTTTAAAATCACCAGTTGGTAGATTGTTATATTTTTTTTATTTTATTGTTCTTATGTTGTCTAATATCACTTAAAGTGAACAGACGCAACTTTAAAATATTGAATTGAACTGAACTATATTATTATTCGTAGTAGTATTAAAAGTGTTTCTGAGTAATCTTGCCACTGTAGATTGTTCTAACCTATAAAGGGAAAAGTGAAAGCCCCAGTTGAAAACCTGTCTTGCCTTTGTAGGCATGATTGATTCACTGCGGCAACAGTACCCCCGTTGGAGTGCCGGGGGTTTCAGTATAAATAGTATCCCCACTTTCTGGAAATTTAGTGCTTTAAATTCCCACTGTCGCTGTCTTCCTCATTTGCTCTTTCCCATTCCTGATCTGTCCTATCACTCTGCTATACTATCTTCTTCTTCGCTAGATCAATGACCTACCTTTTTTTCTTGAAAACTCTTCCTGGACAAGACTCCTTGTTTGTGTATGAGGTCTGTTGGATCAGCTTGGGAGTGTTGGACGCTTTCTGCCGGGTGGTCACTAGGGCTTCCTATGATGTTATTATTTAGCACTATAGGCATTTTATATGTATGTGTTTTGTTGATTTATAATGATGTTTGTATTCTATTTTGTTTTTGTAACCGGGGGTTCGAGTAGTTGGGGTAAAGCCTCAGCCGTCCCCTGCGTGGGATGTCTTTATTGTAAAGTGACTGGCCGGTGGAGGGCATTCAATTTTCCCACTAGGGTTGTTTCGGCAGATCTTTTATGCGGATTGGGGGTTGTCCGGTCCTGATTTGGCTCGGAAGAGTCCGCTGGACCTAAAGCAACAATCAATCAATCAATCAATAAAAGTGTTTCTAAATTCCCTCCAATCCATCTATTTTTGCAGGGCAGCCTCACCTTATATCTGACTCCTCTGCACGCGTTCTTTATCATCATCTACATCATCGTCATCTTCGACACCATGGTCTTTGGCATAGTGCCTCTCTCCATGAGGGAGAAGTTCAAATTCGTCTTCGTAAAATGCCTCCGGGACATGCGAGAAAGGCCCAAACTGGAGGTATGTTACACATGGCAGCGTGCAATGAGATGTTGGGATCATCAGATGTCATTATCATAATCATTGAGGGCCGATCGACAGCTTGTTCAAAACTACCCACGCTGCAACCCCCACGTTTAGGCATATGTTTTGCTTCAAACTACGTAGGCTACCTTTCGAATTCCTTCCCATTTCCGTGGCTTAGCCAGCCAGTGTGTGGATACTCTTTCCGCATGAAGAGTTTTTCATAGTTTTCTTGAGAACTTCATGCAGGCATCTTCTTTATACTTTTCGTGGAAATCTATGGCAGGCGGAAAGGGCCAATTGATCGATACAAAGCATCGATACTTTTCTAAAAAGCATCGATACTTTCTAAAAAGTATCGATACTTTGTATCGATTCCTGTCCTTATTAGGAAAAGGATCCATACTTTGTATCGATACTTTTCCTTATAAGGAAAAGGATCCATACGTTGTATCGATACATTTCCTTATTAGGAAAAGGATCCATTACTTTGTATCGATACTTTTCCTTATTAGGAAAAGTATCTATACTTTTTCAGAAAGTATCCATACTTTCGAAACCGCTCAACGTGCAGTTTGAGCGAGCACTTTCAACGCTCAGTTCCGAAGCCGGCCGAAAATTAATGCACGGTCTTGAAAAAACATTGATCGGAATAGTGCAAAACGGGAAAGGAAATCTGAAAGATAACATTCTTGTAATAAGCAAATATTGCTTATGTTCGATCCTACTTTTGTATGACTTTAGTGCCACTGGCTTCGACAATTGTCGGAAGTGCTCGTTCAAAGTATGGATCCTTTTCCTAATAAGGAAAAGCATCGATACAAAGTATGGATCATTTTCCTAATAAGGAAAAGTGTCGATACAACGTATGGATCCTTTTCCTAATAAGGAAAGGAATCGATACAAATTATCGATACTTTTTAGAAAAGTATCGATACTTTGCATCGATGCTTTGTATCGATCAATTGGCCCTTTCCGCCAGTCGCTTGATTCTCAACAAGTCCAGCTGACACGCTGACGTCGAGCTGCACCAGAACACAGCGAAATGGCCATCTGTATATGTGACACAGCTACAATTCCAATAAACTCAAACCCCTGGCCGCAGAGAATGGGATCACGATAGATGATCTTTCATATCGTTCCTTTTGTTTCCATACAGGATGGCATCTAATAAGAATAATGTCCAAAGATGCTCACATTTAAACTCCAGTTTCTTCTCCTTAGGCGAGGCAACTTTATACACAAACTTTTATTCTCCATAATGATCGATTTGTGATAAGTAATCGGGGCGCATAACAGCTTCGTACGGCACAAATGCTCAACCTTAGTTTTTATATTTGTTTTGGTATTATTGTAGCCTAACAAATTTTTACCACTTTTTTTTTTCATCATCTTCTATAGGTGCTTGGATGGGCTACCTGGCTTCTGTTGCTGCCGTTTGAGAAGCTTGGAATAGTAGGGTTGCTGCTGTTCCCTCTGTACGTAGTGTTGGTGGCTCCCTTGTCTCTGCCGCTCGCTGCCTTCTACCTTCTTCCTGCCATCAACCTCTCTATCAGACTTCTGCTGCACATCTTCTTCTTCGCATGCCCCAAACGGGTACGCCTGAGTTTTATTATTTTAGTTTAGTTTAGTTTATATTATAGTGGTTTAGTTTAGTTTAGTTCATTTTGTTTTGTTATAATCCAGTAAACTGTTTCATTGTCGTTTTTAATTAGAAATTAGGGCCTAAGCTTACTTTCCCAGCCATGCCAAATTGTCTTCGTACTACTACTGTTGCTGCTGCTATTACTACTACTACTACTACTACTACTACTACTACTACTACTACTACTACTACTACTACTACTACTACTACTACTACTACTACTACAAAATAATGGTCTAAATCAGAAACAAAAGAACAATTGGGAACTTTTACACAATAATTATTTATTTATTATTTATTATTTATTTTATTTAAGATTTGGCGTGTAACTCCTGACAAAACTTTTAGCAATCTACATGGCTACAGTTTGTTTACGCAGTCAACCTGAATTCGCATGAATAATAACATCCAATCACTTCGAAACCAAAAGCAAAAGTATGCGCCTAAACGTCGGACAGATATATTTTTCAGGTTTAGATATCCTACAAAGGTTTAAATTACAAAAACAACCAAACAACAACAACAACCTATGACCACCTCAAAATATCTTGCAAACAAACCACATTTTAGTCGTCCTTTAAAAAAAATATTAAACCAGGATGTAGAATTATTATTATTATTATTATTATTATTATTATTATTATTATTATTATTATTATTATTATTATTATTATTATTATTATTATTATTATTATTGTTGTTGTTGTTGTTGTTATGAACATTTTGAAACGCCTAATTTTGACAGCTCGTACAATAAATATATAATAACACACACAAGGTCAACGCATTGTAACAATGACTATGTCAAAGCATAGTAACATTGACTATGTCTATGGACAATTGCACAAGCCAAACAATATGAGAGGTATTATTTGAAGTCAGTACTACATTGCAGCATAATTAGGGCCTATAATTATATGTCTGGAAAAAAAATCGTGTTTGTGTAATATCACAGATGTGAATAGACATAAAAATTAAAAAATTGAAATACAAATAATGCTGTCAGATTTTGTTTAGTCCCTTGTTTGATGTATATTGTGTAATGAAGCAGTCAGATTATTATTATTGTTGTGTTGTGCAATTTGAAGAATTTAGTATTGCAATCCTCATAGAGCATTTTACGTTTCAAGTTTGCGCGTGCGCTTTACAAAAGAATAACGAATGTAAGACAGAATATTATTTATATGGTGTGACAAGTGTGAATTAAGTTAAAATCCGACATGATGATGATGATGATGACGATGATGATGATGACGACGACGATGATGATGATGGTGATGATGATAATAATGATAATGATGCCAATGATGGTGACGATGATGATAATGATGACAATGATGATGGTGACGATGATTGATGATGATGACAGTGACGATGATGACGAAGACTATGATGATGATGATGATGATGATGATGATGATGATGATGATGATGATGATGATGATGATGATGATGATGATGATGATCATGATGATGATCATGATGATGATCATGATCATGATCATCATCATGATCATGATGATGATCATGATTACGGTCAACAAGTCATTTCATGTAACTTAACCCCTTGACTGCTTATGACGAGATAAGTCGTCATTACAATAGTGTGACGAAATAGGCCAATGACGTATTATTTCATCATCATCATTTGCGACGTTTTTTTTTTTCTTTTCTTTTTCCTTTCTGTACAGTTAAACCGTCATCAAAACAAATACATGCCATTGAAATGCTCAGAACACTGGCTGTTTAACATTCATAAGTTAGGGATGATAACCCTATTCATCGACCAGTGGCAGCCCCCCACCCCCTACCCCTTCTTCTCCACTGGTCCTTCCGCCTTAAATGGGGACATAAATGGAAGGAACGCAACCATAATCAGTCTCCTCTCTGAAAATCCTTATCGGGAAAAAAAAAGGGACTATAAACTGATACCAAAAAAAAAAAAAAAAAAAAAAAAAAAAAAAAAAGGAACGCAACAACGCGCACCCATACATCAAATTTACAACAAATATGATGCCATTGCTACCCTCTCTCTTTCTCACTATCTCTCCTTTGGAATTAAAATAAATAAATAAATAAATACATAAATATTTGTTTAAAAACAAGTTTTACAAATATTATTTAATTATATATTTCCAAAAAGCATATCCGTTTACGAAACTAAATTACCTTCATAAATGTATGAGCGTTACCCAATTATTTCTAACCTATCCTATCCTATTTCTAATACTGTTCAACCTAAAATAAATAAATAAATAAATAAATATCCTATCCTATCCTATCCTATCCTATCCTATCCTATCCTATCCTATCCTATCCTATCCCATAACTCGGAGGTCGTAGGGGCACCACAGATGATCGTTTAACCAGCGTACTCCAGCTTTCCCTGTCCTCAGCAACCGTGATTGTTTCGCTCAATGTCAACCCAGTCCATTCTTGATTGTTGTCCTCCCACCCCTTTTTCGGTCTCCCTCTTCTTCTACCTCCTTTCACTGTGCCTTGCAGGATGGTCTTTGCAAGACCTGATGATCTGGTGACGTGGCCATACCATCGGAGTTTCCAGTTTTTTTACCACTATGAGCAGGTCATCGTGTTGTCCAATGGCTTGTGTGATGGTCTGTCGGACTTCGTCGTTGGTGATGTGCTGGGTATAGGAAATGCCCAGAAGTCTTCTTTAGCACCTCATCTCCATGCTTTGTATTCTTCGTTGGAGATCTGCTGTGAGGGTCCATGTTTCGCAAGCATATAGGAAGATGGAGATGACAAGGGAGCGCAGCAGCCTTACCTTGGAATGTAGACTGATGGTCTTGTCTTTCCAAATTGGCTTCAACCTCGCCAGAGCAGCAGTTGTTTGTGTGATCCTGGAGAGGACTTCCTGTCGGGACCCATTGTCTGATACAATGGCTCCTAAATATTTGAAGTAATGCACCGTGTTGAGGGATTGGCCTTGGACTTTGATGTCCGTGTTGATGCCTTTGGTGTTGTTGGTCATCATTTTGGTCTTCTTTGCACTTATTTTCATTCCATAGGCTCTGGAGGTGGTGTCAAGCCTTTGTACCAGCTGTTCAAGTTCTTGTTCCTCTCCAGCCAATCCATCTGGTCGCTCTGTCAGTTAAAGCAAGTGTAAACTTTGAGGTCAGGCAAAAACCCGGAAACCCAGGTTAGCGCCACCCAAGACGAAGCTGAATGAATCGTACACTAGAAATATAATATAGGCTGTTCTTGGACTATTGACTTTCACGCTTTTTATTTCCACTGTAGTCCATTATATTGTATAATTAGGTATTTACTTGTCTGTTTCAGATATAGCGTATAGTTACAGTATTGTTTTCACTGAACCACCTATGCAAGCACACTGCTAAGATGGACAGTGGAAAATTGCCACTTTTATTTTGGCCACCTTGGGAATCGAACAGGGGTCATTCGCTAGGCGAACGCTATACCATTGATTTACAGCGGTGGGATTTTTTCATCCTTTGTCCAGTATTTCATTAAACTTATTCTTTCAGATTTTTCTTTCCATGCGCCCAACGACTACAGGAACCCACACTTTGATATTTTTGTTTTGTTTGGAATCTCATTCTGTATCTTTAGTAGTAGTAGTAGTAGTAGTAGTAGTAGTAGTAGTAGTAGTAGTAGTAGTAGTAGTAGTAGTAGTAGTAGTAGTAGTAGTAGTAGTAGTAGTGGTAGTAGTAGTAGTAGTAGTAGTAGTAGTAGTAGTAGTAGTAGTAGTAGTAGTAGTCTATATTGTTTGTTTTGTTTTTCTGTGATAAAATATTTAGTAGTATTATTGTATTTTCTATTAGTCTTTACTATTATTTTCAGTTCTTGGACAAGATGGATAGACTCACTGCTCGTTTCACGACGCTGAAGCAGAAACTGAAACTGCACGACATGACCGAGCAAGAGACTTTTGAAAAGGGTGACAATCTCACACAGAAGGGAATGGGTCTTCAGGTAGGTTTATGATTATTATTAGTTCCAGAGCGTTAAGCTCGGCTCGGGACTATTATTTTTTTTGTTGAGTTTTACTTCTGAGAGCGAGAATAAATAAATGATGGATGGACTACGATTGATGGATTGCCTAAATTATGGTCCGGCCACACTGACCTATAGCACCCGGCCGTACGTGTGTAACGCTTATGAATTACCTTGCGAACTGCTAACGTAAAATTGTACAAGGATAGCGCATGTTTGATTTCTTCTGGCAAAAATACGTAAATCGGGCTTACGAGACCAATCAGAAGCGAGAGTGACCTCACGAGTTTAGAGGTTAACCTAAACTCCTTCCAAACGCATTATAACACGGATTGTCTGCTACACACGACATGGCGAGCTAAGGCAGTTGAGTTCACTTCTTGCGTGTCGATCTTAGTAAAGGTGTTTCATATTATAGTCAAATCGTGAAAGCGTACAAAGTGCCTTCTTGTAGTGAAATTAAACAGATACACACGTTAATAAATTCGAACCGGGCCGTGATAAACATGGCGCCACTAACTCCAACCTAATGCATAAGCCGTAAAACGTAAGCCAAAGGTGGCCAATAAACTCACAAGGTGTTTGTTTTTTTTGTTAGTCATTACTTATAGGGTCCAGGGAATTGTAAAGAGCCGAATCAGGACCACAGCTCATAAGATGTGGTCTCCCGTCAAAATTCCGGTCAGTGAAAAATCTCTTAAACCAAAGCATAAGCCGTAAAACGTAAGCTAAATGTGGCCACCACTTTATTGGAAAGGACTTCTTTCCCCAAACATGGCGGCAATCTCATACATTCGGGTCCACAATCTAAAGGTTGACTATAATTTGCGCTGAAGTCGCCAGGGACTTCCTTCCTGTCCCGCGCAGTTGTAAGCTTACCTCGCGTTCCCGTCTTAGTACTGAAATGTTAGCCAACCATAATCCATTATTAGATTCAATACTGGAGCAACCTTGTATTCTTCCTTTTATGTCCCCTTCTTTTGTAAGGGAATGTAAGCGAAAACCTCGTTCTTATTACATGTTCATTCTGGAGCTATCTCGCACTCGCTTTTCATTGTTCAGATCGTGGTTGTGGTGATGTGCCTGGTGTCGTTCTGGTCGGCGACCTTTCTGCTGATGGAGGTGGTGTCCTTCTTCGTGGAGATGGCCGTCTATACTCTGATGGGTATCATCGTCAACGCTGGCTCCACGCTTGAGTATATCACTGGTAATGCAGGCCTACTACACACGCAGAATGTTGATGATGACGACGACGACTATGATGATGTTGATGATGATGCCGTCTTGTATAACGCTAATACCACGTCAAGTGACATGCTCAATGAGCATTAAATTTTATATATATATATATATATATATATATATATATATATATATATATATATATATATATATATATATATATATATATATATATATATATATATATATATATATATATATATATATATATATATATATATATATATATATTTATTTATTTATTTATTTATATCGTAAATGTCGGATGATCGACCTCATTCAATCCTATTGAAACGCACTGCGTGAAAGTAGAACGCATATTTCTTTGTGGGCAGCGGAACACGCGCCACTATTGGAAAAGCTGATTACCAAGGCCGATCGATCGATTTTCGAGATTTCGGCCTTAAACAGTAGTCAGCCAACCTCTCGGAGTGATATGATGTAGTTTTGTGACAATATAATCCTCCTCCACCTCCCCTCTCCTCCCCATTCTAAAATGTCACTTGCATTTGTGCAGTGGCCTTCCTGGTCGTGATGTACGGCAAAACGACGTTCGACGACGTATACAAGAGGTACCTGTCGTACCACCAAACGATCCACTCGCAGCTACTGGCCATGAAAAGAGAGGAGATCGACAAGACGGCTCGCCTGGTCGCAGACTTTCAGGATAACACGGCATACAGAATTGTCGGCGACATGTTTGACCCGCCTACTGAACCCGATGCCAGGTAAAAAAGGCTGCTTCAGGGTGCCAGAACAAACTGCCACTTTTATGACCCGCAGTCGTAGCTCAGTGTTCGAGCGTTCGCCTGGCCGAGTACCCAGATTCGCTTCCCTTGGTGGGCAAGATAAATTAAAGTGACCTTTTTTTCCCCACTGTCTATGTTAGCAGTATGGTTGTTCTGCTGGTTCAGTATTGACTTAGGTCCGGTATAAACCCCATCCTCTTTTGAATGGTATCCTCAGAGGGGACGGGTAGCTCAGTTGGTAGAGCGTCTTACTAGTAACCGAAAGGTACCTGGTTCGAATCCCGGATTGGCCAGTGTGTGACCATATTATTTTCCCCTTACCATCAAGTGGTTCGCTGGTGTCAGAATAATGTGACCAGTAGTCACCTATACGCTTCGGTGTGTGTCACGCTACGCAGTTTGCAGTCGTGCGCCTATGTATATAGTTTAATCATCAGCCTGTACATAGAGGTTAAAAGTTACGGTAGTAAGGGGAGAGTATCAGAATAAAATTAATTAAGCTTATAATTAATAAAAGTAGCGAATGATTTGCGCCCGTGCGGAACGCACTATTGTTAGAAAGCATTAGCGGGCTATTTTATTATTGGGAAGATTGATTGCTGCCATGCGATTTGCTATGTGTGGAATGCGTGCTCTAATCGCGAACGGTGCAGGAAATGAATTATAATTGAAATGAGTATGTTCTAGAACATTCTAGTCTAACCGTATAAAACCCCATGCACTGTATATTTTGATAGGGGCAGAAACATTTTCATTTCGCTTATGTAGCAAGAATCGACGGATCTGAGTTTTGTCAAGGTGACAGATAGTGACTGTGTCTGTGGGTCGTACTGATAAGACTGTCAACGAAAAGAGCCTAGTTATCGGAAGAGGAGGACTATTTTGGGAACACTTTGGAAAGTGTTTGATTAACTGGAACTGTCTTAAGCCGTTTTGAATACCTGCTGTGTATTCTCGGTGAAATTCGAGCTACCTACGTGTAACGTCGAGTGACCTATGATTCCAACTAGGACTTCTTGTGCCCTGTGTACCACCTTGTAACCATCTGTGCCTGTGTGTTTATCCCGTCGTTTGTGTGTCTTTGTCAACAGGCCGGAGGACTTCCACTGGTAATTGACTCAATTTCTCAGTTGGCCATATTGTTCGGGGGTTTGGGTTATGAGTGCGAGCATGAATGGATAGTTAATTATGTTTTCTTAATTCTATTTTATGTTTCATATTATTTGCTGCATAAATACCGAGAGAGAGAATTTTCTAAGATGTATTATAAAGTAAATGATTATAAATCGATATAAAGGAATTCGCTGTTATGTAGCGAAGAAATGAGAGGAAGGAGGTGAATGGGAATGCATGTGTGCAGTGTCAGAAGAAATGGCAGGGAGAACGGTTAAGAATGGTGAAAGGGAGACAACCATTCCGTCAGTGGAAGGCTTGTGCAATATATTGTAATATAATTATTAATGGTGGTGTATTTTGTATGTATTGCTGCAGATGTACCAAAACCTAAAACCAGATCGTTGATTGCTGTGCTGTAGCCTAGCTGGTGTGACGCTGGTGTGCCACGTCCTATGACGCAGGTGTTTCCTTGAGTCGACCTTAGTACCAAAGGTTTAAGTAGTCGAAAGGAAAACCTTATTTTGTTTACAAAGCACACACACGCACACCCCACAATTCACAACAAATAATTATAACCATTGATAAACAGTTGTGAGAAACAAGAATTTATTGACATGTGATAACTTATAAATTACAGCACATTGAAATATATTTAATTTGAATTGAATGATAAACTTTGTCTCTGGAATATTACCTACCTGATAAAGTAGCCTTGGTCGTCCCCAAAAAAATAGTCAGCCAAAGCCCCAATATGCCCTTAGGTGTTGGGGGACGTAAATTTTAAACAATGAACGAACGAATGTGATTGTATAGTTTTGTCTGGGGGAATTAATTCGCCAGATATTTACTAGTTAATAATTTAGATTATTTTCTTACAAATTCTATTTTGTATAAAATATAAATTTTTTTTATTACTTTATATAATGTAAAAGAGTTGTTGCAGCTATTTGAAGTTTAAGTGAAACAAGGTTTGAATATATATTAAGATTTAAAGCATTTGCTTACATTTATTTACCTTGTTGTCAGTAAGCTGATCCAGATCATAATTATTATAAATCTTTTGTACATTTTGTAGTTAGTCATTGTTTTATGTATTAGTTTTGGGTTGTATTAGTGGGATTGAGGGTTGGAAGATTAGGAAGTGGGAAAAAGGGAGTTAATTTTGAGTGTGAATGTGTGAGTGTAATAAAAGAAATTGTCTTGTTACTTCTGGTCTTGTCTTTTAGAGTTTATTTAGGTGTTGGGTTTTTTTCTCGTGTGGAAGTTGCACATGTCGAACCTCTGTTGAGGCAGTTGGGACGTGACAGTGTCGTGTGACTATAATCTACAGTTTTATGGTATCCTCTGTCTGTTATGCTATTGCCGATGGTTGGTGTTCCAGTGACCGTTAAATTTCAATGTTAATTCTTTGCCACATTCTTCTATACCGAACTCATTTTCACAGTTGCCTATAGGTTGCAATCTTGGATGAGAGACAGCGAGAGAGACCAGCAGACAGACAGACATGAGGCAGAGAGAGAGAGAGAGAGAGAGAGAGAGAGAGACAGAGAGAGAGACAGAGACAGAGAGAGAGAGAGAGAGAGAGAGAGAGTATATAGAACGATAAAATGAAATAAAAGAAAGAAATGTATTATCTCGTCTTGTTTTGCCATCCTATGTTGGCAGACTGATGGTGAAGAATGGCAGACTGATGTGGCGGACGACCAGCATGCTCATGTTCCTTGACCGCCTGGACACGCCCTACACGCCCGAGAAGTTCTTCCACGAGGTCATCTTGCTCCAGTGCTGCGGCTCCCCAGGGCCAGTCTACAGCCAGTTCATCGCCGCCTGCTGGCATTTCGGCCGCATCCTTCTCTTCCTTTTCTTCGTCTTCGTCGTCGTCATGGCCTTCGGCGACGCTTACAACGTTTCCACGACCAACAGGCTCCTGGCCACTGTCGTCAGTGGCTTCATCCCCTTCGTGTTCTCGTAAGTCGTTGTCATTATTGTTGCTGTTGTCATCGTCGTCACCATCATCATCATGATGTAAGCTTATCATCATCATCGTGGTCCTTATTCGGCTCTTGGCACGATAAGCACTGAATATCTATCTATCTATCTATCTATCTATCTATCTATCTATCTATCTATCTATCTATCTATCTATCTATCTATCTATCTATCTATCTATCTATCTATCTATCTATCTATCTATCTATCTATCTATCTATCTATCGTCATCATCATCACCTCTCTTTCTTAGCTCTCCTCCAATTTCTTCTTCTTCTTGTCCTTCTACTCCTCCTTCTTATTCCACCACAAACCAACACGAATAAATTCAAATACTTGCGATCGAACTAGAATCTGTTACTAGATGTTAAATAAAGTTTGCTGCCAATCTTCTTGTTCTACTTCATCTTTGGCGTGGTCAGCCAACTTCAAAAAAAGCTTGGAGCTGTTCACGATAAATGGCAACGTTTTGACTGGGACTGTAAACGTCCTAATGAGTGGTAGTTGACAACACAACAACACATCTCAAAAGTAAGCTTACAAGGCAGCACAGTCTATGTCAATTTCCATGGGACATCTTCAAGGGGAACATTGAGTTGTTTCCTACATGGTTGGCCAGCGTTCAGGAACCAACCTTGTCCTAAATGAATTGTTTTATCGTGTGCAGATACTTTATAAGTACAGACGGGAGCGGTGACTCCGTGCAGACGGACAGCGTGCAGTTCAAGATGCAGCTGCACCAGGCCATCAACAACTACGCCGAGAATTGGCCTGTCTACGACCTCATGCCTACGCGCTACGAGGAAGTGCCGCGCAACGCCATGCGAGACTCCGTCTTCCTGGCAGGCAGCAACGATGAAACCCGTCCCCTTTCTGTCGCCATGTCCAGCACCCACGGAAGCGAAAATCTGGAAGCGATAGATTTTGCCGGAAATGACGCGAGAAACAAAGTGGACGAACCTTACAACCCCAGCAGTCTCGATCTCATCATTGACTGTTCCACGAAGTCCACCAAGCTGGGTAGCATGACCGGGAATCGCGAGGCAGGCTCCATGTCCATGCTCAGGAGCGACAACTATAATTACAACAGCGGCCAAAGCGCCCATACGCAAAGACCTCCATCCCCTCTCGACCCTGTCATCAGAGTTTGACCACATGGGAAAGCTCACAGATAAAATAATAGACCTTGGGCACAAAGAAAACCGCATTGAGTTTCAAAGGCTGCCTAAGTGCTTAGTGCCACGCATGAGCCTGGTTGACATTCAGTCTGAGTGTAAAATAAGAGCTTTATCAAGTATAAACTGTGGTGTAGGTATAGGCCTAGACTATGCCTTGGTAGTCTCAGATTCTCTGTGTGGGTTTGACACTAAGTATGTTGTACATATATACATATATATACAGGGTGGCCCCAAAGAAGGTTTACAGTGATTACGTAGACTTTATTTGAGAATTCGACACTAGAACAGCGGGAAATTCGTTATACCTGTTAACATAAACAATTTAATCTCTCGGGTGATCAAAATGTCCTCCTTCAATATTGCAACATTCTTCAAATCTCTGAGGAATGTTTTATATTGGTATTACTAAGCAAGTAACTTCCACCATATAAAAGGTAGTTTAATAACTGTAAACCTACTGTTGGGCCTGTCTGGAATGTGAACACTCTTTGTGTGTATCTCAGTCAAATGGCTACATTGAAAACACTGAACCATCTGGATGCTCCAGGAGTTGTCCCACTGTAGCTCCATCTTACAGACTAAATGGAATACTGAGTCTCTCAAACTGATGAGAAGTAATGTGAGGCTCAGAATGACACATGAGTATATACCCCGTATAAAACAGTCTTGCCTCCAACTTATAAGAGTTTAGATACTAGGGGTGGAATCATGCACAACTCGGATGTGAAGAAATGAGATTTCTAATACAAAGTCGTTTGTAGTATACCATGGTAAGAGTAGAGTACAACTTGGCTCCAACCGTCGCCCTCCATTTCACCTTGTGCGCTGTATTGTTTCCAGACTGCAACCCTCAACATGTCTTCTCTTTACTCAGCCTAGTTTGCAGTAGCACTGACTTTCATCTTTCCACTCCCGATCCCAGCTATCCCAACACGGTCCCTTGCTGTCTCCTATTTGAAAGCCAACTTTTACTCTAATAAAAGGGTCCTTTTAGCCATCTCAAGTTGCCAGTTTATTTAGTTATTTTATTTTATAATCTTTACATAGCGCTCTTCCAGCTTGAGAGCTGCTCAAGGAACTGGCCAGTACAGGATCAAAGACAAGCCGCCATATGCGCCTACTTTGCAACCTTTTGGGCGCCTAGTCTGATCACAGGTTCGTCTTTCGTAAACCTCAATTACGTATGTAGGAGTCCTACGAGTTTACAGGTTTTTAAGGTGAAAAGGAGTGTATTACACTCCTACTATATATTACATTCGATCGTGACCATCCTTTTAAAGAATAGCTTTGCTTAGGAGCTAAACCGGACGCACCAGGATTGTGCTCAGTTGTCTGGGCGTCCGTCAGATCATGTACCTTAAGGCAGCAATTGGGCGCCTTGAATGGCGTAAGTTAGATCTTGTACTTATTTCCATTCCAAAGGCTCTGGAGGTGGTGTCAAGCCTCTGTACCAGCTGTTCAAGCTCTTGTTCCTCTCCAGCCAATCCATCAATGTCATCCGCAAAACGGGGGTTGGAGATTGCTCTACCCCCTATACTGACTGTGCTTTCGTAATCTGCAAGGGCATCTGACATAATGCGCTTTAAGATGTCGAAGAGTGTTGGAGACAGTAGGCATCCTTGACGCACACCGAATGTTCTAAACCAGTTCCCGATGGCGCTGTTGTGGAGGACTGCACTGAGTATAAGACCACAATGATTAATTAAAAGAGTGCCAAGTTGTTGAGTCTTGAAGTCACAATATAGTTCATTCCTGCTGCAATATTTTGGGATGTTCTGACAAACAAAATATGAATGTGTCCGTTTTGCAACACTTTAAAAAAAAAAAAGTACCACTTATCTTACTTAAGAATGTGAATGTGCCATTTTGCAAGTGAGCATACCATTTTTCATGTGAATGCACCACTTTTTACGTTGAATGGATTTTGTTAAAAATGTGAATGTACTATTTGCGCACTACTTTTGAGTGTATCACCTTTCTTGTGAACATACAACTTTTTATGTGCTTAAACCCCTTTTTCATGTGAACATACCATCTTGTGAATATACCACTTTTCATGTGCGTAAACAGCTTTTAATGTGAAGGGACAATTTTTCTTATGAACATACCATTTTTCATGTGACTGTACCTCTTTACATGTCAACATACAATTTTTGAGTGTACTGTCTTGTGGACATACTACTGTTCATGTGCATAATCCCCTTTCAGTGTCAATGCACCATTTGTTGTGAACATGCCACATGTTATGTGCATAAACCCCTTTCAATGTCAATGTACCAGTTGCTGTGAACATACCACTTTTTAGGAGAAATGATTATTTTCAATATTGATGCCTATCAATTCCCATGTGAATGGATCAATTTTTATGTGAATGTACTAGTTTCATATAATCGTACCGCTTTTCATGTCAACATGCCACCTTTCTTGTTTTGTTTAGTTATTCATTGCTTACATGGTCCAGCGGACTGCAAAGAGCCGAATCAGGACCACAAAACCAAGACCACAACTTGGTTGAAAGAGCACTCACCCCTGATCCGCATAAAAGATCTGCCGAAGCAATCCTAGTGATAACTCTGAAGGCACTCCACCGCACGGTCCCTTTATAATAAAGACATGATTGATTGATTTATTGTTGCTTTAGGTCCAGCGGACTCTTCCGAGCCAAATCAGGACCGGACAACCCCCGATCCGCATAAAAGATCTGCTGAAACAACCCCAGTGGGAAAATTGAATGCCCTCCACCGGCCAGTCACTTTACAATAAAGACATCCCACGCGGGGGACGGCTGAGGGTTTACCTCAACTACGCGAACACCCCGGTTACAAAAACAAAATAGAATACAACCATCATTATAAATCTTCAACAAAACACATACATATAAAATGCCTATAGTGCGAAATAGTACAATCATAGGAAGCCCTAGTGACCACCCGGCAGAAAGCGTCCAACACTCCCAAGCTGATCCAACAGACCTCGTACACAAACAAGGAGTCTTGTCCAGGAAGAGTTTTCAAGAAAAAAGGTAGGTCATTGATCTAGCGAAGAAGAAGAAAGTATAGCAGAGTGATAGGACAGATCAGGAATGGGAAAGAGCAAATGATGAAGACAGCGACAGTGGGAATTTAAAGCACTAAATTTCCAGAAAGTGGGGATACTATTTATACTGAAACCCCCGGCACTCCAACGGGGGGAACTGTTGCCGCAGTGAATTAGTCATGCCTACAAAGGCAAGACAGGTTTTCAACTGGGGCTTTCACTGTTCCCTTTATAGGTTAGAACAATCTACAGTGGCAAGATTGCTCATGACCCCAAGGGGTGTAATAAAGACATCCCACGCAGGGAATGCTGAGGCTATACTCTAATTTATCGAACCCCTGTTTACAAAACCAAAATAGAATACAAACATCGTTATACAATACTGTATCAACAAAACCCACACATATAAATGCAATGCAAACGTTGCAAAATAATAATATCATAGGAAGCCCCAATGACCATTTGGTCGAAAACGTCCAATATTCCCAAGCTGACCCAACAGACCTAACACACAAATGAGGAGTTTGGTCCCGGAAGAGTTTTCAAGAAAAAAGGTAGGTGACTGGTCTAGCGAAGAAGAAGGTAGTATAGTAGGTTGATAGAACAGAGTAGGAACTAGAAAAAACAAAGGTGAAAGACAGCGGCAGTGGGAATTTAAAGCACTACATTTCTAGAAAGTGGGGATATTATTTATACAGAAATCCCCGTCACCCCCACGGGGGGAACCTTTCTTGTGTGTCTATCGCGTTTGTGTTGTTTGTCTGTATGTGAATGTTCTTTATTAAACATATCTCTTTTCATTATATGTATGTGTTCATTATTGCAATAACTGTTAACTTTAGGCAGCTTTGTTTTTAGCTGGAAAGTACAGAGTTGACATCTTAAATAATTGTCTGTGTTCGATTTCAACTTTGCACAAATTTCAATTTCATATTATTATTACCATGTACTATTATTATATAAATAATTTGTCTTATCTTTCCACTTTTCAGGTTACTGATAACTAACAATAAAGTCTGCATACGTTTTCATTTATTATTAATGTGGTAGAATGGGAGACGACAGGTTTAGGTTTGGGAGAGAGTTTGTCTATCTTTGCCGTGTTCTCAAGATGGTGGCCGAGAGACGGGAGTCAAATACTCTGCTCGGCTACATTTTAATAACTTATTATATTTTATTTTAATTGAATGTAAATGTCCATTGCCATTATCATCATTCCAAGTCCTGCATAAAGTGAAATTCATTGCCATGCCAGTGTTTGGTGTCAACTGTGTATAACATTTAGATTTATTTTAATTCCTTATTTAGTCTAATGTTGGCACTATAAGAATGCGACGGTTTGCCATACAAATTGACATTATTGTTTATTCGTCTTGGAGAATGCTATTTTATGACTTACTATTTTAGGTAAAAAAAAAAGGTAAAAGGTAAAGGTAGTCCCATAGCCTTGTGGCCGTAGGGGAGCGTGATGTTGGAGATCACACTTATCTTGGGCCAGCGTAATGAGGGTGATGCCCAATTCTCTCCCTCGCTGCTTTACCTTCCCCACCCTCAAGAGAGTAGGTACTCAATCACAGTTGAGTCAACTGGGGGCGTTGTTGTTTGTCGCTTCACTAGCGGTCACCCATCCAAGTGCTAACCGCACCGGACGGTGCTTCACTTTCGACACAGTAGCGAGTGCTCCAACCACTGCACTATCCGACACCCCAATTACTATTTTAGGTATAATTGAGTAATTATCATAATACAAGTGGGAGAATATGACTGTGTTCACATTTATTTATTGTGTTTCTCATTTTTCAGAGATGTCTGCTTTTGTAGCACAAAATAAAAAAAATGTTTGAGTAAACCATAAAGAACGATGTTATTTTTTGTTTATTCAGTACTTGTCTTGGAAAATTCTATTTTAGAACATGTTTGTCTACTGATCACCAGACCTGTATGACTATTTATATTATCTGATTACTGTATATTGATGTGAATAAAGGTTAATGTGATGATGAATCCGTATTTATAATTGAAGAATTGTTAAGTTATTTTTATGAATTGTTCATCTTTATTGTTTCATTTGCTAATTGTTTGTGTCTGGTTTGTGTGTGCATGGAATGAACCAAGAGAACTGCTAGCATTCAAACTTTACAATAATGAGAAATAAACGTTTAGTCATTGTATAACTTTGTTTCCCACGTAGGTGTATACATATCGTGCACTTTTAATTATCAATTCTTGTGTGTGTGTGTGTACGTGTGTGTGTGTGCGTGTGTACTTGTTTACACGGCGTTATTTGGACAAGCTAGTGAACATCTACATAATTTGTTTTGACAGCCCTCGTTGTTTTGATGTTTAGGGCTGTGTTAGGGTAAGGGTTAGCATTAAAACACTTAAAAGTACTTTTAAAAAGGGACGAAATATGACCCATTGTCAACACGTGTGTGGCGTTTCAGGAAAGTAAAGTCATTACATTACATTACATGGTTATTGCTTTAGGTCCAGCGGACTCTTCCGAGCCAAATCAGGACCAGAGAAGTGAAAGAGGACTCACCCCTGATCCGCATAAAAGATCTGCCGAAACAACCCTAGTGGTAACACTGAAGGCAATCTACCAGCGGGTCACTTTACAATAAAGACATCCCACACAGGGGACGCTGAGGCTATACTCTAATTTATCAAACCCCCGTTTACAAAAACTAAATAGAATACAAACATCATTATACAATATCAACAAAACACATACATATAAAATGCCTACATTGCTAAATAATAACATCATAGGAAGCCCCAGTGACCATGTGGCAGAAAGCGTCCAATGTTCCCAGGTTGATCCAACAGACCCCATACACAAATGAGGAGTATTGTCCCGGAAGAGTTTTCAAGAAAAAAGGTTGGTGACTGGTCTAGCGAAGAAGATTAAGATAGTATAGTAGATTGATAGAACAGAGTAGGAATGAGAAAGAACAAAGTAGAAAGACAGCAACAGTGGGAATTTAAAGCACTAAATTTCCAGAAAGTGAGAATACTATTTATACTGAAACCCCCGGCACCCACACGGGGGGTAAGTAAAGTCATAATAACGCCGTAAAAATAAGTGTAGGTGTACGTGTTTGTGTATGTGGGTTTGTTTGTAGACACGACGTTATTTGTACAAACTAATGAACATCTACATACCTTGTTTTGACAGCCCTCACTATTTTGACGTCCAAAAAAATGATCCGTTAGGTTTAGGGCTGTATTAGGTTAAGAGTTAGGGATAGCTTTAGCGTTAGTTTGAATAAACCTTGTACTTAATAATTAGGACAAAATGTCAATACAACGTTGTGTGGTTCCTAGAAGTCATTAGAACGGGGCATTTAGATGGACTGTGCGTGTGTGTGTGCGTGGCGATGTAAAAACGCCGTTATTGTTATAAACTCGTTATACTCTACCAACGTTATTTTGACGGCCACTCCCCCATGGGAGTGCCGGGGGTTTCATTATCAATAGTATTCCCATTTTCTGGAAATGTAGTGCTTTAAATTTCCACTGTCGCTGTCTTTCTCCTTTGTTCTTTCTCATTCCTTCTCTGTTTTATCAACCTACTATACAATATTCTTCTTCGCTAGACCAGTCACCTACCTTTTTTCTTGAAAACTCTTCCGTAACAAAACTCCTCATTTGTGTGTGAGGTCTGTTGGATCAGCTTGGAAATATTGGACGCTTTCTGCCAGGTGGTCACTGGGGCTTCCTATGATGTTATTATTTGGCAATATAGGCATTTTAAATGTATGTTTTTTGTTGATATTTTATAATGATGTTTATACAGGATGTTCCAAAAGTCTTGGGCACATTTGAAATTCCAATGTCTCAATTACTACGAATGGTAGTAAGATAAAAGTTGTGCCATTTTAAGTTAATTACATTAAGTTTTTTGTAAAGCTGTTGATTTTTTAAGTTCTTTTCAGACCCATTAATGGCGTTCACTCAACCAGAAAATGCTGGGACGCGTTTGGCAAGAACTTGACTATCGGCTTGACGTTTGTCGTGTGACCAATGGTGCTCACATTGAACATCTTTGAACATTCCATGTAAAAATTGAGATTACAAGCTTTCTGAATTTACCAGATGCGTTTTTATATCCTTAATAGTTTCGGAAATATTCAATGTCAAAATGTGCCCAAGACTTTTTGAACACCCTGTATTCTATTTTGTTTTTGTAAATGAGGGTTCGATATATTAGAGTATAGCCTCAGCGTCCCCTGCGTGGGATGTCTTTATTGTAATGGGACCGGCTGGTGGAGTGCCGTAAGCAGTTGCCACTAGGGTTGTTTCGGCAGATTTTTTATTCAGATCAGGGGCAAGTCCTCATTCGGCGGAGTTGTGGTCTTGATTTTATGGTCCTGATTCGGCTATACTGGTCCTAATTTGGCTCGGACGAGTCCGCTGGACTTAAAGCAATAATCATGTAATGTAATGTAATATTGACGGCCCCGTTATTGTGTGGGTTCGGGCACTGAATAGAATGATTCCCGTTGTGTCGTAAGAGGCAACTAACAGGGGTGATGTTAGCATGGCCTCATTGGGCGAAAGTCTTCTATACACGGAAGTCATCGGCCAGGGCGGAGGAACCTCACGTTCACGTTATAGGTTCAACAAGTCCAAATCCAATCCCTCAACACGGAGCATAGCTTCAAATATTTAGCAGTCATTGTTCAGACAATGTGTCCCAACATGAAATCCTCTCCAGGTTAGTTAGTTAGTTATTCATTGCTTACAGGGTCCAGCAAACTGCAAAGAGCCGAATCAAGACCACAAAATCAAGACCACAACTTAGATCAAAGAGGACTCGCCCCTGATCCGCATAAAAAATCTGCCGAAACAACCCTAGTGGTAACACTGCTGAAGGCACTCCAGCAGCCGGTCACTTTACAATAAAGACATCCCACGCAGGATCGCACAAACAACTGCTGCCCTGACAAGGTTGAAGCCCATTTGGAAAGACAGGACCATCAATATACATTCCAAGGTACGGCTGCTGCGCTCCCTTGTCATCTCCATCTCCCTATATGCTTGCGAAACATGGACACTCACAGCAGATCTACAACGAAGAATACAAAGCATGGAGATGATGTGCTACAGAAGACTTCTGGGCATTTCCTATACCCAGCACATCACCAACAAAGAACTCCGACATACCATCACACAAACCATTCGACAATACGATGACATTCTTACAGTGGTGAAGAAACAAAAACTCCGATCGTATGGTAACGTCAACAGAGCACCAGGCCTTGCAAAGACCATACAGGAAGGCACGGTGCAAGAAGGCAGAAGAAGAGGGAAACAGAAAAAGAGGTGGGAGGACAACATTCGAGAATGGACTGGCTTGACACTGAGCGAGGCCATGAGAGTTGCTGAGGACAGAGAAAGATGGAGTACGATGCTTAAACGAGTTACGGAATAGGATAGGATAGTTATTTTGATGTCAAAACAGTGTTCAGTTAGGGTTAGGGTTGTGTTAGGTTTAGGGTTATATTAAGGGTTATGGTTAGGGTTATGGTTAGGGTTAGGGTTAGGGTTTAGGGTTAGGGTTAAAGTTAGGGTTAGCTTAAAAAATTGGACAATTTAAAAAAAAAAGTCAAAGCAACATATGTGGCTCCTTAACTTTTACCGGACTAGCCTTTGGACTACACGCAAGCCATGATATGGATTGTTTAGGACCCATACTTTTCACAGAAGGATTTTGGTGATTATTCATATTCCGACAATGTGGGTCTTGTTAGACCCACGCTTTTTGTACACACTTTTGGATAACACAGTTTGGCACGTCGCCATATCCTGATCTCCAGCAAAAGCTAATGGACATCATCAATTAACGATCATGGCTTCAAGCAGATGGTGATGTTTTCTACCAGGCTTGACAACACGCTTGACTTGTTGTTAACCAACGCCCCAGAACAGATCTCACGTATCGAGACAGTACCTTGACTCTCAGATCTGGGGCGCTGGTTAACAACAAGTCGAGCGTGTTGTCAAGTCTTGTAGAAAACATCACCATCTGCTTGAAGAACAGATATGCTTGTCATGGACCTGGCTAAAGCCTTTGACAGAGTTAACCACAGTCTGCTTCTCCACAAGCTGCGCTGTTATGGGGTCCAGGGCAACGTTCTCCGCTGGAATGAGAGTTTTCTGTCAAAGAGGCGTCAGACAGTCGTGGTTGAAGGCACCCAGTCAGAATACATCATTGTTAGGTCTGGTTCACCCAAGGCTCAGTAATAGGCCCTTGTCTTTTCTTGGCTTACACCAACGACCTCCCAGACACCCTATCATCATTGTCCAGACTGTTTGCTGACGACACTGCAGCCTAAAGAACGATTGCACGCCAGTAAGATCAAGCTTAGCCACAATACGACCTCCATTACTTGGCGGAATGGGAGGCAAGCTGGGACATGCAGTTCTATATGGGCAAGTGCGTCATTCTACCAGTCTCCAGACACAGAAAAACCCTGGCATGCTCCTACCCACTTTGTGGTCAGCTGCTGGATGGCATTGAATCAACAAAGTACCTGGGAACCCACACTCCAGAAGGAGATCACCTAGGACCAACATGTTGATGCCATCACAGCCAAGGCCAGCAAAACTCTTGGGTTTCTGCGGTGGAACCAGGTGTGACATAGCAAACTGCAACCCGCGCCTGCCTGCAGCCACAGAGGTCATGACCGGCAGCAGTGCAGGACACACTACAGAAATTCCCTCACCATCAGGGGCTGGAACGCCCTCTCGATCGAAAAAGTCATCACCCCTTACCCATCTGACAGCACCCTGCTGTCAGTCAGTCCTTAACCAACACAACTACTCATCTGCCCCTACATCTCCACCCCCCCTCCTTCCTTATCAAACCACAACTGTTCCTAGTGCTAGCTTATTAGTTAGTTAGTTAGTCATTGCTTACAGGGTCCAGCGGACTGCAAAGAGCCGAATCAGGACCAAAAAATCAAGACCACAACTTCGCTGAAAGAGGACTCACCCCTGATCCGCATAAAAGATCTGCCCAAACAACCCTAGTGGCAACATTGAAGGCACTCCACCAGCCAGTCACTTTACAATAAAGACATCCCATGCAGGGACGCCGAGGCTATACTCTAATTTATCGAACCCCCATTTACAAAAAACAAAATAGAATACAACATCATTGTAAAATATCAACAAAACACATACATATAAATTGCCTACATTGCCAAATAATAACATCATAGGAAGCCCCTGTGACCACCTGGCAGAAAGTGTCCAATATTCCCAAGATGTTCCAACAGACCTCACACACAAATGAGGAGTTTTATCCCGGAAGAGTTTTCAAGGAAAAAGGTAGGTGAGTGGTCTAGCGAAGAAGATGGTAGGGTAGACCGATAGAACAGAGTAGGAATGAGTAAGAACAAAGGAGAAAGACAGCGACAGTGGAAATTTAAAGCACTAAATTTCCAGAAAGCGGGGATACTATTTATACTGAAACCCCCGGCACTCCCATGGTGTGTATGTGTGTGTGTGTGTGTGTGTGTGTGTGTGTGTGTGTGTGTGTCTGGAATTCTTTTGCTAAGTCCAGCAGCACATATAGTTGCGTCTATAGAAGGTAGGCCTAGATTATCCTGCACAAAATATACTCTTTTTTTTCACCACAGAAAACACAGCAGTCTCTAGTAACAATCAATAGCAGCAAATGAATCACTATACTGATTTTGGCTGCTCGACTTAAGAAGAAGAAGAAGAACAGTCAACACGTACAGGGCTGGGAATTTAGTACTTGCTCAAGTTGAAGTTGAACTCGTCCCATGTTTTCTGTTGTCATCAAATTGCAGACATGCCAGAAAAATTTCTCTTGGAAATGTATGGGTCCTAAATGACCCACATCGTCCTGACAGGAATATTAGCTTTTCTTTCTCTGTAAAAGGTATGGGTCTTAAACGACCCATATAGCCATTTGTGTGTAGTTGAAAATCATACATTGTTTTTTTTTTTTGTTTTTTTTTTTCACCAATCAGTACTAAAATTAGATAACATTTGCTCTTTTAGGAGTTTGAGGAATGCTTAAGGTTTGACAGAAAAATTCCCAAATAGTTCAGGAGATATTTATAGTTAAACACCCTTCTGGTTCCTAAATGTCCCACATAGCCTGGTGAAGGTTAATGGCTGCTGTACAGTGCTAGCAATTTGAGAGAATTTATTATAAATGTTATATTGTGTCACGCTACGCAGTTTGCAGTCGTGCGCCTATGTATATAGTTTAATCATCAGCCTGTACATAGAGGTTAAAAGTTACGGTAGTAAAGGGAGAGTACCATAATAAAATTAATTAAGTTTATAATTAATAGAAGTAGCGAATGTATTGCGCCCGTGCAGAACGAACTATTGTTAGAAAACAGTAGCTTGGCTATTTTGTTATTGAGAAGATTAAGTGCTGCCATGCGATCTGCTATGTGTGGAATGCGTGCTCTAATCGCGAACGGTGCAGGAAACGAATTATAATTAAAATGAGTATGTTCTAGAACACTCTAGGCTAATCGTATAAAACTGTATTTTTGATAGGGGCAGAAATTTTTGCATATCGCTTATGTAGCCAGAATCAACGGATCTGAGTTGTGTCAAGGTGCCAGATAGTGACTTTGTCTGTGGGTCGTACTGATCAGACTGTCAACGAAAAAGAGCCTAATTATCGGAAGAGGAGGACTATTTTGGGAACACTTTGGAAGTGTTTGAGTAACTGAAATTGCCCTAAGCCGTTTTGAATGCCTGCTGTGTATTCTCGGTGAAATCCGAGTTATCTACGTGTAACGTCGGGTGACCTGTGACTCCGTCTAGGACTTCTGCCTGTTATCACCTTGCCTAACCATCTGTGCCTGTGTGTTTGTCTCGTCATATGTGTGTCTCTGTCAACAGGCCGGAGGATCTCCACTGGTAACCGTAAGTTGCTTGTCTCAATTTCTCAGTTGGCCATATCGTTCTGGGGTTTGGGTTATGCGTGCAGTGTGAATGGATAGTTAATTATGTTTTCTTAATTCTATTTTATGTTTCATATTATTTGCTGCATAAATACTGAGAGAGAGAGAATTTTCTAAAGTGTATTATAAATTAAATAATTATAAATTGATATAAAAGAATTCGCTGTGGTGTAGCGAAGTAATGACAGAAAGGACGTGAATGGAAATGCATGCGTGCAACGGCAGAAGTTATGACAGGGAGTATGAGTAAGAATAGTGAAAGGGAGACAACCATTCCGTCAGCGGAATGCTTGTGCAATATATTGTAATATAATTATTAATGGTTGCGTATTTTTGTATGTATTGCTGCAGATGTACCAAAACCAATAACCAAAACCAATAACCAAAACCAATAACCAAAACCAGACTCAGTGTTGAGGGTTCCACCTTCCAGCTGGGCCGCGTGTGTGTGGAGCGTGCTGAACCAACGCCTTTCCCTTTGGTCAACCTTAGGTTAAGGTTCTTGTGTCGAGGAAAAAGCTGCATTTTCTATATTAAGCTGTTTATAACTGTTCACACAACACACACACGCACCCTGCATTCACACAACAAATAACTATGTCTGTTAAGGAACCATTTATGAAAGAAATACTTATTTACATTGCTAACTTGGAAATTTCAGTGGATTGGAACATATTTAATTTAAATTGTATAATAAACATTTCCTGCATAATATTACCTACCTGATTAAGTAGCCTTGTGATTGTATAGTTCTGTCTGGGAGAATTAATTCGCCAGATATTTATTAATTAGTAATTTAGATTATTTCCTTACAAATTCTATTCGTATAAAATATAAATTTTCTTGATTCATTTTATATAATATAAAAGGCTCGTAATTTATTTTATTTATTTATTTAATCAGTTTATAGTCCCCTCTCTTCCCGTTAAGGATTTTCAGAGAGGAGACTTGAAGGCTCGTACAAACGAAAAACGATGCTTAACGTCCTATTGCATGAGCGTTAAGGACGATCACCACGTCGCCACCCTGACAACAATGACCATCATCATCATATCAAAAATGAGATCCAACGGATCTCGTAATAGCTGTTTTGAAGCTTAAGTGAAACAAGGTTTGAATATTTATAAAGATTTGAAGCATTTGCTTACTATTATTTACCTTGTTGTCAGTAAGCTGATCCAGACGTAATTATCATAAATCTTTTGTACATTTTGTAGTTAGTCATCTTTCATTTTTGATTTAATTATCACTATTATTTTGAGCGAATTGTTTATGTGTTAGTTTGGGGTTATATTAGTGGGATTGAGGGTTGGTAGATTGGGAAGTGGGATAAAGGGAGTTAATTTTGAGTGTGAATGTGTGAGTGAAATAAAGAAATTGTCTTGTTACTTCTGGTCTTGTCTTTTAGAGTTTATTTAGGTGTTGGGTTTTTTTTTCTCGTGTGAAAGAGCACACATGTCGAACCTCTGTTGAGACAGTTGGGACGTGACATTTGGTGGCAGCGGTGGGATAGATCTAGGAAGGGATAGGGGGAAGTAGTTAGGGTAGGTTTATTGTTATTTGTTTAGATACCAGAAGTCAGTGTTTGTTTCTTTGTCGTCTTGTGTGTCGGATGAGTGGCCAGTGGGTGGTTGGTCGGGAGTGAGGTTGCGCTGCGCAAAAGGGTTCACACCCCGAGCGTGTGTGCACAAACGGGAAGTTGAGGCAGGCAACTTTGTCGTCGAGGCCTAGACGATAGGGGATTTCTCCGGCTCCTGTTACTGTTTACTTGTCATTTGTTCGACTGTTTGTATATGTGTTAATCATTATTTGTTTATTTGTTATTCACCCATTTTTTCCCATTTTCATTCTTAGTCCGCGACTGTATGCTGACAAGGGCTGCGACTCGGAGAGCAGCTGAGCAGGCGCGAGCGATGGACCAGTACACCGAGGCCGACGCAGCCGCTACGCGTCAGGCACCGATGGACAAGGAAACCACAGTGAGTACGCCTTTCGCTCATAGTACTCGCATGGCAGCTGATCTTACTCCGACTTCAGTTAAGGCCGGTGCAGGAAAAAGTAGCGTTGGCATGGAAGTATATCTTAGATACAAGGAGCTAGGCGCTAGCATGGGGCTGAAGGGAGCAGGTCTAGCCAGCTTTGTAGTAGACGGGGCGAAGAGGGAGCAGGAGGCTGCTAGATTAGCGGAGGAGTCTGCTAGATTAGCGGAGGAGTCCGCCAGGTTGGCGAGAGTGATGGAACTAGAGCGGAAAGACAGAGCTAAAGAAACAGCTAGGCTTGAGAGAAAGATGGAACGAGAAGAGAAGAAAAGAGCAGAAGAATTGGCTCTGGCAGAGAAGAAGATGGAACGGGAGCGTAAAGAAAGAGCGGAAGAGATGGCTCGAGCGGAGAAGAGGAGAGCAGAGGATTTAGCCATAGTAGAAAGAAGGCTAGAGCAAGAGCGTAAAGATAGAGAACAAGAGCGCAAAGATAAAGCTAGAGAACTGAAGCTCTTAGAAAAGAAAATAGACTCCGAACGGGAAAATGTCGAGTTGCGTCTGCAAGAAGAGCGTGCAGCTAGAGAGCTAGAAGATGATAGAGAAAGGCTTAGGCTGCAGTTGGAACAAGAGAAAGAACTAGAAGCCCAACGGAGGAGGGATAGAGTTCAGCCTGATAGCTATAAGATCAAGGTCCAACCATTTGATGGCAAAGAGGATATTGAGAGCTATCTTCAGCACTTTGAGCAAATAGCTAGAACGCAGAAATGGAAGGAAGAGACGTGGTCGGCTAGGTTGTCACCGTTGCTGTCAGGGGAGGCAAGAGAGACTTATCTGAAGTTAACTCCAGAGCAGATAGTCGATTTCGAAGTGGTCAGGGGGGCTCTTCTGAAACGATTTAGGAGAGATGCTGACTACTACCGCAAACAGTTCAGGGGGAGTAGGAAGGAAGGGACAGAGACTTTTCCGCAGTACTTGAGTAGAGTACAAGTCTTAGTGAAGAGATGGTTTTCTTTGGCTAAGAAAGATATAGATGATGCGGGCGTAGTGCTTGATGTCTTTCTGACTGAACAGTTGTTGTCAGTAATGAACCCTGAGTTAGAGCTGTTTGTGAGGGAGAGGCAGCCTCAGAACGGCGAGCAAGCAGCTGAGATTGCCCAGTTACATGTAGATGCGAAACGGACAGTGAGTAACAGACCAGTGTTCGGTAGCGTGCCATACAAGGGGGGTAATCGTGCTGTCAGTCAGCCTGTAGGGGCAGCGAGGAGCGGTCCTAGTGGCAACAAGGGTGAAGAGGATAAGAGGAGGGAACCTAGTGGGGAGAAACGTCCTGTGAAGTGTTTCAAGTGCGGGAAGCTAGGTCACGTAGCGAAGGAGTGCCGTAGTCCGAAACAGTTGCTACGTATCACTGTCAGTCTGGATTCAGGACCGATTCACTCGGAAATGACTAAGACTAGTTTTAGTACCATTCAGCCGTACAACCCGTGGAGCATGGGAACAGTCAGGGGTCAGCCTGTGAAGATTTTGAGAGATTCTGGTGCCGAGGTGGGGGCAGTAGCAGCCAAGTGGGTGCGTCCTGAGGATATGACGGGCAGAGAGATCGAGGTCATGTTCGCTGATCAGGTCAAGTCAGGGAAGTATCCTACAGCGTACGTAGAAGTAGACTCAGCTTTCGTGAAGGGTACAGTCGAACTGATTGTCATCGAGCAAGTTGTACCTGATGTGATTCTAGGCAACTGGGTTACCTTCAAGGGAGGCTATCGTAGTCCAGTGGCTGTAGACGGGTTAGAGTGTGCGATAGCCGCCGTTCAGACCAGGGCACAGGCCAAAGCAGAAGGGAAGCAGGAAAAAGCACTGCCGATTCCAAAGTCATTCCAACTCGACGTGACGCCCGATCAGTTGGCCAAGTTGCAGGAAGAAGATCCTACTTTAGCTAGAGCTAGAGAGTGCGAGAAGCAAGGGACGAAACTCAAGTCAGGCAAAGCGATGGTTAGCTTCTGCAAAAAGAAGGGCATTTTGTATAGAGTGCACCATCAGGGAGAAGAAGGGCTAACGCAGCTAGTCGTGCCTAGCAAGCTTAGAGGAGAGGTGATGCGCCTGGCGCACGACCCTCCTATGGCCGGACACTTGGGTGGAAAGAGGACACGTGAGAGGATATGGGAGTGTTCTATTGGCCAGGAATGTGCGGGGATGTCAGGCGATTCTGCGAATCATGTCCCGAATGCCAGAAAACAGTTCCTAGGGGTAGGGTAGCAAAAGTTCCGCTGCAGAAACTACCGCTAGTCGATGAACCATCCCAGAGAGTAATGTTGCAGTTGATATTGTGGGGCCTATAAAACCGTTGTCTCATTCGAAGATGGAAACCATCAGGGCAGAGGTTAAGACGATGCTAGCTATGGGGGTGATCGAGCGAGCAGTTTCACCAGTCAGTTCGCCGAATGTGTCAGTAAAGAAGAAAGACGAAGCAGTCAGATTTCGATTTGGTGGTAGGAAGCGTTTCAGGCGCAAGCTTGAGTATTTGGGACACATAGTGGGAGAAGGCAAAGTGCAACCAGAACAAGGAAAGATGGACAAGATCCAGAATGCACCACGTCCCTACTACCAAGAAACAGGTCAGGTCATTCCTTGGTTTAGCAGGATACTATCGGAAGTTTGTGCCGAATTTTGCTGCGATAGCTGTGCCGCTGACCGACTTAACCAAGGGAGGCAAATCAGGTCCCGTACAGTGGTCCGATGCTTGTGAAGTGGCATTCCAGACGCTCAAAAACCGCATATGCTCCAAACCTGTATGCTGTATGCCAGACATGGAGAAACCATTAGTGCTACAGACAGACGCATCAGAGATTGGAATAGGGGCGATTTTGTGCCAAGACCAGGGTTTGGGTTTACAGCCAATTACATGTGCCAGCAAGAAGCTGAACCAAGCAGAAAGAAACTATTCCACCATAGAGAAGGAATGCTTAGCATTGGTGTGGGGGGTACAAAAGTTCAAGCAGTACCTGTATGATCGGACAGTCATTGTGCAGACCGACCACAGACCTTTGCAATACCTGCAGCAAGCAAAGACTACAAATTGTAGACTCATGAGGTGGGCACTTCAACTCCAACCTTTCAATCTGATAGTGGAGAGTATTCCAGGGAAGGAAAATGTACCAGCTGATTTCTTGAGCAGAACTGAGTAGCGTGTTTGTTAAGAACTAAAACTGTTAGTTTTCGTCTTGGTGGGGTGCAGTGTCACGCTACGCAGTTTGCAGTCGTGCGCCTATGTATATAGTTTAATCATCAGCCTGTACATAGAGGTTAAAAGTTACGGTAGTAAGGGGAGAGTACCAGAATAAAATTAATTAAGTTTATAATTAATAGAAGTAGCGAATATATTGCGCCCGTGCAGAACGAACTATTGTTAGAAAACAGTAGCTTGGCTATTTTGTTATTGAGAAGATTAAGTGCTGCCATGCGAATCTGCTATGTGTGGAATGCGTGCTCTAATCGCGAACGGTGCAGGAAACGAATTATAATTAAAATGAGTATGTTCTAGAACACTCTAGGCTAATCGTATAAAACTGTATTTTTGATAGGGGCAGAAATTTTTGCATATCGCTTATGTAGCCAGAATCAACGGATCTGAGTTGTGTCAAGGTGCCAGATAGTGACTTTGTCTGTGGGTCGTACTGATCAGACTGTCAACGAAAAAGAGCCTAATTATCGGAAGAGGAGGACTATTTTGGGAACACTTTGGAAGTGTTTGAGTAACTGAAATTGCCCTAAGCCGTTTTGAATGCCTGCTGTGTATTCTCGGTGAAATCCGAGTTATCTACGTGTAACGTCGGGTGACCTGTGACTCCGTCTAGGACTTCTGCCTGTTATCACCTTGCCTAACCATCTGTGCCTGTGTGTTTGTCTCGTCATATGTGTGTCTCTGTCAACAGGCCGGAGGATCTCCACTGGTAACCGTAAGTTGCTTGTCTCAATTTCTCAGTTGGCCATATCGTTCTGGGGTTTGGGTTATGCGTGCAGTGTGAATGGATAGTTAATTATGTTTTCTTAATTCTATTTTATGTTTCATATTATTTGCTGCATAAATACTGAGAGAGAGAGAATTTTCTAAAGTGTATTATAAATTAAATAATTATAAATTGATATAAAAGAATTCGCTGTGGTGTAGCGAAGTAATGACAGAAAGGACGTGAATGGAAATGCATGCATGCAACGGCAGAAGTTATGACAGGGAGTATGAGTAAGAATAGTGAAAGGGAGACAACCATTCCGTCAGCGGAATGCTTGTGCAATATATTGTAATATAATTATTAATGGTTGCGTATTTTTGTATGTATTGCTGCAGATGTACCAAAACCAATAACCAAAACCAGACTCAGTGTTGAGGGTTCCACCTTCCAGCTGGGCCGTGTGTGTGTGGAGCGTGCTGAACCAACGCCTTTCCCTTTGGTCAACCTTAGGTTAAGGTTCTTGTGTCGAGGAAAAAGCTGCATTTCCTATATTAAGCTGTTTATAACTGTTCACACAACACACACACGCACCCTGCATTCACACAACAAATAAATATGTCTGTTAAGGAACCATTTATGAAAGAAATACTTATTTACATGTGCTAACTTGGAAATTTCAGTGGATTGGAACATTTAATTGTTTAATATTGTAATTCCTCATAATATTACCTACCTACCTGATTAAGTAGCCTTGTGATTAAGTAGCCTTGTGATTGTATATATACCACCGAAGTTATTTTTTATAACTAAGAGCCAGACCAAATGGTCTGGTAAATATGTATGATGAGGGCTTTTTAGCCCAATTTTATTGTCCTTAACGCTCATGCAATAGGACGTTAAGCATCGTTTTTCGTTCGTTCGTTTCGTGATTGTATAGTTCTGTCTGGGGGAATTAATTCGCCAGATATTTATTAATTAGTAATTTAGATTATTTCCTTACAAATTCTATTCGTATAAAATATAAATTTTCTTGATTCATTTTATATAATATAAAAGGCTCGTAATAGCTGTTTTGAAGCTTAAGTGAAACAAGGTTTGAATATTTATAAAGATTTGAAGCATTTGCTTACTATTATTTACCTTGTCAGTAAGCTGATCCAGACGTAATTATCATAAATCTTTTGTACATTTTGTAGTTAGTCATCTTTCATTTTTGATTTAATTATCACTATTATTTTGAGCGAATTGTTTATGTGTTAGTTTGGGGTTATATTAGTGGGATTGAGGGTTGGTAGATTGGGAAGTGGGATAAAGGGAGTTAATTTTGAGTGTGAATGTGTGAGTGAAATAAAGAAATTGTCTTGTTACTTCTGGTCTTGTCTTTTAGAGTTTATTTAGGTGTTGTTTTTTTTTTCTCGTGTGAAAGAGCACACATGTCGAACCTCTGTTGAGACAGTTGGGACGTGACATATATATATGTGTGTGTGTGTGTGTGTGTGTGTGTGTGTGTGTGTGTGTGTGTGTGTGTGTGTGTGTATGCCCGAAAATTTAAAATTGTTAACAAACCTAATCTTATATAAACATACACCAACTGTAACCCAATGATAATAACGTCAACTACAAGTCATTCACATCTACATTCTATATTAATTGTTCATACCATTCATGATGTTTTACAAATAAGTATACATCAAAACCATGATGTTTACAAATTACTATACATCAAACCATCATATCTGACAATTATTTATACATCAAAGCATGATGCTAAAAAAAAACCACATTTAAACATCAAACATAAATCAAGAAATAATACTTGTAGGGCAAAATGCAATGAAAAGAGAATTGTCAACGAATAACAAGTTTTTGTTATTATCTTCATTTAAAACCCACCAAAACAACCATCCATGAACAGAGAAATATATTAAATCGCATGTAACAGTATTTTTTTTTAATAAATACCTTCATTTAACATAAAACAACAAAATCATACATGAACAGAGAAATAGTTTCATTAGCATTGTAAAATGCAATGAACACAAACTCTAAAAAGAGTCATTTAAGACGAAGGTGTAGTACCTGAGCACCTCAACAGTTCATACAAAACATGAATTATCTGCAATTGCTTGAAGCTGCTGGAAATCTAGTTGGTTCCACATACACACATGCATGAGTGGACAGGACAGGCACACAAACACCAAAGCACACACTTACAGACACGACGCTATTCCTTCAGATGAGAGTTTAAAACCAGGACCATTCTGCTCACGCACACACATGCATTCCATTCCAAATACAACCAAAAATGGATTGAAGTTAAAGTACAAGAATTATAACACGCACACACACTGACAGGCATTAGTCTATGTGTTCAGATGACAGCATAAACCCAGGCTCAGTCTGCGCACACACGCATTCCATTCATATAACCCAGAGCAGATTGAAATAAAAGAACAAGAACGATATATAAGGATAACGATAAAAAAACCTCTTCATCCTGAAACTCACTCCTGTTAAGTGCAACCTCAAACTAAAGATTTTTTTTTTGCTGCAGTTTATTATCTCTTTCTATCGGGAAACTCTGGGCCGCCTCCCCCGGAGAAGGCGTAGTCGCAGCCAGTGGCGCGCCCAAACCCCACCTACCTAACATTATTTGCGAATTTTTGACATTTTTGCTGGGGGAGCAAACCGGAGTACTCGGAGAAAACCCCCGAGACGTTGCCCGAGTCGAAAGTTAAATAATATTCATCCTCTATCCCCATCCACCACAGATGATCGCACCAAACCCCATCTTTCTCTGTCAGCAGCCCTCATGGCTTCGCTGTCAAACCAGTCCATTCTCGAATGTTGTCCTCACACCTCTTTTTCGGTCTCCCCCTTCTTCTACCTCCTTGCACTGTGCCTTGCAGAATGGTCTTTGCAAGGCCAACTGGTGCATACTGGTTCCCTCCACCACTTTTGAGCAGGTCATCGTGTTGTCCAATGGCTTGTTGTGTCTGATTGAGATGGTTTAGGAAATGCACAGAAGGGCCTCATCTCCACCATCGGGGAGATACTGAGTCCATCGCAAGCAATAGGCATGTGAGATCCAACTGGTCCTTTGAATGTAGACTGTGCTGTCTTTCGGCTTCACGTCAGGGCCGGTTTGGGTATACCCCCTCTGACACCTCATCGTCCCTTATATTCTCAACTTGATGTTATTGGCTTTCCAAGCATATGGAAGCAGTCCATGGGGGAGGTCAAATTCAAGCTGAACCAGGCCTCTGACACAAACGGAGATTGTCCGGAGTTTTCGACAAGAGCATTGACAAGCGAAGAAGGAAGATGTTGAAGATGTGGAGAGGTAGAGCATCCTTGACGACACCGACATGTTGTTCACTAAATTTCCAGAATGGAGGATACAATTTATAGCTGAAAGATTTTAGGGGTGAACCAGTTGCCGATGAATTGCATGCCCCTATGCTGAAGCATGATTCAATGGGAGGTTTCCTGTAGGTATTTCCCATAGGTTGACATCTACAGTGGCAAGATTGCTCTGCCAGTTCCCTACTGTCTAACACATGATATAGATGTTTTCTTTGAAGAGGGGTAGTTCAATGTTTTCTGATTTGCAAGTGAGACTTCGCCCTGCCATGAACCCTTGTTCTTTATGATTTTTCAATTTTCAATATTATTATTGCTTTGTTTCAGTTCGCAGTCAGCCTTGAAGAGTCATGAGCGGTGGGTCATTGATAGGATCTCCTTGCTTTCTGTATCTTGTTACATGATAGGTGTGACATCCCCCTCTTGAGCTGTTTCCAGCCACCCCCGCTGACTTCCCCCTCTTGATTCCATTCTCACTGCTGCCAACTTCTTCCCAGAATTTGGCTTGTTTCTTCTCTCAGCTCCACTCCTAGAACTGAGGTCTTCATTTCAGGTGTCTGGGTAAAGAGAGCTGTACTCTGTCCAACTGTAAGACTTCTTGTTCTTCTGTAAGGCAGCAAACTTGCTTGGATAGACTTTGCTTCAAATATTGGCGAGCTTAAACTCTTACGACTTTTCATTATTGGTTCAAGATACATACGAGATGCTGGCAAGTCAATACTGTCCAAATATCATTTAAGGCAAGTTAAGAATAGCCAGCCTTAAAGCTTCACTAAAACGATTTTTGGCTATATGCTTTGATAGCAGTAACAAAATGGTCTAACCTCAAACCATAAACAGACGATGCATCATTTATAATTCAAAATACACAATTGCACTATCCACCATTGTTTCAAGATACAGACCCCAGCCAAACGACAACCACAATCCATAAATAACAAAAACTATGAAACACACTATTTTCAATTGGATGTACGATTGTACGGCCATAAAATAATGACATAAAATCCCTGCCCAGAAAACGGAAAAGGGAATGAGGCTTTAACAATACTCCTTCCCCAGGAAATCAAGAGGGTCACAGAGAAACTTTACCCTATCCCCAAATACAAAAAATTCACAATTGCAAAAAAAACAAAGAACAAAATTGCATAACACACTTAATTCACAAAGGAGGAAAACATGAAAAAGTTTAGAGTTGCAGAGTAACACGCATAAGTTTTCCACTGAAAGAATAGTATCATTTCATTGGAAAAAAAAAATGTATACAACTTTGAGTATTATACAGCTGTGAAATATGACAAAAACACATTTGTCAGGTGAAATACTGGGTCATGGTATTGTTAATATTTACAGTTATTGCACAAGTGAGGCATTCTCGCAAACGGGAAAAATCTAGTATTCCCACATTGCCCAAACATCAGGAGATTCATAGCATCTCTTGAAATACATCAGAGAAAAAAAATAATAAAACCATGCCTTTCAAGTAAACGTCAAGTTCAAGAGATTTTACACCTATGTAAACTCAGAAAAAGAAACGTGAAACCCATGCCATCAAGTATACACACAGTTTCAAGAAATCTAGAAAGCATGTCTTGAAATACAAAAAAAAAACAACAACATTCCAAGCAGAACACAAAAATGCCTCATTTATATATAGGACAAAAGAAATTGATTTGTGGAAAATGATTGTCCGAATGAATTTAGCATGGTTCAAGTTTGCAACGTTAGAAAGGCAATGGGAAAAAAGTAGTACTCAACTGCTTTTGCTGCCCAACCGAGCTTTATGCCTGGCTTATTTGTATTTATGTTTCATTAGTTTAGCTCTTTGTTCTTATACAGCACTTTTTCCAGCTCAAGAGCTGCTGGCCGATAGAGGATCTACCTCCAGCCACCCGCTTTAGGCACATTGTCTAATGCTCCACACACATTGTCTGATGCTCCACACACATTGTCTAATGCTCCACACACATTGTCTAATGCTCCACACACATTGTCTAATGCTCCACACGCATTGTCTAATGCTCCACACGCATTGTCTAATGCTCCACACACATTGTCTAATGCTCCACACACATTGTCTAATGCTCCACACGCATTGTCTAATGCTCCACACACATTGTCTAATGCTCCACACACACATTGTCTACTGCTCCACACATATTGTCTACTGCTCCACACACATTGTCTAATGCTCCACACACATTGTCTAATGCTCCACACACATTGTCTAATGCTCCACACACATTGTTTGAAGGATTAAAAATAAATGAATAAATAAATAAATAATTATATATGTATATGTTAAAAAAACACACAAAAAACACAAGGACTATGACATTTGAATACGACACAAAGTGGAATATCTTCACATCACCCGCTGCTGTCGATTGTTCCACATCCATCCACACATGTATCGCCCCACCACCAACCCGCCTCGCACACAAATAGGGTTTTGGAGTTTTACTACCTCCCCCAATCCATACTCCACACCACCTTACTCTTGGTAGCACTCCCTCTCTCCCAGACATGACCAAACTGTCCAACCTTCCACTCCCCTTGGTTCTGACCCATCGTTCCCATGCGGGAAGTCCTCTACAGCAGACGACTGACTGACAATTGTTGTTATGCTACAACAGGGAAGAACGCACACCCTACCCCAGCTACTTCAGGGATTTACTTCTTTTTTTTTTCTCTAATATACAAAAATTTAGTAGTAGCTGTCATTGGTATTTGTATCTGCCCGAGTTTATGATCCATTTATAGGCAGACTGGAAAAGAATTCCACATAAGAGAAGGTACGTGCAGAGGTGGATATTGAAACAAATTCCACAGTTTAAAAGTAATGTGAATTGGCGCTATAATGTCCCTTAAGCAGTCACGAGGTTAAGACGAAATAAGCAGAGAGAGAGAGAGAGAGAGAGAGAGAGAGAGAGAGAGAGAGAGAGAGAAAGAGAAAGAGAGAGAGAGAGAGAGAGAGAGATAGAGAGAGAGAGAGAGAGGGGCAAGGGTCAGGCTGGTAATCAGGATACAGACAGCAACTGAAGGAGAACAGCAAATGTATTACACCAATACAGTGCAGAAGTAATGCACCTTCAGGATAAAGGAGGGAAGGGAGAGGAAGGAGCGAATGGACGGGTTGTCGTAGGGTACAGGTCCTTGTAGGCAGGGGGTGGGCTGGCTGGTCGGTCAGAAGGGGGAGGTGGGTAGTGGGCAGCAGCGGGAGGGGCGGAGGGGGTGACACGAGTGACCTCTTGATACGACGGAGGCACTGCTGAGGAGTTGTAGACCCTGTCGCCGCCCTCGGCGGACCACCTGTTCCGCCTGTCAGCATCTCGGCTTTCGCCTGACTGCCTGCTACTGTGAGCGTGAGGTTCATGGGAGGAGGCGGGTCTGTGAGGCTGGGACGAGGACCTGTGAGGCTGGGATGAGGGGTCGAGTCTCTGAGACTGCGGCGAGCGATCGGGTCTGTGGCGATGAGGCTGTGATGAGGGTAGTCTGTGAGGCTGCGGTGAGCGATCTGGTCTGGGCCTCGGAGACTGTGACGAGTGAGATGACCTGTGTCGGGAGGAAGGTTCTTGATGTCTTGGACTTGGTTGTCGAGGCCTGGCAGGTTCCAGCAAGATGCTTTCTGGGTGGTGGCCATCTGCCGCTGGCCTTGTCGGCTCTGCTAGAGTGATCTCCACTGTAACACAATCTAGCAGGCATCATTAAACTACTACTACAACTACTATATCTCATAAATAATAACAATAATCTAAAGTTTAACATTGTTTTTAATCATTTTGTTTATTGTATTGTTCTTATATCGAGTCAGATCCTGCCTTGAGCAGTTCTTGAACTGGAGAAGCACCTGCATAAGAACGATTCAATAATTTTTTAAAAAAAACGTACTGTCTACTTTGTAATTACATTTTAGAAATTCTTCACACCAGTACATCTTCCAACCCTTCCATTCCAAATAAACCCTCGTGGGTGCGTTTCATCCGCTACTGAGCTCGCTAGCACTCCTATCTACCTTCAGGTCCTGAAGGTCCTTTGTTCCGCCGTTTGTAGTTGCGATACATGCAAGCACAGATGATAATGAATATGATGATCATCAGGACGGCAATCGGGATGGAAAGTTTCATCACTAAATCCTTGTTGACGCCCTCATTGTTATCAGCTGCAACAAAAACGGAAGTAAACATCAACATTAAACAAATAAAATACTAGTTTACTTTGTGTCACGTTGGTGAACAGGCACAAAGAGATAGAGGCAGAGAGAGAGAGAGAGAGAGAGAGAGAGAGAGAGAGAGAGAGAGAGAGAGAGAGAGAGAGAGAGAGAGAGAGAGAGAGAGAGAGAGAGAGAGAAAGAGAGAGAGAGAGAGAAAGAGAGAGAGACCGAGAGAGAGAGACTATGCATATTTGTTAATAATATTGTCCACACTAGTCCTAGATATAATTATAGCATTCGTTATATTACTCCGATGGTATGGCCACGTCACCAGATCATCAGGCCTTGCAAAGACCATTCTGCAAGACACAGTGCAAGGAGGTAGAAGAAGGGGGAGACCGAAAAAGAGGTGGGAGGACAACATTCGAGAATGGACTGGTTTGACACTGAGCGAAAGCCATGAGGGCTGCTGAGGACAGAGAAAGATGGAGTATGCTGGTTAAGCGATCATCTGTGGTGCCCCTAGACCTTCGGGTTATGGGACAGGATAGGATAGGATAGGATATATTACTTTTAAAATGTTTTCAAGGGTATATAATATCCTATCCAGTAACTCAAAAGTTGTTGGGGTACCACAGAACTGATGATCTTTTAACCAGCGTACTCCATCTTCTGTCCTCAGCAACCCTCATAGCTTCGCTCAGTGTCAAGCCAATCCATTCTCGAATGCTGCCCTCCCACCTCTTTTTCTGTCTCCTCTCTTTCTGCCTCCTTGCACAACGTCTTGCAGGATGGTCTTTGCAAGGCCTGATGCTCTGGTGACGTGGCTATACAATCGGAGTTTCTGTTTCTTCACATCTGTGAGCATGTCATCGTGTATATATATATTTTATTTATTAATTATTATTATTCTTTTTAAATTAATAGCTCCGTTTGATCCTCAACTGTTGTGAACGGTTGTCAGTATGCTCTCTCTCTCTCTCTCTCTGGGTATGGTTATGTGTGTCGTTTGTAGGTGGAAACTTTCATCACTATTTGAAATCAAATAATTTTGTTTCGTTTTATTTTTTTTTATTTCATTATTTTTTATTCTAAGTAATTGTATTCTGTCTGCTGTTTGAATATAGTGAGTTTGTCATCAGTCACAATATAAAAGTTGCAAGCAAATTTCTGCTTGTATTTACTTTTTACTTTTTTTGTTTGTTTTTGTTTGGGTAACGCTTTATTTTCCCTTTTTACCAGGAAATTCTGGGCACCCGCCCCTGGGGAAGGCGCAGTCGCAGCCTGTGGCGCAACCAAATCCAACCTACCTAATATTCTTGTTTTTGTTTTTTTTATTTTGCTGAAATTTTGCTGGGGGAGCAAACTGGAGTATCCGGAGAAAACCCCCGAGACACTGCCACAGTCGAAAGTAAATAATATTAGGAGAAACTTAACGCCCAGATGCTGGAACGATCCCCCCACACATGTCAGGTGCCATTGGTGTCTGGCCTGTGGACAAGGCAAGTTAGTCCCACCTTAGACCACTAGGCCACAATGCTCGCTAGATTGTAATAAATAAAAAATGTGTAGCTTTTAACACAGGTGTTTGTTGTTTTTATCACTTTAAAAGAGAGAGAGAGAGAAGGAGAGAGAAGGAACGACAGACAGAAAGACGGACAAGAAGTCATGGATCAAAGAAACAGTAGGGGGGCAGGGAGATTCTGCTTTGTATAAAATAAGGTTTTTGCTACAGTTTTGTAGTTATTAGTTCTTCATACTGTCCACAAAAAAGCATATGCTCCTATAAATAAATACATTTATCAGACAGAAGCTAATCAAACTGAGCATTCTTTATCTTATGATTGTTATTATTAGACAGACATATCTTATGATTGTTAGATAGACGATCTCATATGACTGCTAAAAAGACATCTCATGATTGCTAGACAGACGCACATTAAAGTACTCACGCTGGTGGGTGGAGTTATTTCTCACAGTGACAAGCAGCGTGGCCTCAAATACCAAAGCTCCGTCAGCAAATGATTCCATCTGCACAGCAGCCGACTCCCTCACCACACCAAACACGGTCACAGTGCACCCGGAGTCCAACTGCACAAACGCATTAAACGCTGCTTTGTCTTCCTCACTGGAGTGGCAAGTCACAGTCCTACGCATGTTCCTGCAACTATTCTCGGCAAGGAGCGGGTCGTCGGTCCGCTCCAAGGAAAGCAGATCCAGCTCCGGTAAGCGCAGCATAGCCATCATCCCTGTCATCCTGCATGGCAAAGATCCCCTAAAGCTGAAGTGTGGGACCAGTCTGACCGTTGTGGAGGAGTGGTGATGGCGGGAAGACTTGCCGGCCCCCTCCAGAGCTAGCGTGCAGGCTTGGCCGCCGTCCTCTTCTGGCGTACTGCGCCAAAAGAAGGAACGCAGAACCACCAGAACTTTGGGTGGGTAGAAATGGTGGTAATGCCAGGCGCCATCAGCAGTAAGGTTGCTGTAGAGGCCCACCATTTGTACGTTGTGCCGGCACGCCCCGTCCAAGTGGTCTGTCACCAAAAGGAAAAGGATTTGTAACCCATTGTAGCGAAAAGAATTGTTCTAACATAGCACACTTTTCCAGCCTAAGTGCTGCTCAAGGTGCTGGTTGAAACCAAGCCACCCAAGGCACAGACTTGCTGCTTGATGCGCACACTGTGTGGTGTCCCAGACAACGAAGCAAACCCTGAACGACAAAAGACAATGACAGGGTGAGGAGGGGTGGGGTGATTAGGGAAATTTCTGCATGCTGGGTGTGTTTATGTAAGTGACACTCACCAGTTTGGGACAGGAGCGTCAGGATCTTTAAAGTCTGTGCGATGAAATGAATGCAAGCAGAACAAATCTCCTTGTAAATGTTTATGGGGACAATAAATAATTCTGTATTTTGTATTCTGCATGCACAAATCAGACCTCAGTGTATACATTCATCAATTAAAAAAAACAATTAAAAAAATGTCATACACTCTAATTCAAAAAGGCTGTAACACAAATTTGTTTGTTCAAGAAAATATCATTAAAAACAGACGGACAGATGAAACAAAAAATCAGTTTGTGATTATTTAGGACTCAACCCGTGCAGATATGCAAAAAAATCTTATTTCACTTTTTTAGAGGAGGGGAGAGGGGTGGAAGGGGGGTGGGAGTGGGGGGTCAAGAGGGAATGGGGGTGAGGGGTGGGTGAAAACATTGTTATGTATGAGTGTGAGTCAAAAAACACCCCTGTTCCACACAGCTCTAAAACAAGTTGGGTGTAAATGATGTACATCAACCATTAACACACTCTTCAACAAAGTTCTAACGTGAAACTGATTAAAAAAGACATAAAAGCCTAGAAGAAGGAATGACAACAAAATTAGAATCATGCAGTGGTCGTCCCAACCGAACGGTTCACGAGTAAGCACATGAGCTGGATAAAGTTACTATACGTTGCATGAGTTAGTTAGTTATTCATCGCTTACAGAGTAAAGCGGAATGCAGAGAGCCGAATCAGGACCACAAAATCAAGACCACAACTTCGCTGAAAGAGGACTCTCCCCTGATCGCATAAAAGATCTGTCGAAACAACCCTAGTGGTAAAAATGAAGGCGCTCCACCAGCTGGTCACTTTACAATAAAGACATCCCACACAGGGGACGCTGAGGCTTTATTCTAATTTATCGAACTCCCGTTTACAAAAACAAATTGTAAAAAAAGATTAAAACTCAGCCTCAACTTGTGGAATTGTTAGATCAGTTTCAACCATGGCACATGATAATTGAATAATATTAAATTCAATTAAAAGCAAGTATTGCACAAATGTGAACTATGTGGCAAATCTGTACCTCTGCAACATGTATTACTTCAATGTATTCATAGTCATTCATTTTTGACAACTGATGTTCATAATATCGATTCCATTTGATAAAATAAGCTTTGATTAAGTGTTATATTAAAAACAGCTTTGATGGATTATCCAGAGACTTGGTTTACTTAAGTAGGTATTCTATAGCTATGAATGCGCGTGTATATGGTGCAAATGTGCGTGCGTGCGTGCATGTGTCTTATCATCTCGATGAAGAAGATGTTACAACAACCAACCAACCAACCAACAACATAAGGAGAATGAGCATTGTATATAAAACTTTCGGCAATGGGTGTCATATAAATGCTGTGGCCGTACACATCATACAGTTAGCTGACAAATACAATTAGCTTACAAATTAGCGTGTGGTTTGGTTGGTAGTAAACGTAGATCCAGGATCTGAACAGCTGATGAAGATATTGAAGATCATCTCTCGCTGCTGTGAAAACAAGTGTCAGTCCACCACTGTTGGCCTTGTGACACACCACTTGCTGATGGGGAATACTAACCAGGCCCTTTCTTGTTTTCACAACCTTAAATTCGATGGAAACATGACTATTGTTATTAGCTACAAACAAAATGTCTGTCCCACATATCAATTCAGGTTTTTACTCGAAGAGAGAGAGAGAGAGAGAGAGAGAGAGAGAGAGAGAGAGAGAGAGAGAGAGAGAGAGAGAGAGAGAGAGAGAGAGAGAGAGAGAGAGAGAGTGTTGAGAAATATATAGAAATTGAAGTTAAAACAAACTTTAAGCAGATAAAGGTTTTATGCATAGCCTTACCTTACAACCTGTCCCTTTAACTTTATGAACATTAACTCATTCTATACATGTGCAGGTTGCTTCCCCTTTTATCGTTCAATACTGGCCGATTTGTATGAGATACTAAAAAAAAAAATTTAAAAACAAGAAATTGGAATGGACTAACCAATAGCCAAGTTTGATAGAATTATCCTTCCTAGTTTAGTATTTACCGATTTATTTACAAAAATCAATACACACTCTCTCCCCCAAATTTGCACATCCGATTCCCACAGAATAAGCTACAAACAGTGTAAAAAAAATAACAATTCAATAATAGACCTTTCCCTGATTGTTGTGGAAAAAAGTGTTATCTCCCTCTATTGGCAGCGCATACCTACAGTGCTGCAATTACGCATCACAGTGCTTCAGATTGTTTTCAGACATCATGGGCCCAATGACCCATGGCCATGCAAATGATGAGGTCTTGAATTTTGAAAAGAAGATGGGTCATTGACTAATCAAAGGTATTCGTATCGTATGTTCACCTAGTCCTTCTTGATTTTTATGACGCTCCAGGCTGGCGCATTCACGTTGACTGTTATGCGCCATTCTGATAAAATATCTGCGCCAATGGCGCGGGCGCACCAACATCTGCTGAAGCACTGGCATCACATTCATTACTTTATTCTTCACCACTTTGTCCACGAGTAACACATTTAGCGTCCTCTTCCATGTTAGAAGCCCACTCTCTTTAAAACAACAGTAGTCAATGCCAGACAAACGTTGCAAGCATATTCTAAAATGAAAATATACGGGATTTTTCCATCATAGTTTCATATACAATGTTGAGTCTACACACTGCGACTTTCAAAAGTAGAAGTACACGTACGTGTATGTTAGTATAAAAGCGTTGTACGCTGGTACTACGCGATAGAGTAGCAAAGTATAGAAAGAGTTAACAATAACAGATATATCTATAATAATAGAACGTGAGAGGGGAATGTTAGCTATATTAGAATGGATGTAAAAGCACATCTCAAAAACTCTCACACCACTCACCTTCACCTTGTCTGTTGTCAATCCAAACTTGTTGACATCAGGCTTGGTAAAGATGCTAAACTGTGTGCTTGTCCCTTCCAGCCTGAGTCGCGAGTCATCCACACAAATCTCTCCTTTGTCAACGAACAAACTGGGGCTGGCAACACTGATGTCGATGTGGCAGGTGAAATTGGTGGAGTCTGTGGAAGAGTTGGCAATAAGATGGTCGGGTATCATGATCCTGAAAACCACATCTGCCTCATCGTCAGACATGGTCAGCAACTGTCCGCAGAGGTTCTGATTACTGTAATCTATGTAAGAAAAAGAAAAAGAAGACATGTATGTACGAAACATGGACCCTCACAGCAGATCTCCAACGAAGAATACAAAGCATGGAGATGAGGTGCTACAGAAGACTTCTGGGCATTTCCTATACCCAGCACATCACCAACGACGAAGTCCGACAGACCATCACACAAGCCATTGGACAACACGATAACCTGCTCACAGTGGTGAAAAAACTGAAACTCCGATGGTATGGCCATGTCACCAGATCATCAGGTCTTGCAAAGACCATCCTGCAAGGCACAGTGCTAGGAGGTAGAAGACTTGAGGGAGACCGAAAAAGAGGTGGGAGGACAACATTCGAGAATGGACTGGTTTGACACTGAGCGAAACAATCAGGGTTTGCTGAGGACAGGGAAAGATGGAGTATGCTGGTTAAACGATCATCTGTGGTGCCCCTACGACCTCCGAGTTATGGGATAGGATAGGATAGGATAGGTATGTACGTGAACTGCAATAGGCCAGTTTGCACAAAAGTGGTGGCCACATTAATTTGGCTTACATTTTACGGCTTATGCTTCTTTGGGTTACAAGATTTTTCACTGACCACAATTTTGACGGGTGGCCACACCTTATGAGTTTAATGGCCACATTTGGTTTTACAGCTTATGCATTGGGTTGGAGGTAGTGGCGCCATGTTTATCATGATCTGGTTAATATTTATAAACATGTGTAACTGTGTAATTTCACTACAACAAGGCACTTTTCTTGATATAATAAACTCTTTCGCGATTTGACTATAATTTATATAACTTTACTAATATATATAACTTTACTAAGATTGACATGCAAGAAGTGAATTCAACTGCCTTAGCAGACAATCTTTGTTGTGTGTAATCATGCGTGTGGGAGGAGTTTAGGTTGACCTCTAAACTCCTGACATTGCACTATCTCTTCTGACTGGTCCCCTAATTATGTATTTTTTTGCAGAAGAAATCAAACATGCGCTATCCTTGTGAAATTTTACGCTAGCCAGTACACGAGGAAATACATAAAGAATTCATAAGCGTCACACAAGAGTAGCCAGGTGGGTAACACAAGTGTGGCCGGGCCCTAAACTGGTGACCTTGATGCTAGCTGAGAGTCAGTGATCTACCAAGCATAGGCTGTGTGTAGTCATATGCTGAGCCTCAACAGCCTCCGACACTCAGATTGGTGTAGTGTCACCTTAAACCTTTGTAACCTTAATAACAGCCCAACAGAGGAAAAAGGTCTATAGTATCATAAAGGAATAGAATGGGTGATTTCCTAGCAGAGTGGTTTTTAACCTATTTCCTCCAGTGTGCAAGTCTTCTCAAAAGTAAAGCCAAAGACCTAAGTTAAGGTTAGTTTGTTACAGGAAATTAGGATTAAACCATGCTGCTAGGGTTTTAAACTATAACCATATAGTGAGTGTTGTGGCCGAGTGGAGTAAGGCGGAATAACTTGTCCTGTTCACAGGCTTGAAACCAATGGTGCCTGACAGGTGAGGGATCTGTCCAACATCTGGGCGTTATGTTAATTACTTTCGACTCAGGTAAAATCTCAGGGATTTCCTCCGGGTACTCCGGTTTGTTCCCCAGCAAAATTTCAAAAACACAACTAGTATTGTGTTTGGGCACGTCACAGGCTGGAATTTCCCAATAAAAAGGGACAATAAAGTATCAAAAATCAAATCAAAATCAGAATGTTTGTGAACTCTGAAAAAAAACAAAACTTTACTGTTTGCAAGAGCAAAAATAAAATAAAATTCATAAAAAAAATTGTAAAATGAAGAACTAACTTTTCTGTATTACCCTTTGGAGCAATGCAGGCCTGTACTGTTCAAAATAGAGGACTGGGAGATAAGGATAAGAGGGACGGTGAACTGAATGGATAAGTGAAAGGAAAAGGGTGGAAGGGTTACAGAGAGTTTAGATGGGTACCAGTGGGGAAGAGAGAGAGAGAGAGAGAGAGAGAGAGAGAGAGAGAGAGAGAGAGAGAGAGAGAGAGAGAGAGAGAGGTCAAAGTCTTTAATAGGATAATAGCAATAGGTCCTTTGGAACTGTCTTACAGTACAGCTAGTCCTTAATAAACAATTCAGAACAAACAAAATAACATAAAATAATTTGAAACAATTTCCTTAACTACGGTAACAAATGACTAAGCAAATTAATGCATTTTAATACACATATTCCCACCCTTCCCCTCCCCATCCCTCTCCTCCTCACTCTGCGTGCTAGTGTGCACACACACACATGTATGTAAATTCACACATTCTCAGTAACTTAAATTGTCTCAGGGTAGAAAAGAACAAATTAGATATCTTAAATATTTAGGAGCAAAAAGAGCTTAAATATTTATGGAGTTTTGTTTTAAAAGATGGTAATGATTTCCTTTTCTTGACCTCTTCTGGTAGAGAATTCCACACGCTTGGACCAGAGATGTTTTAAATTTGTCAAACTCTTGGAAATGTCAAATTATGTCGGAAAGATGAATAATTAAATGATGATTTGCTAAAAAGTGCTTTTAAATAAGTGGGAGCTCTATTGTTAATTATTTTATACATTAAAACGGCTTTTTATTGTAATTTAGGTGTTTGTTACGGGGGATCATGCCCGCAATTTGTAGTTTTGAATCGGTTGTGATGGAAGTGTTGGGGTAACTAATTTTTTTTTTTTTTTTTGAGAGAGAGAGAGAGAGAGAGAGAGAGAGAGAGAGAGAGAGAGAGAAGCATACAATACCTCTCACAGTCACATCAGTACTAACAGCTGTGGATAACAAAATAATGTATGAAACGATGATAGCAATAGTGCACATTTGCTCATTTGCAGCGCCATGGGCATTGTCCATCCAGACCATGTTCAATGTTTTGTTTCAACCGAATCACACCAGCAAGGTTTCATAATGATGCCAGAGACCTGACGAAGTCTACGCTTGTTCAGGGCGCAGCCAAAAAGGTTCAAGCACCCTCTGAAAGCAGTTATCAAGTTACTTGTATTCTAGGTTCATCGTCAACCTATTTTTGGGAGATCGCTACCTTTCCGAATAGATGTTGCGCAAAAATAATGAGTTTTGCGCGTTCTTAGGCCTATACCGAGGGAAATTACTCTATTACGTTTCCGCTTTCTGTTTCTATGGGCGCCTGCTGATGCGAAACAATTAAAGTCTTGGGCTTTTGGAATGGAAATAAGTGCAGAGAAGACCAAAATGATGACCAACAACACCAAAAGGAATCAACATGGACATCAAAATCCGAGTCTAATCCCTCGGTATCTGGATGTTTCGGCGGTGGGCACTCTCGGCGACACCGCCGAAACGTCCAATGACCAATCTTTTCCGCCGAATCCGAATCGTCCATGTCATATGATTTCTTAAGAAAGTTCCCGTCGAAAGCGCACTGGATCTTAGCCGCGCTAAAATAAACAATCCCTGTAGTATTTAATTTTTATTTTTGTATTGCTCTGTGGGTTCGGGCATTAAATAGAATAGACCCAACGTTTCCCGGCGTGTCGTAAGAGGCGACTAACAGGGGTGATGTTAGCACGGCATCACTGGGCGAAAGTCTTCTACATAGAAGTCACCGGCCAGGGCGGAGGAACCTCACGTTACTACAGGTTCAACGACCATGTGCTCAGGGCCAAGGCGAGCCACACTGTATTCTTGGATTTCGGCTGTGGACAACAGCCTGGAGAGGATTGGGCACCGCCAGGTCTTTTTTGCCTAAGACACACTACATGATGACACAATCCACTAATTCCATTCCGGATCGGTCGTCGCCCGGCACAAGGACCGCGCCTTCGTTGGCCACCAGGACGGAGGTGTTAAGTATGCTACTGATGGACAATTTAGCAAGATCCGCACGAGAAACAACATCGTCATAGGAACCTGGAATGTCAGGACCCTAACTGCGGAAGGAAAATTAGATGAACTGGCCCACGAGTTGGACCAATATCGATGGAACGTTCTAGGCATCAGCGAACTGCGCTGGAAAGGCCTAGGTGAAACAACGACCGACAAAGGCCACAAGCTCTATTTCAGCGGTAGAGATGACAGGCACGAACACGGCGTTGGATTCTTGGTCCACAAGAACATTCTAGCCACTGTCATGGGTTGCCGCCCAGTCTCCAGTAGACTCATTACCATCCGCCTGAGAGCAGCCCCTTTCAACATCACCATCATCCAGGCCTATGCCCCAACATCAGACTATGACGACAGCGAAGTGGAGGATTTTTATGAAAATCTACAGGCGGTCCTTGACCAAGTGCCGAAGAAGGACATAGTCATAGTGCAAGGCGACTGGAATGCCAAGGTTGGCCAAGATGCGCACCACAACTGGGGAGACACATGTGGACCCCACTGCAACAACGAGACAAATGACAGGGGTCTGAGACTCTTGGAGTTTGCCAGATACAACAATCTGGTACTGGCAAACACGCTTGGTCTCCACAAAAACTCCAGACGATGGACATGGCACAGTCCTGGCGGGGAGCATCACAACCAAATAGACTACATCATGGTCAAGAAACGCTTCAGATCAAGCATCAACATTGGCAGGACACGCACTTTTCCAGGAGCAGACATCGGAAGTGACCACGATCTCGTGATGATGTCTTTCCGGCTCCACTTGAAGAGAGTAAATACAGCAAAGTGCACTAGACTGAAGTTCGACCTGGACAAACTGCAAGACCCGGAGGTGGCAGAACTATTTCAGGCCACAATTGGAGGGAAATTTGCACCACTGCTCATTTTGGGGGCTGGTGAAGTAGATGTCAACACCATGACCACCACCTTCAACTCAGCTGTGACAGATGCCGCCACTGAGATCCTTGGCAAGCACCGACCAAAGAAGAAGCCATGGATCACACCTGAACTTTTGGATCTGTGTGACAAACGAAGAGAGATGAAAAGGGAAAAGAACACCTCACAGGGAGCTGATGTCTACCGAAAAATCAACAATAATATCCGAAAAGGCATGCGCACAGCAAAGGAGAACTGGATAGAAGATCAATGCCAGGAAATAGAGAACAGTCTGAACAAGAACAACAGCAAGAAGGCTACCAGACTGTGAAGCGGCTGACAAGTGTCAAACAGCCCAAAGTCTCCACGATCCAAAGCAAGTCTGGCATATGCCTTACAGAAGAACAAGAAGTCTTGGACAGATGGACAGAGTACTGCTCTGACCTTTACAACCATACACCAAAAGTTCTAGCATGTCCCGAGAACAGAGAAGAAGAAGAAATCCTCCCAATTCTCCGGGAAGAAATTGAGGCAGCAGTGCAATCACTAAAGAAAGGGAAGTCAGCGGGAGTGGACAACATACCCGCGGAACTGCTACAAGCAGGAGGAGAAGCGATGATTGATGCCCTCACCATTATCTGTAACAAGATCTGGCAGAGTGGGGAGTGGCCCATACCATGGACCCAGTCGCTTGTCATCACTCTTCCCAAAAAAGGTAACCTTCAGGAGTGTGAAAATTACCGCACCATCAGCCTCATCAGCCATCCCAGCAAGGTCCTCCTGAAAATAATAATCAACAGGTTGATACCCCAAGCTGAACAAATCATAGCTGAAGAACAAGCAGGATTCAGGGCAGGGCGAAGTACACTGAGCAGATTTTCAACCTAGATAATCTGTGAGAAATACCTACAGCACCAACAACATCTATATCATGTGTTCATAGACTTCAAGAAGGCGTTTGACCGAGTCTGGCATGCAGCTCTATGGGCAACAATGAAAGTGTACAACATCAGCCCTAAAATTATTGAAGTCATCAAAAGCCTGTATGACAAGGCTACCAGTGCAGTCCTCCACAACAGCGCCATCGGGAACTGGTTCAGAACAACAATCGGTGTGCGTCAAGGATGCCTACTCTCTCCAACACTCTTCAACATCTTCCTAGAGCGCATCATGTCAGATTCTCTTGCAGACCATGAAGGCACAGTCAGCATAGGGGGTAGAGTAATCTCCAATCTTCGTTTTGCAGATGACATTGATGGATTGGCTGGAGAGGAACAAGAACTTGAACAGCTGGTACAGAGACTTGACACCACCTCCAGAGCCTATGGAATGGAAATAAGTGCAGAGAAGACCAAAATGATGACCAACAACACCAATGGCATCAATACGGACATCAAAGTCCAAGGCCAATCCCTCAACACAGTGCATAGCTTCAAATATTTAGGAGCCATTGTATCAGACAATGGGTCCCGACAGGAAGTCCTCTTCAGGATCGCACAAACAACTGCTGCCCTGACAAGGTTGAAGCCCATTTGGAAAGACAGGACCATCAGTCTGCATTCCAAAGTAAGACTGCTGCGCTCCCTTGTCATCTCCATCTTCCTATATGCTTGCGAAGCATGGACCCTCACAGCAGATCTCCAACGAAGAATACAAAGCATGGAGATGAGGTGCTACAGAAGACTTCTGGGCATTTCTATACCCAACACATCACCAACGACGAAGTCCGACAGACCATCACACAAGCCATTGGACAACACGATGACCTGCTAACAGTGGTGAAGAAACGGAAACTCCGATGGTATGGCCACGTCACTAGATCATCAGGCCTTGCAAAGACTATCCTGCAAGGCACAGTGCAAGGAGGTAGAAGAAGAGGGAGACCGAAAAAGAGGTGGGAGGACAACATTCGAGAATGGACTGGTTTGACACTGAGCGAAGCCATCAGGGCTGCTGAGGACAGAGAAAGATGGAGTATGCTGGTTAAACGATCATCTGTGGTGCCCCTACGACCTTCGGGTTACGGGACAGGATAGGATAGGATAGGATTGCCACGTCACCAGATCATCAGGTCTTGCAAAGACCATTCTGCAAGGCACAGTGCAAGGAGGTAAAAGAAGAGGGAGACCGAAAAAGAGGTCGGAGGACAACATTCGAGAATGGGCTGGTTTGACACTGAGCGAAACCATCAAGGTTGCTGAGGAAGAGGGAAAGATGGAGTACGCTGGTTAAACGATCATCTTTCAAGAGAAAGCGACGCACCGATGTGCTAGAAGGTGACCTGCCACCGTCGAAAGATAATCTGGAACCCCTTCCATCCTGCGTGACGTTGGAGGAGTTCAAGAAGCATGCTGCTTCCACACCTATGAGCGCTCTATTCAAGGTCAAGAATAGTGTGCTCTCAAAGGTATTTTTCGCTGAATGTACTGAAACCAATAGTATAGCCGAAGAGCACGGTGCACATGCAGACACCACTGTAGAAGGATGTCAGCCGTGCAGTACTTTTTTTGACAATTTTGTGAAGGTCAACGCGCAAAGCCTTGAACAGGCTACTCTTGGGCAGTCCCAGAATGATGCTTGGAGGGACGCTAGAAAAGTGCGGGTCACTGCCAGCACTGCAAAGCGTGTCCCTAAGCGTGCTGCCACTAGTGTGGAAAATTGTCTGCGAGATCAGATATATCCCTCATTCAGAGGGAATACTAGTACAAGGCATGGGGTGACTTCAGAACCGAAGGCTCTGCAGGAGCTGAAGTCAATGGGGAGGGTCATCACACAACATGGGTTGTTTGTCAGTGAGACAGAACCTTGGCTATCTGCTAGCCCAGATGGTATTGACAGCACTGGTGCCATCATTGAAATCAAATGCCCGGATATAAAAGTATCCCTAGATGAAAAGTTAAAAACTGGATCAGTCAGTGACTTAGAATGTGCTGATGGTAAAGTTCACCTGAAAAGAAATGGCACTAATGGGTACTATCAGCAAGTTCAGTTGACAATGTTCTGCACAGGCAAAAAGTCATGTTTGTTTTTTGTTTGGACGGGAAATGGCCATGTTATGAAGAATATGTTCGCCATGAAGTCCAGAGATTACGCATATTCTATTTTCAGCACATGTTGCCACGTCTTGTTAATGACTTTCATGAGGGCCGGCTGGTTTTTTCACAGGCATATAAGAATGTTTGCCTTCAGAAATGAAAGATTTTGGTAGAGAAGTTTGAAATAATGTCTTTTCCATGTAATGTGTTTTGTTAATATATTATATTATATTTTGTTTTGATTCTTTTCTGCAAAAATCCTGTGGCAGTGAAATCACCATTTTGAACTAAATCAGCTTAATTGTGTGGCCTACAATAGTAAAAGATTTGAAGAAAATAAAATTTGACGTTGACTGTGCAATGCCAGAGATTGACTTTAATGCATCTAATCAGTAGGATCATAATAAAATTCAAGGTAAGAATGATGACATCAGTGCTGTCAGTATGTTCTACAAGATGTATGCTTATGTGTTTCTGTCACTGACACTAACACTATCAAGTTTCTTTATTGTATTTATATATTTTGCATGAGACATTGATCACCTTGTGTGAATTTGACGCGCTGTTTCGGCGCAAGGGACAAGAAATATATGCACCATTTTCAGAAATAATGTGCCAATAGTTCTGGGTGTACCTTTTGTATTTTTTTGTTGTTGTGTTTTATAGAATCTACCTTTTGTGAATTTGACGCGCTCGTTCGGAGCAAGAGACATTAATAATAATATCTTGTGTGAATTTGACGCACTGGTTTGGCGCAAGAGACATTACCTTGTGTGAATTTAACGTGCTGGTTCGGCACTAGATACATTATTTTGTGTGAATTTGACGCGCTGGTTCAGTGCTAGACATTACCTTGTGTAGTTCGATGCGCTGTTTCCAGAAATTATGTGCCAATAGTTCTGGGCTTACTTTTAGTCTGAAGGTCTGTGAATGCATGTTTGTTAGAGGAGTAAATGCTGTTTACATTCAATGTCATGCATGTATCCTGTGTAATGTTATGGTTTATATAGGGTCTAGCCGACCACAAACAGCCATACCAGGAATTGTTTAATGTGATTCAAAACCCCACTACAATGTCAATAATTATGTCCACTTGTAAATTATGCACAGTTTTGTGTCTTGGTAAAGTTTGTTATGACGTTCACAACGTTTGCATGAAATATACAAGTTTACCTTTGATCGAAAGATGTGTTTGTAGCCACAGCTCAAGCAATTATAATTTGTTACGTAAGCAATGATTTAATTGGTTTACATGCTTGTTAGTAAGGATACCTATGCAATAGCTGTGAGTGAATGCTTATTGATCTACAATACTACTGCGGAATGAAAACTTTAAGAAACACTAACTTGACTAAGACTGGGCTGCAATTTGAAACTACTGCACAATTAACCCCATCACCACTTAAGTACAGTTGCAATTTGAAATGGGTGTGTTTGAAATAGGGTTTTTGGTAACAAGCAAATTAGATATTACTGAATACATGTTCCCAAATTTGAAAGTTTGTTGATCAATTGTATGGTGAAGGATGTGTAAAAGTGCAGCTCTGTCTAAGATATTTAATTTTCTACGCTGAAGTTTTTCCACAATGTTTTATGCTTGCCATTGCGACATACTGAAGTTGACTATTATTGGCATATTTGGCTACACAATTTTGATACATTTTGACAGTAATAAAATGTACAATAAAAGTGTTGAGCCTATGAAACAGATTTCTTGAAATGTTTCATTTAAATTTATGTCTTCCTAGTTTCCTTTGAATATCTTTCCTGTATTTTGTCAGTCTTTGATCTTTTGTGTTCGTCAAGTATTTTCCTTTTTTTAAAATAATTATATGTATTTTACTTATATGCATTGTGAAGCAAAAGGTTAATAGAGAGCACATAAATGTCACATTACAAATCATTCAACCACAATATTCACATAACCAAGGTCAATCACACACACATTGACAACATAATTCAAGAACTGAACAAAGGTGTATGGTTACTGTTATTTGTTTTTGTTAGTCACTGTACAATAAAAGTGGCACTATAAAAATGCCATGTCTAAACAAACAATCAAAAACAGTTTCTACTTACATATTTTGTTTTAATTTTGACATTCTCACACAGCGTAGCAAATCCACAAAGTTCTGCACTTAAGTGCGAGTTGGAAAAGCAATGTTTCAAAATCATGACTGTGATAGGTTAAGCTTGCAAAGACACAAAGATTACAGATAAACTATACAAAACAATAAATTTAGTGATACGAAGAAGGGCGGTCATCTCATGTTCATTTAAAAGAACACAATTAGTGAATTACACATCAAAAACTCATCTGCTGGACTTAGAAAAAGAATTACACACACACACACACACACACACACACACACACACAGACACACCGTGGGAGTGCCGGGGGTTTCAGTATAAATAGTATCCCCGCTTTCTGGAAATTTAGTGCTTTAAATTACCACTGTCGCTGTCTTTCTCCTTTGTTCTTACTCATTCCTACTCTGTTCTATCAATCTACTATACCATCTTCTTCGCTAGACCACTCACCTACCTTTTTTCTTGAAAACTCTTCCAGGACAAAACTCCTCATTTGTGTGTGAGGTCTGTTGGACCAGCTTGGGAATATTGGACGCTTTCTGCCAGGTGGTCACAGGGGCTTCCTATGATGTTATTATTTGGCAATGTAGGCAATTTATATGTATGTGTTTTGTTGATATTTTACAATGATGTTTGTATTCTATTTTGTTTTTGTAAACGGGGGTTCGATAAATTAGAGTATAGCCTCAGCGTCCCCTGCATGGGATGTCTTTATTGTAAAGTGACCAGCTGGTGGAGTGCCTTCAATGTTGCCACAAGGGTTGTTTGGGCAGATCTTTTGTGCGGATCAGGGGTGAGTCCTCTTTCAGCGAAGTTGTGGTCTTGATTTTTTGGTCCTGATTCGGCTCTTTGCTGTCCGCTGGACCCTGTAAGCAATGACTAAGTAACTAACTAATAAGCTAGCACTAGGAACGTGGTTTGATAAGGAAGGAGGGGGGGGTGGAGATGTAGGGGCAGACGAGTAGTTGTGTTGGTTAAGGACTGACTGACAGCAGGGTGCTGTCAGATGGGTAAGGGGTGATGACTTTTTCGATCGAGAGGGCGTTCCAGCCCCTGATGGTGAGGGGGAAGAAGGAGAATTTCTGTAGTGTGTCCTGCACTGGATCAGCCGATGCTGCCGGTCATGACCTCTGTGGCTGCGGGCAGGCGCGGGTTGCAGTTTGCTATGTCACACCTGGTTCCGCCGCAGAAACCCAAGAGTTTTGCTGGCCTTGGCTGTGATGGCATCAACATATGTTGGTCCTAGGTGATCTCCTTCTGGAGTGCGGGTTCCCAGGTACTTTTTGATTCTATGGCATCCTGCGGCTGACCGCAAAGTGGGTAGGAGCATGTTGTTCTGTGTCTGGAGACTGGTAGAATGACGCACTTGCCCATATAGAACTGCATGTCACAGCTTGCCTCCCATTCCGCCAAGTAATGGAGGTCGTATTGTGGCTAAGCTTGATCTTCCTGGCATGCAATCGTTCTGTAGGCTGCAGTGTCGTCAGCAAACAGTCTGGACAATGATGATAGGGTGTCTGGGAGGTCGTTGGTGTAAGCCAAGAAAATACAAGGGCCTATTACTGAGCCTTGGGTGAACCAGACCTAACAATGATGTATTCTGACTGGGTGCCTTCAACCACGACTGTCTGACGCCTCCTCGACAGAAAACTCTCATTCCAGCGGAACCCCCGTTGGGGTGCCGGGGGTTTCAGTATAAATAGTATCCCCACTTTCTGGAAATTTAGTGCTTTAAATTCCCACTGTCGCTGTCTTTCTCATTTGCTCTTTCTCATTCCTGCTCTGTTCTACCAATCTGCTATACTATCGTCTTCTTCGCTAGCCCAGTCTCCTACCTTTTTTCTTGAAAACTCTTCCGGGATAAGACTCCTTATTTGTGTATGGGGTCTGTTGGATCAGCTTGGGAATATTGGACGCTTTCTGCCAGGTGGTCACTAGGGCTTCCTATGATGTTATTATTTAGCAATGTAGGCATTTTATATGTATGTGTTTTGTTGATAATTTATCATGATGTTTGTATTCTATTTTGTTTTTGTAAACGGGGGTTCGATAAGTTGGGATGAAGTCTCAACCGTCCCCTGAGTGGGATGTCTTTATTGTAAAGTGACTGGCTGGTGGAGAGCTTTCGGTTTTACCACTAGGGTTGTTTCAGCAGATCTTTTATGCGGATCGGGGGTTGTCCGGTCCTGATTTGGCTCGGAAGAGTCCGTTGGACCTAAAGCAATAATAATGTAATGTAATGTATTCCAGCGGAGAACGTTGCCCCGGATCCCATAACAGCGCAGCTTGTGGAGAAGCAGACTGTGGTTAACTCTGTCAAAGGCTTTAGCCAGGTCCATGACAAGCATGTCTGTTCTTCAAGCAGATGGTGATGTTTTCTACAAGACTTTACAACACGCTCGACTTGTTGTTAACCAACGCCCCAGATCTGAGAGTCAAGGTACTGTCTCGATACGTGAGTTCTGTTCTGGGGCGTTGGTTAACAACAAGTCAAGCGTGTTGTCAAGCCTTGTAGAAAACATCACCATCTGCTTGAAGCCATGATCGTTAATTGATGATGTCCATTAGCTTTTGCTGGAGATCTGGATATGGCGACGTGCCAAACTGTGTTACCCAAAAGTGTGTACAAAAAGCGTGGGTCCTACAAGACCCACATTGTCGGAATATGAATAATCGCCAAAATCCTTCTGTGAAAAGTATGGGTCCTAAACAATCCATATCATGGCTTGCGTGTAGTCCAAAGGCTATTCCGGTAAAAGTTAAGGAGCCACATATGTTGCTTTGACATTTTTTTTAAAAAATTTCAAATTTTTTAAGCTAACCCTAACTTTAACCCTACCCCTTAATATAACCCTAAACCTAACACAACCCTAACGGAACACTGTTTTGACATCAAAATAACTATCCTATCCTATTCAGTAACTCGTTTAAGCATCGTACTCCATCTTTCTCTGTCCTCAGCAACTCTCATGGCCTCGCTCAGTGTCAAGCCAGTCCATTCTCGAATGTTGTCCTCCCACCTCTTTTTCTGTTACCCTCTTCTTCTGCCTTCTTGCACCGTGCCTTCCTGTATGGTCTTTGCAAGGCCTGGTGCTCTGTTGACGTTACCATACGATCGGAGTTTTTGTTTCTTCACCACTGTAAGAATGTCATCGTATTGTCGAATGGTTTGTGTGATGGTATGTCGGAGTTCTTTGTTGGTGATGTGCTGGGTATAGGAAATGCCCAGAAGTCTTCTGTAGCACATCATCTCCATGCTTTGTATTCTTCGTTGTAGATCTGCTGTGAGTGTCCATGTTTCGCAAGCATAATAGGGAGATGGAGATGACAAGGGAGCGCAGCAGCCGTACCTTGGAATGTATATTGATGGTCCTGTCTTTCCAAATGGGCTTCAACCTTGTCAGGGCAGCAGTTGTTTGTGCGATCCTGCGTGGGATGTCTTTATTGTAAAGTGACCGGCTGCTGGAGTGCCTTCAGCAGTGTTACCACTAGGGTTGTTTCGGCAGATTTTTTATGCGGATCAGGGGCGAGTCCTCTTTGATCTAAGTTGTGGTCTTGATTTTGTGGTCTTGATTCGGCTCTTTGCAGTTTGCTGGACCCTGTAAGCAATGAATAACTAACTAACTAACCTGGAGAGGATTTCATGTTGGGACACATTGTCTGAACAATGACTGCTAAATATTTGAAGCTATGCTCCGTGTTGAGGGATTGGCTTTGGACTTGTTGAACCTATAACGTGAACGTGAGGTTCCTCCGCCCTGGCCGATTACTTCCGTGTATAGAAGACTTTCGCCCAATGAGGCCATGCTAACATCACCCCTGTTAGTTGCCTCTTACGACACAACGGGAATCATTCTATTCAGTGCCCGAACCCACACAATAACGGGGCCGTCAAAATTACATTACATTACATGATTATTGCTTTAGGTCCAGCGGACTCGTCCGAGCCAAATTAGGACCAGTATAGCCGAATCATGACCACAAAATCAAGACCACAACTCCGCCGAATGAGGACTTGCCCCTGATCTGCATAAAAGATCTGCCGAAACAACCCTAGTGGCAACTGCTTATGGCACTCCACCAGCCGGTCACTTTACAATAAAGACATCCCTCGCAGGGGACGCTGAGGCTATACTCTAATTTATCGAACCCCCCATTTACAAAAACAAAATAGAATATAAACATCATTATAAAATATCAACAAAACACATACATATAAAATGCCAAATAATAACATCATAGGAAGCCCCAGCGTCCGCCTGGCAGAAAGCGTCCAATATTTCCAAGCTGATCAAACAGACCTCACACACAAATGAGGAGTTTTGTTACGGAAGAGTTTTCAAGAAAAAAGGTAGGTGACTGGTCTAGCGAAGAAGAATATTGTATAGTAGGTTGATAAAACAGAGAAGGAATGAGAAAGAACAAAGGAGAAAGACAGCAACAGTGTAAATTTAAAGCACTACATTTCCAGAAAATGGGGATACTATTGATAATGAAACCCCCGGCACTCCCACGGGGGAGTGGCCGTCAAAATAACGTTGGTAGAGTATAACGAGTTTGTAACAATAACGGCGTTTTTACATCGCCACACACACACGCACAGTCCATCTAAATGCCCCGTTCTAATGACTTCTAGGAACCACACAACGTTGTATGGACATTTTGTCCTAATTATTAAGTACAAGGTTTATTCACACTAACGCTAAAGCTATCCCTAACTCTTAACCTAATACAGCCCTAAACCTAACGGATCATTGTTTTGACGTCAAAATAGCGAGGGCTGTCAAAACAAGGTATGTAGATGTTCACTAGTTTGTACAAATAACGTCGTGTCTACAAACAAACCCACACACACAAACACGTACACCTACACTTATTTTTACGGCGTTATTATGACTTTACTTACCCCCCGTGTGGGTGCCGGGGGTTTCAGTATAAATAGTATTCTCACTTTCTGGAAATTTAGTGCTTTAAATTCCCACTGTTGCTGTCTTTCTCCTTTGTTCTTTCTCATTCCTACTCTGTTCTATCAATCTACTATACTATCTTAATCTTCTTCGCTAGACCAGTCACCTACCTTTTTTCTTGAAAACTCTTCCGGGACAATACTCCTCATTTGTGTATGGGGTCTGTTGGATCAACCTGGGAACATTGGACGCTTTCTGCCACATGGTCACTGGGGCTTCCTATGATGTTATTATTTAGCAATGTAGGCATTTTATATGTATGTGTTTTGTTGATATTGTATAATGATGTTTGTATTCTATTTAGTTTTTGTAAACGGGGGTTTGATAAATTAGAGTATAGCCTCAGCGTCCCCTGTGTGGGATGTCTTTATTGTAAAGTGACCCGCTGGTAGATTGCCTTCAGTGTTACCACTAGGGTTGTTTCGGCAGATCTTTTATGCGGATCAGGGGTGAGTCCTCTTTCACTTCTCTGGTCCTGATTTGGCTCGGAAGAGTCCGCTGGACCTAAAGCAATTACCATGTAATGTAATGTAATGACTTTACTTTCCTGAAACGCCACACACGTGTTGACAATGGGTCATATTTCGTCCCTTTTTAAAAGTACTTTTAAGTGTTTTAATGCTAACCCTTACCCTAACACAGCCCTAACCCTAATGGATCATTGGTTTGACATCAAAACAACGAGGGCTGTCAAAACAAATTATGTAGATGTTCACTAGCTTGTCCAAATAACGCCGTGTAAACAAGTACACACGCACACACACACACGTACACACACACACACACAAGAATTGATATTTAAAAGTGCACGATATGTATACACCTACGTGGGAAACAAAGTTATACAATGACTAAACGTTTATTTCTCATTATTGTAAAGTTTGAATGCTAGCAGTTCTCTTGGTTCATTCCATGCACACACAAACCAGACACAAACAATTAGCAAATGAAACAATAAAGATGAACAATTCATAAAAATAACTTAACAATTCTTCAATTATAAATACGGATTCATCATCACATTAACCTTTATTCACATCAATATACAGTAATCAGATAATATAAATAGTCATACAGGTCTGGTGATCAGTAGACAAACATGTTCTAAAATAGAATTTTCCAAGACAAGTACTGAATAAACCAAAAATAACATCGTTCTTTATGGTTTACTCAAACATTTTTTTTTTATTTTGTGCTACAAAAGCAGACATCTCTGAAAAATGAGAAACACAGTAAATAAATGTGAACACAGTCATATTCTCCCACTTGTATTATGATAATTACTCAATTATACCTAAAATAGTAAGTCATAAAATAGCATTCTCCAAGACGAATAAACAATAATGTCAATTTGTATGGCAAACCGTCGCATTCTTATAGTGCCAACATTAGACTAAATAAGGAATTAAAATACATCTAAATGTTATACACAGTTGACACCAAACACTGGCATGGCAATGAATTTCACTTTATGCAGGACTTGGAATGATGATAATGGCAATGGACATTTACATTCAATTAAAATAAAATATAATATGGACAAAACGAAACCTTAGTATGTCGGGAAAACTATGTATAATAAAATCATATCTAATATCTCAGTTTGTGTATCCAATGCAAGCCCTGATCATTCCAGAACCAATGCTAAACAAAATTAACACAATACTTTTCCGCTTCTTGTGGAAGAAAAAATATTCCAACAGAAAAGCGTTTGAAAAAGTAAAGAGACGCGTTGTGTGCAGTAGTAGGGAAGAAGGTGGGCTTCAGATGATCAATGTAGTAGACATGCAGACCTCCTTTTTGCTTAACTGGGTGGCAAGACTCAATGAGCACAGCAGCGGGAAATGGAAACTAATACCAGTTAGTGACTTCAACACTCTAAGGCACAGCTTGCTCTGCTTGAATGCGTCAGTTAAATCAAAGGCATTTGTTGGGTTAGAAAAATTGAAATTGTCCTTCTGGAAAGAGGCTTATTCAAAATGGTTGAACAACAAACATTTATGGATAAATGGTAAAAACGCTATTTTGAATGGGTATCTTTGGAATAACACAGAGATACAATACAAAAATAAATCGCTGTTTTTCGGTAAGTGGGCGAGAGCGGGTATTAATTTGGTGAAAGATGTGTGGATAAACGATGATATGCGACCGATTAACGATATTACTCGGACAGTCGGTTCTAGTCCGTCGCTCGCGTTGGAAAACGGGGCTTTGCGCTCGGCGTTGCATGCGGCATGGCGGCGACAAGAGAGAGAGGCGGGCCAGCCTCAGCAGCCAGAATCTCACACTGTAGTGTACAGTGAAGCTAGCAATCCCAGTAAAATTACACCACGAGACTTTTGTCACTTGATAACCAGGGACAAGGCATGCACGCCCAATTCTGTTAATTTTTGGAGAAGTAAATATAATGTATATATTGAAAACTCTCACTGGTTACTTGCACACCTGTGCACAACAGAAGAACGCTTACGTTTGCTACATTGGAAACTGCTACACAATATCTATCCAACAAACATCTTATTGCAAAAAATGGGTATTAAAGATTCTAACAAATGCGAGTTTTGTCATGAAATTGATTTTATTGAACACTTCTTTTGGAAATGTGCAAAATTAAGGACATTTTGGGAACATGTTATTAAACAAATTACTGTTTTTACCGGTGAAAATGTAACTCTTACTGAAGAAAACATTTTACTGGGATACAATGTTAACAGCATAAAACAGAAAAGTGTTCAGAGTGTGAATCATATATTGCTGATAGCCAAAATGTCTATTAGTAAATTCAGGTATGGCGAACGATTGAATGCGGAAAACATCTTTGATTTTGAAATGAAGTTACGGGGATATAAATACTAAAGAAAACGAAACTAACTAACAAACTAAAGCAAGCAAATGAACAAACTTGGCATACTCAGTGTGCAGATTTTGTGGCACAGCACGTTGTAAAACTATTATTAGACTTGTGTTGTTTATTGAGTGTTGATTATGTTCTGATGATTATGTTCTGATACCTTGATAGTTTGTTGTGAAGGTTTGTAACAGTCACCTTTTCCACGCACACACCTAGGCCAATGCACACGCACACTCACACACACACACAAATACAAACACACACACATACTTACACACACACAAACATACAAACACACACACACAGAGTCTAAACCAACGAAACCCACACAGATAGTGTTACATACACACAATCGCTGATCGCACTTTCCTACAGCTGCCCTTGCTTTTTTTCGATTTCGCCTTAAGGTCTTGTATCTTGAGTTTTGTAAGGATGGCAGGGTGGGAGGGTGCGACCAGTACGATTGGATTAGTCAATTGGTACAACTGTCTCTGAACATGCCTTATTATCCCTATGCAAATTGTTACACACCCCAATTTAATATCAACATTATGCTATATGTTTTGTCTTTAACAAAAGCTGGTTTGCATTTAACGTAGGAGTGATAGGTGAAACAGAATATAATTATTTTTAAAAAAATAAAAATAAAAATGCTTGATGATGGTAATAGTAATAGTAATGCAGTTACAATTGTTTTTGTGCTATTGAATGTGTGATGATAATGCTAGATGATGGTAATAGTAATAGTAATGCAGTTACAATTGTTTTTGTGCTAGTGAATGTGTGATGATAATGCTTGATGATGGTAATAGTAATAGTAATGCAGTTGCAATTGTTTTTGTGCTAGTGAATGTGTGATGATAATGCTTGATGATGGTAATAGTAATAGTAATGTGCACCAAAAATAAAAAATAAAAAAAAATATAATAAGTTATTAAAATGTAGCCGAGCAGAGTATTTGACTCCCGTCTCTCGGCCACCATCTTGAGAACACGGCAAAGATAGACAAACTCTCTCCCAAACCTAAACCTGTCGTCTCCCATTCTACCACATTAATAATAAATGAAAACGTATGCAGACTTTATTGTTAGTTATCAGTAACCTGAAAAGTGGAAAGATAAGAAACATTATTTATATAATAATAGTACATGGTAATAATAATATGAAATTGAAATGTGTGCAAAGTTGAAATCGAACACAGACAATTATTATGGCATTTAAAATGTCAACTCTTTACTTTCCAGCTAAAAACAAAGCTGCCTAAAGTTAACAGTTATTGCAATAATGAACACATACATATCATGAAAAAAGGTATGTTTAATAAAGAACATTAACACACAGACACACAACACAAACGCGATAGACACACAAGAAAAGTTCCCCCCGTGGGGGTGACGGGGATTTTTGTATAAATAATATCCCCACTTTCTAGAAATGTAGTGCTTTAAATTCCCACTGTCGCTGTCTTTCACCTTTGTTTTTTCTAGTTCCTACTCTGTTCTATCAACCTACTATACTACCTTCTTCTTCGCTAGACCAGTCACCTACCTTTTTTCTTGAAAACTATTCCGGGACCAAACTCCTCATTTGTGTGTTAGGTCTGTTGGGTCAGCTTGGGAATATTGGACGTTTTCGACCAAATAGTTATTGGGGCTTCCTATGATATTATTATTTGGCAACGTTTGCATTGCATTTATATGTATGGGTTTTGTTGATATTGTATAACGATGTTTGTATTCTATTTTGGTTTTGTAAACAGGGATTCGATAAATTAGAGTAAAGCCTCAGCATTCCCTGCGTGGGATGCCTTTATTATAAAGGGACCGTGCGGTGGAGTGCCTTCAGTGTTATCACTAGGATTGTTTCGGCAGATCTTTTATGCGGATCAAGGGTAAGTCCTCTTTCAACCAAGTTGTGGTCTTGGTTTTGTGGTCCTGATTCGGCTCTTTGCAGTCCGCTGGACCATGTAAGCAATGAATAACTAAACAAAACAAGAAAGGTTGCATGTTGACATGAAAAGCGGTACGATTAGATAAAACTAGTACATTCACATAAAAACTGATCCATTCACATGGGAAATGATAGGCATTAATATTGAAAATAATCCTTTCTCCTAAAAAGTGGTATGTTCACAGCAAATTGTACATTGACATTGAAAGGGGTTTATGCACATAAAATGTGGTAGGTTCACAACAAATGGTACATTGACACTGAATGGAGCTTATGCACATGAACAGTAGTATGTCCACAAGAAAGAAAGTACACTCAAAAATTGTATGTTGACATGTAAAGAGGTACAGTCACATGAAAAATGGTATGTTCATAAGAAAAATGGTACCTTCACATTAAAAGCTGTTTACGCACATGAAAAGTGGTATATTCTTAACAAAGAGGGTATGTTCACATAAAAAAGGGGCTTAAGCACATGAAAAGTTGTATGTTCACACGAAAGGTGATACACTCAAAAGTAGTACGTTCACATGAAATGAGGCATGAAAAATAGTACATTCACATTTGTAACAAAATCCATTCAACATAAAAAGTGGTGCATTCACATGAAAAATGGTATGCCCACTTGCAAAATGGCACATTCACATTCTTAAGTAAGATAAAAAGTAGTACTTAAAAAAAAAAGTTGCAAACAGACACATTCATAATTTGTTTGTCAAAACATTCCAAAATATTGCAGCAGGAATGAACTATATAGTGACTTCAAGATTCAACAACTTGGCACTCTTTTAATTAATCATTCTGGTCTTATACTCAGTGCAGTCCTCCACAACAGCGCCATCGGGAACTGGTTTAGAACAAACGGTGTGTGTCAAGGATGCCTACTGTCTCCAACACTCTTCGACATCTTCCTATAGCGCATTATTTGCGATGCCCTTAAAATTACGAAAGCACAGTCAGTATGGGGGGTAGAGCAATTTCCAACCTCCGTTTTGCGGATGACATTGATGGATTGGCTGGAGAGGAACAAGAGCTTGAACAGCTTGAAACCACCTCCAGAGCCTTTGGAATGCAAATAAGTGCAGAGAAGACAAAAATGATGATCAACAACACCAATGGCATCAACATGGACATCGAAGTCCAAGGCCAATCCATCAACACAGTGCATAACTTCAAATATTTAGGAGCCATTATATCAGACAATGGTCCCGACAAGAAGTCCTCGCCAGGATTGCACAAACAAATGTTGCAATGACAAGGTTGCCATTTGGAAAGATAGGACCATACGTTTACATTCCAAGGTAAGGCTGCTGTGCTCCCTTGTCATCTCCATCTTCTTATACGCTTGCAAAACATGGATCCTCACAGCAGATCTACAATTAAAATAATCCACAGCATGGAGATGAGGTGCTATAGAAGACTTCTGGGCATTTCCTATACCCAGCACATCGCCAACAACAAAGTCCGACAGACCATCACAGAAGCCACTGGACAACACGATGACATGCTCACAGTGATGAAGAAACGGAAACGCCGATGGTATGGCCACGTCACCAGATCATCAGGCCTTGCAAAGACCATCCTGCAAGGCACAGTGCAAGGAGGCAGAAGAAGAGGGAGACAGAAAAGAGGTGGGAGGACAACATTCGAGAATGGACTGGCTTGACATAGAGCGAGGCCATGAGGGTTGCTGAGGACAGAGGAAGATGGAGTACGCTGGTTAAACGATCATCTGTGTTGCCCCAACGACCTTCGAGTTACGGGATAGAATAAGAATAGGAAATAGATCTTATACAGGCGCTTTTCCAGTACCAGGCGGTGGCCGATACAAGATCTAACTTACGCCATTCAAGGCGCCCAATTGCTGCCTTAAGGTGCATGGTCTGACGGTCGCCCGGCCAGACAACTGAGCACAATCCTGGTGCGTCCGGTTTAGCTCCTAGGCTAGGCTATTCTTCAAAAGGATGGTCACGATCGAATGTAATATATAGTAGGAGTGTAATACACTCCTTTTCACATTAAAAACCTTTGAACTCGTAGGCCTCCTACATACGTAATTGAGGCTTACGAAAGACGAGATTTCACAGCCTGTGATCAGACTAGGCACCCAAAAGGTTGCAAAGTAGGCGCATAGATGGCGGCTTGCCTTTGATCCTGTACTGGCCAGTTCCTTGAGCTGCTCTCAAGCTGGAAAAGCGCTATGTACAGATTATAAAATAAAATAACTAAATAAACTGGTAACTTGAGATTGTTAAAAGGATCCTTTTATTAGAGTAAAAGTTGGCTTTCAAATAGGAGACAGCAAGGGACCGTGTTGGGATAGCTGGGATCGAAAGTGGAAAGATGAAAGGCAGTGCTACTGTAAACTAGGCTAGACTAACATTACATTACATTATTATTGCTTTAGGTCCAGCGGACTCTTCCGAGCCAAATCAGGACCGGACAACCCCCGATCCGCATAAAAGATCTGCTGAAACAACCCTAGTGGTAAAACCAAAAGCTCTCCACCAGCCAGTCACTTCACAATAAAGACATCCCACGCAGGGGACGGCTGAGGCTTCACCCCAACTTATCGAACCCCCGTTTACAAAAACAAAATAGAATACAAACATCATAATAAATTATCAACAAAACACATACATATAAAATGCCTACATTGCTAAATAATAACATCATAGGAAGCCCTAGTGACCACCTGGCAGAAAGCGTCCAATATTCCCAAGCTGATCCAACAGACCTCATACACAAATAAGGAGTCTTGTCCCGGAAGAGTTTTCAAGAAAAAAGGTGGGAGACTGGGCTAGCGAAGAAGACGATAGTATAGCAGATTGATAGAACAGAGCAGGAATGAGAAAGAGCAAATGAGAAAGACAGCGACAGTGGGAATTTAAAGCACTAAATTTCCAGAAAGTGGGGATACTATTTATACTGAAACCCCCGGCACCCCAACGGAGGCTGAGTAAAGAGAAGGCATGTTGAGGGTTGCAGTCTGGAAACAATACAGCGCACAAGGTGAAATGGAGGGCGACGGTTGGAGCCAAGTTGTACTCTACTCTTACCATGGTATACTACAAACGTCTTTGTATTAGAAATCTCATTTCTTCACATCCGAGTTGTGCATGATTCCACCCCTAGTATCTATAAACTCTTATAAGTTGGAGGCAAGACTGTTTTATACGGGGTATATACTCATGTGTCATTCTGAGCCTCACATTACTTCTCATCAGTTTGAGAGATTCGGTATTCCATTTAGTCTGTAAGATGGAGCTACAGTGGGACAACTCCTGGAGCATCCAGATGGTTCAGGGTTTTCAATGTAGCCTATTGACCGAGATACACACAAAGAGTGTTCACATTCCAGACAGGCCCAACAGTAGGTTTACAGTTATTAAACTACCTTTTATATGGTGGAAGTTACTTGCTTAGTACTACCAATATAAAACATTCCTCAGAGATTTGAAGAATGTTGCAATGTTGAAGGAGGACATTTTGATCATCTGAGAGATTAAATTGTTTATGTTAACAGGTATAACACATTGCCCGCTGTTCTAGTGTCGAATTCTCAAATAAAGTCTACGTAATCACTGTAAACCTTCTTTGGGGCCACCCTGTATATATATGTATATATGTACAACATACTGAGTGTCAAACCCACACAGAGAATCTGAGACTACCAAGGCATAGTCTAGGCCTATACCTACACCACAGTTTATACTTGATAAAGCTCTTATATTACACTCAGACTGAATGTCAACCAGGCTCATGCGTGGCACTAAGCACTTAGGCAGCCTTTGAAACTCAATGCGGTTTTCTTTGTGCCCAAGGTCTATTATTTTATCTGTGAGCTTTCCCATGTGGTCAAACTCTGATGACAGGGTCGAGAGTGGGTGGAGGTCTTTGCGTATGGGCGCTTTGGCCGCTGTTGTAATTATAGTTGTCGCTCCTGAGCATGGACATGGAGCCTGCCTCGCGATTCCCGGTCATGCTACCCAGCTTGGTGGACTTCGTGGAACCACCGACCTGTAAACACTGGATGGCCGACTTAGAATCTAGGTCACGAAAAGTTCCAGATAGAGGCTGTCTGGAACTCCGTGGATTCGATGCTTCCGGTATCGCATCAGCATCATGGCGGAAAGTGGAGAAATTGATGCAGGCAACATTTCAAATCATCGAAGCGTAGGACAAAGGCCACGACCTGGTAGAAATTGTTGTATTGTTGGATGCCATACCACACAGGGCAAATGTAGAGGCCTCTCGTTTACGAAATTGCCTCGAAAAGGTGTCAGCGAGGATCAAGACCGATGGCGTTTGGCACTGATCAAAGCCGTCGACCGGTCGGATGCCAGTTTCAACCCCGACAGAGCGTGTATTTGCTCACGACATTTTGAGGCGGATTGCTTGAGATACGGTATGATTATACACTTGTGTAGCTTATTTGTTGTTTTAAAAGCATGGAATAGACGATGGGAAGCAACTCAGTCTTAAACAAAATCTTGGAAATGATACATCTCAGTCCTAACTTAATGTCGAGATTCTAGCTACTCAGTGTGCACAGCACTGTCATTTTTGTCAAGGTTTATATTTTGCATAATTTGTGTCCTGAAGTCACCATTCTTGACTCGGGCTTTAATGTGAATTGTTTATTTATGTTTGATTTTAAAAGTTGTATGACTTTGGTTTAACTTCTGTATAATTTTACTGTTACTTACAACAATAAGCTGGATCGCTTCTCGCACAGACCAGCTGGAGAGCAGCCGGCCGGAAACACGCTATCCGTGCGTGTTACGTTGAAACGCGAATGGTAGTACGTCGGAAACGCGCACGATAGATCTAATCGTTTCGATTTGCAAAGTATTCAATAATAGAGTTTATTTACCTTTGATTTGAGTTTGCATTGTTGTTAGGAGAGGCTTTGTATAACGTTGATGATTTGCGTTAGTCGATATTGTTGTAGAATTTTCTGGATCTGCGTGTTTATTCTCGATAGAAATTTCCCGATACATGTCGAAGCAAGAAGACGTTCCGGAAGGAGAAGAAAATATGAATGACGTAAGACAGTAATGACGAAGTTAGAAGCGATTGGTTAAATTGCGTCAA
>CM072514.1:77426441-77468941 GCA_036898135.1 Oncomelania hupensis | reverse complement strand
CTTTCTCTCTGCCTCATGTCTGTCTGTCTGCTGGTCTCTCTCGCTGTCTCTCATCCAAGATTGCAACCTATAGGCAACTGTGAAAATGAGTTCGGTATAGAAGAATGTGGCAAAGAATGAACATTCAAATTTAACGGTCACTGGAACACCAACCATCGGCAATAGCATAACAGACAGAGGATACCATAAAACTGTAGATTATAGTCACACGACACTGGAGCGTATAGGCGACTACTGGTCACATTATTCTGACACCAGCGAACCACTTGATGGTAAGGGGAAAATAATATGGTCACACACTGGCCAATCCGGGATTCGAACCAGGTACCTTTCGGTTACTAGTAAGACGCTCTACCAACTGAGCTACCCGTCCCCTCTGAGGATACCATTCAAAAGAGGATGGGGTTTATACCGGACCTAAGTCAATACTGAACCAGCAGAACAACCATACTGCTAACATAGACAGTGGGGAAAAAAAAGTCACTTTAATTTATCTTGCCCACCAAGGGAAGCGAATCTGGGTACTCGGCCAGGCGAACGCTCGAACACTGAGCTACGACTGCGGGTCATAAAAGTGGCAGTTAGTTCTGGCACCCTGAAACAGCCTTTTTTACCTGGCATCGGGTTCAGTAGGCGGGTCAAACATGTCGCCGACGATTCTGAATGCCGTGTTATCCTGAAAGTCTGCGACCAGGCGAGCCGTCTTGTCGATCTCCTCTCTTTTCATGGCCAGCAGCTGCGAGTGGATCGTTTGGTGGTACGACAGGTACCTCTTGTATACGTCGTCGAACGTCGTCTTGCCGTACATCACGACCAGGAAGGCCACTGCACAAATGCAAGTGACATTTGAGAATGAGGAGGAGAGGGGAGGTGGAGGAGGATTATATTGTCACAAAACTACATCATATCACTCCGAGAGGTTGGCTGACTACTGTTTAAGGCCGAAATCTCGAAAATCGATCGATCGGCCTTGGTAATCAGCTTTTTCAATAGTGGCGCGTGTTCCGCTGCCCACAAAGAAATATGCGTTCTACTTTCACGCAGTGCATTTCAATAGGATTGAATGAGGTCGATCATCCGACATTTACATATATATAAAATTTAATGCTCATTGAGCATGTCATTTGACGTGGTATTAGCGCTATACAAGACGGCATCATCATCAACATCATCATAGTCGTCGTCGTCATCATCAACATTCTGCGTGTGTAGTAGGCCTGCATTACCAGTGATATACTCAAGCGTGGAGCCAGCGTTGACGATGATACCCATCAGAGTATAGACGGCCATCTCCACGAAGAAGGACGCCACCTCCATCAGCAGAAAGGTCGCCGACCAGAACGACACCAGGCACATCACCACAACCACGATCTGAACAACGAAAAGCGAGTGCGAGATAGCTCCAGAATGAACATGTAATAAAAACGAGGTTTTCGCTTACATTCCCTTACAAAAGAAGGGGACATAAAAGGAAGAATACAAGGTTGCTCCAGTATTGAATCTAATAATGGATTATGGTTGGCTAACATTTCAGTACTAAGACGGGAACGCGAGGTAAGCTTACAACTGCGCGGGACAGGAAGGAAGTCCCTGGCGACTTCAGCGCAAATTATAGTCAACCTTTAGATTGTGGACCCGAATGTATGAGATTGCCGCCATGTTTGGGGAAAGAAGTCCTTTCCAAGAAAGTCGTGGCCACATTTAGCTTACGTTTTACGGCTTATACTTTGGTTTAAGAGATTTTTCACTGACCGGAATTTTGACGGGAGACCACATCTTATGAGCTGTGGTCCTGATTCGGCTCTTTACAATTCCCTGGACCCTATAAGTAATGACTAACAAAAAAAACAAACACCTTGTGAGTTTATTGGCCACATTTGGCCTACGTTTTACGGCTTATGCATTAGGTTGGAGTTAGTGGCGCCATGTTTATCACGGCCCGGTTCGAATTTATTAACGTGTGTATCTGTTTAATTTCACTACAAGAAGGCACTTTGTACGCTTTCACGATTTGACTATAATATGAAACAACTTTACTAAGATCGACACGGAAGAAGTGAACTCAACTGCCTTAGCTCGCCATGTCGTGTGTAGCAGACAATCCGTGTTTTAATGCGTTTGGAAGGAGTTTAGGTTAACCTCTAAACTCGTGAGGTCACTCTCGCTTCTGATTGGTCTCGTAAGCCCGATTTACGTATTTTTGCCAGAAGAAATCAAACATGCGCTATCCTTGTACAATTTTACGTTAGCAGTTCGCAAGGTAATTCATAAGCGTTACACACGTACGGCCGGGTGCTATAGGTCAGTGTGGCCGGACCATAATTTAGGCAATCCATCAATCGTAGTCCATCCATCATTTATTTATTCTCGCTTTCAGAAGTAAAACTCAACAAAAAATAATAGTCCGGAGCCGAGCTTAAAGCTCTGGAACTAATGACAATCATAAACCTACCTGAAGACCCATTCCCTTATATGTGAGATTGTCACCCTTTTCAAAAGTCTCTTGCTCGGTCATGTCGTGCAGTTTTAGTGTCTGCTTCAGCGTCGTGAAACGAGCAGTGAGTGCATCCATCTTGTCCAAGAACTGAAAATAATAGTAAAGACTAATAGAAAATACAATAATACTACTAAATATTTTATCACAGAAAAACAAAACAAACAATATAGACTACTACTACTACTACTACTACTACTACTACTACTACTACTACTACTACTACTACTACTACTACTACTACTACTACTACTACTACTAAAGATACAGAATGAGATTCCAAACAAAACAAAAATATCAAAGTGTGGGTTCCTGCAGTCGTTGGGCGCATGGAAAGAAAAATCTGAAAGAATAAGTTTTATGAAATACTGGACAAAGGATGAAAAATCCCACCGCTGTAAATCAATGGTACAGCGTTCGCCTAGCGAATGACACCTGTTGAAATCCCGAGGTGGCCAAAATAAAAGTGGCCATTTTCCACTGTCCAACTTAGCAGTGTGCTTGCACTGGTGGTTCAGTGACACCAATACTGTAACTATACGCTATATCTGAAAGAGACAAGTAAATACCTAATTATGCAATATAATGGACTACAGTGGAAATAAATGAGCGTGAAAGTCAATAGCCCAAGAACAGCCTATATTATATTTCTAGTGTACGATTCATTCAGCTTCGTCTTGGGTGGCGCTAACCTGGATTGCCGGGCTTTCGCCTGACCTCAAAGTTTACACTTGCTTTAACTGACAGAGCGACCAGATGGATTGGCTGGAGAGGAACAGGAACTTGAACAGCTGGCACAGAGGCTTGACACCACCTCCAGAGCTTATGGAATGGAAATAAGTGCAAAGAAGACCAAAATGATGACCAACAACACCAAAGGCATCAACACGGGCATCAAAGTCCAAGGCCAATCCCTCAACACAGTGCATAGCTTCAAATATATAGAAGCCATTGTATCAAACAATGGGTCCCGACAGGAAGTCCTCTCCAGGATTGCACAAACAACTGCTGCCCTGGCGAGGTTGAAGCCAATTTGGAAAGACAGGACCATCAGTCTACATTCCAAGGTAAGGCTGCTGCGCTCCCTTGTCATCTCCATCTTCCTATATGCTTGCGAAACACGGACCCTCACAGCAGATCTCCAACGAAGAATACAAAGCATGGAGATGAGGTGCTACAGAAGACTTCTAGGCATTTCCTATACCCAGCACATCACCAACGACGAAGTCCGACAGACCATCACACAAGCCATTGGACAACACGATGACCTGCACATAGTGGTAAAAAAAACGGAAACTCCGATGGTATGGCCACGTCACCAGATCATCAGGTCTTGCAAAGACCATCCTGCAAGGCACAGTACAAGGAGGTAGAAGAAGAGGGAGACCGAAAAAGAGGTTGGAGGAAACAATCGAGAATGGACTGGTTTGACACTGAGCGAAACAATCAGGGTTGCTGAGGACAGGGAAAAATGGAGTACTCTGGTTAAACGATCATCTGCGGTGCCCCTACGACCTCCGAGTTATGGGATAGGATAGGATAGGATATTTATTTATTTATTTATTTTAGGTTGAACAGTATTATAAATAGGATAGAATAGGTTAGAAATAATTTGGTATAGCAAACGCGCGCGCATTTGCGCTCGCAAATGCACAAATGCGAACGCGCGCAAATGCGCTCGCGCGGTTGCTACGCCCGTTGCTATGAGGGTTTTGCTGAAAACTGTCAAAGGAAAGGAACTGAAAATGAACAAAGCGCAGACGCCAAAGATTAAAGAAGGAAAAAAATAGATCTAGCGTACATTTTGTAGTGGTTGGGCGCGGCTTTGTCACTGAGTAGCCTATAATAATATCATATGCGAGTTTATAGATTGATGTTAATAATAAATGCAAGAAATATTTAATTTGTGCACGTCTCAAATTCTTTCACAGACACATTCTTTTCCGGGTATAATTTTTACGTGTATGGAGCGGAATATAGCAAATGCGAGCGCACTTGCGAGCGCTCGCAAATGCGCTCGCATTTACGCGCGCAAATGCGCTCGCATTTGCTATATTCCGCTCCATACACGTAAAAATTATACCCGGAAAAGAATGTGTCTGTGAATGAATTTGAGACGTGCACAAATTAAATATTTCTTGCATTTATTATTAACATCAATCTATAAACTCGCATATGATATTATTATAGGCTACTCAGTGACAAAGCCGCACCCAACCACTACAAAATGTACGCTAGATCTATTTTTTTCCTTCTTTAATCTTTGGCGTCTGCGCTTTGTTCATTTTCAGTTCCTTTCCTTTGACAGTTTTCAGCAAAACCCTCATAGCAACGGGCGTAGCAACCGCGCGCGCAAATGCGAGCGCACTTGCGAGCGCATTTGCGCGCGTAAATGCGAGCGCACTTGCGCATTTGCGAGCGCAAATGCGCGCGCGTTTGCTATATCTCGCCTCCCATAGGTAATTTAGTTTTGTAAATGGATATGCTTTTTGTAAATATCTAATTAAATAATATTTGTAAAACTAGTTTTAAACAAATATTTATATATTTAATTATTTATTTACATTCCAAAGGAGAGATATTGAGAAAGAGAGAGGGTAGCAATGCAATGGCATCATATTTGTTGTAAATTTGATGTATGGGTGCGCGTTGTTGCGTTCCTTTCCTTTATGTCCCCATTTAAGGCATAGATCAGCTTGGCGGGCATGTGGGTGGGGTGCGGGGGGATAGAGCCAGTGGAGAAGAAGGGGTATGGGGTGGGGGGCTGCCACTGGTCGATGAATAGGGTTATCATCCCTAACTTATGAATGTTAAACAGCCAGTGTTCTGAGCTTTTCAATGGCATGAAGAAAAAAAAAAAGTCGCAAATGATGATGATGAGATAATACGTAATTGGCCTATTTCGTCACACTATTGTAATGACGACTTATCTCGTTATAAGCAGTCAAGGGGTTAAGTTACATAAAATGACTTGTTGACCGTAATCATGATCATCATCATCATCATCATCATCATCATCATCATCATCATCATCATCATCATCATCATCATCATCATTATCATCATCATCATAGTCTTCGTCATCATCGTCACCGTCATCATCATCAATCATCGTCACCATCATCATTGTCATCATTATCATCATCGTCACCATCATTGGCATCATTATCATTATCACCATCGTCACCATCATCTTCATCGTTTTTCCAGACACATATAGGCCCTAATTATGCTGCAGTGTAGTACTGACTTCAAATAATACCTCTCATATTGTTTGGCTTGTGCAATTGTCCATAGACATAGTCAATGTTACTATGCTTTGACATAGTCATTGTTACTATGCTTTGACATAGTCATTGTTACATTGCTTTGACATAGTCATTGTTACTATGCTTTGACATAGTCATTGTTACATTGCTTTGACATAGTCAATGTTACTATGCTTTGACATAGTCATTGTTACAATGCTTTGACATAGTCAATGTTACTATGCTTTGACATAGTCAATGTTACAATGCTTTGACATAGTCAGTGTTACAATGCGTTGACCTTGTGTGTGTTATTATATATTTATTGTACGAGCTGTCAAAATTAGGCGTTTTAAAATGTTCATAACAACAACAACAACAACAACAACAATAACAATAATAATAATAATAATAATAATAATAATAATAATAATAATAATAATAATAATAATAATAATAATAATAATAATAATAATTCTACATCCTGGTTTAATATTTTTTTTAAAAGACGACTAAAATGTGGTTTGTTTGCAAGATATTTTGAGGTGGTCATAGGTTGTTGTTGTTGTTTGGTTGTTGTTGTAATTTAAACCTTTGTAGGAGATCTAAACCTGAAAAATATATCTGTCCGACGTTTAGGCGCACACTTTTGTTTGGTTTGGTTTCGAAGTGATTGGATGTTATTATTCATGCGAATTCAGGTTGACTGCGTAAACAAATTGTAGCCATGTAGTTTGCTAAATGTTTTGTCAGGAGTTACACGCCAACTCTTAAATAAAAAAAATAATAAATAATACATAAATAATTATTGTGTAAAAGTTCCCAATTGTTCTTTTGTTTCTGATTTAGACCATTATTTTGTTGTAGTAGTAGTAGTAGTAGTAGTAGTAGTAGTAGTAGTAGTAGTAGTAGTAGTAATAGCAGCAGCAACAGTAGTAGTACGAAGACAATTTGGCATGGCTGGGAAAGTAAGCTTAGGCCCTAATTTCTAATTAAAAACGACAATGAAACAGTTTACTGGATTATAACAAAACAAAATGAACTAAACTAAACTAAACCACTATAATATAAACTAAACTAAAATAATAAAACTCAGGCGTACCCGTTTGGGGCATGCGAAGAAGAAGATGTGCAGCAGAAGTCTGATAGAGAGGTTGATGGCAGGAAGAAGGTAGAAGGCAGCGAGCGGCAGAGACAAGGGAGCCACCAACACTACGTACAGAGGGAACAGCAGCAACCCTACTATTCCAAGCTTCTCAAACGGCAGCAACAGAAGCCAGGTAGCCCATCCAAGCACCTATAGAAGATGATGAAAAAAAGTGGTAAAAATTTGTTAGGCTACAATAATCCTATCCTATCCTGTCCCATAACCCGAAGGTCGTAGGGGCACCACAGATGATCGTTTAACCAGCATACTCCATCTTTCTCTGTCCTCAGCAGCCCTCATGGCTTCGCTCAGTGTCAAACCAGTCCATTCTCGAATGTTGTCCTCCCACCTCTTTTTCGGTCTCCCTCTTCTTCTACCTCCTTGCACTGTGCCTTGCAGAATGTTCTTTGCAAGGCCTGATGATCTGGTGACGTGGCCATACCATCGGAGTTTCCGTTTCTTCACCACTGTGAGCAGGTCATCGTGTTGTCCAATGGCTTGTGTGATGGTCTGTCGGACTTCGTCGTTGGTGATGTGTTGGGTATAGGAAATGCACAGAAGTCTTCTGTAGCACCTCATCTCCATGCTTTGTATTCTTCGTTGGAGATCTGCTGTGAGGGTCCATGCTTCGCAAGCATATAGGAAGATGGAGATGACCAGAGAGCGCAGCAGTCTTACTTTGGAATGTAGACTGATGGTTCTGTCTTTCCAAATGGGCTTCAACCTTGTCAGGGCAGCAGTTGTTTGTGCGATCCTGGAGAGGACTTCCTGTCGAGACCCATTGTCTGACACAATGGCTCCTAAATATTTGAAGCTGTGCACTGTGTTGAGGGATTGGCCTTGTACTTTGATGTCCGTGTTGATGCCTTTGGTGTTGTTGGTCATCATTTTGGTCTTCTCTGCACTTATTTCCATTCCATAAGCTCTGGAGGTGGTGTCAAGCCTCTGTACAAGCTGTTCAAGTTCTTGTTCCTCTCCAGCCAATCCATCAATATCATCCGCAAAACGAAAATTGGAGATTGCTCTGCCCCCTATGCTGACTGTGCCTTCGTGATCTGCAAGAGCATCTGACATGATGCGCTCTAGGAAGATGTTGAAGAGTGTTGGAGAGAGTAGGCATCCTTGACGCACACCGATTGTTGATCTGAACCAGTTCCCGATGACGCTACAATAATACCAAAACAAATATAAAAACTAAGGTGGAGCATTTGTGCCGTACGAAGCTGTTATGCGCCCCGATTACTTATCACAAATCAATCATTATGAAGAATAAAAGTTTGTGTATAAAGTTGCATCGCCTAAGGAGAAGAAACTGGAGTTTAAATGTGAGCATCTTTGGACATTATTCTTATTAGATGCCATCCTGTATGGAAACAAAAGGAACGATATGAAAGATCATCTATCGTGATCCCATTCTCTGCTGTCAGGGGTTTGAGTTTATTGGAATTGTAGCTGTGTCACAGATACAGATGGCCATTTCGCTGTGTTCTGGTGCAGCTCGACGTCAGCGTGTCAGCTGGACTTGTTGAGAATCAAGCGACTGGCGGAAAGGGCCAATTGATCGATACAAAGCATCGATGCAAAGTATCGATACTTTTCTAAAAAGTATCGATACTTTGTATCGATTCCTTTCCTTATTAGGAAAAGGATCCATACGTTGGTTCGATACTTTTCCTAGGAAAATGATCCATACTTTGTATCGATGCTTTTCCTTATTAGGAAAAGGATCCATACTTTGAACGAGCACTTCCGACAATTGTCGAAGCCAGTGGCACTAAAGTCATACAAAAGTAGGATCGGAATAGCCCTATCACTTCCTCTTGCTTGGAAGAAATGGCTGCGGAAAGATTAGCGTTTTGCACTATTCCGATCAATGTTTTTTCAAGACCGTGCATTAATTTTCGGCCGGCTTCGGAACTGAGCGTTGAAAGTGCTCGTTCAAACTGCACGTTGAGATGCCTGCACGAAGTTCTCAAGAAAACTATGAAAAACTCTTTATGCGGAAAGAGTATCCACACACTGGCTGGCTAAGCAACGGAAATGGGAAGGAATTCGAAAGGTACGTAGTTTGTAGCAAAACATATTCCTAAACGTGAGAGTTGCAGCGTGGGTAGTTTTGAACAAGCAGTCGATCGGCCCTCAATGATTATGATAATGACATCTGATGATCCCAACATCTCATTGCAACGCTGCCATGTGTAACATACCTCCAGCTTGGGCCTTTCTCGCATGTCCCGGAGGCATTTTACGAAGACAAATTTGAACTTCTCCTTCATGGAGAGAGGCACTATGCCAAAGACAATGGTGTCGAAGATGACGATGATGTAGATGATGATAAAGAACGCGTGCAGAGGAGTCAGATATAAGGTGAGGCTGCCCTGCAAAAATTGATGGATTGGAGGGAATTTAGAAACACTTTTACTACTATTACGAATAATAATATAGTTCAGTTCAATTCAATATTGTAAAGTTGCGTCTGTTCACTTTAAGTGATATTAGACAACATAAGAACAATAAAATAAAGTAAAATTATAACAATCTACCAACTGGTGATTTTAAAATAGCATGAACAATATTAATAATGTCTGGGTGATATAAAATGTCTTCCTTTGATTGGGCCGTGTTTCTTAATATTAATACCCTTTTACATTAATAATATTGGATGCAGGCTATATAGATCTATACTTTTCCCTTATAATAAAGTCTTTTCATTTATACAACATACATTGACAGTAACTGTGAGCTTAATCGTTCTTATACAGCGCACTTTATGAGCTTACAGAGCTGCTCAAGGTGTTGATTTAAATCAGTCTCGAACTCAAGTCGCCCAGGACGTTACACGACTGTGTTTACCGCATTGTCTAAATATAACCTGACGAATCACTAAAATAATAATTACAATGTTAAGAAAGCGCAGGATTTAAAATGCGCTCTGTTGTGTTTGCGTTTGGAAGCTCCAATACGCTCCATCGGAGACACAGGCGCCAGAATCTCTCTGAATAGCGTCCCTCTCTCTACTAATTAGAATACAGAAAGCACTCCACTCTGCCGCTCACGTCCCGTTACGGGCGCCTGTGATCGTTTACACATCAACTCTTTGTTTTTCTCACAATGATATCAGCCCCGAGTTGTCTAGAGAAAAAAAGCGCCACAAAACGTTTGCGAATACTCCACACGAACTAGTTTTGCTTCTGGGCAACCTTTTTGCCATAAGCAAGCGCTTTTAAAATGGCGCGCATATGTTGACTGCACAACAGCCAATCAAAGTGAAGTTGTCTGAAAGAAAATTACTGTCAACTGCATGGACGACACAGCAATACTATCAAATATAAATAATAATTCATACCGATTGCACATAAACATAATTAATCCGTCAAATACCAAGTACACAAATCTTATCCGACTGTAAATGACAAAAAGTCCTCCCTTGCTATTCCACCGTTGAACACATCGCCATTCGCAAATCGGAAACGCACCACTCTCGCTGCCATCTTTTTCTCTTCGCAAACAATCTTTCGAGACCACTACAAAGCGCTACAGAGCGCTCTCCGCGGGCATAGGGTTGCGCATACTTTCTGCCAAAATAGTAACGTAGTTTCACGTAGCGCTCTGCCCAGGCAACTCGGGTTCAACATGTGACGTGAACGCGCGTGCGTATGTCGGTTACAGTTCGCCTCGCTTCATGTCTGATTTAGGAATAAGGCGCGTATAGCATCCAGTACCATTCATTGCTATATTATAAAAGATCAACTAGTATTGTTAATGCATTCTTGATATTAAAAAAGAAAGAAAGAAAGAAAGAAAGAAAGAAAGAAAGAAAGAAAGAAAGAAAGAAAGAAAGAAAGAAAGAAAACAACCTGCGCTCACCCTGAAATACGTGGAGAGGCCTCGCTCATCCGCAGCCACCTTCTTTGCGAGCACCATGTCGTCCTCGAAGGCGAAGAAGATGCAGACCCGGATGATCCAAGGCGACATGATGACGAGCAGCAGCAGCAGCTGAGCGAAGGCACGTGCACACCGGATCCACGGCAAACGCACTGGGGTACCCGGAGGTCGTACCCTCATCGGCGGGCACTGGACGATGTCCGCTTTGCAGCACGCCTACGCGTAACCACATCACAATTGTCCCTAGTTTGATGTCTCTGCACTTCTCTTAAGACGTCAGACATACTCATGCACGTTGGAGTTCACCCCACCCCACCGAACCCCTCACCCACCAACCCCGAGGACTTCATTCAGACGTCTTCTTATGCAATTTTCATCAGTCACTGGATTTTTCAACAAGCCCAGCTGATACACTGACTATCTGAGAAAACAGCGAAATGGCCATCTGTATATGTGGCACAATTCCACACATATTAACCATTGGCAGCAGAAAGAAAAGAGTGTCGGGGAGTGGGGAGGCTGGAGGATGGGAAGGGGGGCTAAGGGGAGATAGATCAACGAGCGTTGTGGCCGAGAGGTCTAAGGCGGGGACAGCCTGCCTTGTCCACAGACTAGAAACCAATGGTGCCTGACAGGCGTGGGATCGATCCTGCATCTGGGCGTTATGTTTCTCCGAACATTATTTACTTTTCGACTCGGGCATCCTCCCGATGGTTTCCTCCGGGTACTCCGGTTTGCTCCCCTCACCAAAATTTCAAAAACACAACTAATATTAGATGGGTTGGGTTTGGGCGCGCCACAGGCTGCAACTACGCCTTCCACAAGAGAGGCGGCCCAGAATTTCCCGATAAAAAGGGACAATAAAGTGTCCCCAAAAATGAATCAATCAGATCTTTCTTAATACTGTACTCCCTTATTTGGTGGTGGGCATCTAGTAAGGATGGTATTCAAGATGCTATCGTTAAACTCCAGCCCCACCTCTTCAGGCGAAACATCTATGTATGGCGCTCTAAACCTACAAGGATCCTTCTCTTCCTTCCACTCCACTTCCTTCTTCTCTTCACCATCATCATCATCATCATCATCATCATCATCATCATCATCATCATCATCATCATCGTGGTAATACACATTGCTGCGATCGGTAGAAAGTATCGCTCAAACTCCCGCTAGCAGCAGGTGAAAGTATTCCCTCCATCCCTTCAAATTATACTTTGGGCTCGCTGCTAGCCGCGGATGCGAACCGCAGTACTGTTTAAAAGTGACGGAAAGAGCGGAATATTGCTACAAGGGTTCGAATAAGGGTTAGTTGTAGATCTAGCCCTAGCCCTTGCCCTAACCCTTTTCTCTACAAAAATGCTCTTTTTCCGTCCCAAAACCCATTTGCCTTCTTCGATTCTTAAATTGTATGAAACCATGTGAGGACACTATCCTATGTCAATAAACGGTTCGAACGGTTCGTAAAAGACAGTTGACCTAGAAACAAATACAGCGTGACCTAATTCGTCGCCTAGAGGAGACGAAACTTACTTTTCCGTTTCTAGTCTTTCAGCGACACTGTAACTGAGAAGGCTGCTAACCTCGCCAAAGTATCCCTTCAAGGGACAAGGGACATACTTTGGCCTGCTGCGCAGCGTGTGCCTGGAGTATACTTTCTTTCGATCTTAGCTATGTGCAATGGGTGCATTATCATCATCATCATGTTCTCACTTTACCTCCACCTCCTGTTCCTCCTTCGCCTCCTCATCAATATCGTCCTTGTCACCATCATTCTCGTGATGATGATGATGATGATGATGATGATGATGATGATGATGATGATGATGATGATGATGATGATGATGATGGAAGTGATGATGAGGTCTTACATAACGCCGTCTCAACGTCAGTAGACATGCTCGATGCGCACGCAGGGGATAAGAAAAGAAATTATCCAAAAAATATGGGGGCCGTCATCAGATTTAAAAAAACTGGACACAGTCTAGGTACCCGCATAGCCTACATAGGCAAATCTACATATCATCATCACCATCTTCATCGCCGTCGTTCTCCTGCTTCTCATCCTCATCGACATCATCAACATTCTCCTTCTTCTTCTCCTCCTTCTCTTCCTCCTCCTCCTCCTCATCATCTCTCCTCCGACTTCTCCACCTCCTCATCATCAATCATCATCATCATCATCATCATCATCATCATCATCATCATCATCATCATCACGGCCTACCCTGAGCGGGGACAGGTTGCGGATGCGGCAATTGAGCAGGTTGCTGTACTGCATCCCCAGTAGCCCGACCGGCACGTGGTTTTCTCCCAGTAGCCTCCGCGCCTTGACGGACAGCCGCACGGTGTCGTAGGTGATGCGGTACCTGACGTCAAGACGCATCAGACTCGCCACCAGCGTCTTGAACTCCTTCATGTCCTCAATTTTAGACATCTTCACCACCTGAAGAATCCCAAAGACCGTTCCGTTCCATTCCATTCCATCATTTATTTTAATGTCTGTTCACGTAAATGTGATGTCAGAAGCGAGCCTAACAACTTAAAGCTCAACTACAACCGTAAAAAGTTAACATTACTAGAAAAGTTTACCAATTGCGACTATCAAACCAAAAGCTGTTCAATTCAATTCAATTCAATAATTTATGCTAAGGTCTGTTCCCGTAAATGGGATTTTAGATCATATTATCTCTGGTGGTTCAGTTTTGATTTAGGTTCCTACGTCATCTTCCTTGGGATGGATGTGGCGCCTATCTGCCCTTGGTGGGTGCAGATGTAATCCTTCAAAATGTTCTGAGCTATTGTGCCCAGTACAGCGTTTGGATAAGCTAATAATAATTCGTACACGTTCTTACCTTGCTTCCCTCTTGGTAACGATCTGGATGATGAGTGACCACGACGTTGATGCTTGTTTCGCGATGGGGCACCTTTGTGTCTCCTGCATCCCTTGGTGCGCTACCGTCCGACTTGTCCCCTTGGTCTTCCTTGTCCGACTTCTCCTTTGTGTCCTCTGTCGGCAGTTTGTAGATGTACTCGCAGGCCACATATTTGACGCGGTACAGTGTACCCGGCAGGAATGACGGACTGTACAACACCACCAACACCTGGTGTGATCACACGAAAATGTGCAGTTGAAATCGGATATATTCAAGTCCATGTATATTCAAATGCTGCTTATGAATGTGTTCTTCAATCTCGACCTAGTGGTCTAAATTCTAGTCCATATTTGTTTGTGTACCAAATGTACAACAGACCCCAATATTCAACGCTCAAATTACTTTCAGCGTTTCTGCCGTTTCCTACGCATACAACTAACTAGTTAGCTAACTAACTAACTAACTAAACTAACTAACTAACAAAACAAACAACAAACACATAAATAAATAAATAAATAAATAAATAAATAAATAAATAAATAAATAAATAAATAAATAAGGATTTTATTGATATACTATCTATATAATAGTGTGGTCTTTGTGATAATCCTAATGCAGATTTAAACAAACCAAAAGCGTCAACACCAAAAGGAGTCACCTTGGTTATAAAGATGAAGGTCAACAACAGGTCGATCCATTCGTCATTCAAGACGTCAGAGCAGATGACCTCACCCTCTGGACTCTTGTGACAGCACGTGTACAAAAAATCCGCGTACCTAGAATTTAAAAACAAAACAAAATACTCACAGCATCTCAAATCAATCATGATATAGTATCGCTCCATCCCAAGATTCTTCTTTACAGGATAGGGGTCCGCATCAGGGGTCGCTGTGGGTTAGCACGTATAGTCTCAGTCAATAGTACTATCAGGATCAGTGTCAACAAGGCCCAGGGGCCTGATGCCATCAGTGGCCGTGTTATCAATCTTTGTAGCCAGGAGCTGGCACCAGTATATTGTAATATATTTAACATGTCATTGCAGTCCCACAGTGTACCCAGAGGCTGGAAGGCTGCCACTATTTGCCCCGTCCCCAAGAAAGCCAAACCCACTACACTCAATGACTATAGGCCTATTGCACTTACGTCTGTTGTGATGAAATGCCTAGAGCGTATTGTGCTCTCGCTTCTGAAGCAAGGCACGCACACAGCGCTAGACCCGCACCAGTTTGCATACAGAAGTAACCGAGCAGTGGAAGACGCGGTTCTTTCCCTTGTTCAGTACTGTCAGGCGCACATAGAGCAGGGTGGTTCATTAGCCATAATCTTATATGTAGACTTTTCGTCTGCCTTTAATACCGTGCAGACCCATCTCTTAGTGCAGAAGCTGGAAGCGATGAACCTGAACCCCCACCTCACCCTGTGGGTGGCTGACTTTCTATCTGAGAGAACACAGACTGTCTGTCAGGTCTCCCGCCTATGGCCCCCCACCCCCTCTCCCTCCGTCCTCCTTCTCTACTGATGCAGCTCTCGCTGTCTCCTCGTCTCTCTCCTCCTGCTCCTGCTCTGTCAAAACTATCAACACGGGGACCCCTCAGGGCACTGTTATCTCCCCCTTTGTCTTTACACTCTACACAGTTGACTGTCGCAGTGACCGAGAAGATCTCAAGATCATCAAATTTTCTTATGATTCGGCTCTTGTTGACACTTCAGATTCAGCAGCTAATTATGAGGAAAGTATATCAACCTTCGCACAGTGGTGCGATCAGAATTGTTTAGAACTAAATGTGACCAAAACAAAAGAGATGGTAATTGATTACAGGAGAAATGTAACAGATGTGGCGGCACTCCAGCTGAAGGGACAGGTGGTAGAGAGGGTGGAGGAATACAAGTACTTGGGCACAATTGTTGATCACAAATTAAACTTTTCCAGAAATGCCGAGGTTGTCTACAAGAAATGCAGACAAAGAATGTACATCTTGTATCAGCTGAGATCTTTTAAAGTGTCCAGTCATATCATTGAAATGTGTTACCATGCGTTTATTGAGTCTATTCTAACCTTCTCTTTTATCTGTTGGTTCAAGGGATTGAATGTGAAGAGCAAAAATCAGTTGTGTGGAATAGAGAGTGTGTGCAGCAAGATAGTTGGCAAGAAGCAGGCGACTCTGGAACAACTGTTCCACAAAAGAGCCCTCAGCAAGGCAGTCAGAATTCAGAGAGACCCTACCCACCCACTTTCCTGTCTGTTTGAACTTCTTCCATCTAATCGCAGATTCCGCTGTGCTCTAATGCGTACACAGCGCTACAAAAACACCTTCATCCCTACTGCCATATCAATGCTAAATGAGGTCAATGCCAGACCCTCAAACACAAGACTGTCTTGATGTAGGAGTCTCTCAACTATCTCGCTGAGTGTATGTGCATGTGTGTATGTGCATGTTTGTATGTAGACATGCGCGTGTGCATGTGTGTGTTTGTGAGGGTGTGTATAATATGTGTGTGTTTATTATGAATGTCTGTAAACCAATTTTTAAAATACCATTTATGTGCTTTACCTGTATTTTTTGACAACTGTTATAATCAGTCAACAGTATTATTGCTTATGTTGACCATAGTTTCATATAGTTATATATTGTTGACCTACTAAGATTCATATTAAACTAAGATTATTTATCTAACACTGTTGCAACAAAATAATTTTTTATAAGTCCAAAGTGGTAAGCTATCATATACACTATGTTTGTATGTATTTTTATTATATTTTAACAGTCTAAAAAGGGCATTGACATACGTGTGATAGAACCAGAGTGCGTGGATAGGTGTTTGAAGGAAAATATGAAGTGTAAGAGTACGCAAGTGATTAGATTTATAGAATGTATATAAATTTAGTATTGATTTTGTAGCTCTGTTAAATGTTATAACATGACTGTTTTTAATTATATGTTTTATATGCCTGACATACATATTGCTGTAAAGTTCCTTATGGGATAATAAAGATTTGTTGTATTGTATTGTATTGTATATCGTAACTGCCCACATCACTGAACGTTTTGCTGTCTGAATTGTTGTTATTGTTGTTGTTTGTGTGTGTGTGTGTGTGTGTGTGTGTATCTAGGTGTGCATGTGTGGTGTGTGTGTGGTGTGTGTGGGTGTGTGTGTGCGTGTGTTGAGTTGTTTTTTTAAATATCTATTCATTGAGAACCATGTTATACAAGTGTTCAACATCAACATCAACTACTGGACATTCATCTGTATGTTAGATCTGTATTACATATAGTGGCTGTTCGAAAATACGAGGGGAAACAACTTTGGCCGGCTTGCCCGCATGTTGTGCCAAGAGGGTTGTCTAACATTAGGCGGAAATTCTTTGCAAACGAACACAGTTCTGCCGTGATTTGACAAAACCGAGTAAGTCCACCTAAGGTCGAAAATGAGTTTTTTGCGCCATCAAACTTGCAAGAGAATGACGCATCTTACCTGTAAAAATCAAATCCGAACTATGTTTAGATTTGGAGATATCATAGAGTAAGTCCTTGTTAAAAAACATTTAAGTGGGGGAATAAACTAACAAAACCAAGCAAGTCCACTGCGACTTTGTTTCGGCGATCCTCTGGCTGATGCTCGAGTTGGCATGATGACGTCATCTTCTATAATAAACTGACAAAAAAAAGTAAGTCCTCCCGACCAATGAGAAAGTGCGTTACGATGAAGTGGACCAGTGAGAATCCATGTTATTGCTGCTGTGCAATATTATTTTCCTGTGAAAAAGATGACGAAATTTCAGTCAGCAAATGACGTGTTCGGCTTTTTGAAAAAGAGTTTTCTTCATGTACTTTCCTGCCCACCATGAAGGATCCTGTGGCTCTTCCGCCTATGCGGCAACTTCCACGAGGTGTGGAAACAAACAAACAAACTATCCTATCCTACCCTACCCTGTCCCGTAACCCTGAGGTCGTAGGGGCACCACAGATGATCGTTTAACCAACATACTCCATCTTTCCCTGTCCTCAGCAGCCCTGATGGGTTCGCTCAGTGTCAAACCAGTCCATTCTCGAATGTTGTCCTCCCACCTCTTTTTCGGTCTCTCTCTTCTTCTACCTCCTTGCACTGTGCCTTGCAGAATAGTCTTTGCAAGGTCTGATGATCTGGTGACGTGGCCATACCATCAGAGTTTCCGTTTCTTCACCACTGTGAGCAGGTCATCGTGTTGTCCAATAGCTTGTGTGATGGTCTGTTGGACTTCGTCGTTGGTGATGTGTTGGGTATAGGAAAAGCCCAGAAGTCTTCTGTATCACCTCATCTCCATGCTTTGTATTCTTGGTTGAAGATCTGCTGTGAGGAACAATGCTTCGCAAGCATATAGGAAGATGGAGATGACAAGGGAGCGCAGCAGTCTTACTTTGGAATGTAGACTGATGATCCTGTCTTTCCAAATGGCTTAAACCTTGTCAGTGCAGCAGTTGTTTGTGCAAACCTGGAGAGGACTTTCTGTCGGGACCCATTGTCTGATACAATGGCTCCTAAATATTTGAAGCTATGCACTGTGTTGATGGATTGACCTTGGACTTTGATGTCCGTGTTGATGCCATTGGTGTTGTTGGTCATCATTTTGGTCTTCTGTGCACTTATTTCCATTCCATAGGCTTTGGAGGTGGTGTCAAGCCTCTGTACCAGCTGTTCAAGTTCTTGTTCCTCTCCAGCCAATCCATCAATGTCATCCGCAAAACGAAGATTGGAGATTGCTCTACCCCCTATGCTGACTGTGCCTTCGTGATCTGCAAGAGCATCTGACATGATGCGCTCTAGGAAGACGTTGAAGGGTGTTGGAGAGAGTAGGCATCCTTGACGCACACCGATTGTTGTTCTGAACCAGTTTCCGATGGCGCTGTTATGGAGGACTGCACTTTTAGCCTTGTCATACAGGCGTTTGATGGCTTCAATAATTTTAGGGCTAATATTGTATACTTTCATTGTTGCCCATAGAGCTACATGCCAGACTCAATCAAACGTTTTCTTGAAGTCTATGAACACATTATATAGATGTTGTTGGTGCTGTAGGTATTTCTCACAGATTATTCTGAGGTTGAAAATCTGTTCAGTGGTACTTCGCCCTGCCCTGAATCCTGCTTGTTCTTCAGCTATGATTTGTTCAGCTTGGGGTTTCAACCTGTTGAGTATTATTTTCAGAAGGACCTTGCTGGGATGGCTGATGAGGCTGACGGTGCGGTAATTTTCACACTCCTGAAGGTTACCTTTTTTTGGGAAGAGTGATGACAAGCGACTGGGCCCATGGTATAGGCCACTCTCCACTCTGCCAGATCTTGTTACAGATAATAGTGAGGGCATCAATCATCGCTTCTCCTCCTGCTTGTAGCAGTTCCGCGGGTATGTTGTCCACTCCCGCTGACTTACTTTTCTTTAGCGATAGCACTGCTGCCTCAACTTCTTCCCGGAGAATTGGGAGGATTTGTTCTTCTCTGTTCTCGGGACATGCTAGAACTGATGGGTCTCCATTTGGTGTATGGTTGTAAAGGTCAGAGCAGTACTCTGTCCATCTGTCCATCTGTCCAAGACTTCTTGTTCTTCTGTAAGGCATATGCCAGACTTGCTTTGGATCGTGGAGACTTTGGGCTGTTTGACATTTGTCAGCCGCTTTACAGTCTGGTAGGCCTTCTTGCTGTTGTTTTTGTTCAGACTGTTCTCAATTTCCTGGCATTGATCTTCTATCCAGTTCTCCTTTGCTGTGCGCATGCCTTTTCGGGTGTCATTGTTGATTTTCGGTAGACATCAGCTCACTGTGAGGTGTTCCTTTTTTTTTTTTTTTTTTTTTTTTATTAATCTCTCTTCGTTTATCACACACATCCAAAAGTTCAGGTGTGATCCACGGCTTTTTCTTTGGTCGGTGCTTGCCAAGGATCTCAGTGGCGGCATCTATCACGGCTGAGTTGAAGGTGGTGGTCATGGTGTTGACATCTATTTCACCAGCCCCCAAAATGAGCAGTGGTGCAAATTTCCCACCAATTGTGGCCTGAAATAGTTCTGCCACCTCCGAGTCTTGCAGTTTGTCCAGGTCGAACTTCAGTCTAGTGCACTTTGCTGTATTTACTCTCTTCAAGTGGAGCCGGAAAGACATCATCAAGAGATCGTGGTCACTTCCGATGTCTGTTCCTGGAAAAGTGCGTGTCCTGCCAATGTTGATGCTTAATCTGAAGCGTTTCTTGACCATGATGTAGTCTATTTGGTTGTGATGCTCCCCGCCGGGAATGTGCCATGTCCATCGTATGGAGTTTTTGTGGAGACCAAGCTTGTTTGCCAGTACCAGATTGTTGTGTCTGGCAAGCTCCAAGAATCTCAGATCCCTGTCATTTGTCTCGTTGTTGCAGTGGGGTGCACATGTGTTTCCCCAGTTGTGGTGCGCATCTTGGCCAACCTTGGCATTCCAGTCGCCTTGCACTATGACTATATCCTTCTTCGGCACTTGGTCAAGGACCGCCTGTAGATTTTCATAAAATCCTCCACTTCGCTGTCGTCATAGTCTGATGTTGGGGCATAGGCCTGGATGATGGTGATGTTGAAAGGGGCTGCTCTCAGACGGATGGTAATGAGTCTACTGGAGACTGGGCGGCAACCCATGACAGTGGCTAGAATGTTCTTGTGGACCAAGAATCCAACGCCGTGTTCGTTCCTTTAATTTCTAACGCTGAAATAGAGCTTGTGGCCTTTGTCGGTCGTTGTTTCACCTAGGCCTTTCCAGCGCAGTTCGCTGATGCCTAGAACGTTCCATCGATAGTGGTCCAACTCGTGGACCAGTTCTTCTAATTTTCCTTCCGCAGTTAGGGTCCTGACATTCCAGGTTCCTATGACGATGTTGTTTCTCGTGCGGATCTTGCTAAATTGTCCATCAGTAGCACACTTAACACCTCCGTCCTGGTTGCCAACGGAAGGCGCGGTCCTTGAGCCGGGCGACGACCGATCCGGTATGGAATTAGTGGATAGTGTCATCATGTAGTGTGTCTTGGGCAAAAAAAGACTTGACGGTGCCCATTCCTCTCCAGGCTGTTGGCCACAGCCGAAATCCACGAATACAGTGTGGCTCGCCTTGGCCTTGAGCACGTGGTCATTGAACCTGTAGTAACGTGAGGTTCCTCGCCCTGGCAGGTGACTTCTGTGTAGAAGACTTTCGCCCAGTGATGCCGTGTTAACATTACCCTGTTAGTCGCCTCTATCGACACGCCGGGAAACCTTGGGTCTATTCTATTCTGTGCTCGAACCCACAAACAAACAGCAACAAATATATTACAGACACACAACAAGGGCAACAAAATACAAGACATACACGTGGTGTAAAGGCAGGAAGATCGCTACAATAGGAAACTGAAAGGAAAATAGTTTTGTACTTTTAAAATTAAATTGGCTGCATCTAATATTATTTTGAAGGGAGGGAGGAAACCGGAGTACCCGGAGAGAACCCTCGGTGACCCGTAAAGTCTCATAAGAATCCTACAGTTTTGCCCCGTGCGGAGCTCGAACCCGCGACCATCGGCATTGAACACCGGCGCCTACCCCTGCGCTACGGGCTACCCCATAACCATGACTCCTGCATACCAACCGAGGAATATTAAGTGAAGAATGGCTAAAAACAATAACAAACACGCACACACATACATACACTTTAACTGCCGCACCCACATTTTACAAAACCGAACTTATGTGACTCATCTCGTCAGACTTTTTAACAAAGAAACGGCCTATGGGACTTACTTGGTTTGGTGAATTTTGAAAACAAGGATTTACTTAATAATAAACTGACAAAACCAAGCGGATTTGACTTACTTGTTTTTGTGAATTTTTTTAACAAGGATTTAATTCAATAATAAACTGACAAAACCAAGTGGGTGACTTGCTTGGTTTTGTCATGTTCTCAACAAAGACCTATCTCAAGAATAATCTGACAAAACAAAGCAAGTCCACAAATAGTCTTAAAACATCAAATCTATCAAACATTTCTTTAACATTCAAGGTATGCACTCTTAAATCGAGGAATTGCATTAAAATATGCCCTTAAACTTCCAGAAACGATCGCGTAATATAGCGCAACACAAAACGTCGATTTTCTCGAAAGTAGGTTTTGTGGACTTGCTCGGTTTTGTCAGTTCACGGCAGAGTTTCTCGCCTACAATTTCTGCTCTGTCCTCACATCAAACTTTTCTTATCAACCGAAAGGTTGACTTCAACTGCAACCTTGGCTAGCTCCGCTAGTTCGGCCTTACACAAAAGAAAAGCTTGCAGCTCGGGGTAGCTTTCATAGTGTTCCGAGACGAGGTGTCCGTCCGGATAACTCTAGATAACTAAAAAATAAAACAAAAAGACAAGTTACCTCCCATTTCCAAAAAAAAGGCCTAAGGTTGAGAAGATTCGTTGTCTTTGCTAAACTGTATTATTTCTTTATTATTTGAGAGGGAAGAATCTGTTCGTTTGGAGATTTAATCGCCATAGCAGTCAAGAACTTACCCTTCGTTGTTGTGAACTTTCATGTTGCAGACGTGTTCGTGGGGGCCGAGGCTGCCTTCACCCTGATCTTGGGGAAGGAAGTCGTTCAGCAACACCTCCCTGAAGACTTGCTTCACCTCTTCCTCGCTCAGGTACCTCAGGCAGCTTCTGAGGCTCTCCCTCACCGTCACGTTCATCTTGAATGTGCCGATGCTGTTGTTTGTGGGGTTTTTTCCCGTGGGGACAAAGGAGTTTCGGTATTAGCTCCAAAATCTCTGCCCTTTAGATCTTTCTCCAATGGTTTTATGTTAAGGAGGTCAGTCACCTGGCAATTAAGCACCTTTTATGACAATAATATAATTGGGAGATTATCTCATGGCTCCAGCATGCGCGGCTCCTCTAGTCCAACGGATAAGAGTATAAACCGAAGTCTAGTCTGCGCAAGCATACCGCATGCATTTCATCGCAGGGACTTTAAAGATCCCGACGCTCATGTCCTAGACGGGTAAGAGCCAGTTACGCTAACACGCCCAACAAGTACAAGCCCCCACCTCCGACATCCCAAGCTCACTCCAAGCCCCTTGTTGCCAGGCTTTTGCTCAGCTGTTAGACCATGCGCCTAAGGCATCAAGTTGGTGACCCGGTCATTTTGAGTTCATATCCTATCCTATCCCGTAACCCGGAGGTCGTAGGGGCACCACAGATGATCGTTTAACCAACGCACTCCATCTTTCCCTGTCCTCAGCAACTCTCATGGCCTCGCTCAGTGTCAAACCAGTCCACTCTCGAATGTTGTCCTCCCACCTCTTTTTCGGTCTCCCTCTTCTTCTACCTCCTTGCACCGTGCCTTGCAGGATGGTCTTTGCAAGGCCTCCTGGAGAGGACTTCCTGTCGGGACCCATTGTCTGATACAATGGCTCCTAAATATTTGAAGCTATGCACTGTGTTGAGGGATTGGCCTTGGACTTCGATGTCCGTATTGATGCCATTGGTGTTGTTGGTCATCATTTTGGTCTTCTCTGCATTTATTTCCATTCCATAGGCTCTACAGACAATAAAGTGTCCCCAAAAATGAATCAATCAGATCTTTCTTAATACTGTACTCCCTTATTTGGTGGTGGGCATCTAATAAGGATGGTATTCAAGATGCTATCGTTAAACTCCAGCCCCACCTCTTCTGTACCAGCTGTTCAAATTCTTGTTCCTCTCCAGCCAATCCATAAATGTCATCCGCAAAACGAGGGTTGGAGATTGCTCTACCCCCTATGCTGACTGTGCCTTCGTGATCTGCAAGGGCATCTGACATGATGCGCTCTAGGAAGATGTTGAAGAGTGTTGGAGAGAGTAGGCATCCTTGACGCACACCAATTGTTGTTCTGAACCAGTTTCCGATGGCGCTGTTGTGAAGGACTGCACTGATAACCTTGTCATACAAGCTTTTTAATGACTTCAATAATTTTAGGGCTGATGTTGTACACTCTCATGGTTGCCCACAGAGCTGCATGCCAGACTCGGTCAAACGCCTTCTTGACGTCTACGAACACATGATATAGATGTTGTTGGTGCTGTAGGTATTTCTCGCAGATTATTCTGAGTTTGAAAATCTGTTCAGTGGTACTTCGCCCTGCCCTGAATCCTGCTTGCTCTTCAGCTATGAGGTTACCTTTCTTGGGAAGAGTGATGACAAGCGACTGGGTTCATGGTGTAGGCCACTCCCCACTCTGCCAGATCTTGTTACAGATAATGGTGAGGGCATCAATCATCGCTTCTCCTCCTGCTTGAAGCAGTTCGGCGGGTATGTTGTCAACTCCCGCTGACCTCCCTTTCTTCAGCGTCTGCACCGCTGCCTCAACTTCCTCTCGGAGAATCGGAAGGATCTCTTCCTCTTCTCTGTTCTCGGGATATGCTAGAACTGATGGGTCTCCGTTTGGTGTGTGGTTGTAAAGGTCAGAGCAGTACTCTGTCCATCTTTCCAAGAATTTCTTGTTCTTCTGTAAGGCATATGACAGACTTGCTTTGGATCGTGAAGACCTTGGGCTGATTAACACTTGTTAGCCGCTTCACAGTCTGGTAGGCCTTCTTGCTGTTGTTCTTGTTCAGACTGTTCTGTATTTCCTGGCATTGATCTTCTATCCAGTTCTCCTTTGCTGTGAGCATGCCTTTTCGGATGTCATTGTTGATTTTTCGGTAGGCATCAGCTCCCTGTTTGTTCATTTTGAATTACATTTCCTATATCGACCAGTGCTTTGAGCAGTTCTTGAATAAAATTTGATACAACAACAAAAGCAGTTCTTGCGCGAAGAACAAAAGCGCTATATAAAAACGTCAATAAAAGTAAAAAGAAAAAAAATAAATACAACTTAATAGATAAACGAAAAAACAACTTTAAATCAAATAAAATAAAATACAATAAACATTAAATAAGATCATGAAATAAAATAATAAAATGAAATAAATAAAATAAATATTTAATAAAGAATAAATTGAAATAAAATAAAATAAAATAAAATTAAGGTAATACAATTCAATTTAGTACAAACAGTCCAGTGATGGAGAAAGTTTTTAAGCTAGGGGTATTTATACCCTCAACCAAAACATGTGGGGGTTTTCATACCCTCATTGCAAACATAAGGGGGTTTTTATACCCCCTTTCAGTTTTTTAGGGGGTACACCAACATACGTAATAAATACTTTGCGTGGAAAGTCTTTTGATCAGTTTGAGTTTCTTCAGCCAGGCCCGGTTGCGGCTTACCCTTTTCTTCTCTTACCGAGCACTCAAAGCCAAAGTCTGACAAAAATGTTTGTTTTTCTTTTCCTTCATCTTGTTTTAATTTTTTTTTAGCAATTAGTTTTGTCTGCTTTATTTTTCCTTTTCTTCGGCTTCCCCTCAGATCGCTGCTTGTCGGCCATGTTTAATGTTGGGTTGTTGTCAGTCTTATATAGCCAGTCAAAAGCGTCGAGAAAAAAAAAGTGAAAAAAAAATAGTGAATATTATCGTGCATATGATTGGCTGTTTCTCGGAAGCGACAGAATGAATAGGAGGGGGAGAGAGGGTGGTAGGCGGTCGCGCAGGACGCACAGGCACACGATCCAAATCGAGCGAAAGCTGTACGCACGACCGAAATAGTTGTACCTGATGATACCTCCCAGCAACTTAGCTTTACGTTTTCATACCCCTTTGGCACTGACTTTTGGCGTGTTTATACCCTTTCATTACATTTTCGTTACGTGATTTCCCAACTCAGTACGTGAAACACGTACGATTGTACGTGATCTCCATCACTGTAAACACAATTCAAACACATTAACACAATATAACACAACACAACACAATAACAATACAACCCAATACAACACACTACACTACACTAAAATACAGTACAATTACAGGAGCAAAGTACCTGAGAAAGAAGAGAGACATGAAGTCATAGTTGTCCTCCAGCACGAGTAGACTGGTGCCTTCTCGTCCTGTGGCTCGCACCCAGCTAGAAGGCCTGAACACGCTGGGCAGTCGGTCGTGCAAGAAGTCCTCAGGATAGTTCTGCACAAGGTGTCACACAGCAACTCGGCATTGCTTTGTGACTTGGAATTTCTGTTTCCTACAAGTCAACGTCGTAGTCGTCGTCGTCGTCGTCATCATCATCATCATCGTCATCATCATCATCATCATCATCATCATCATCATCATCATCATCATCAGCAAGAGAGGCACTGTGGTCTAATGGTAGTGCTTCGGTTTGCGGATCTGAAGGTCCCGGGTTCGAGCCCTGGACGGGCCATTGTGTTGTGTCCCTGGGAAAGACACTTTACTCCCGTTTCCTACTCCTTCAGATGAGAGCATAAACCGAGGTCTAGTCTGTGTGTCGCATACATTCCATTATAACGGACTTTAAAGATCCTGACGCTCATGTCCTAGACGGGTGAGTGCCGGTAACAAGAACACACCCAGCATGCACTTGGTCCTTCTCCCCCATCCCTGGCTGCCCAGGATTGTGCTCAGTTGTCCGGGCGTCATACCATGCGCCCAAAGGCTGCGGGTGGGCGTCTCGGGCGGTTTGAGTTAGATCCTGTATCGGCCAGCGCCTTGATCCTTAGTCTAAGGCGCCTTACAAATGACAAACATTATTATTATTATTATTATTATTATTATTATTATTATTATTATTATTATTATTATTATTATTATTATTATCATCATCATCATCATCGTCGTCGTCGTCGTCGCCGTCGTCGTCAGCAATGGTTTGCTAAGGTGGCCCAAGGGTAAACTCCGAGCTTGTGTGCAGATGGACCCGTGTCTTAGTCCAAAACATAATAAAAACAATCAGCTCATCAAACAGCAATTCGCACGCATTCTTACATGAGCATTCACATCAATCCACAACTGTTTAAAAATAAGAGAACAGCGAAAAAATAGACTAACCAAATTGGAAGCCGTTTAATATAATGTAGATCTACATGTAAGCAACGACCCATACTCACCATTTTAGCATGGCAGATCCTTTTAACATTCACAGTGAGTGTTGCCTCATTGAAAAAATACACTTACTGCAACACCAACAATTGCGACTTTAAAAGGTATAGACTATAAAATTGTCTTACCTGCACGACTAGCTGGAACTCAATGAGCTTAGCGTCATCCAGCAAATAACCTTTAATGTCATCGCGCACGTGATGCACGCTTGTTATTGTGCACTTTGGCCTGGGTCTCGCTGTCGTAGTGGGGTCATCTGGATCAGAAATATTGATATTGAAGACACACCCTAAACAAATAGATACAACAAATTATTATAGAAAGATAGAGCGTTTTCTAACACTGGATGATCATGTAGAAATGAAGTATTAATAACTCGGTCTTCATAATGAACATTTACCACGGTGAAAGTCTTCTGGGAGAGGATCCGAGTCCATTCAGCACCTTCCCATGGAACCTACAAATATGGAAGCTATGCAACAATGTGTGGAAATTCATCTCGCGCGCCTCATTTTAAGAAGAACCATCTTGCCTTCAGCAGGAACGAAGTGTTAGAGATATTTATCTGTATACAGATTTCCAACAACAAATTATTTGATGTCGGACTCAAGCCATACACCACACATACGTATCGTCCCCTATACGCTTATGTGTCCGGGGACGTTAATCTATATAACTAACTATGTGATATGATGATGATGACAGTTATTGTCAGGGTGGCGACGTGGTTATTGGTCCTTAACGCTAACGCAAAAGGACGTTACATTACATTACATGATTATTGCTTTAGGTCCAGCGGACTCTTCCGAGCCAAATCAGGACCGGACAACCCCTGATCCGCATACAAGATCTGCTGAAACAACCCTAGAACTGAAAGCTCTCCACCTGCCAGTCACTTTACAATAAAGACATCCCACGCAGGGGACGCCGTGGCTGTACTCTAATTTATCGAACCCCCGTTTACAAAAACAAAATAGAACACAAACATCATTATAAAATATCAACAAAACACATACATATAAAATGCCTACATTGCCAAATAATAACATCATAGAAAGCCCTAGTGACCACCTGGCAGAAAGCGTCCAATATTCCCAAGCTGATCCAACAGACCTCATACACAAATAAGAAGAGTTTTCAAGAAAAAAGGTAGCCTAGGTAGGTGACTGGTCTAGCGAAGAAGAAGATAGTATAGCAGATTGATAGAACAGAGCAGGAATGAGAAAGAACAAAGGAGTAAGACAGCGACAGTGGGAATTTAAAGCACTACATTTCCAGAAAGTGGGGATACTATTTATACTGAAACCCCCGGCACCCCAACGGGGGTAAAAGGACGTTAAGCTTCGTTATGCCTCCTCAATGGTCTAAGGAAGGCTTTTGTCTTCTCTGTTCTGGAAACATGCTAGAACTGATTGGTTTCCGTTTGGTGTGTGGTTGTAAAGGTCAGATCAGTACTCTGTCCATCTGTCCAAGACTTCATAGGCCAGACTTGCTTTGGATCGTGGAGACCTTGGGTTGTTTAACATTTGTCAACTGCTTCACAGTCTGGTAGATCTTCTTGTTCAGACTGTTTTTCAGATTATTTATTTATTTATTTCTGATAAAAAAATTTAATAGTAATCAAGAACGAGCGTTTGAATTTCACGATGAACTAAACCAGAAACACGTAACCAGTTGACCTACCTGTTACGTTATTGATGGAATACTCCCCATTGTCGCTACTAAGTGGCAGCGCTGACGTCACAAGATGGCGACTGAGGCAAACGCAGACGACAAATAATAATAACTTCCTCTTTCTTACTTGTGTAGTTGCCATCTTTGCCACGAATCCGCTGCCGCTGCCTTGCTGCCAATGATGTTGGAAAGAATAAATAAAAGAATAAATAACTTGAAGAATAAACAACAAAAGAATAAATAACTTGAAGAATAAACAACGAAAGAATAAATAACTTTAAGACTAAACAAACGAACTATATATTGTTTAGGTAAATACATCATGATAATAGGTAAATAAGGTATTGCTGCTAAATAAGGAATTGTTTACCTATATAATACATTATAATACATTATTTAGCAGATTGTGTTAAATAATGTATTATTTAGAAATGTTTGTCAATAATTATTTGTTTACCTATATAATGCAGAATTAACAACAATGCCTTATTTACCTATATTCATGATTTATTTACGTAAACAGCGTATTGTTTAAGTAAATAATAAGTTATTTACGGAGAAAATATTTTATTGAGAGAAATCTTTCATCGTTTGTAAATAAGTGATTATTTAGAAAATATGCTTCTATATAAGGATTGTTTAGCTGACAGTAGAGGGGGATGGGAGGAAAAAAAAAAAGAAGAGAAAATTGTGTTGCTCCCCTTTGCTTGCCTGTTTACATTTTGATACCTTCCATGTGGAACTCTACTTAACACTCCAGCTCAAATATTCGTGAAAGAGGCGATGAATGAATGCCTGAATATCTAACTCTGTCTATGTCTTCGTTTCTGTCTGTCGGCCTGGTTATTATTTATGCTTGTCTGTCTGTCTGTCTGTCTGTCTCTCTCTCTGTCACTCCCTCTTACACACGTGCACACTTACACCAACGCACACACTCTCTCCAACACTCCACCCCACACACACATCGTAAGGGGTTTGTGTAATGTATAATGTATTCCTCTTCGCTCCATGAAGATTTGTCAGTCAGCGTAGAAATAGCCATAAACAGAAATCAAATGGGATACACTTTTTTTTAAAACACATACTGAATACTTGGACTTCCGAGCGACAAACTGAACACTTCATATTTCTTTCTATACCGAACGGTGTCTCAAGAACTTAGGGATGTGAGCGAAGAAGCACAATAGATAGTAAAAGCTTGTCGCCATGTATAAATTACACCAGAGTATTGAAAATTCATTGCGCGTAGCCTAGTTGTAAAGAAGGTGTCATCAAAACTGTGTAGAAATAAAAGGGCCGTCACCTGACACTGCATGAGCGAGTTCATTTGACATAAGACATAACGAGATATTACACGAAGTATCAGGTAACATAATAAGCTGCACCCGTTACAGTGAGATGAAATCCGAGATCAAGCAATTAAAATTCGACCACTGTAAGAATCCCAATACGTTTTTGTTCACCAGCGCTTGTATCCGGACACGCGAGCGCCTATGCCTGTGACGCATCTCCCTCTGGGTATCTATAACAATACAGAAACCCAGAGGGAAACGAGTCACAGGCACAAGGCGCTCGCGTGTCCAGATATCTCGCGTGTCCATAGCCCTGTGGATTCGGGCACTGATTAGAATAGACCCAACGTTTCCCGAAGTGTCGTAAGAGGCGACTAACAGGAGTGATGTCAGCACGGCATCACTGGGCGAAAGTCTTCTACACAGAAGTCACCGGCCAGGACGGAGGAACCTCATGTTACTACAGGTTCAACGACCACGTGCTCGGGGCCAAGGCGAGCCACACTGTATTCATGGATATCGGCTGTGGCCAACAGCCGGGAGAGGACTGGGCCCTGCCAGGTCTTTCTTGCCCAAGACACTGCATGATGAATAAAACGATCATCTGTGGTGCCCCTACGACCTGCGAGTTATGGGATAGGATAGGATAGGATAGTGTCCAGATACAAGCGCTTGTGGTTTTGTTTGACGCTACTGCAGAGCTATTTACAAAAGTTACAAGCAAGTTTTAATAGGGCTTTTCTTTTCCATCTCTTTGTCATTGGCGCCTGTATATCTTTGAATAGCGTGCCTTTGTAATCGAGGGTTCGATAAATTGGAGTATAACCTATAGAAAAAGGGACAATAAGGTAAATAAAATAAAATTTAAAAAAAATAGCCTCAGCGTCCCCTGCGTCGGATGCCTTTATTGTACAGTAACCGGCTGGTGGAGTGCCTTCAGTCAAAGATACTTTTCTAGTATCTTTGCTTCAGTGTTACCACTGGGGTCGTTTCGGCAGGTCTTTTATGCGGATCAGGGAAGAGTCCTCTTTCAGCCAAGTTTGTTCTCTTTGCAGTCCGCTGGACTCTGTTAAGCAATTAATAATTAAATAAGTAACCCCCCCCCCCCCCCCCCCCCACCTTCTCTCTCTCTCTCTCTCTCTCTCTCTCTCTCTCTCTCTCTCTCTCTCTCTCTCTCTCTCTCTCTCTCTCTCTCTCTCTCTCTGCTAAGTGGAAAAGTATGCAGACAGCACTTTACTCCGCTCACATCCAGATACATGCGCATGTGCTCCCTATATACCATCGCCTTCAACCCAAGCCACATCTTGCGATATCACGCTGTGTAAAAGCTATTCTTCTTTTTTTTTCATTAATACAATTAATGATCTTACATTACAATTTTAAAAAACGCTTTGGTTCGTTCAATTTTTCAATACTCAGAGTCAATCATTGAATGACAATCCCCCCCCTGCCCTCCCCGAAAAAAAAAAAAAAAGCCTACCTCTTACCTTTAATAAAGAGAGAGGGGTTTGTGGTTTGAAAATGAACGTCAAAATGGCATCGCACCCAATAAAAAATATCCCTGCCAGTCCAAATTTCCATACAGATCCACTCAACCGGAACTCCTTTCCACTGGCTATTTAGTCTAATAATCATCTTTAACCAGAGCCTCAAAGGACCGGTAGAGTCAGAGCGGATAGAAACAGCTACAAGCAAGCCTTTTATTTTAATTTTTATTTTCATTCTTTATTTTTTAAATCATTGAATAAAATGAACGTTCATAACACCGTCAAAGTTGTAACCATTACAAGCGCGCTCGATCGAGTCACCCTCCGTCTCCAGACCCACACGCCCCCCCCCCCCCCCCCCACCACCACCACCACCCATCGCACTTTACAACAAGATCTCATCCCCTTCATTATAGAAGCGTTCGGTTTGGAGTCCTCCTCAGGCACACCACCTCCATTCCATCCCCATCCATTCATTCTTCTTCTTCTTCTTCTTCTTCTTCTTCCCTTTAAACAATATGATTAACTAATTAGCCCTATAATGATTAACTTTCTCTCTTCTTCTTCTTCTTCTTCTTCTTCTTCTTCTTCTTCTTCTTCTTCTTCTTCTCCATTGCATCCTCATCCATGTTATAATATAAATGTCGGGTTGGTTAAGTGCAAAAATGCTATTTCTCAATCTGCTTTCTTTTTTTCTTGTTTGTTGTTGTTGTTGTTGTTGTTGTTGTTGTTGTTGTTGTTGTTGTTGTTCTTCTTCTTCTTCTTCTTCTTCTTCTTCTTCTTCTTCTTCCCTTTAAACAATATGATTAACTAATTAGCCCTATAATGATTAACTATCTCTTCTTCTTCTATAGTTTAGTTTTATTGGTCTAGTTTTCTAGTTATTTAGTTTTCATAGCTTTAATATTAAATCTCCGTTTGTCTATGCAAGAGTGTATGCATTTACACTGAATTAGTGACTGACAAAGAATGACTGATTATAAGATTAGCAAATTAATGTTAAAAACATTTCCTTCTGGTAATATTCTATTGAATCTGAATCAAATCTGAATCTAAGTATGAATCAAAATCTTCATCTTAATATAAAGCTTACTCTAACACTTAATCTGAATGTAAATCTTAATCTGAATATTCACCTGAATCCAAATCTTAATCTGAATCTAAATTTTAATCTGAATCTAAGTCTGAACCTAAATCTGAATCGAAGCCTGATTCTCGTCTCCTCTCCCCTTTGCCTTGTTCTACTTCTGCTTCTGGCACCTTTTGATTAACCTGCCTATGTCACTGTTGTCCCCCCTTGTTTGCTCCTTCGGATGAGAGTATAAACCGAGGTCTACTCGGCACAGATGCATTCCGTAGCACGGTCTTTAAAGATCATGACGCCCATGTCCTAGACGGTGAAGCGTCAGCTTCATACAAAACTTCACCTAGCAAACACTACATACTTCACTTCTCGTCTGCTTATCTCCGGTGGCCCAGGATTGTCTGAGCCGTCGGACGATGTGCCCAAAGGCAGCAAGCGCGCGCCTCGGACAAGCAGAGTTATAGATCCTGTATATCGGCTAGCGCCTTGAGCAGCTCTTGAGCTGTAAGCGGTTAAAAAAATCATAACATCGCTGTTATCAACCCACGGTCAATGTCCCTTACACTGCCGCTTTCTTTTTCTTTTCAATACAATAAATCTCTTTTCTTTCTTTTTTTTCTTTTTTATTATCCCAAACAGCAGGCGTAGCATCACATTTTAAATTTATATACATTTAAGAATACACAGTACAGTCGCACACGATTACAACGAAGTCCAAGAGAAACATTTTTGTTGCACCCGTGCGGCCGAATTGTGTTTTTGTATTTGGTATATCCATCGTGTCTCTAAAATGATTTTTTTTGCTTTAATGCAAGATTTACAACCCAGAACACGTCAAACTGAATTCTCGTCATGTTATTGCAAAAGGAGTTGATTTTTTTCCAGATGCAGGTGGGCGGTGGGGATGGGAGGGGTGAATGAGAGTGATTTAGCCCCTTGGTCTCGAAAGTGTGAGCTGTATGGGTCTACCTGTTGTGTGTGCTCATCCAAGAACACGTGCTTATATCGTTTTCTGTGGAAGTGTCTATAAGAGGGAGGGAGAGAGAGAGAGAGAGAGAGAGAGAGAGAGAGAGAGAGAGAGAGAGATGTTTTCTTCGTAAGTTAATGTGCACTTCCTATAACGTTTCTTGTTTTCTCACTGTATTATTTTCTAATTAATTTTCCGGTCTGAATCCCGCAGGAAACAGATGGGAAGGCTTCAGCAGGTAGCTTATCCAGCCCTGCCGGGGCGTCCTCGCTGGAAAAATGTATGTGGTCCTAAACTAGGGCGACCACTTATATGTTTCTGGTCGTAACCTTGACCAGAAACGGCTCCAAGGTCACTTCTGGCAAGACCAAGGAGCCACCCCTCACCTCACTACCGCCACACCCCACCTCACTACCACCACTCTACAAACCTGAAGGGTAGAAGATGTCACGAATATAGGGGGTTGGGGGAATGAGGGTTAGCAATTATTCACCCGCGCTGCGTCGCCTCCCTTGTCTTAGGCCGACTTGCGGTGACGTTCAAGTGAATAACGCTGGGAGGGCTAAAGAATTCTAGAAAAGGTTAAAGACAGACGAGAGATGTACAGACTTAACTAGTGGAGGGCTCAACAAGGGAAGACTGGTATTAGAGTACAATATACAATAATTTATTATCTGGGTGTAGGTCAAACAGTAGGCTGGGTTAAAACTGGATCACTAGCGAAAGTCTGATATCGTCCAGGGTATCTTGGAGTAATTCTGGTTTATCTACTTAAGTGTCACTGGGGCGAATATAGACTAATATCATCATATGGCAATGGGTGGCTGGATGATTTTAGCGTGGGTATCCAGATATACGCCGAGTTGTGGTGTGCGCAGAGTGCACACTTAACTGCTATGTACGTAGGCGGTGGTTGCCTCAGGTGACTGGATGGCGGTTGCGCAATTGGTCAGTCGCTTGGCTTGGGATGCCCAGTGTAGGTCACTAGGTCGCGTTGATGGTGCAACACTTGGGTTGGTCAGAACCGGACATATGTACTTGGCCGGGGTCTTGCTCACGCGTCTTCAGTGACAGCCAGAGTATAAGGGCTGCCCGCGGCGTGGCTTGAGTCTTGCAATAGCCCTCACAAGGACCCGTTCTGCAAATGATCATTCTCAGCATCAGAGGTGCACACACGCTCTGGATGCTGCGCCATTCATCGCGCATGCCAGTCAGATTTTGAATGTGGAAAGCCTGGTCAAGACTGACCGGCGTCTTCCAACTGTCTATTTGTATCAACAATGGCTACAGGGGTTTGGGAGAATTTACTGGCGGCCGCTAAAGTATACGAGGTTCGGCGCCTGAGATGGGGTTATGGACAGCAGGGTTGGATATTTACACAATAGGATCAGGGGGGAAACAAAGGGTGTAAATACAGGACCATGGGGATTATAAGCAATGGGGTACTTTAGTCTAAATAATAGGGCAACATGGCATGGGAGATTTATACAAGAATCTAGGCAGGGGGAAATACACGTATAAATACAAGCATGGCATGTGCAACAATTAGACAACAGACAATGGATCAACGAAGCAAAATACATATCATAAGCAATACATCAAGACAAATCACAGACATGGACGTAAATATCTACAAGACATACGAACATGTAGGGAAATCGACGGGTGATGGGAAGCTAAATGATATGAAATAAGTCACCACTCTTACCTGGACCAAGGAACGGGTTGAAACACAAGAATATTGGCGGAGCTCAGCGGTCGCAACGTGGGTGCAGACGGCAAGCAGTGTGTTCGCTTGGGCATGCAGGAGTAGACTGACTTACTGATCCCCCGGTCCAGTCCAGGATCACGTGGGACTGTCCGGAGGGGCGGGGCTTGGATCGCTGGGCCAGCGGGCGAATAGGGGGGAAATGGCTGGGAGCAGGGCCAGAGCTCAAAGACCGACTGTGACAGAAGACAAAGCAGGAGGCGCAGGAGCGGAAGCGCAACGTAGCAAAACAGGAGGTAGGCTAATGTCGGCAGGAGAGGAAACCGACATTTCTTAGAACGAACGGCCGCCGAAGTAGAAGAGACGTCGCATAGACGGGGTTGAAGCCGACGAACAGCTATGTTGAGACATGAAAGAAACCCAAAACTCCGCCGGCGGTAGTAACAGCAAACTAGAGGGCGAACGCAGTAAGTCAACGAAAGAGAGCTAGAGTAGACACGACCACACTCAGCGAGTGCCAAAAAAGGAATGAGGTTTGCGGACCGTTATCGTGAGCGCTTAGACGCGTGTTATATCACGAAACGCACGGGGAGTGTGGTACAAGGGAAGCAACTCTATGACTGTTTTACTTTTGTCAACTTCCGTTAGAAGGCACTCACCTAGCAACGCCATAAACATTGCACTTTTGAGTCATGGTAAGTATGTTTATTAATAATAAATTTAGAGATAAAATTTTAATATGCAATAGTGTTCTTTTAACCATATATATGATTATTGCTTTAGGTCCAGCGGACTCTGCTGAGCCGAATCAGGACCGGACAACCCCTAATCCGCATAAAAGATCTGCTGAAACAACCCTAGTGGTAAAACTGAAAGCTCTCCACCAGCCAGTCACTTTACATTAAAGGCATCCCATGCAGGGGACGCTGAGGCTGTACTCTAATTTATCGAAACCCGCGTTTATAAAAACAAAATAAAACACAAACATCATTATGAAATATCAACAAAACACATACATATAAAATGCCTACATTGCTAAATAATAACATCATACGAAGCCCCAGTGACCACCTGGCACAAAGCGTCCAATATTCCCAAGCTGATCCAACAGACCTCACACACAAATGAGGAGTTTTGTCCCGGAAGAGTTTTCAAGAAAAAAGGTAGGTGACTGGTCTATCGAAGAAGAAGATAGTATAGTAGATTGATAGAACAGAGTAGGAATGAGAAAGAACAAAGGAGAAAGACAGCGACAGTGGGAATTTAAAGCACAAAATGTCCAGAAAATGGGGATACTATTTATACTGAAACCCCCGGCACCCCCATGGGAGGAAGAAGAAGAAGAAGAAGAAGAAGAAGAAGAAGAAGAAGAAGAAGAAGAAGAAGCTCCCACCAACGTTTTTTAGACGTCATAACAGATTGATAAAGAATTTTTTTTTTAATGCCATCTATGCGATCGACTTACATTTTTCAGTGTAGTTTTTCAGGTAAGCCTATACAATGCAATACATTTTAGCTATCAGTTTTATATAGTGCTGTTCACCGGTTAGGGGATTGTAATCTAAAACTGTCACTAAAAGGTACCCACTTAGTCCCCGCCTCCCTCGAAAGAACCTTTCACCATTCACAGTGAGTGTTACCCCAATGAAAAAATCAGTTTACCAAAAAAACAACAAATAAACAAAAAAAACATTTGACTATATCGCTATATTTGTTTAATGAAATGAATAAAGTCACTAGTTATTAATAGCAACAGCCGTTGACTAGCCAGCCAATGTTCTGGAGCTTAAAAAACAAAAAACAAACAAAAAACTACCAAAGCCGTTAAGAACTCGTAAAAAATATGTTCGTAAGGTCTTTCGCTTTAGGTTAATAAAATAGACCCTACGTTCCCCAGACACCAAAGGGGCATTCTTTGGTAACGTTTTATTGTCCCTTTTTATCGGGAAAGTCTTTAAGCCGTGTGATTTAATCAAAAATAATGTCAAAGGTCACACAGCTGTAGCCTCGATGTACCGTTAAAACGGGGGAAATCACACGTTGTCAGAACCGAAATGGACGCTTTAACGGTCTCTCTAGATATCTCTGATTTGAGCAAAGGAAGCACGCTTATGTAATAGCAATGCACATTTGAAGGTAAACCCGTTTTCGCCAACAAAGTCTTCGAACTGGAGCATTTTAATTAGCTTAGGACAGATGTCATCCCATAAAGGTCAATAAATGACAGCCCCATCGCAAACGCCAACACATACCCTTTGTGGGTTGAGATTCTTGTGTTTTAGACGGAAAATAAACTGCCTCTAACTTAAATACATCTGAACAAGTAGACACATGTTAGATAGTTGATTATATAGATATGAAAATACCAATACACACATACACACACACGTATGCACACACACACGCACATGCCCATTCACAAATGCAACACACACGCGCGAGCACACACACACATACACACACTCACACACACAAACACACGTATAATAATTAAGCCTCGTCTGTTTTTACCAGTTGTAAGGACAAGTGGAAATCGGATGGACGAAAAACAAAGAACGAGAGAAAAGGAGAGTGAGAGAAACAAAGACAGAGAAACAGAGACAAATACAGTGAGCAACTCATACACACGCACGCATATACAGCAAAAGATGAAGACAGACGGATAGACAAAGTGAGAGAGAGATAGAAAGAGAGAGAGAGGCAAAAAGAGACAAATACAGAGATAGAGAAACAGGGACAGAGAGAGAGAGAGAGAGAGAGAGAGAGAGAGAGAGAGAGAGAGAGAGAGAGAGAGAGAGAGAGAGAGAGAGAGAGAGAGAGAGAGATGTAATGTAATGCATGGATGGAAATGTAATGCATTTAGAAATTCAATTCAATAATTTTATTTAACGTCTGTTCACAGATTGTGATATTAGACCATACACGCAAGCATACACACAATCACACGCAAAATACAAAAAGCACATCCAAGGATCAGACAAAATAATCACAAAAATGTGCTCACTGGAGACTGGCTAATAATTTGTGCTATGGTAATAACTGTTGGATACTGCAGCAGTTCAACAGTGGAATGTTCACTTGTTTTAATATGTTTGTTTAAATATTGTGAAGTTAATATGGGGCAAGTTTTTAACAGATGTTCAACGGAAATTGGTTGAGAACATGGACACATAGTATTAGCTAAAAATTTAGTATTCCATGAGTTGACTCTTAGCTTATTGATTATTCTACACAAGTTTCTAGAACATGAGTAATGATCTATTCCAGTACTTTGTGATAAGGTGGAGTACATTGATCTTTCTACCAACGAAATGAGTTCTGATGCAGATGGTCTAACAATGTTGTTGTCACTTACAGAGAATGACCCTTCCTTTGCTAAAGTATCCACAACTTCATTAAAATAAATGCCACAATGTGAAGGAACCCAACAAAAAGATAATCCTACACCATTTGACATAATAGCATGAATTAATAATCTAATATCGAAAATAATATCTGATCTAGTTTTACAATACCAATTTTGAAGGGCTTTGAGAACAGCTTTAGAATCAACACATAAAACTATGTTATTAAAGGCAATAGAGGTGTTGCTAACAGTGTCCAAAGCCATTAAAATGGCACACAATTCTGCTGTGAAAATTGATACATTCTTACCAACATAATACGATTTTTTTATTTTTAGATCAGGAATGGTAAAACCGGCACCAGCAAGTAAAGTTTCAGACACAGATCCGTCTGTATAAATTTTTAAATGATTACCATACGTTCTTTCCAAATGTTCTCGAACCTCAGTTGTTAAGACATTTACATTTTCAACTTTCTTAACCGAGGTGTAATCAATATCAAAATTAGCACTTAAATGTTCCCATTGTGGGATTTTCGGTATACTTGGTAAAACAGGAATATCAGAAATGTCAATGTTGCACTTGTCTAAAATGGCACTAACATAGTTTTTAATGGGTTGTAGATACGGTATAGATTTTGCTCGTTTTGGATAATCTACATTGCTGTCGACAAAAATCTCATCATGAACAGAATTAGGAACGGCCAAACTCCGTATAACATATCTAGCAACACTTAATTTTTGATTTTCTATAAAAGAGAGTTGACGAGCTTCCCTATATGATTTTTGTGTATTAGAGTGTACAGGTACACCTAAGGCTAATTTAAATGCTCTGCTATCTAAGCTTTGTATTTTCCTTAACAATGTTGCTGGAGCTGAAAAATACACTTCCTGACCGTATGTAAGTACCGATCTAACCAACGACATTGCTAAGTGAATTAATGTATATGTATCTTGACTCCATGGCTGAAAACATAACAATTTTAGAAAATTCAATCTTTTGGATGCTTTCTTGATTAAATATTGTATATGGCAATTCCAGCTTAATTTAGACGTTAAAAATACACCCAAAAATTTTACCTGTTGAGTATATTTTAAAACATTACCCTCAAGTACCAACAATGGAACAGCAGTGGGGTTTGCTCCGTTATTAAACAACAACAAACATGTTTTTTCGAATGAGAGTTGAAGCCCATTTTCTATCATGTATGTACTAAGTTTGTTCAGTTCTAACTGATATAAACTTTGAACATAATTAACAACTCGTTTCGGCGTATTTTTTCTTAGATTTGTGTTAATCCATAAAGCAATGTCATCAGCATATTGAACCACATTACTATGTTTAGACATGTTTGGGCAAGTCATAAATTAGAATTGAAAAAAGTATAGGTGCTATAATTGACCCCTGAGGAATGCCCATATCTATTTGTTTAAAAGATGAGTAGACTTTACCAACACGTGTACATATTTTTCTGTCAGTTAAATAATTTTTAATGTAGTGATACAAAGCACCTGATATACCAATGTGTTTAAGTTTGAATAATAGTCGGGAATGCCATACACTGTCGTTTGCTTTACGAACATCGAAAAAAGTAGCTAAAACAGATTTTTTCCGAGCAAATTGTTTTTTAATGTGTGTAGTTAACTTTACTAAATGATCTGTTGTACATCTACCTTTTATGAAACCAGCCTGATTTGTTGGAATTGTATCTGTATTTTCACTGAAATATAACAATCTATTTAATATTATTTTTTCAAACAATTTTCCTATGTGTGAGGTTAAAGCAATAGGTCTATAACTATCTAATGAGGATCTTACTTTACCTTGTTTTAGAATCGGGATTACTATCGACTGCTTCCAGGCTTCTGGAAGAGTTCCACTTAACCAACATTTTTGGAAAAATGTGTGAAGTAACCGTTTCCAAACGTCTGGTAAATGAAGCAATAATTGGTAAGAAATGCCATCAATCCCCACAGAAGTTTTATTTTTAGAAAATGAACGTAAGGCTACAACAAATTCTTCATATGAAATAGCCGCATTTGTGTAAGAATGATCATCTGATAGGGGTTCTGTGTACTCATCTTTCTCTTCCTCCACCTTTCGGTATTGCTGATGAGTTTGAGAAAGACTAGAAGATAAACTATTTTGTGTAAAAAGAGTCAAGAATGCTTCTGCTTTGTCTAATGAATTTGGAAAAGGATTACCATTAACTTTAACAGGATAATTTGGGAGGTGATAACCGTTTTTCATTTGTTTAACTTTCTTCCAGACTTTATAAGAATCCTTAGACTCAGATATTTCTTTTTGACAAAAATCTGTCCAATACTGTTTTTTTACTTGAGCTATTATTTTATTACATTTAAGTTTTGCTTGTTTCATTTGGTTGTGGTTCTGTTCTGTTTTATTTTTTACCCATTTTTTGAATTGTACTTTTTGAAAATTTACAGCCTCTTCACATTCCTTAGTCCACCAGGAATTTGAATGTTTACGAGTTGTGTTACATTTACGTTGCGGAATTGACTGTTCAGAAGCGGTAATAATTTTCTGGACAAAATTATTATAAAAAACATTTACATCCTCATGTTCAATAATGTTTGTATTGTAAGAATTTAAAATGACACGATAAGAATCCCAATTCGCTCGATTAAATAAAAACGTAGGAATTTTGTCTTTAACGCTATCATCTTCATTTTCTATTTTTTCATTTATAATAATCGTTATAGGTAAATGATCACTTCCCAAAGTATCCTCATGCGTAAACCAATGGACATTGATAGCTAATTCAGGCGAAATTAAAGATAAATCAATAGCGGTAGCTTTTTGGGTAGATGTATCTGGAATCCGTGTAATAGCGCCATTATTCAGCAGTAATAATTTAGAATCCAAAATATTTTCCAAGAAACGATTTGAAGAAACATGAGTACAATCATATTCCCACAATGGAGCATGTGCATTAAAATCACCAAGGATTAGCCACCTTTTACTTGTCACATCAATATGCTTAATCCAGTCACTGTTGTCATCTCTAGGACCGCTAGGATAATATGTGCTGATTACATTTATGTTAGTACAATGGTTTATTTTAATAAGGGCACCTACCGCAAACACCTCATTAAAGTCAACAGGAACAGGTAAGGAATTTGAAGCTAATTTAACATACTGCAAATCAGCTCTAATATAAAGAGCCGCCTGTACCTTACCAGATATCTTGCTACATGTGTATAATGGTGGGTAGAAATAATTTTTTATTTTGGGAAGATTTTGTGGAAAAACATTTAACGACTGTAAAGCCAATAAACTATACGACTCTGAAAGTAAATGATGATCAAAATGTAACAAGTTCGTAGATATCGACCTACAGTTCCACTGGAAAACTTTCAGTTCTGGATCTGTATGCATGTTGAAAAGTGAAAAACAAAAACATAAGTGTTTTTGACAGTTTCATTAACCATCATACAGGCCGGGTGTATTTTGTGGAAGGATACATTTAGAATGGTCTGTTGTGCTGTCGGCCTCTCCAATCGTAATAGATCTGCGGCTGTTGACGAGGTCGAACTGGTCTTCTTGGTCTGGCCCACAGAAGATGTTGAAGATGACGGCCCAAGTTGTCGGCCATCAATGACGACCCAGTAGCATTGGGGTGGATGCGGTCGTAGAAAGCCCTGGACTGCTGTACATTCTCGTGGGCAACAAAGGTGACGTTGGTCTCATCCACAAGCTCAGCGAACACGAGAGCATTGAATAAGTCCCGCTTGGCTTGCAGCGCCGAATCTTGGACTGGGGCAACCCTGCTGATGATAATTTTGATTTGCGGACGAGATGCCTTGATTTTTTGCACAGCCTTGATGAAACACTTGCTAGCGTCAAAGGGGTTGCAGGTCGTCATGGTGTTGATGCCACAATGCACAACTACGGCACTGAGGGACTCACTGGAAAAGTCTTCAGCAGACAGCAGTGCGCTTTCAATCTCCTCAGTGTCATTAGCCGGTTTCTTCACTATGAATGCACCAGAAGATGTCCCAAGCATCTTGGCATTGACTCCTTTAAGAACAGAGTCGTGTAGAACCGCCACAACCGGACGCTTTGCTGAATGATGGTCGATCAAACGCTGAGACTTCGCGTTCGCACTTTGCTCGAGTTGCCTCAAGCCTGCAGAACTCTTGGGACGTGCTTTATCATCGGTGACGACATTTTTAAGTCTAAAATTTTTTAATCTAGAGATTCCTTTGACGTCATCTTTGGACATAATGACGTCAATTTCTTTTTTATTGCGGCTTTCGGTATTTTCCTTCTGATAAATACCCTTTGGCTCTGCTGGGTCAAAAGAGGACGCGAT